>OZ020185.1:31177440-31794028 GCA_963971135.1 Stenus bimaculatus
TACACAACCACTTATATTTTTTTATAGTTAACTTGAAACATTTGCTCCATAATTTAATTTAATTAACCCTGATTGAAAATTTCCAAAAAAATTAGCAAATTATCGTATACACACATTTATAAAAATTAATTTAATTATTTAAAACTTAATAACAGCTTTTTTACCGATTTGAGTTATAAAAATGAAATTTTGTGGGTAAAACTCGACCAACCATGAAAATTTGAATCACTATGTTTTATCTGGGTGTTTAAAGAAAGGTTCAATCTTAGTGGATTAATGTTAAATAATTTTATCGATAATAAAAATCAAAATGTTACCGACTGTTAAATAAATAAAAACGACTGTTGTAAACCCCAACAAGTAGATTAAGTGTAAACATTTTGAGGGTTTGTCAAGATTTTTAAACAATTCTCGAACCAATTAATCTTAAAAAAATCATCACATTTCCACAAAATCAATGTACCTCTCAATAACTGTATAAATGTATTTTTCAGTTTGTGCTGTATACTGTATTTCTATATGTAATGTCGTAGATTGACCAAAAATTGTTTATGGGTTGCTTAAACATAAAATCATAAATATTTTTCAAAGCATATTCATAAAGCGAAAAACAATGTTCACGTTTTTTTATAAATATGTAACAGTTTACCCACTAAAATGTATTTTTTTAAATCTTGTATTATCTACATTGTGTATTTTTTATCAAATTCATGTTGTGATGATCTTCAATCACAGTTTTATTTCGTTTATTGTGTAATTATGTGAATTTTGAAAGGACCACTGACCACCGTTGAACTAACAGGGTTAATATAGGAGGTGTTTTCCATTTAAAGACTGCATACAAGAATCGACGCAAAATGGTCAAATCTAATAAATCAGGATTTTGAATTCCTGTTGTTACGCTTAAATTCTGAGTTCAATGCAAGGTACTCATTTAAAAAATGGTTAAAAATAAATTCGTGTTTCTAAATTATAATCGTGTTTTATTTTAATTTCCTTAAATTATGGACTATGTGAGAAGCTTGAACATAGATTAAATACCATTTTTAGAATTATAAAATTAAGGTTTTTTTTTAGGTATTATCTATTATTGAGAATTGTTTCTATTTTTAGAAAGACTAAAGAAAAACCTACTAAAGTCGTCATTTAATTTATGTAAATTTACAATTTATTATCCTGGAAAACGAAATGGTAATAAAAGGTCTGCTTTATTAGAATATTTGGAGTAATCGCGTTCACAAAATACTTAATATGGTTTGTAAGTTCGATTGATTTATATAGTATATTATTTTATTAGGAGTCCCGCGGATACATGCGAGCCACAAAAAATTCTTTTACTCCGAATAAAACATGCTATTTTTTTCTAAAAACGTCGAAATTTTTAAAAATAGTAATACATATAATAAGGTTGCCTAAAATTCATTCCTACTCCGCCCGTTTATTCCTTGTCAGTGCAAAGTAGTAATTTCTACTCCTAGGCAGTACAAAGTGACCATAGAATCAACGAACATAAAAAGTGACATTTTAAAGCCTATCAAACGTCACAGAAGACTGTACTTTAATAAAATGAATTGAAATATTTTTCAATTTCAATGCCTTAATTTATAACCCAACCCAAGTATTATATCTTTTACTTCATTTCTTAGGTTTATCACGTTCTTAGAATTAGATTAGTTATAAATGGAAGTACATATTGAAATTGTATTCGCTTTTCAAGCTAAACGATTTCCCTCTTGCGCCCGAATATGGAACTAATGGGATGACGTCAGAAGTAGGTTAGTTGCCATCACGTTGTTATGGTTGCCATACAAATATCAGTTACATAGTTCTGACGTCATTTGTGGCAGGGTAAATTCATTTGAATCGCCAATATTCATTTCTTAGGTTTATCACTATATTATACCTAGGTAGGTTATAAATCGGCGTGTAGTATCATTAAATCTTGATTAAAAAAATTCCATCTCTATGGAAAGTAAATGACAAACGTAGCTTACTAAAATTAATTTAAAAATACATAAGTCTAGTCCGGAAATAGCTGCTTTCAACAATCAATACATAAAATATTGATACATATTTTAATTACACATTACACACACTCAGCATAATTGTGGAATTTAATTAAATGATTAAGAGGATTGAGAGTCTAAGTAGAACCGCGCACCGGTAGTAAACGTATATTTTGAGTTTCTTCTTGAATTTGGGGAAGAAATCTTTACCCACACTACACCCAGGTTGAAAGTACCAATAATATAAGTCTTCATTTCTGTTATATTTTAAAATTTGTGTCACCCACACTACGATGGTATTACCTACTTTTAAGTTAAAATGCGCGTTCAAATTTTACGAAATAAGTCTTGCATTTTTTTCAAACTACAACCATATTTTGTAAACAACATTCAGTTTTATAATTGCATAGTTTAAATAACATTCAAGGCAAGACTTCTAAAGGACGATTTTTTCAAAACTTAAATTATTATGTCCAAAAAATAAGTATAAAATATCCCACGTATTTTTAATAATCGTTTTAGGCCATTTTGGATATAATATATTAAAAACCTGTCCTTTATAAGTCTTAAGCAGAGGTTCTACTTTCATATGATACTCTTATTTTGTATATAGCTCAAAACAAATTCGCGTAGTTGGATAAATAAAAACAGGTAAGAACCCATATAATTTTGTAGACTCCATATTATCCTCTTAAATTAATTGGTAATATTTTGTTCCTTGCTTATTCTTCCAATTCCCATGATCAATAAACCTGCTATTCTACATTTTAATGATCTAGAAGACCTCCATTAAATTATTTTTAATACTTTTTAAGGAATCTAATAGATAAAAGTTAAAAAATGGATAGTTTAGAAGTACTATTATTTGCAGATCAACCTTTTTTTTGTGATACTATATTATAATATAGAAGTGGGTACAGTACTTGACATATACTATAAACACTTAGGTTAATAATACGTGCAATTCGTAAAAATACAAAAGATCTTTCAAGATGTTTTTCAAACGGTTATAAACAATTTGCCATTTTAGGATACTAGCGTTTCTTTTTTTAATTCTCTTCTACTAAAATGGCATGAGAGATTTTTGATAAGGAAAAACAAAAAGAATTTCATTGATTGGAGATATTATACTTCTGACTAGAATGGGTTGATAGGCTACTAATGTACCAGGAGGCCTATTCTTGGGCGGGTCGAGATCATGTGGTCGACGACATTCATCATTCTGTCCTTTTCATTTACGTGAAAAAATAAGAGTCTGTCCTCTGTCCTTCTAGTCTCGTCGACGACACGTTTACCTGTATTTTGTAAATTTTATAAGGACAAGAAACTACTCAATAAGATTCTCAACTTTTGTTATGAAATTCTTTGGCATAATTAATATTTTGCAAAATATCGTAGAGTTCCATTATTCTTCCCTTTGGAAATTATCGTAGAGTTCCATTATCTTTCGGAATGATTGAAACTCTCTGGATTTTCTTCTCTTTTGAACGAAGAGCCATATATGAAGTGTTGCTTTTTCTTCTTTTGTTCGAAGGACCATAATATACGAAATGATGGTTTTCACACGAATTTTACTTTTTCTCTTTTGTTGCTCGAATGTTGTTTTCACACTTTTGTTCGAACGGCCATGTACGAAATAGCAGACCTAATTTTCGATTGTTTTTAGTTAGATATTGTAGTTATTTGTGGTTAGGCGTGTTAGGTGCTCGACCCAAGTAATGTAGAATCTTTGATGGAACTACTTGGCGCTTGAACAAGGGTGCGTTCTTGTCCCTAGTAGTGGTAAGGTTAGATAAACTACTTGGCGCTTAGGTAGGGAGCGTGCTAGACCCAAATACGTCATCGTGGCCAAAGTGCGCTTTTGTAATCTGCGCGATGTTGTTGTTAAATTAAATTAGTAACAATAAAGTTAAAAAATATGTGGTAATTTATTAAAATTAAATATAACTCCCTACCACAAATCCTCTGAAATAACAAAAGCGCGAGTTATTCATAGTTCATTTCATGTACACAACTACTTTCACCACGGTGTCATCAAAATTTGCTTTAAATTTGTCGTCAAAAAGAATTTTTATTTACATTACCTTTTCATCCATGAACTGTTTATTCACACATTTTTAGGCTAAGCCTTTAATTAATTTTAATTTACAGAGGTTAACTAATTTGTCACGAAAATGTAATATGATAAAAAAATATCGTACTGAAGGAAGCTTGATTATTGATTAATTAATTCTGTGCGCTGTCTTCTGTCGCAGATTTTAAGGGAGTTTTTACTTCTAATCGGCATTTAACTTTCAGGAAGCGCATTTTTTTGGTAGTAAATAAAGATTAAGTGACTCCTGCGTTCAAATATTTAAAATGAAATAGTGATAAGTATTTACCCGGCAAATACTGTACGTATATGAAACGTTTCAATTTTGTTTCATTTGGGTTTCACGGACACAGTTTGCAAGAAATGTTTCATATTATGTTACCAAGAAATCATCTAACATCCTCCTTTGTGTTTCAAGAAAACAGTTGGCAAGAGATGTTTTAGCAATATTTCTGTTATGTTTCAAAGAAAGATCTAATCTACTCATTTGGGTTTCACGCAAATGTTTCTGCGATATTACCAAAAGTTGGTAGAATAGTAGAAAAAACGCAAACATTTGCCAGAAACGTCGTTGTTGCTGACAAATTCATAAAGATGAAGTGGCAATTCATAAAACAGACTTGTTTTTTTTTTAATATTTTACTATTAAAATGTAGTTTCGATAAAAATCCAGTTTGTGTATAAAACTAGATTCTACATTATTTTTTTTGCTATGTAACACTTCTTGCGGCATAGTTTTAAAAATTATCAGATACATTTTTTTGCTGAAAAGCTCCAATATCGAAATATCGGAGCAGGCGTTAAAGTTATAAGATTTTTTTTCATTTTTTATATAACATCTATTTTTTAGAAATAATTTCGTCATTAGATAAAATTGTGAATACTTGAAAAAAAATTGCCATGCACGTTCCTTTATACTAATGTTTGCGAAAAAATTTATTTTTACTAAATAATAAGATAAAAATCTTAAAATTGCCCAAAAATTGAATCCTGAAGTTAGGAACACATTGTTTCGAAACATCCTTTATATTTGAACAAATTGTATCAACTGTACTGAAAATACATAATTACTTAATTTTATAAATAAGAATGAATAATTCTAATAATATTTATTAAAATGCGGGAAAGATATCATGGAGGAGCAACTGCAACTGGTTAAGAAGATAAAATAAACTTCTATATTTTATTGCAAACTCATCAGAATTTTTATTTTATATAGCAAAAAACGGTTTCAAATATTTGTAAGCTTTTTCCTGGTTAAATCAATATTGGCCTAGTTTTAAAAGCTGCCGATGTAGCCACATGTCAGATACTATCTGCACACATATTTTTAACATTGATACCATTTATATTTTTGTAAATATACTGTCGTCTGGATTTTTAAATAACAAGTAAAAACAAATAACCGAGAATAAAGTTGGATGCAAGATTTTAATTTTTACTACCATCAATATTTTAATATTAGTATTTTTATTATAAAAAAGTGTAGAATTTGTAGTATAGATTTTTCTTTTAATTTTTTAACGCTAAGCTTCAAAGCTTTTTAAAATGTAAATAATACAATCGTCGCGTCAGATTTTGTACCTTTGACTCTCTATCCTCTTACTACAAACGAAGTACTCTCCACCACTTAAAACCAGACACAAAAATAGTAAAAAAGATTATATAAATTAAATATGAAAAGATGGAATCTGTATATAATTAAGGAAATAAAACCACAAAAACAATTAATTTACATTTATTTCCTAGGCTCCTATGAGTGTTTTTAAATGTATGTACATTCTCATTCACTAACCTTACAAATACCTAATAATGATAACAGTAAAAAGCTAATAAGTTATGTTATTTACATTCTTAAAGATTCCTCTTATTATGGACCATTATTGTACAGTTTTTTTTAGTAATACTTTATGGAATATTTCGGAAGATTTCAGTTTAAGGATTGTTTACAAATATTTATATTTACATGCATTATAAACGTATAAAATTTAAATAATATTATAATAATATAAATACAATTAAGAAAATACTTATAAATACAAAAAATCGAGTAATTTTATATGTATAAATTAAAATATTATTACGCAGTTTATATTACAAGGTTAAGAAAACATGAGTTTACATTATTTTAATATATTTTTTCTTCAAACGTCATTAAAGTCTTTTGTGACGTTTGACATGCTTTAAAATATCACTTTTTATGTTCGTTGATTCTATGGTCACTTTGTACTACCTAGGGCGCGTTCCAGTAATGAACACTAAAGCCCACGACCGCAAAATTTTCCCGTTCCACTAGTTCCAAAGGTCACCATTCAACAAACAACCACGGAAACCCACGAATAAATACGGTCGTTGTGAGCTTCTTGCGGTCGCCATCGATGGACGAAATAAAAAATCGCGGTCTTATGAGAAATGATTTTGCGGTCGTCGTGGGCTTTAGTGTTCATTACTGGAACGCGCCCCTAGAAGTAGAAATTACTACTTTGCAGTGACAAGGAATAAAAGGGCGGAGTAGAAACTAATTTTAGGCAACCCAATATACACTAACATTGTATTGTGTGTTGTATGTAAATTAAATGTCAAATTTTATAATTATTTATTATAATACTATTTTAAAAATTTCGACGTTTGAAGAAAAAATACCATATTTTATTCGGAGTAAAAGAACTTTTACTTCTAATAAAACAATATACTATTTTCAAATATTAATTACAAATCGATTGTAGCAAATTTATCCTTTTTGTCTAATTTCTATTATTATAGGTAGCTTATTAAGGAGGTAAATCTAATTTAGACTTTTATTATTCGTTTATAAATTAAAAGTTATTATCGTAATATAAATGAATTTCAAAAAAAATGAACCAATAAAATAAATTTTTATAAACGCTCTAAAATATTTCATTAATTTCTGTTTTCATTAGGTCATCAGCTAATGCATATTTAATTTTAGTGATTTTGTAACATCAATGCTAAATATTGCCACCATTTTTATTAAAAAAACTTCTCGATCTTTACAAAATTTTAACTGGAATATAGTACATTTTCGCATTTCATCAGTGGCAAAAGTTCAAATATTTAAGTGAGTATCATGTTACACTCTGTATAATCGATTAGGATGGTTTTATACTTTTTATATGTACCTACTTTAGTTCTGGAAAATAAAACTTTTAATAGTAGGGCATACTACTCAGTTATTGGATATAAACTAGTTTTATATGCGTTAGCTTATTTTTTTTGTTAAATTGCAACTTGCAACTAGCGATTTCTGTAAAAATTTATTCTTACTTAAAACCAGTAGTGGGATTCGATTAATTTATTAACCGGTTCTCTGTTTTAAGGAGGAAGTCGAAGAAGGCGAATTTTTAAAAAAAATTTTTTTTTTAACTCTGTTTAAAAATATTGAAAGGTTTTTAAAAATAACTAGACTATTGTGACCTATTTTCTGTACCTATTTTTATGTAAAACATTTTTTTGTTGTACACTTCTGATGATGACCCAGGCCGAAACCGGTGAAGTCAGAAATTATTATAAAATTTGGTTAATATAAAGATAAGTACGTTTTTAATTCAACCACCAAAGTGAACTTCACTTTAAAACAACTTGCAGAATTGTATGTTCAAAAGTATATTTTTAAAATACATATTTGCAAATCCCAAAAAAATCCTTATGTGTCCAATAACTAAGTAGTTTACCCTATAGTTTAAAATTTCGAGGAAAAATTAGGCAAACATGACTAAAAAATGTTTTTTTTTAATCATGACTTTAAAAATTAAAATATACAAAATGCAACACGTGGAAATTAGGTATGATTACTAAAAGAAGACATTATTCTAATACATTTGAGATTTCAACTCCTTTTTTTTTGGTAATACATAATTTATTTAAAAGACAAAAGATAAATAAATTGTTTCAAATTTACTACTTAGCGATAATCAAAAAGATTTTTAAACTAAATTGACAAGTTCATAAAAAGATTGGGTGTTTATTAGGCCATAAAATTTCTAAATCTATAAAATTATCAGAATGTAGTCATATTTTAATGTAAAAATGGTATACGATTTTGAATTTTTTAGCTGACCAAATTTAAAATTTATTTCAAACTCCTTAGATTTAAGTATAACATGAAAAAAAATATAAAGCATTTGTTTTCGTTTTTTGAAAAAAACAATAAACACTTATTATTAAGTTATTGCCAGTATATTGTTATTTCGTTTTCCTCTTATCCACATTTCTAAATAAATAAAACAGGACATATTATGAGATAATGGATACTAATTTAAATCAATCATGATCGTAAGAAAAATTTTAATAAATCTTTAAATTCTCAAAATGAGTAGGTTAAATAAATTTTTATAAAATTTAAGAATAAATTTTTGGTTGCATATTATGTTATTGTTAAAACCTGAAATTAATTTAAACTAGTTTTAACTAGTCAAATCTAAAAGTAACGAAATACATTTGTAAAATCCTGAATAAATTTTAACTAAGATTTTCAGTCAAAACCAGTTTTACCTGACCATTTATTTGTAAGAACTATTTTTGACGTAAGAAACTAGTAAAAACCCAAAATTATGAATTTGTTTCAAACTAAAAAAAACCAAAACCAAAATTTTGTTCCTTCTGTTGCACAAATTATTTTATTTTTTGTAGAACTTTCTTTTAAGTTTTATATTTGTATTTGAAATTTTTATAAATCTTTTTTGATTTCAATAGCGATAACCAATCTTGCTGAAATATTTTAAAGATACATTTAAAAAAACATTTGAAGAAATATTTTTAGAGACGTCTTTAACAATAAAGATATATTTAAAAAAAGAGATGTCTTTAACTTTAAAGACGTCTCTAAATATTTTCATCACAGTCACTGATTACTGGCTATTGTCTTATCAGAGTGTCTTTAAGATTTCTAAATTTATGCGACAAAAATCAGAACGCGATTACTTGGTCAATTCCCAATTCCAAGATAAGTTAAGAATAAAATTTTTTTAAAAATGCTTTCTTCATAATTTACAAGAATCTGAGTTTCTATATTTTCCCCATTTTCTTAGCAATATTTCAAAAATACTTATTTTGTGTTTTTTGTTGAAAATTAGTCAAATAATCCATAAAGTTTTCACAACTTCTAAACTGTTCAAGATGTGAAATAATTAGACAGATCAACAATTTTTAAAAAAATGGTAAGGAATTTATATATTTTATTTAAAATTTGTTGTGGCGTAGCACCAACAAGTTATGATGTAATAACTAAAAAATGGGGTCTACAATTACTCCTTAAATACCCCTCCCCCCCCCGATTTTTGTCAATATTTGATGATTTTATTTCATTGCGACTGTATGTAACTAGATTAAGTTCCAAATTTGAACAAGTTATCCAAAGAAAATAAAAAAGTTATACTAAAAAAATGAATAAAACTATAGAATTTTTTACACACTGTAAGTAAAAAAATTAAGCATTTTTGAAAATTTTTATTCTTAACTTTGTCTGAGGAATCAACTTCTGATTTTTTCGAATATATTTAGAAATAAACACCCTATATAATTCAATTTTTGATTTTATTGGTTTCTCAGTAACACGTTGTACTTAAAATAAAGTTGAGATCCAATTTCTGTTAACAAAAGTAGGGGATGCCATTTGAAAATCAAAGTTGATGATAACTTCTTAAGACTGAAAAGTTCAGTAAAAATCCGAAGTAATGTTGAAGATTCAATTTATTTGGGTTTTTGCAAATGTATTTAGTTAGTTTACTGACTTCAAGTTTTAACTAGTTGAAACTAGTTTCTACTGATTTCGGGTTTTAACTTAACGTATATAAATAAACACTAATTTATATCCAATTATAACTTTGGCAAGTATTTAAGAAAAATCTTTATCTTGAATTTGAGTTTAATTTAATTAAATCTAAATAATTTAATTTTTTTTCAAAAATAATACCGCAGGTGGTTAATTTTTCTTATGGAATCCAGAATCAATTTCATGGGTAAATTTACATAAAAATCGAAATTAAGTTCTTCTACCAATTGCAATAAAATTTTTTACCAAAAATTACAGTTTGAGTACAAAGTCGGATTATTACTTGGATTTGCCATATAAAGTATTAGCTAAGGATCATGAATGGTTATAAAATTTAACCAATTTAGTTTTTCTGGTATCCTATTATGACGTCACCTTAAAAACGTACTTTTGTTAAAATAAAGTAAATCAAAAAATAAAATTTTATTAAATACTCATGTGTTTCTTATAAATATTTACTTCTATTTTTTTAAATAAAAATATATAAATTCTTGTGCTAAAAGTAATACTGGTAATTTATTTTTCATTGTTAGCGGTATTATGTAGTTTCAAATAATTATACAAGTAATCTAAAATGTACTAAAACCTAATTTAAGAAATTTACATCTTGAAAGAAGGTAAAATATACGTTTATTAAAGGCACAAACTTTAAAATTGACCTTACCCGTTAAAAATACAGTTACTTAAACCACTTAGATAACGAATACATTAATGAAGTAAATCATCTAATAACAAATAACAACTCTGGTAGTAATTGACATAAATATAATCCATCCAGCGTCATTTTATATTACATAATTTAAAACTACGCGTATAAACCAAGACGATGTATTTTGGCAGATAAAAAGTTATGAAGAATGAATACGATTGGTTTAGGACACCCTTCCATATCCAATTCCTGTAAATGATTTACAGTTAAAGCTATTATTGCTTCGGAAACATTTGAAATAACTTACAATATCAGTTTCTTCTCCCCCAAAATCGAGAAAAAGCATGCGTTTTCCATCATCCGATGAATTCCTTAATCTATCAAATGAAAATCTCCAAAGTGTCCGTGATCCCGTGCCGGCTTCTAATAAAGTAAAACCATTTTCGTAATGAATAACCAGTTGAGAAGGTCTTCCTTTCCATAAACATCCTAAAACAATACAACGTAAGACAATAAGCAGCCATACTCGTCATTTTGCAATTATTGATTCCCGAATAAAACAAATATATTAATTAAATTGTGTATCAAAGGTTAATTTCTCAACCATTGCCATCATTAATTGAAAATTAGGGCATCTGGCGCTGTTAAGAAAAAGCCTTAGTTTTCGTATTGTTAATTAGTGAAGCTCCTTTTGTAACGGAACTACGCGCTCACAGGGGTGCTTTCAAAAGGATCGTCGGGATCAAAAGGTAAAGCACAGCCTTTGTTGTTTAATATTCGATGCGTCCTCAAACCGACGCCCAAAATCTATTTATGACGTTTAATAAAAAATATTATTCCGCCCATAAATTATATAATACATTCATAATAATAGCAACCAATAGTTTTCATTAGTTGCCTCGAAATTTTCCAAAATCGATTTGTATTATAAAACGTAAAATTATAATTTAATTCCACAAAAAAAGCAAAATTGTTCCAAAAAACGCAGAGGGTTGTGATTCAGTAGGTGTGAATGACTTAAGATAGAGCTGTTAAGTGGGCAAACCAAACCAAAAGGTCGGCAAAAAACTTGAATCCGAAGATCTTGGCCAAGGAAATGTCGCGAATAATACAAAAACGAAGAACCAATGAACCTCAAGACCTCAGACACTAGGGGAGACATACGTGAGGGCAGCATCTAGAAATAAATGGACAGTAAAGAGCAAAGTCTACTGGTGGAATGAGGAGGTGGCTCAGGCGAAGAAGAAAACTGAAGAGTCAAAACGAGAATGGTGATTGCCAGTTCCGAGTACAAGAAGGCAAAAACCCGGCTTAAGAAGACCACCAAAAAAGCTTTGGAAACCCAATTGAACACCGCGTACAAAGATATCGGGGAGAGTATTAGAAAGTCATGAAAAGGCTGAGTAACATACCCCCAATGATACTAGATCAAACAAAGACATCAAAATTAGTTATAAGACTATTCCCCCAAAGGACAATAATGCATGGCCAGAACGGAGGTTTCACTATCTGATACAAGGACATATCCCAGACCTATGGAAGAAAGCCAGGTTAGCACTCCTAAAAAAGCAGATGGGAGACCGTCATCATACAGACCAATTTGTCTACTAGACATAATAGGAAAACTTCTCGATTGAATGATGGCAAATAGAGGAAACAGCGGAAAAGGAAAACTTATGTGTTCCCAGCTCTGCAATGACCTGTTCTATGGTGTACTTACAATGGAGAAACTGATAGCTATTGCAGACGACCTGGCATTAATGACAACTGCCAGAGAAGAACGGAACCTGGAAAACGTCAAAACGTTGCAGTTGAACTCACAAGGCAATGGATGAAAAAAAATAAGTTGGAAAAAAGCTCCAGAAAAGATAGAATAAATGATCATAGCGGGTCGGAAAAAAACATTAAGGACTGTTTTCATAAAGCTGAGTGGCGTAATCAAGTACCTGAGTATCACAATAGATCGCCACCTAAGATTTGGGGTCGAAACGACAATCTCTGCAGGAACCAGCATGAATATTCAATAAATACAAGAACATCTGTTACTACAAAGAACGTTGGCAATACTGATTTACAGGTGCTACAGAACCGTCTCCGCCAACTCAGCAAGAATCATGAGTAGGCTAATACCCATACCCCTGCTGTTATCAAAGAGAAAAATAATTTGGGACAAAGGAAGCACAAGCAAAATAGAGGAACGAAGCAAATCGCTGGCTGAGCTACAAAGCAGGTGGAAGAATAAAGACAGCAGCATCTGGATGAGAAGACTCATACCGAACATCGAGAAGTGGTATACACGAAAACACGGATAGGTAACACACCACCTGACACTGCTAATAACTGATCACTGGTGGATTGAACAATACCTACAGAGACCGTCCAACATGCCGTTACAGTGATGAACTCAATGGCTGAGCATACAATTTTCCTGTGCTCTGGATGGCAGCTGACTAGAGATAAAGCCAGAGCTATAATTAGTGAGGTACTAACACCAGAAAACTTCGTAAGACTCATGCTAATAAGTGAAAAAAACTGAGACACGATAAGTGATATTACGTACACAGAAGTACTTGAAATGACAGAGTAAAAACGAAATGCGGAATAAAATAAGGCCAAAGCCATCAAAAATTATGAAAAACTTTTTTCCAAATTAAAAAAAAACGACTCAATAAACTAGACTTTACCACTAGCCCAAAATATGATAATTTTTAAAATCGCAGAATATAAATTTATTTTATACAATTTTAGCTCGATTTTATTTGAACACTTTGTAAGGAAAAAGTTTTCTCCACTGGAAAAATGCACTTATTGCAATCAGACAAAAGATTTACATTTCAGGGCCTAATTGTACTTCAAATTTCCAAAAATTTGTTTTTTTGGCAAAAAACTAATTAACCAATTTTCGTAAAACTTGATTTCAAATACTAGTATAAAATTTAGAAAAAATAAATTCAGAAAAAAATAATTAAAAATTTAAGCCTCCTTCTAGTATCGTAATAAGGCATTTTCCAGCGAAAAATAGGTTCTTTGCGCAGGAAATTTAAAAAAAAGTGAATTATATTTTTCTAATTCAATTTGAAAAGGTATTTATAAATCTATTTATAATTTTAATCAATTTCCTATTGTTTTAAATGTCAGGGATTAATTAACTTATAACCTTTAATTTGAACACATAAAAGTTCAATTAGATATTTTTTCCTTCATTAAAGTACGTAATTGAAAGTTTTAATAAAACAAAAAACTTGAATAACAGGATATAATTGGTTTTAGCAAATTATAAGAGAATTGTTGTAAAAATAAAAAAACTAGGCATCGTTACATTTGAAACAAATTTAAAATTGTTGCATCGAGAAGACAACCAAAAAAAAATGAGTCCTAGAAAATCTTGTTTTCATGTTTTACCACTGTATGTGGATTATTAATTGAAATTTATTTTAAAAATATGTTAATTTGTAATACCCAATAATATAATCCTTTACTACTTTTTAAATAAATGCATAAAGGCTTCTAGGTAATCTTCCTTACCGAGCAAACCAAAGTAGATAATCAATAATTTTCAGAAGGAAATTAAAAAAGGATAATTCTTATTATACCTTCGCAATTTAAAAGAATACCTAATACATCAGGCTTCTATACTTCTATCTTCTATTTAATTTTCCTCCAGAATTAAGATGGCTTTATTAATTTCGTTTATTTTTTCGTGATCCTTAAGGCTTTGCTTATCGGTAGATGCCAATTGTTTAAAAGGGCGCAGGCCGTAGAGTAAATCCTGTGAGTAAATCCTTTTAAAATTGAACCTAACTACTGTAATTTTGGTAATCTTAGTCTTTTAACGGTTAATTTAACTAATATTAGTTATCAAGCCTAAAGCTTTAATTTGTAGACTTCAGTCCAGTCGAGAATGATAGAGGAAGTTACTTTCTTTTTATACATATATTTTGTGCTAAAAGTTTAGGTAATCGATCAGGCTAACCCAGAGGCAGAAAGATCAAATCCTATTTGAGATATCTGATTTGCAACTGGTGTTTAGGTCCTAAATACACTTGAGCTGAGCATCCCACTGGACAAAATCGAGATTATTTTATTATTTTATTTATACACAAAAAGCCAATTATGCAAATCAATTTGACTTTATCATTTACTAATTTGCAAATCACGTTCACCTCTTTTAATTATGTTCCTAAAACTGCTGGAACAAAAGTGAGACACCCTGCATATATTTATATATTCTAATTTAAAAAATATATAATGCTAAAAAGGAGCCTTGTGCCTACGAAATATTGACTAGCACATTTTAATGAATTATAACCAAGTATTTAAAATAAATTAGTTTCTGGATTTAAAATGAATTCCATTACAAAAAAGATATAGCATCCTAAAATATATTCCATTGATCGTTGTAATATATTTTCCTGGTAAAGTTACGAAGTTGATTGATTCACTTTAAAAGTCAATACCTAAACGCTGACCGGTCATTGAGGTGCGAGTAGTCAGTAATCATTATTGGATTTTGTTGTAAATTTCTTAAAAGTTTAGTATATTTCCTTTCTTACCCTTAATCAAATAAGTAAGGTTATATCTGGAGGAAATTACCAATGATTTAATTTAATTCTTTGTTAATGCTTTTACCCATTTTTTCCGATCCTACTGATCGTTATATCATATTCATTCATTATGAGGTAATAATAATTAATAATAGTGCTTACTACAAACTAGCTCCCGTTGGGTAACAGCACTGGCATGACTTCCATTTACAAGAGCTTTTGCCCATCCTGCAAGATCCCTATGTGTTTCGGCACGAAGAGCATGAGTGATGACACCTTCGGCGGTGGCACAGCGAATGCTAAATTCAGGAAGTTCTGTTCTTTTCCCGGATCCAACTAGACGGGTTGCTATTAAGGGATAAGCTTCAGCTGGGGCTCGCCACGCCTCTCCTGACCATGGAGCACTTTCATACAATCGTAGCTCACTGTCCGTCACTGCGGCAAATATAGAATGCCACCTATCCATATCTTCAGAGCTATCCGAACTTGACATATTATTCTAAAAGTAAAATGAAATTATTGCCTATTAGGGTATAAAATTAGTTTCCGAAATCCAATAAAACTTTTTTTAGTGTTATTATTGGATTTAAAGCCTTTAAGTAATCAAATCACGCACTGCAGTTAGTAAACTATAACGATCGTAAACTCAAATCACCGTACAGAACGCATTAAAACGTGATAGTGCATTATTTCATTCTGATTATCCCCAAAACAATATAAATAAAATATAAAGCATTTCCAGAAAAGCATTGTTAAGTTATTGGAAGCGAGAGTACAATGAATTGCAACAGGGGCGAGCAGAGCCTATAAAATGCCAACACAAATTTCCCCCATTTTTTACCTCCAGATTAGATTAAATAAACTAACCTCAATTCTTGGTTTTCTCACTAGCCATCCTATATGTCGAAGATCAGGTATTGCTCGAGCTGCTTCGTGTAAAGCAGAAGTGGTAAGAAGGGCGAGAGCTGAATGAAGCGTGTTAAACCACGCCGCTGCTTCTGCTGCATCTCCTGCTTTTAAGACACAACTATGCACAGCATCTGGAGAATGAAGTTCCAAAATACGGCCATCTGGAAAATATATCATTTTTAAATATAAATTGTTTTATTTCACTTCAATTTAAATAATTGTAAATATAAATATAAATTGGAAAATGTAATTTTTATCACATGTAGGAAGCAATTATTTATGCAATTAATTAAGCGTTTATCTACAATACACAATAAATAATGTGAATTTATTTGTATTTTGTTATTTTGTAGTAAATGTTTAATAAATTTAATCTCCTTGTTTCAAAACTAGACATCTCCATTTTAGTGAATTGTTGGGAAATTAAAGAAAAGTGTTTCTTTATTTTTGATTTGCTACCAAAATGGCTTTTTCAACTTTAAAACTAACTACATATTTTAATATTTTTCTAGTGTATTGTCCGATTTTAAAACTAGTGGATTTAATTTAAAAATATAGTCCGCAAAATATTTGAAAAGCGTACTTTTCGCTAGTAAAAATTGATTTTTGGGCATTTGTAATCAAAGATTTAACAAAAACGATGCCTAGTGCCATTCATTTTGAATCTTCTTAAGTACAATATTTACACACTTTGTGCTACGCATTGGACAAATTTTCTTGTGAAGCCCGGCGAATCCGCTATTTGTATTTCAGATAAATCAATTTAATTTCAGAAAGGATCAATTGTATTTCATAGTCATTACTTGTATTTTAAAAAGCATCAATTGCATTTCAGAAAAATCAATCAAGTGAATTTCAACAATCAGACGATTTCCTAATATAGAGGATATTCACTTATATGAAAAATTATGTTAAGAAAACAAATCTCTTATTTCGGTGCAAAAAATCCACAAGTGGTTTATCTGTGAACACTAGACACCCACAGAGTGATAAAGTGCGATAAAATTTTGTCATTGAGGGGGTAATTGAATCTAATTTTTTCCAAGTCACAAGTCGCTGACGAATAGTTCATTGTTATTAACTCTGCGAATTCTAAATTTTTTTGATACTCACATAATTTTAAAAATTATAGTTTATTTACATTTTGTATAATAATTAAATAAGGGTTATTTTTTTATTATATGTGTAGACTGATTGGTTGTGTATCGATTCATAGACAATCCACATCATCAACATCTGTTTTTATCGATAACCACTTCAACGAAACTTCTTTTCAATCATAGACGTTTTTATTGACATGACATTTTAATTACATTACATTTTCATAGACACAGACGTTTCATCGACAGACCTCTTCGTCGTTTCGATGACATTTTCTTTTCATCGACACTACTTTTTGATTGACACAGACTTTCATCGACATTAATTTTAAAATTTCATTGCTAAAAACAAATACAATTTTCATGAAGATTAGTTTTTCATCGACAAAATGATTTCAATGATTGAACAAAAATTTTAATTATGGGTGGATAGTAATATCATGAGTAGGTTCAAATCTGCAATAATAAAGTCAATTTATTGACAAATTAAATTGTCAATAAAACGACAGAATTATTACAGTGATTTCAACCTACGAATTGTATTTGTATAGATTATTTCCATTTAGGTAGGACCCAAATTATCGTGATAACCCAATGGCAAATGGACTAATCAGAACGATTGTATGGACAAAGGCATGAAATAATCATATATCGAATGGTCTTTAAGTCGAATATTTTTCACTGTCATTACCACGAATGTCATTTGGGGTTAAGTTTTAAAGCAGGAGGGGAATTTCCAACCCCAAATGACATGAGTGGTAATGTATGAAAAATATTTGACTTATAATTTGAACAAAACTGCATATTTAAGGGACTATGTAACGAACATTTTTCACTTTTTTGTGCATAATTTGACAGCCAACTTCAAACTTACTGAAATTTGACATTACCGTCATAAAATAATCGCTGATATTTTTGACGTTTTATATGTCACAAAAAATTATCACTTGTGAGTTGAAAGTCATGGTAATTCTATTGTAATTTTTTATTTACCTGTGTGACATATCGTCTGTGTGTCTGATCATTAATATGATCTTGTCAATAAAAATCAATCTTGATAAAATGTGTCTGTCGAAAAACCTAATTGTCGTAGACTAGGTCTGTCGGCGAAATAGTAGTACCAATAATCTAAGGTCTAAAGTTTGGTGAGGTACCAATTTGATTACTAAAAAGCAATTTTGAGTAATTTTACAAATATTTTAGTAAAAACTCCAAAATAATACATATTAATAGATAATTAATCAAATCACAAAAAAATCATTGAAACTAAATAAATTAACTACTTTTTAAGAAAAAATTCAATATGGTATTTAAAGCATATTATTGCAAGTGGATTATTTGCTATGAATAGTAACTAGTTACAAGAATTTACGAGTAAATTATTCACTTGTCCAGACATAATATACTACACGCAAAGCTAAGTATTTATTGTTGTTTGATTAGCTTTTGTACTAAAATATTAAATCAATGAGATTTATTTGTAAGTATTGCTTGATAAATAAAAATAACTCAAAAAAATATTTATTTTTAATTTTAGATGCCTGCTTCAGTTTTTTGAAATAAAGGTTTTGATAATGTAATTGATGAATATTTTTTTAAAGAACTAACTAAAATTTTAGGATATTCCGTTGGTGGTGTTCCAAACGTCAGGATTAGAAACAAAAGCAAATTTAATCGACAAAAAATTTAAAAAAAGTAGGTATCTTTTTTTTTGTTTTGAAGCTACAGCATTTAGAATTTTAGGTCACCGTTTTTGTCAAAAATCAGAAAATCGCTAATAATAATTAAACCTATGTGTGTATAGATTTAAAAAATTATCTCAAAGAACACTTTCCATTTGGTAACATTGGTAATTAAAAATTAGTTGATAAAATGTTGAAGAAAACAAATCGCAATTATAAAAAAAATTAAAAAAAAATGCATATTTTGACATGTTTATTACGAATCTAGTTGTTTATTGCAATTTTTGGTATTCCTACTGCTGTTTCTTGGCCAAAGAAAGAAGAAACCGATTTCAGATCCCATTCTAGTATGTTCTTCGTTGCCAGGCACTCTACAGTGTCCTACTGGAACCCAGAGCAGCCTGAAAGCGAGACCTAATTCCCAAACCAGTTTTGATGTCACCTTTTCCGAAGAGTTCAGCCTGATAAGATGAAGTTCTGCTTTCTTATTGTTTTCCCATACGAATTGGAGTATTGTATGAATCTCCGCCTGAAAGTCTAAGGAAAAGCTAATACTCATTCTAGGTCTTTCTTCGTACACACCTGACCCATAGTATGACACTAATCTAGAAGTCATTTAGTCTGTCCACATTTTTAGAATGGGACTCCTTATTCATCCTCTAAGTTTCATGGGTCCTGCCATCTCATGTAGAGTCTACAGTTCCTTATGAATTTTTTGGATTCCCATCCTTGCTTCCTTTTCTATTACTAAGTGCAATGGAGGAAGGTCCAAAACGGTCTTCATAGTTGCCGTGTTCGTTGTTCTCATGGCTCCCGTTATATCAAAATAAGTAAGTCTTTGTGTCTTACTCAGTCTTTTTCTTTTTGTATCCTGCATAACCACAGTGTACCATTTTGGGATTAAGACGCCCAGCTTTATCGAAAATTCATCTGACTACTGAATGGTTATCTCAACCTTCTTGATAATCTTGTTAAGGTGTCTGTTCCAATTAAGGTTTGAGTCTAGTGTGATCCCCAAGTGCTTTAACTCACTGGACGTAGTGATTTCCTTATCACTAAGGTTTATAGGTCCTAGGTTTAGTAGGCTTCTCCTACGTAATAAAGGAACAATTGTTGATTTTTGTCTTCTCCGGACTGACCTTTCCTTGAACTCCAGCTGAATACAGTGTTCAAAAATGTGCTATTAAATTTACCTTCCACTATCACTACAAGGTAATCTACGTATCCACCTGACCTACAGCATGATTCCTCGAGGCTCTTGTTGGTGGATATACTATTTTTCATAATAAATTATACATTTAGTTTGATTTTTTTTGTTTCTGTGCAATATTCCTTCGATCTTATAAAAAATAGAGTTCTTTCAAAAAATAATGTGAATAAATTTTTCCATTTTAAGCAAATTATATTATATCTAAATCTAATTAAACTAAGCGGAAAATACAAACTAAATATAATATAAAATAATAATCGAAGTGATTAATTTTGGAAGTTTGTTTTAACGAAACCGCTTATCTCAATTTTTTATAAAGTAGCTACTGATTGTTGATCTTTGTTAAAATATACGTAGCGAATAAAAATGAAAATAAAAAGTATTTTCGATTATAAATTGAAAATTACTCTTTTGTGTGTTTAAATAATTTTACTGATAAGTTTACTTCAAATTTCTTTTCACCAAGGAAAATCAATAGAATTACATCGAGGGATCAGCATTCACATCATTTTCAAACTTTTATTCGGTATGGAGTTATTGTTCAACGAAATAAAGTTAACAAGAAGTGAATAGAGATATTAAACCAATTACTTGGAGTGCGATAAATTCCAATATTTAATATCATTGATATTTTTATGTACGTCAAGGTTTTAGTATAAAAATAGTATAAATAGGTAAATGCCTTAGTTTAAATTCAATTCCGTTTGTGTTGTGTTTTTGACATGCATCCGCAGCATACTATACACTTCACCACCAAAAGCTTTGCTTAATTTCTGTCTAATAAACCGTTGAAAATGCTGTGTTAATTAAACCGTATGAAGCCATCGACTTTATGCACAGCCTGTTAATTAGTTCTTCAGGCTTCAGTTTCGTTGTGGATGAGACATATGCGTATGATAACGTACAGATACAGCCTGGGGTTACTTACTCCATTAAATTGTAATTTCAATAAGCAAAAGCTTGTTAATTATTTTTTTTATTTACTATTATTAAAACTAGTAGGTATATTACACCAACACATTTATTTGAAGAGTTTTTACACGTAATAAAATTTGGATTAGTTTCTATTAAAAAACTTTTAATTGTTTCAAGAAAAATAGTAAAAATTGCAATTTCATTTTAATTTGAAGTAATAAAAGTAAATTCTCTCCATGAACAAGTATATATAAAAAACTTCAAAGCTTAAAACCTTCAACTACTTCATCGTACAGTTTATAAACGTTTTATTTTTTATCCATTTTTATTTTAGGGTGCGAACATACCGAAAGAGCATTAAAGTAAACTTTTCAGTAAAACAGGCAGTAAAGTAACGGACAAAAAGGAAACCCATGTATTTAAATAAAACAACGTATGCTAAAGCATAATAATCATAGGTGATTTTTCAGAAAGCAAATTCATTTACTTTAATACTTCAGACAGAAATTTTGGCTCCAAACGGAGATTTTGCACATTTAGCTACATTTTCGGTGATAACTCGAAAACGGAATGAGATTCTTTTTTTGACGTAAAGTGGACCTAAAGAACTTTTAAGGAAGGTGCATAAAGTAGGGTTAAAATGTAATTCGAATGGTGAAATTGATCCATAAATACGACTTTTAAAAATGCGATATATAAAAAAATTTTTTTTTCGTTATTTTTTCGAAATTTAAGATACTGTATACGTGGGAGCTTTCGATTCAAAGAGTAGATTCTAAAGTGTTTTTAAAATTAAAAACCCGTTAAAAAAGTGACCCGGAGGGAGCCACTCACCCGTAAAATTAAAATTTCGAGTTTATCGACCATTTTCGAGATTTTTTTCATAGTATCGCGGAGGTCCAAAAAATTTAAAATTCGAACCACACTTGAAATCAACATCATTCTTTACATCGGAACCGGAATTTCTAAAATCGGACGAAAACACCACCCTTTCGGCCGCTCCTCGCAAAAAACGTCCGATTTCAGGGTAAAAATACAAAAGGGGTTGTATCTCGGCCCCCTTAATAGATAGGTCCGGGTGGGTCAAAATCCCCGTCTTTAGAATACGGTTTTCCATAACATACTAAAATTTGGTGCGATTCGGGGTGAATTTCGGACACTTAGTCCGATCGAAAAGGGACGTTTAAACTTTTTTCTTAAAATTTTTCCCTCCTTCCACATACAAAATTTCAACTCTCTACGAAAAAAACACCTTCCTTGTTTCTTAACTTTTTACATATTTTAATTTTCTTATAAGTGATTAGTTAATTATTCTAAAAACTATCTACAACATTTCGATTTCGAGATATTTCCACTTGCAAGTGAAGTGATACACCATGTTTGCAGAATAATTTAAGGCTACAATAAAACGATAAATTGGTCAATACGAAATAAATAAGAAAGCGTACAAGAAACTTTTAAGAAAATCGAGTTTACTATGGGCAATTGAACGTAACTAGATTGTTCGTTATCAATACCTACAACGAACAAGAATTTACGAGTAAATTATTCACTTGCACATACGCTGCATGCAAACCTATAATACCCATTGTAGTTTGATTAGCTTTTGTAGTAAAATATTAAATCAATTAGATCAATTCGTCAGCAGTTGTTTAAGGTAAAATATTTAAATCGATATTCAATCATGGAGTAGTGGGCTTTAGGGTTAATCAATATTAAACTTGATTGTATCGGTTATAACTGATTGCCGATCCGAATTTGATTTATGCTCCAAAACCTCTGCGTTAGAACTACATCTTTCATATTAAGTTATATATGAACGATAAAATGAATCGAAATTGATTTCACCCTACTTTTTAGGAAATTTTATCTAGAAGAAATTTGTTAACTTCATTTATAAGTAGCAAATATGTTACCGAATCCCAACTAAATTACTGCAGAAAGTTAAAGTTATTAGATTAATTTCATCCTATTTGTATAACGTGCCAACATTTTACCAACATAAATATGTCTATTTGATTTTGCCTTATTTTGTTGTCCAAAAATACCATTAAAGAAGACATGAGAGTAATTTCCTTTGTTCAAATTAAATAAATACTAATTTCAACTAACAACATTTAACGAAATTAGCTGGTATACTTTTTGTATTGAACTTTTAAAACGTTTTCTCGAAGCGTCCGAATGTTTGTTACTTTTATAAACTAGCTTTAGTACCGGTTTCATTCGCATTAAATGCGTTTAGAAACATTCCTTCTTACTACAAAGACAAATTACTACTAATTTTAATTCAGTACTTGTAAATACTAATATAAATTGTGCCACTATTCTCAAAAATACATTTATTATTTTATAATGTAGATCATGGATCGGCGATGAAAGGTGGACGTTCAAGATTGGGCAATGGCCGAACGACGAAGGATGAAGGACGAAGGATGAAGGATGAAGGATGAAGGATGAAGGACGAAGGATGAAGGATGAAGGACGAAAGACGAAGGACGAAGGATGAAGGACGAAGGATGAAGGGCGAAGGATGAAAGAGGAAAGAAGAAGGTCGAAGAACGATGGACGAAGGTACGAAGGACGAAGGAGGAAAGAAGAAGGTCGAAGAACGATGGACGACGGAATAATTTTTTAGACTAATTATTAAAAAAAAAACCTTTTACAATTCAAAAAATGTTTTTATCTTGTAATTGTTCTGCAAAAAATGGAGTAATTCATCTTTAATACTTACAGCATAAATGTTGGGAATCACTTTACTTTTGAACTTTTTAAAACTTATAATTGCCTTTATAATGTATGTAATATATTATGTTTACTTCTTAAATATTTATGAATTCGTAAAGAAAGTTTGTTTAATTTTTAAGAATTTAATATATTCACGATCAGTATGTAGATAACAAAAGCTGAGAAATCAAAGCGACAATAGAAGGATGAGAAAACATCTCCTGAAGACATCGTAATATAAACATACAGTAATCTCGAGGGCAAGCGCCTGTAATAATATTGATGTAAACTTCACAACAACGAAAGATAAAGTTTGCATAGCTCCCTCCCTCAATAGTCGAGTGTATGTAAGGGGATTTTAAATTTTTATGGAAATACGCTGGGCTGTCAGATAGGACTGGTTTCCCTGTATAAAATGTCGTTCATATTTGTTGTGGTTTACACAAGAAATTTCAAATACGCTACGTGAGACTTTCAACTTGATTTATTCTTTTATCTCGTATTAAATCCACAGGTGAATTCAGTCACTTTATGAATGTAATATTTTCAAATAAACGAATCAACAACATTTTTTTGTAAATTTCTCCCAATAAGCTCGAAATAACTTACCACAAAAATTCCACAATTTTGATTTAACCTGATTTTTTTTTAATTCCTTGATTACTTATTTTGTACTCAAGTACTACATGTTTTAAGGTGATAGAGACTCAAATGTGACGAGAAATATTGGTTTCCATTCCCCTCCAGTTAACAGATGATGTTTACTCCTAAAACGATATCCCAGACAATGGAAAAAGGATTTATTATCAATAATCAATTCCTTTAAACTTTGAGGCGAATATCAGCAATTTTTACTGTAATAAACGATACGAATAACCATCCCTTCGCCGTATCTATAAATATATCTATAAATTTCAAAATGAACTGTTTAAATAATACATAAATCTAGGCACGTATAGAAACAAAAATTACGAAAGAAAAAATATGTACACCAAAAATACGTTCTAAAGTGGAGAATATTTTTGCATATTTTGGGAATTTCTTTTTAAGTCTTTGGGACAAAATAAAGAAAAAAAAGGCTTCTATAAAGTCCTAGTATACAATCCACTGTTTCATTTGCATTTTAAATTTTTTATTTTGCTTGATAAATAACCGAATAGGAAGGTTATAGAAAACAGCTAAATTTGATAAAAAATTATCTTAAATCTCTACCGCTTTAAGAGTTTGAAATAGTATTAAACTGAATCCAAATATAGGTATATTTAAAAAAATCGTCCTGGCATAATGAATATTTTAAATTAAAAAGACGAAAAAAAGCTTCTATTTAAATTTTTTAATGTAAAATGTAACGATTAGATTTGAATGTTGTAAATTTATTTCTTGAAAGATAAAACATTAGTAGCGTTTATTAGGCGCAGGTATGATTTTAAAATTTTCTTGATGACTATCTGCGGTTGAATGTTCTTTTCGTTAATGATTGGGAACATTTCGGGCTGAAACGGCTTTTTGAGGCGCGATGTTGTTTGCAAGATTAAAATCTTCTCGTGTGAAACATTACAGTGGTTTACAGGTTTGCATTCACGCTTTGCTGAAATCATTCGCAGATTAAAGCTAATTTGAAAATGCACTAAAATAATACTAATTTTAAACACGCTTTATTATGCATAACGTGTAATAATCATCAAACCGTTAAGATGGAATCAAATTTTTTAAAGAAAGTAATAACATTTTGTTAAAATTAAGTAGCATTATTTTTTAAATTGGAATAATAATTTTTATTCATACAAAACATCGATTTTCTTACTAAACTTCATTTATACAGGGCGTCCCAAAAGACCTGACACGGCAACATAACATGTTTTAACAAAAAAGTTGAAAATTTATAAATATGTACAGGGTGGAAATAGTTTTTTATGCAACATGTTCAAAAAGGGGATAATATTTGCACGCGACGTACATATTGTCAGTGCATAAAGTTATGCTTTTTTGCACTAGTGCAGAAAAGCATTACTAGAGGCATGCTTTTTTGCACTAAACGCTTTTACGTACTGATAATAAATGGCCTACTTTTTGTTCCCTCGTAGAAAAACTATATTTTGTGATATTTCAGGAAACTTTTTTAAATTGCAACTCCTATCCAGTTTGGTTTTCGTTTAAAGGTAATAAAAAGAGAGATACATTTTTGAAAACCAGAAGTCGAATTCCTAACTCAAGAATTACAAGCATTTATAGTTTATAGTACCAAATGGAAAATTGGATGTGTTGGAACTTTTTTTAATTTTAATTTTTTTTATAGGAACTCTTCGTGAGATCTTTACGGCTTACTATATATTTTGTAAAAAAAGCAATTAGTAAACGCGTAAAAAGTGAAATGACGCAAAACTTATTGAAAAGGAAAAATCATTGTTTTGATGATTCTTGCCTTTGGAGGCAGATAAAGGTCCTATGATTAAGTACGAGACAATTTTAATGATTATTTTTATCAGAGACTTCCAACTTTAAAATTAATTTTCGAAAGAACTATTCGTTGGTTCCTAGTGAAAGATCGGACAAGAATTGGTTGACCAAAAAAGCTGAAGAGGTTCTTAAGTCTTTTATAGAATATCCTGAAAGTTCCTTATCAAAAGCAGGCCAGGTACAGGTACAAATTTTGCCTGGTTCATGTACTGATTGGAAGACTGCAATTTTGTGAAATTAGATGAAGGAAATGTGATGCTGACATAAATTATCTTTCGAATTTTGTTATCTCCGATGAAACAACACTCTATCTAAATGGTAAGGTCAATAGGCACAATTGTCGATATTGGGCAGATAGAAATCCAGTTTTATTCAGAAGATCATACTCAAATATCTCAAATAAATGCATGGGTCGGAATTTTAGGGTTAAATGTAATTGGTCCGAAATTTGGACGGAAATAGATACCTGGAACTTATAGAGAACCAAATTGTTCCAGCCATCCATGTAGTGTGTCCTGACTGTATTGGTAATAAATGTTTTTAACAATATGGTGCTTCCACATACTTAAGTCGCTCTTTTCGAAACCATTGGATTGGTAGGAAAGATGAAATTGAACGGCCGCCAAGATCGCCTTATCTAACATAGAACAGAAAAAGTCGTCGGTAAAGTATAGTATTCAACTCATGTGGGTCGCGGGTATTCGCCATTATTCGCTTGGACTTATGGCACTCGTCTTTCGCCTCGTACCGCAATTCATCCTCGTGTATAATGGCTTGTCATACCTGGCGCCCAAGAAAGTTGATGTAATTTTCGATGAAATTCGAAGTGATTGTTAATTTACTTTAGTTAAATTAATGTACTTTTTTAGTTCATATAACATGTTAAACCTTTTTTTTAAGTTATTATATTAGATTTTTTTAGTTGATCAAACATTAAATTATTAAAATACCTGGCAAAAACTATATTTTTCCTCCTAATCCGGTATGTCCTGCATTTACATGTATGATTTAATACCGGATTTACCTAAGCTTTTATACTTCATTTTTTATACTTTTTTTATGAAAAAGTTAATTGCAGAAGCTTTTCCAGAAAATTGTTAATTATACTACAACTAACGCACAAAAAGGTTATTTATGATATCCTTTACACTTTATTAGGTATGCAAGGATAACGAGTGTGACTTTTTATGTATTCAGGAAGTACAAAAAGTGTAAACTAGAAAAGCATGAAATTAAAAGAATGAAAGTAGTTGAAGAACAATCTTATCAACAATAATGCAAAGCGATTTTTAAAATGGATATAAAAAAAACAATGTGAGTGAAACGTGATAGACATACTGCTACAAATAGATCTTCGCTTATTTCCTGTTAACATTGATCATTCTAAAACGTTTGATTTCCTTTCTTTCTTCTGATATTTTCGTTTCCCACTTGAAAATAAATAAATTCACACGATGTGTCGATACTCTTCTCTCATCAGCTATCTATATTATAATCAGTGGCGTACCCATAAATTATTAAAGGGATGCACTTTTAACAAGCAAAATACCAAACGTATTTCGAATTCAGTTGATATTTTGTTTTTTTTTTAAATTATTTGTCAGCTTTAGTGGGGAACCCCACTTTGGGTACGCCACTGATTATAATATTAAATTTCAAAATTACTTTATTTAAGATAATAAAAATTGCACTAAAATAGCACCAAGTTACGAAGAAATTAAGCTATATTACCTCCTCTTTATTACTCTCATTAAAGGGATTTAGTACACGCTCATACCTAAAAGTACACATAAAAATTTTGCGAGACAAAATAAAATGAACAATCAACTCTTTTATGGCTTCAATAAACTTAAAATAGATAAATATTTATTATTGCTCACAAACATCAGAACAATATAAAATAAAAAAAATTCTACGATTTTTGAGCGATTTTTCAAGTAATTGAGTTTTAATCCCTTTTGACGTAATTAAAACGTCTTCTTTGAAATTACTTGAAGATATGATTAAATCCATCAATGTTGTAGTAAAAGAAGGAAATGTGGATATAAGTATAAGAAGATTCAAGGCGGAATTAGTGTAAAGAAAATATTGTGGAGAAAAAAACGCTTCATCCCTGCATTATGTCCATTTATTTCCGTTATATCTAATATAATTAATTGAGGTTTTCTGAAACATTTTTACTATTGTGGAAAATTTTATATAATCCATATAAATTTGTTAGGGTCGATGAGAAAATCTGAAAAATTATTATTAATGGAGTTTTTGGTATTATTACAAAATAGTGTTTGAATTATTCTGGAAATAATTTGGTATTAAAAAGAAAAATTAGCAAAAAAAGTAATAAAAAAGGGATATAAAACGCAATGAAATAACAATACCACACAATAGAAAAACATAAATTTTTATGATAAAAGAACTGGGCCGGGTAAAGATTTTACATGCATTTTATATTTTGGAAAAATCCCTTATGACCTTCTATGCATATAAAGTGTAGGAAAGGAATTTTCTGGAATATTACGGAATAAGACGCGGACATCCAGATGCAATCGATTTTGTCTTTCACATTATTGCACCAAGTTCCATTATTCGCATTTCTCACATCTCCGAGTATCTCTTATTAACGAAATAAGCATCTGCACTAAGCTTGAATGAAAATTACCTTTCTAGCGGATTTATTACATTTCAAATTGGAATTACATGAAAGCATTGTCTTTGTGTGCAAATAACGACAAACGAGATTATTTATGTGTCTAATTCCTATTACATGAACAACTAAAGTAAACAAAAAAAAATTTAGATAATACAGGGTAATTCAAATAATTCAAATGAAAATGTATAATACATTTCCGATTAATGCACGGAGAGTTTATTGACCAAAAAGGCATGATAAAAGTAGATAGTGATAATATAAAAAGGTTTATTAAATATCGTAAAATAAAGAATATGATCCCAATTTTAAATTAAAATATACACGAAACTCATAAATCTACTTTTATATGACTTATAAAACAAAATCGTAAAAACAGGTGAGAATAATGTAAAAAATGTTACATCGTAAAATAAAGAACTAGTTCAATTTTAAATATAAAATATTTACGATACTAATAATTGCTGGTAAAAAAAAATAACTCTTTGTTTTTATAAGATTTTTTTTTATGTTTGCATTTAATATGAGAAAATTTTAATTTCATATTTTTGGCTAATTTGAGTGAATTTATATTTGTCCTCCGCAATCTGGGGGGGGGGGGGGGTTGGTCATTGTCTCAGCATTTAAAAAGTAGATCTCATTACTTAGTTATAAAAAAAAAGTATGCCGAAAAATATTTTAAAAAAGTAGGATGAGGAAACATTGAAATTGGTGCAAAAGCTGATAGAAAATTATCTCAAAAAATTAAAATTATTTCTTCTCAAATGATAAACGTAAAATATTTTATTAAAAATAACGATAATGACACTCTGTGATATTAATTTTTAGTACGTTTTTCTTCTTGTGCATATAAAGTTTATTTTTGAAAAATGATATTTTTCTACAAACTTACCCGATGTTAGTTCAAAGTTAAAAGTTCAAGCTAATGAGTAGTGTTAAAAGTAAATCACGTGATTTACTGACTTAGTAACAAAAGTATGGTTTTATCTTGAAAAATCAGCAATTATTTTTTAACATTTTAAAAAAAGTTTTAATTTAGCTCTAAAGTTATGAGAGGTATATAAATATCCTAGCTTCTGGCTTCAACCATCTACAACTTAAAAATTCTTGAAAGCCAAAAAATCATAAAAAAAGAAAAAAAAAATATAAAATTCATTTTTTTTTTCTATAATACTAAAACCGTAAGAAACGAGGAAGGTATTATTTTTCGTAGAGAGTTGAAATTTTGTAGATGAAAGGAGGAGAAAATTTTAAGAAAAAAGTTTAATTATCGATCGGACCACTCCGAAAAAAGTTATTCCACCTCGAACGAAAAATCGATTTCATCCCGCAAGTGTGCGAAATTCACCACGAATCGCACCAAATTTTAGTATGTTATGGGGGACCGGATTCTGAAAACGGTGGTTTTGATCGGCCTGGATCTATCTATTAAGGGGGCGGAGATACGACCCCTTTTGTATTTTTACCCCGAATTCGGTCGTTTTTGCGAGAAGCGGCCGAAAGGGTGTTTTTTTCGTGCGATTTTAAGAATTCCGGTTCCGATGTAAAGAGGGATGTTGATTGCAAGTGTGGTTAGAATTTTAAATTTTTTGGACTTCCCCGACATTTTGAAAAAAAATCCCGAAAATGGTCGTTTTTTTTTGCTTTTTTTCCTGGTTATTTCTGGTTTAACTTTGAAAAAATGTAACTCCGTCGGATTCTAAAGGGGAGCTAAGAAATTTGGCCCCTTTTATTCTAACATCCCGGGGATTTCCGTGACCGATCTTAAAGACTTCCTGCGCAAAGGTATGACGTCACGGCCCCGAGACGCAAACTGTACAATTCTACCGTTTTTTCGGATGGCAAAAGTACCAAAACTTTTAGGCTTCGATTAAAAGTGCGGCAGGAGGAAAAAATCGGGGTCACATTATTTCTCATCTAAATTCCACGTTTTATCTTAAAACGGGAGTTTTTTTTTGATGTGTTTACCCTTTATGTGGTTTTGGTGCCCACAAAGTGACGCTTTATTTTTTGCGCTATTTTGACGCGTATTTTGAAAATTCGTAACTTTTCATCGGAACAACCTGTAATACTCGAATATTTTTTATTTTACTTATTTGGTATTTACTTATAAGAGAAAAAATTGGTACCTTGAAATTTTTACCCTGGACCTTGGAAAAAAATCGAACGTAAAATGTTCATAAAATCGGGTGAAACGCGGTCCAACCTGGGCCCACCTGGCTCCCGCAGTTTCAAAATTTTTGGGTTACTTTTTAACGGATTTTCAATTTTAAAAACATTTTAGAATCTACTCTTTGAACCGAAAGCTCCCACGCATAGGTTATCTTAAATTTCGAAAAAATAACGAAAAGAAAAATTTTTTAGTATTTATGGGTCAAATTCATCAAATTCCTCCACCAAATTCCGTGAAAGTTGTTATTTTAGGTTTAAAATTGCGCTGCCTAGAACCGTATTTTTACCAAAATTTTGCCAAAACTTTTTTTTTGAAAAAACTATGTAACCGATTTTAACCAAATATTTTTTAAAACGCGTCTATCCACCGGTAACTATTATAGTTTTCGAGAAAAAAAAAATAAAAACCGATTTCCATTAAAAATTTCAATTTTATTTTTTTTCAAATTTTTCAAAGTGAATGAAAGGTAATAAAAAATTGATGAAATGTAGGTGTGCACCTGCCCTCTGCACCACCTCCCTCAAATTTTACTCCCCAAAAAGCCAAATGAATCAAATTTTTTTTAGGTAATGTATCTCAAAAAATAATTAAATTTAAAAAAGTTTAATGTGTTAATATCACCATATGCCATATGTTATATAAAAATTTAGTAACGCCTCAATTATTTTCTTTATGTTTCAGGAATTAAAAATTATGAAAATGGAATTATGGAAAACTTTATATATTTGTCTCTAATTTTTGGTGGATTTCATGTTATGGCATATAAATTCAAGAAATACTTTCGATTTAAATACAATTTTAAAACAATTATGTATTTTAAACATTTTTATGCATAAAAATTAAATAATTTTTATTTATGGATGGAAGACCTTGTGGAGGCAAAATTTTCCATATCCGATGTACGGACGCTTGGCGTCTTCCGATCACTGCAGCATCTGATCAAATCGCACCTTGTGGAGGATTTTTGATCAATTTGAATGCTTTATCGGATGTCTCCACTATTTTTGAAATTTTTAATGATTCAAGCCACATCCAACTACTATTGCTTTTAAAATTGATGCGATTAAGTTCCTGAATTAAAACGATAAGACTACTTTGTTTTCTTTCGATTAACCATTTTTTGCTCGCTTTTCTCAGGCCACACCGATTTTTTAACATATTGTTAAAACGAGAGCCATAATATTAATTTGTTGATAGCTTCTCAAGGCAAATATCAAAATTGACTGGTCAAATTAATGTTTTAGTGCAGGGGGTGTGCAGAATTCCTGATCGGCCGGATGGGCAGATCGGACCGTGTAGATGCGGCATCCGATTTAATTATCTAATTCGACCGAATCCGATGGAGGCTCTTTAATGATGTACTCATGTCTGGGAAAAACCAGTAATCTAAATTAAAAAAGAACTGTAATTCCAAAACTAAAAAAGATAAACTACATCTTTTTGGATTTTTGATGATGATATTTTATCTAGTTTCTATCCCAGCATTTAATGAATCCTCCTGTATTCAATTTATTTCTAAATGATAAATTTTTTTATCAACCTGAAAGTTTAATAGTTGTTATTAGAAAATTTTCGTCGGAGTCGCTTCGAGTTTGGCGTTGTAGATCTATCGATAAATCATTTGAAGATTTCATTTATAAAATACCATATATTTCATTTAGGTATATGCATAGAACATTTTGGGACAATTAAAATGAAAGATATTATTTTGCAAAGCTAATTAATCTCATTTTTCTTTGTTAATTATTTTGATGAGTAAAAGTTTCCTATAATAAAAAACCTTCTCACAATGAAGTTTTTATGACTTTGAATAAATCCTCAACTTCTTCGGTCGTTTAACATTTTTAGTACCGTCCTGGAACTTTGGGAGTGAAATTTTTCATGTTGCCTTCATCAAGTTGGTAATTAATTTTGATTATTTGTTTATGTTTGTCCTAGTAAGCCGATTGAGTTAGTTAGCTGTGTTTGTACCCAAAATAGTTAATCAAATTGAATCTGGTCCTCAAAACATTTCCACGTATGGAGACCAACAAATTACCAATGTTATAAGCCGATGATCCCAAACCGCACAAACCGATGCCCACCGCAACTGACTGCATTGTACGGATATACTTGTGCGGAAATCAATTAAAAACAAATTGCTATAATAATTGCTAATTAAATCAATACAACTTGTAAACAGTTTAAAATAAAGCTTAACGAAATAACTTTAAAATGTAATTAATTTCCTTTTAAATTCACAGCTCTAACTTCCCGACACTTTGCTGGCAGCACTAGCGCGAGAATATCGAAATTTATGTAAGCTCATTAAAATTTATTTACATTTTACAGTTTGGAAAGACGGGGTTGACGACGACCTGCATCCGCCTAAATCTCAGTTTTTTCAAATAGGCGGGTAAATTAAATTCTTATCTCTTAGCGTTTTTTAAACAGCGCACAAACTTTTTTTATTTCTTCTATGCACATTGAACGTCTAAACGACACTGGTCTACCATTGGGATTTTTAGGGTTTTATCTTTTAGTTTCTTATTTGTAATTCATTTCACGCGCTTTTATCACGATCTGAACATTTTTTTAAAACTAAGTTTTCTTCACTTATATTTTTAATAAATAATAAGTGCTTCAATTAATGTATGAACAGGTTTCATCAACAAATTATTATTTGTACATAAAATATTAATACCATAAAAGAATATATCTCAAGCTTTCAGCAAAATATAAAGCATTAATTGGTGAATTTATTAGATCGATATAAAAGATTTATGGGCAATTTATACTGTACATAGTGTAAAAAAGTATGCTATGATTTATTAAAACACGTTTTTAAGTGATAAAATAAATATTTTTAAAAATATGTTGTGATTGGAGAAAAATGTAAGTTAAAGTAGTATTTTTGACACCTAATTTAAAATACATGAGTAAAATTAATTTTGTTCTTAATGACATTAAGTAAATATAAAACTGACATTTAATTTAAAAGTGCACGAATTTTTTTCTTGATATAAAATTTTAATCAAGGTGAATACACACTATGAGTGAAACGAGACGCACTGAGAAAAGAATCGATATGCTTTATTTAGTCGGAATACAAAGTGTATCTTATGTAAAACGTGTTGTGTTCTGAAAGTGGGCCAATTATGGGTCCACACGAAAAGAATATGGTTGAGATATTTTAACTAAATAATGATGCCTAATGGTTTTGTTTACGTTAATATAATTGCATGACATAAAACATATAAAAATTTAAACGCAATGCCAATCAAAAGGCTAAGGCAGGCTAGAATTGGACTAAAATATTAAACTTTTTTTAGTAGGCTGTACATTAAGGAAGGATTGGATGAGGATTGGAAAGTTTTATAACAAAATTTATCTCGTGAAATGTTGGCAGGATGCCGCGAGATCAAAGAAGATCCTTTTACTTCATAAATAAATATCACACGGCGTATGTACGCAATGAGCTCACGTGTGTCATGCTACAACTCATGAATGTTAAAGCGCCACGCGCAAAAAAGAACGGAAATTTCGATTCCGGAAAAGGAATTGCTCTCCGTTGTAGGCCGTCCGTTCTTGCTAGGACCTAAAAGGATGATTAATGCCAAGCCAACAAAAAACGCGCCCCTTAGGAAGGATGAAGGGTCAAAGCGCGGTTTTCGCGTCCAGGAAGAGGGCATCGCTTCCCATTGTTTTAATTGTAAAGTGTCAGGTGATTTATTACGGATGAGAAGCCCCAACTATCTGTGAACCCTCTTCAACTTTGAGAAAAAGTATCTGAATTAGCTAAATCAAATATTAAATTAACCTACGAAAAGGTCACACCGATTTTATAAATATTCATATGGGGCTCTTTAACCTAATAACTACGTACGTGATGTAAATACCCCTAAGGCCAAAGCAGAAAAAAATCGGTTGCTGAGTGATAAATAAGTAATGTATTATTTAAAAAATACTCAAAACTAAATATTAACTACTATAAAACATTCAATTATTAACTTTTATATCATCAATACTATTCAATAAACAGTGAAGAAATTACGCGTTGAAGAAAATTTGGATCCCTTTCCAGTTTTGCCCGCATTTGCTCACAGAATTGTTGCCTTCTATCATAATTATCCTCTGACAATTTTTGTACTAAATGGCATTTATACAGAGTATATTGACTGGTTTTAAAAATTATACGGACGGAACTTACACTAACGTCATGGAATTAAGCTGCCTTTGTTAAAGTGGTGTGATGATCCTCAATAAAGGACAAAAGTACTTCTTCCGAATTTTCTTCACTAGTTGCAGACTTCTGTCTACCACTTCTTGGTCTGTCTTTTACAGTGCCTTCTTCTTCAAACCTTCTTAAAGTTCTTTCAAGAGTTGAATTTAAAATTGGTGGGCGTTCGTCGAAAAAGGCGTAAAAAACCTGAAGAACTTCAGTGTACGACCTAACTATGTCTCCAAAACCACGAATCATTAACAGGGTAATTCTTTCTATTTCACTTAACTTTTGCGCTATTTTTACCTAACTTAAAATTCAGTAAAAATTACTCAAAAGAAATTATTATCTAATAATTACGTCAATTAAAAATTCTAAATGTGCACTTTGATGGAATTTATTTGTCAATAGAATTTATATTATTTTGTGTAAAGTTTGGAACATTTCAATGCTAACTAGATGAAAATCGTTTTATTCTACACTGTTTTGATAACTTTAATCCTTAATAACCTTTTAACAAGTCGACATAATGGCAACATCTAATGTGTTTCTTTTTTCATTCTCTTTAAAATGAGTTAAGAATCGATAATGGTTGCAATTTAAAAAAGTTGGGTAGTTCTCCCCACGTGACCCCTCCCCCAAAAGATGGGAAAGTTCTAAACCATCTCAGAAAGTAGTTTTTATGATACTGTATAAGTATGCAAATTTTTGAAAAAATATATTCACGTAATCAAAAAATACAGGGCTGTCCCGGAACTTTTGGCGGACCCAGTATATCGTATACAAGGTGGTTCAAGAAAAATTCTAAAAACCTATTTTGGGTATTTTGTTTCAAGGAATAACGACAGACAGGTTTCAAATTTCAGGACTTATTTTTCAATAATTACAACTAATGTACTTTCAAGTTCTAATGATGGGTTAATATAAAACATTTTAAATGGAAATAGGAGCCAAAAAGTATAAAGAAGTAGCTTTAAAAAATTCATAAAGCCGGACGCGCACTTGGATGGTGGTGATGTGAAGAGTGGCATTTTTGGAACGTTTTATAACGGGTACTGTGGTGCTCGTTGGGTGTGGCATTTTTCTAGTAGCATGCCACTGCGTGGCGACTTTAATTCGCCCTTTTGTATTTCTGAAATCGATCAATTTTTATTTGTTGGAGGATCAATGGTAAGGCTGTTTTTGTTTTATTATCACTTTTAACAAAATCAAGCTTTAAAACCCATGTTAGTCCATGTTAGTATTAAAAAACTCTTTATACAAATCTAACTTGAAAATGCTATAATTCAAATCAAATCAAATTAAAAAAAAATTTGAGGCCTGTATAGAAAATTCAAGTAGCTTTAAGATTATGTATCACTCGATCTCTATTGTCTTTTAAGATTTTCGCTTTCGTTACCATAAAAACTGGTTCCCCACCAAATAAAAATTGACCGGTTTCAGGCTTCTTTTTCAAAAGTTACTTGTTTTAAAAATTACCCTTGTGGGAACTTTTAGTTGGGTCAACCTAAAATTCAAAACTCTGTAATTTTAAACTAAAAAAGGTATACTATTTTTTGCCTATGAAATCACGATCGGACCACCCGTTTACCCATATTTAATTTCTCGCCAAATATCTCAGTTATTTAAAAAGGTACGAAAGTAAAACAAAATTATTATTTTTTGAAATCTCTATTTTCTTATGAAAACCTTGGTATATCTACTTTGTCTTCTTCTTTGTTCTTAGCATCTAGGCCATGTTGATCAGTTACAAACAAAATTGATTACTATTTGAAATATATGAACCTTGGTATTTCATTATTGGTTATTCAGTTTTATATGAAAAGAAGTTGGCTTTATTGTGGTAATACAGGTAAACGTCGTTTTACGCTGGGGTTCCGTTCAGAGAGACACCGACCGGCGTAAAATAAATCGGCGTAAAATGAACACACATTTTTCGTGCATTTATCGCACAATTTTTGGGTTCTGAATCACTGTTTTAATTTTATAATAAAAAAAAATATAATCATATCTTTTTATTTTTCTTAAAAACAACATTATCAATTCTTCGACAAAGTCGTTTCATTGACAACGGTTTTATCGACACTACCTTTTAATATATTTTACACTAGTGAAAATGAATAACACATAAAATCTATTACTTTTAAACGCCTTTGTCCTGTATGGATAAAACAATATTGGCGATGGAACATGTCTTATCGATAAAAAGGTAGTGACGTAGTCGATGAAACGACATTGTAGAAGAAATGGTAGTGTCGGTGTAACGTTTGTTGACGTAACATCTGTGTCGACGAAATGGTTATCGATGAAAAGGTAATGTATATGAAACGTCCGTGTCTATGAATTGGCCATGTTGATGAAACGTCTGCATCGATAAAACGGTCGCGTCGATGAAACGGACTGTCGATGAAATTGCATTCGATGAATAGGCTATGTCGATAAAAGAAATGAAACGGTTTAGAACCTTTTTTTATACATCTAATAAGCCGAATTTCAGTTAACGATATTTACTCGAGCAGGAAAAATGTTTTTTGTGGAACTGAAATTAGGGACATCGGATTATGAGAGCATTAATTAGTAATGTATTTTTATAAAAACTAGTTGTTAATTACACATTACAAATAAAAATTATTTGTAGGAAGTAAAAGTTTTATAAAAAAGTAATAAAAAAAGTAATAAAATACTTTCTTGATTAGTTTCCAGTTTAAATGTAAAAGGAAATAGGGTAAAATCAAATTGGGATTTGCAAAGGTTGGGTTTGGTAAGAGTGCAAATTTTCTGATCGCGTTATAGATGTCAGCACTAATAATCAGGTTTGCTCATTGCACCATCATAGCCACAACGTTAACGGCTTTTGAACGGCGTCTATCCGTAGTGAGGCGGTAATATCCGGCCAGGACAATGGCGATATCATTTGCATCACGCTGTGACCAAATCCATTTCGTTCGTAATTAAACAGCATTTTGGCCATTGTTACAAGCAAAAGGAATAAAAGAAAACCCTTAGTTCTTCGCACAGAATTACAATTGAAAACCCCAAATGTAAAAAAAACATGGATTATAATTCAAAATAAAAAAATTGTATCGAAATTGCCTAATTTATTATTTAAATACTATCAAAATTACTTTTGCAGTAAAATTATGTGGAATTACTTTCTGAATGTTGGACGATCTCATTTCCCACCAAGAAATGTATATAATCTCAAAGGTTTATTCTCCTTTAGAGGGTATATTCCACAATATCTTTTTTAAAGCAATATTTTGACTAACTTTTTTTGTTCAGTCCAATCTCGACGTTTTTACGTTTGTAGGTCTCGCTAAAATACGCTACCTTATTTACAATTAAAAAAATATTTTCTTATCAAATCCTTCCAAGCGCAATAAAAGATTTCCTTTGAAATAAGATATCGTAGTTGAATGTTTATTTTTACTTTACATGGATACTGATTCTTTCATTTCTTATATAGACTTACTTTCCTATCTCTTCTTTTATAAATGCAAAAAGATATATTATGAAACTTTTATATCGAAACTGCAGCAAAGATGTTTTCTTACGTTTCGCATTTTAATGTATTGATTTTGGTGTTTCTCGTGTATTTTTAATAGATTTTTTGAAGTTTAAAAGTGTAATAAATCATGTGCATCGATGTGAAAATATTGTTTTTATTGGTTATGTTTTAAATTAATAAATTATAATTTTAAATGAAAGAAAAGAAATACTTCCTATAAAACCAAAATGAAAACAAAGAGATACGGAGAAAATAAACGAAAACAACTTATTAAATTATGTCAGAAAATGTTGCAACTTTTCCTCGTTTAGTAGCTTTCCAGGGCTATTTTCAAAGTAAAATACAACTTTTCGTTATCACTATGCGATTATTGATTTGTAATGATACGAAGTATACATAACCTTCATCAATTTTTATAATGAATTATACCGGGCGTTATGGTCCATAAAGCGTTCCCATTCATAAAATAAAATATATGAGACTAAAGCAATTCAACGCAACATTTAGTATATAACATCAAACGTCTAACAGAATAATAAATAATACAATTATGTAAATGAAATACAATAAAAGCTCGACCCGATTTCCTTCCTTTTCATCCTTTCAAAACCCAATTAGGTTAGGCTTATGTTTAATGAAACTGTCTTCCGAATTCTCCTCAATTCTCGCACGAATGACATAAAGCCAGAAAGCATCTGGAAAACGAAAAGGAAGTTAAATAGAAAAATAACGTCTGGCATTGTTAAAACGTGACATTTTTATTACACTCCCTTGCTGTCACAAAAATTAGCCAGAACATTTTGCACCAAACGATCCGAGCATCCTTTAACTTTAAGTGAACGTTAAGTGTACTGCTAAAATGTGTTTCATACATGTATTATTTATTATTAAATTTTATACACCGCTGGAAAGTTTTTAAAAATAAACCATAAGTTTGAGTTATTGCTTAGACGAAATTTATAAATAAGCAATGAATGAACGTGTTTTAATAAAGTAAAATAAGAACGAATGTTATAATTAGAAAAAATGTACATAAATTACTGGTCGTCTTGGGTGAATAATTTAAGATCTTACCTGGATCAGGGTATCTAAAATTTCTTGCCAAGTGGCAGAGCTGCAAAGGAAGATATCGCGTGTCAGCTCTTTGGGGTGATCTGACAGCAGGAGGAGCACCGGACAGAAACCCTCTTTGCAATTCCCATCCCACTTCTGAGATGATACTTGCTTTCCGGAAATACGGGGTTACTTCTCTCAGGTACTTAACTGAAACCAAAAATTTATTACTAAAAAATGCCTTTTCATCAAGATAAAGGGATTATACGCATGTTCAGCATATTAATGATGATGACGAAAATGTCGACGCCATTAGGATTCGAGCTGCGATTATTTAATTATCTAGTACATGCTTTTTCATCGATCCTAAACCTTACAACCCCTGGCATTCATGGCAACACGAGAAATTATACTCTATGGTCTGTTTCTATTAAGTATTTGATTATCTGTTAAACTTAAACTATAAGTAAAGTTTTTTCTATTGTTTATTTTGGATAATACAAATTTTAAATACACAAGTATACTTGCGCCATCTACACCTTAATGTCATATTTCAGAAGAATTATCCTCGTAATGTCATTGTTTTAAAATCTAAAATTTGTGACTTATTACATGCATTACTGTTCAATTTCAAATTTATATTTACTACACTATTGTAAGACTAGATGGCGCCTCTTATGCTAGCCAATATTCCTATTTCCGCAGCGACAATGGGCACGTTCCACTAATGAACACTAAAGCCCGCAACATTTTCCCGTTCCACTAGCTCAAAACGTCGCCATTCAACAAACGACCACAGAAACCCAAACGAATAAGTACGGTCGTTGTGAGCTTCTTGCAGTCGCCATCGATGACGTTTTTATGCACGAAAGAAACAACCGCGGTCGTATGTGGAACGACTTTACGGTCGTCGTGGGCATTGCGAGTCTTTAGTGGAACGCGCCCAATATAGTCAGTGTGTAATCAATAACTATAGTGTCAAGACGTTTGTAGCGTTTTTAATTTTTGTTTTACCTGAATAAATTAAGTTCAGTTTAACTACGATAAAGATCTTTCAATTCGTCACAAAATCAAACAATTACATTCTCAATTATTCGCCTTTATTTAAATTAGTATATTCGTAATCGAAGAGCCACCCTGTAGGTATATTCAATCTTACTTTAAAATTAATCACTTTTTTCTTTCGCTAAAGTTTGCACTTTATCGTAGATTTGTAAATGAAACTGCGGTATTTTTTAAATATTTAATATTATGGTAAAATTTAATTACGAACAAATTATTATTTACATGATAGGAAACTCGTGCAGTGTGAATTATTAAATACAATTCCTGATAAATTATTTGCAGTTCAGATGCTTTCCAGGATTCTCATCTACGTTGTGGTTTATTTTTAATTATTATTACAAACGATGTAGGTCATCTTAATATGCACTTTTTGTTTTTCTTGAATTAATTTACCCAGTATTATGTGCGGTTTAATTTTTTATAATTAATTATAATTTAAAATAAAGAAAAAAATATTTCCTAATAAACAGCCTTCGGCAATACATAACATAACGTAGGCAAATCTTCATTATAAATATAAATTACTCCTATAATACAACGACTATTTTGCACATGAAAATGATTTAAACTAATTAATATCAATACCTAATAAATAGAGCAGAAATAGCGGAATCCATACAGAAACAGAAAATCGAAGTTAACGAAAGAAAGGCTAAGAAACTTAATGAATGATATAATTCGAGGAAGAGAAGAGTGGCCAGATTCATAGAACCTAGGGGAAATAGTGCCAATATATAAAAAAAAGGAAAAAGAAGTAACAAAGAGAACCACAGAGGCATCACGCTAATTGACTCAGACTACAAGGTATTCAGTAATATAGTAGCAGGAAGACTGGAAAAAGAATTAGAAACAAAACAGGCGATTCCAGAAGCGCAAGCATGATTCACAATGGGCAGAGGTACAACAGAATACCTGGTAATATTGAATTATGCCACAGCGCAGGAACTAGAGAAGAAAGGCGGCAAACTCTATGTACTGTTTGTGGACCAAAAAGCGGCTTTTGACACAGTAAACATGAGAATGCTAAAGCAGAAGTTGGAGGAAATACGGATAACCGAGCTAACCAGGTGGATGATACAAGGCATGTACAATAATACAAGATGCAGAGTGAGAGTGGGAACGAAGGTGTCGGGGGTGTTTGAAACGAAAAGAGGGCTTAGGCATGGATGCTTGGTAAGTCCGATACTATTCAATGTCTTTACGGCAGACCTAGAGAAAGTGATAAGAAATGGACAAGCAGGAGGTGTGGGAATCTGAGGGAAGAAGACATGGATGTTAGCATACGCAGATGACATAGCAATGATAGCCAAAACAAAAGCAGCAATGGACAAAATAATTAGAAGGTTAGAAAGGTACATGGATAAGAGAAAATTAGTAGTGAATGTAGAAAAGGCAAAGATGATGGTATGTACAAAGGGAGGAAGACTAAAATTAGAGAGTTTTAGGTGGAAAGATCAAGAGATAGAACAAGTGAAGGAATATCTGGGATACACGATGACACAAAATGGAAAGCATATTGAGCATATAAGGTACTCATGTAAGAAAACGCGGATAGCATGGAGCAGAATATGGGAGCAATGGAAATCAAAGATGGCACACACATTTATAGGTGGCATAACGATTTGGAAAACTTGTGTCAGAAGCACTCTTCTATATGGGGCTTAGAGGAACAAAAAGATGTAGAGAAAATGCAGGTCCATATACTAAAACAGGTTTTAAGAGTGGAGAGGTCAACACCGGATGCGATTATACTACAAGAAACAGGGAGTAACAAACTATGGGGAGAAGCCCTAAAAAAGGTCACAGATTTCGAATGCGGAATACACATGATATGGAATACGGAAATTGTAGGAGAAGTGATCAAACAAGCGGACACAGAGGGCACGAAAGGAGTCAAAATTACAAAATGGGGACAATGCAGAAGAAAAGCTTTTGAAAAGATAGGATGGTCATTGGAAGAATTAAAAAGAAGAAAAGAATGTGGAATCAAGTGGGGAGGAATGGTTAAGGAAATATTGAACGATGGCGAAAGACAAGAACTACAATATAAGCTGAAAAGAAGTCGATATAACCCAAGATACATCACACGGCAGGCAATTACTGGACGACCCAGTTATTTAAACACACATAAAGAAATAGACATACAAGTCATGACCAGATTCAGATGCAGAAGCGAAGAAAAAGCTAACAGGTATTGGATGACAAAAAAAAGAAAAAAGTGCACCCTGTGTGAAGAAAAGGAAGAAAGATGGTCACATTAGAGAGTAGAGTGCAAAGACTTACGATGGGAAGAGAATACCAAGAACATAACAGAAAAGGAATGGGAATGGGAGATGTTAGGACAGACGGGAGATGGATGGAAATATATAAAAAGAGCCTGGGAAGAGAAAGAACGAGCTAAAAGAAGAAGAAAGCAAATACGTTGAATGTTTGTTGTACATATAATGTATATATGTATTTCTATTTGTATTTTTTGTTTTTATGCCAATAAAGGTTTATTATATACCTAATAATACACATTAAAGATTCCAATTGGAATTACATTAATTTTCATAAAATATGATTTATAAAGGTGCGTTTTGCTACCGCTTAGCAACGTATCAGCTCGGAACTCGGCAACTCTGTCGTCCGAGGTAAAAAAATTCCGTCGCTAGCAAAACGCACCTTAGGAATTTTAAATTTTATTATATGATATAAATGCTTTAAGAAGGTTCAGTGTGTGTGAATTAGGAGCAAAACTTAAGATGTAATTTTTAGCTATTTTATTTTTTATTTTCTGCTTTTCACAAATAAAAAAGATATCGCACCAAAAACTTCCACTGAATATTTGTAATTGCGTTTATAAGGATTACCAGACTTTCAGGCATTAAAAACAATGGCCTGTTTAAAGTAATTTTATCTAAAATTGCCAATACAATTTGCATTTGGTAATTTTAGTCCACGCCTTTGAGCTAATTTTACTTAAAACTTTGATTATAAATAATCACCGTAATTTAAATTTTATTTTAAAAGCGTTTTATAAAACGACTTAATTAAATTGTACTATTAATTTCTATTAACTAGTCATTTTTCAGTATTAATTATAAAGTATTAAATTTAATTTCAATCTCGTCTAACGTAATTTAAGGAGAAAGGTGAAACTATGATATTGCCGGCAAAATTGTTTCAAGTTTAATAAGGTTAAAGAAAAAATTTAATATTTCTTGTAAATTTTAGTTAAATTATAATATCTACACGTCAAAGAATATCTTTTTAAATAATAACTAATCAAATATTCACCACCATACATTATTTTTCAATAAAAGCTCACTTTTAGATTATTTAAAATAAATTATTTATAATTCAATTTGATATGTCTGTATTTATGATATTATAAATTCTAATAGAAATTTTAATATACTTAAATAAACCATTTTATTTTTGTGGGTTAGAATACATAAATAACTTTAATAACATATTTTTCTCACATTTTAACATTAGGTTTAAACTTGCTATAACAGTCGCCATCGCAGGTGTTCTAAATGGCGTCGAGCTACGTCGAACTTAGACACTTGATTGTAATAAGATGAAAATTACCTCTTGGTTTTGCATTCAGATTTCCCACTTAAAGTTGAGAATGCATTAAATTGCTTTTAGATGCTAATATAATAAAAGAGTTATTATTTTGGTTATATTTGACTTTTTCTATCCGCTAGCAAATGCTTAAATAAATATTATATTAAAGTTTTTTTATTTTATTTGTTATTTGTATACAAAGCCAAGTAACTATTGTTTTCTTATTAAAAAAATTTAATTAGCTTGCTTACAAAAAACCTCATTAACCTCGATATAGAGAGAGGTAATAAGTAAAAGGGTGAAAAAACTTAAGTGGGCATTGTTGTAAGAAAAAGAGTAGATTATATGAATACTTTCAACTAAATAAAATTCAAGTATAATTCTTTCAAGATAATAAATGAAAAACCATTGACGTTTTTAGGCCATAAAAACACAACAACGCCTTTATTAATTTCTACTTAATTATTTTTTTTTTCGAAAAAAACATTTTTAAATTTAATAAAATCAGAATTTTAAATTACAAATCTGGGATTCTCTTCCAACATAATTAAATAGGTATTTAGGCACCAAGAGCGTTGTTATGATCATTAAGCTAAGAGGGCGACGAATCCAACCCTAAGGCTTTAGGCCTTGTTTTCTGCAATAAGATTCGTGTAACTAGAGTTTAAAGGTGTCGTTTTCAAATTTAATTCAAATAAAAAAGTTAAATTTATTTTCCATTCCATTCTATTACACTTAGAGTCAAGTCAATCTGTATTTTTACCTTGCATCAAATCGGTTTGTCGTACTTTTTATACAGGGTGTCCTGTAGACTTACTTATGTCTACTGACGATTAATAAAAGTGACAGATATGGCTGTTTCCAATAAATATAACCACCTTTTTTGTTATAAAATTCCTGATAGCTTAAGAGTTATTTCAGTTTTCGTATTGTTGAAATTTTATAATAATTTTGAGTTGTTAGCAAAGTGCGGTAGATAAAACATCACGCTTTACAAATTGGAGGAAAACAAACTGATATGCAATTGTGTAGAAGCAAGACGTTTGTACCAGGAAACAGGAAGCATTTCCTAACCACCGTTTACCGGACCGTTCCATGTATCATGATGTAGATCCTTGTTTAAGGGAAAGTAGTAAACAGTAAAGAGAAAAAAATATCTTGTCGTAGAACATCTAAGATTCTAGATGCCAGAAAAGTGCTCAAACATTTGATGAAGAAGAAGAGGTGTTAACACATGAGCCAAGTTTAAGCATCTATCTTATTTTATATCAAGTACATAAATCTAAACTAACGTCATGGAGAACTCTACATAATACCATTTTTTATTTAGCCTTACCACGTTCAACAAGTTAAGGAATTGGATGAGTATGATTTTATTGCTCGTTCACAATTTTGTCAAAGGATTCAAAGGAAATGTATCAATGTGCCAATGTACAAAATACGCATAGTAAGATGTATTTCGGAGGAACTTGGTTTAACAAGAAATGGCATTTATATGGGCGTACGAAAATCTACATCCAATGGTCCAGAAATATCATCAGTTTCATGGGAAGGAGTAAGTGGCAATTTTTTATTGGACCTGTTTTGTTGCCACAATTAAATAACTTACACCGATTTCTTGCAAAATTAATTACGTTGTCTCTTTGATAACTTGCAATTTTTCTTGAGACAAACAATATGTTTTATGTACCATAGTTTGGTGGTTTTTTTACCTCAATTAAATGATCCTTACCGAAACCGGTGGATAGGTAGTGAAGAAAAAGCTCAATGGCCATCCAAATAAAATCTCATGTATACTCGAAACCAATTAAAGATATTATTACTCTTTAGACAGAAAACCATAGATACGTTTGAGACTATTAAAAGTTCTCCTCTATGTACTTTTAGGACGCGACAATCTAATTTTAATTCGACATGTGTATAAACTTGTCAGGGAGTTAATGATGGAAATTTTGATAATTTTTTAAGTTTGATTAAAGTTAGCTTTAAACACCCAATTTAAATATATAATAAAGTTATACACATTTTTGCATAATAATTGAAAACTACTGCACATCTTATTTATGTATATGAGTTTCTTTTGTTGCCCTATAGCACAAAAATTTTTGTTTTTCATGTTTGTGGTACCAATCGATTTATATTTCATAGCCTAACAAATTCTAAGAAATATAACATTGTTCTTTGATTGGTTTTTAAAAAAGTCATTGTTTACCTCGTAGTACAGAATTTAGTATACTTCAAAAATGACTCTTAATGTTGACTTCTGTAGGACTGCACAACTAGACTTTCATTGAAGTCTACACTACTCGGTATACTTCAACAACTAACTAGGCTTCCACTAGAACCTGCATAACTCTATAGTTACAACTCAACCAGGATCCCACTTGACTTTGCACAAATGGATACAATTAGGAATTATAATACCAAGCGAAGAACTCAATACCGGTATTTCTGTACTTCCATTTTTGAAACCGGGGAACTAATACTGGTATTACGATCTAGAATTTATTTCGTAGAATTTTCGCGATTTCAAAAATCCAGACACCCGCCCTCTGGTGGAATTATTTTAACCCGAAAAGTGAAGTAACGTCAAACATTATTTCTTAGTATGTTGCACAATTTATTTTATTAAAAGCTACCCTTAAATAACATTAAGGATCTGATATTTAGAAAGGACCGATTTTTTGTGCAGATTTGTGATGAAATTCAACTCTTTTTGTCTTCGAATAACTTGTAACACCTACACTACTATAACCTTCATGCTGCACAAAAACAAACCACAGCCGCGCTCCAAATTTGCAATTTTTTAAAAGCCGCTACATTAAAATTATCACAAAAAAGTTATGACCATTTTTAGTCCTACCTAAATCTACCATTTAAAAGCTTGAAAATAATCTGAAAAATTCACGAAAACATATACCAACTTTCTTCTTTCCCCTATAGAAATCAAAATTCTGTCAAGCTTGTGGTCATTTTGTGGCAATATTGGGATGTTGTAATATCGTTTTTCAATATACAGGGTGGTGATAAAGTTTGGAACCAAGGTCATAACTTCCGTAAACATTTTTTTGTAAAAATCGCTCGGATAGGTCAATTTTTGTATTAAAAATGCCATCTTTTGGAATGAAAAAAATATTCATGACGTCACTGATAACTTCACTATGACGTCATCATCAATTTTTTTAAATGGAAACCCCTATTTTTTTTATACATTTTTCATAGACCTTTTTATCATATTAATGATCACATAAAAATATTTAAAAAAATTTCAACCAATTTTTACAAAAAAATTTTTTACGGAAGTTATGACCTTGGTTCCAAACTTTATCACCACCCTGTATTGTGAAACAATGGAAGTACAGTATTATGAGAACAACATTCCAGTGACATTTAGACAATATGGTTCTTATCATCTTGTGTAAACATCTTTTTACAATATTGAAAATAAATATATTTTTATAATTATTATTACAAGGGTAACGGGATACCCTGTATATTTCTTAAACTAATCCGATGTCGCTTCTAGAAATCTTCTGACTGATGATACCTTATTACTCAAACTTTTTTCGAACCGGAACTTTTGGGCAACTTAAATTTTCTGTAAACTCAGTTTTACATAAAAAGTTCGATTTGATGTTTGTACATTTATATACAGCACTAAGTTGTAGGATTAAATTTTTTGTTAGAAATTTTTATGTGAATGTAATTTTTGGTGATAAATGTCTTTCTTGGGTTTAAATAAAAGGCGTTTTAAAATAGTGGAATTTAAGCATTGTTAGATTTACGATTTAGGATTCGCTTTATTTTTGTACATCTAGTCCTCGCTCCAGAACGTAACCAAAGTCAAAGAAAAAAATTGTCCTGAAGGGAAAACGCTGAGAGCGAAGTAAATTTGTTGCGAGTTTCCGGAATAATTGTGAAACGCTAACCTAAGAACCAAACCTTAATGCGGTAATGCGTGTCATTTACATAACTATAGAAAGCTGTGGTAAGCCCGAATATAGTTTAGTTTAATAAACCATTACGCCTTGTATAATCTACCGCTCCGTCAAGTCTGCTGAAAACAGCAAACCCCCTTTTATGTACTAGCTCTGGAAGTTCACATTAAGAACCCTAGCGATAAAATTATTATAATACAACGCAATTCGCTTTTGAAATTTATTAATTTATTACCAACAACTAATGTATCCCAGCCTCGAATTTGCATTTATGAAAAGTAGCTTTAAAGAAAATTCAATATAAAAGGCGTTTAAGTAAAATGTTTTATTAAAATAGCGTCCCAGCGTTCTTTCTGCCTTTGGCAAAATTTGATGAAAATCCTTTTGTTAAAATAAGCCCATTATACAAAATCTCCGCCAGCATTACAGCAACAAAGTGTTTACAAGACGCGTTCATCAATCTCCTAATGCTTTTACGAAACGAAGTGTTTGTCGCTCTGGAAATTTCTTTCTTGATTAGCTTCGCGTATAAAAGAGTTTTCACCTGTAATTTTTCTACCCTGCTCACCAAAAAGTAAAAATCGAAAAATCTAGTTTTCAATCTACCACACGCTCAATTTAACCTCGAATATCGAAGAGAAAAGAAGAAGTAAGAAGCTTAAATCTTATTCAAGAAAGAATTTCCTTCTAATATTAAATTTTCTGATCATGACGATTTATTTCATACACTTAAATCATTTAATTAATTTTTGATTTAAATAAACCGGGATCAATTTTTAATTAAAATTACCATAACTCGTGCACTAACAATAATTTTCAAATGTATCATACCAATTTACTAATTATAAAAAATATATTTTATAAAAATGCTTTTTAGCACTGTTGATTTTCTATAAAGTACTTGTTTATTCATAAATAAATTCATATTTTACTATTTTAAATTAATAATATTAATTTTAGTTATGTGAAGATTAATCAAAATACATGATTATGAACATTTTAGTCCATTTATATAGGCCAATACCACTCAAAACTCTAATAATTATAATTGGCGCTTAAAGTGATTAGTTTTCCTATTAATCAATACTAATTAATCTATTAAGCTTCTAAAATTTAGTTATTTAATTTTTTTGGAAATAGTGCAGTTTTTCCACCATCACTTGGGAGGCAACTAAATTTTAATCTGCGTCTCAAGACGCACTTACAGTTTACTCGGTTGCAACAATTTTATGAAAAAAGTAATATCCTTTAAGTTGAAGATTGATGAATAACCAAAGATAAATTACTGCAAAATAATTTAGCTTAAAATTAATTTAAAATTCAATTTGGGAAAAGAAGTAGGCATAAAATATATTGTTTTAAATAAATAATTAATTTTCATCGTAATAATTTGATAATCAAGTAGAAAGTATTTATTTTATATGTTGAAGTGGTTCCCAGAAGAATTTCGTTCTGGGGCTTTTATCTACTTAACAAGTTAACTCTTATTTCGCACATAATGTAATTAACGCCGCTTTTATTCACTTAAAAGGTAACAAAGTAAAGCAAATTAATATAAATGCAATTTAAATTAACATGAAGCTTAAATTAGTTTATTATAATTAAATGAAATACTTTTAGTGTAAATCTGAAAATCCTTTGAATAGTTTTCCAGTTACTGAATTGACTAAGCAGACCATATCCAACTACTGGAATTTTATAATGGACGGTGATAAATTTCTGAACTTCACAATATTACTTTTTAATGATTTTTTAATCGCTTAAACTTATTTATAGGTATTTTATGTTTGTTTTTTTTTAAGGAAAATCGTGTATATTTTTTGATATTTTGATTAACACTAACTTGAAGAATACAACGATATTTTTTGTTTTTTGGAAATTTTAATACACATTTTTTTCGGGCATTTTCTATAAAATTTATCAAATTCCTGCAGATTTTTACAATATTTTAGCGAAAAATTATTTGTATATGTAAAAGTTAAGGAATACTTAAAGAGGAACAAAATTTTGTAAAAAATACAAGGTGTTCCATTTAAGAAAATTAAAATACATTCCTATCGAGTTTTCGTATTTCACAAATCTGCCACCATTTCGGAAAAAAATGTACTAAAACACATCACATTACAAAATGACGTAAAAATTTATTTTTAAAGGTTCATAATAAGGCCAATATAAATTTCTAAAAATAAGTCTAAATATGATAAATTTTATAGAAAATTTCCGATAAACAATTAAGGAAATACTGAAATTGTCAAAAAAAATATCGTTACATTCTTTAACTTGTGTTAATGCAAATTTCAAAAAATATATAGTGTTTTATTAAAAAAAAAGGTGTAATAGCCTGCGCGCCAATTATGAAACACCCAGTATAGACAAAAATAGTTTCTAGTTATGCGCATCCATAAATTTTTAAGGTGTACAAAAAGTTCAGCAACGCCCGTTTATTTTTGAAATGTAGCATTTTTGAGAAAAATATTTTAAACAAAAGTTGTACGATTCTTCGAGACGCACTATCTGGAAATATTGCCAATGACTTTGAACAACAAGGTGAAGTTCAGGCGATAATAACTTAACTTTTTTTAAATAGGCGCAATCCATTTTTATTGTAGATTATTATAGCATGCTTTCAAAGGTTTAAGAAACATATTTTTTTTTTTTTCTAAAGTAGACAGTTTAAAAGTTATAAGGGTTTAAATATTTTTCCAAATGACTTAGTACATTGAGTTTTACAGCCCGTCGAAAAAAGTATCAACTTAAAAATCACCCTGTACATGGTGAAGGGGAGTCACACAACCTGAAAGATGAAAATATTTTCAAAACTAGATTTTATGAAAAAATGAATCAAATAAACATTTGTTTTGAAAGGAGAAACATAGCTTTTATTATCGGCCGCGTAGGCCTTTTGTGCGCTTCGGCCTTTTACGGTTCGGCCTTTTATCCATGTCGGCCTTTTCTCCTTTCTGCATTGGCCTTTTATCCAAGTCGGCCTTTTATCGTTCGGCTTTTTTTCGTTCGGCCTTCTGTCCATATCGGTCTTCTCTCCTTCGGCCTTTTGTCCTAGTCGGCCTTTTTTCAATTAAAAAAAAAATGATATCTCATTGTAAAATTGCTCAAAATTTACCTTGTTTATTTTGTTTACTTGTTTAGCACCATTTTTTAAAACTGTATATTGTCCTTTTAGCTATGATTAAGATATCTTCCAAAATATCGAAACGTCGGCAAAATTATTAAATAAATTTTACTGAAACTGTTTTAAACCTTTTTCCATTCACATTATTGTGAAACAATGGAAGTAAAATATTGTGAGTGCAATATGTGTTAATATTAAACTAAGATATATCCGCAATATTTGAATGAAGTTATGAACCAAGTATTCTATAAATATTACATTACAATATCCTAAAAGTTATGGTTGCACAACATCATCACAATATACACATAATTTTGTCATAAAATTTCCACTATATTGTCACAATATTTACAAGATATACTCACAATATTGTCACAAAACCAAAAATACAATTATTGATTATAATTGTATTCGTACAGCAAAACACAACATCAATCGATCATGCAACTGCTTTAACAATGGAAAACTTGGGTGTAAGTGGCTAATATATTATATTTAGGAAGCATTTTCAGATGATGCCTTATGAAATTTAATTGATTATTCTGAAATACCATTGATAAATTCTGAAATTAAGTTGGTTGCTCAGAAATACAATTAAGGCTTTTAAAATAAAATTTGTTTCTAAATTACAATTAATGATTTCTGTAATTGATTTTATTTTTCAGAAATACAACTGGAAAAGGTGTAGAATTTTTGTTGCAAGACATTTGGCAAACCCTGTATATTTATTTTTGATACGCTTTGTAGGTGTATATTTTCTTATTCTGATGTTATTAGTCGCACAGTTTAAATACATTACCCTGTTTATATTAAATTTATTTACGCAGGGAATGAAATGGCTCTTACTTTTAATTTGAATTTCTATGGTGCATGAACCATTTCTACACCCCATTTATCTTTAATTAAAACAAAATTTGAATGAAAATGTTCCTTTTATATTGGCACTGAGATGAACGCGGGAAAATCAATTAAACGCGTATATAATGAATTATATACAAATAATTAATTAACATTGAAAATCATTGCTTTTGTTAAATTTTGCGCTGTATTCAAAGCAAACGCGTGATTTACGCGTGTCGTAACTCACGATTCACAAACAATATTCAAACCCATTGTAAATTCCAAATATAAAATGTGACCATCCATTATAGTTTTACTCCTAGATTTTTTTAGTTTGGCATAAACCCAAAAAATTTCTACTAAATTCAATTTAAATTAAAGTAATAAAATCAAATTGATAACATTTTATTTTCCCGCGAGTTTCTCTCCTAAATTAAATTTAAAGCATTTCCTTGTCAAGGAACAATCATTCGTTCGCCTTTATACAATAGATAGATCTAAATTTAATTAGACCCTTACTTCATGCAACCCCTTAATATTCAGATCTCTACAAAGCGATATGTCATTCTTTAAATCTCCATTTAAAATAATATTAAAGCGATAACAGTTCAGTCTTGTTATTAAATTAATTGTCCTTCTTCGAGTGCGGGATTTTGCAAATGGCGCCTAAATTTCGTTATAAAGTTTGCACAAGTTTCTACTTGGCTTCTCACTTCTTAGTTAAACTTGACACAGGAATTACAAATACAGTAGTTAAACGAGTTTAAAAATTTTAACGAATTTATTTTCAAAATTAAATCTTACTTTTCCTTTAAGTCTAAACAAAATTAGTTTTTTAGTTGTATTTAGTAATAAATTCTAGATTAAATTAATTATTTGAATAAAATAAATATTATTAAAATGTGTATAATTTGTACAAATTTTTATGGTAAAAATGCAATGCAGTGCTTCAAAATAAAATTGCATGATGCTCTGCACCGGTATTGATCTTTTTAATGTAATGGTAATTTTAACATTCACTACCACCAGAGTAAACACTTTGTAATTTTTTACTTCAAATTTGTAGGTTTTATAAAAACACTAATGAACACTAAAAGAGAACTTCATAAAAATTTTTAAAACCAAACAGCTTTGTTGCTAAACTCAAAATAGCTTATTAAATTTTTATAGGCAATAATTTTTTAGCTCCTAATTATTGTACTTAAAAACGTAAAAGTCGCCACATACATTTATTCATATTTAGAATAGAATAATTTTTCTTGTTCGCAATGTTTAAAATTGGTCATGGGAGTAAATTTTAATACAAAAATGTATCCAATTTTTTTGTATGAATGATCAGTAACAAAAATATACAAATAATGAACCTTTAATCTACTTTAAGATCTTATGAAATCATTTATATATCTTTTCACCTGTAAACATTTCCTAGGAAATTCAATGTTATCAGACCTAATCAATTTTTTTCGCTTGAACGAAACAACCTTTATATCCAGAGCATTTCAAGATTTCAATTCTTTTATTGCAAAAAAAAGTTTTTCACGTGTCTAAACGTGTCCATTTACTCCACCTTGTTGCCGCTTGAATAGTGTTATGATTTTTGTTATACGTGGGATTTATTTATTTTTTAGTCGTTGCCCGATAAAACGTTGGCTGAAAACTTTTGCTCGTATTTGATACGGTTCACTTCAACTTAAGAAAATAACAGGAAAAATGTAAATAAAAGTATAACTTTAGGAATTATTTTCATAAAATATAATTATTATTTTGAAAAATTATTATTTCGCTTAATATTAAATTTCTAAAAATTACTGATATTAACATATTATATTTTTTAAATTTAATTATTTTTTGAAATACATTACCTAGAAAAAAATTGATTTTTTGAATTTTTAGGGAATAAAATTTTTTGGGGAGGTGTAGAATGCAGGTGAACCCCTACATTTCATCCATTTTTTATTATGTTTCATTTGCGGGGTCGATTTTGGAATCGAAAAAAATGTTGAGATATTTATAAGGTCCAGCAGGTTGGACCGCGTTTTACCCGATTTTTTGAATATTTTACGTTCGATTTTTTTCCAAGGTCCAGGGTAAAAATTTCAAGGTGCCGATTTTTTCTCTCATAAGTAAATACCAAATAAGTGAAATAAAAAATATTCGAGTATTACCGGTTGTTTCGATGAAAAGTTACGAATTTTCAAAGTCCGCGTCAAAATAGCGCGAAAAATAAAGCGTCACTTTGGGGGCACCAAAACGACATAAAGAGTAAACGCATCAAAAAAAACTCCAGTTTTAAGGTAAAACAAGGTATTTAAATGAGGAATAAAGCAACTGCGATTTTTTTCCTCCTGCCGAACTTCTAATCAAAGCCAAAAAGTATTGGTACTTCCGAAAAAACGGTAGAATTGTACAGTTTGCGTCTCAGGGCCGTGAAGTCACACATTTGCGCCGGGAGGCTTAAAAATCGGTCACGGTAATCCCCAAGACGTTAGAATAAAAGGGGGCAAATTTCGTCGCTTCTCTTTAAAATCCGACGGAGTTGCGATTTTTCAAAGTTAACGCCGCCGAAAACCCAAAAAAAGGCGAAAAAAATCAACCACTTTCGGGAATTTTTTTTAAAGTGTTGGGGAGGTCCGAAAAATTTAAAATTCGAATTACACTTGCACTCGACATCCCTCTTTACATTGGAACCGGAATACTTAAAATCAGACGAAAAAACCACTCATTCGGCCGCTCCTCGCAGAAAAACGTCCGAATTCCTTTTATGTATATAGTTTTCAGTGAGACACCCTGTATAGACCATTTAGTTTTCTTCCATGAAGGACAAATAATAAAACCTAAAACAATGTTATTTCCACAATAATTAATGAAAAATCATTAAAATAATTTTGGGATAAAACTGAAAAAAACATTCGCCAAATAAAAGATAAGTCCATTGTAAAAATTTGTTCTAAATATTGAAAACGAACTGTCAGACAAAAAGTAAAGCGGGTTTTTAAATCTGATCGTTAAATATTAATTTGTGATTTATAAATTTTCAACAGCAGATGTGCCCTACAGCGTGTGACAAATTACGTTCGCACTACATTTGGAAATTAGCAACACATAGGCGTAAAGTTTAAATTTTTTGCATGCGTCATTTTTTTAAAGCAAATAGTTTATGGCGGAATTCTTTTCGAGGAATTATTTTTGGTGTGTCACTATTTTTAAAAATAAATAGTTTGTTTTAAATGTTTAATTTACGATATGTTGAATAAACCAATTTATTTTCTACTAAAACATAAATGTTCAATAAATTATTATTATGAAAAATTGATTTATTAAAATGAATTGATATGAAACAACATTTTTAAACAAAATTTATTTTATTAATGTAAATAACTAGTATTTTTATTTTTAAAAATCTATAGTTATTAATAATATGAATTTGCACGACTTTAATCAAAACCAATAAACAAAATATAAAATTCTATTATAAAAAATTATATACTTTTTAATTTTCGAAACACAAAATCGAACAAGCATTAATAATTCAAAAGGTAACTTGGATTGAATGACGTGTATTGTTAGATAAAATTTTTAGAAACATAAATTTTCCAAAAATTACTTATAATGTTGTGCAAAAGGATTTTCTGATTATTGAAGAAAAATTTGAATTCAGCATACTTTTAGGGTTAAAAATATACTATACATTAAAAGTTAAAAATTTCCAGATTGATTAATTATGTAATTTTGTTTTAAAATTATATTTTAATCTAAAAAAATATTTGTTACAAACAATTTTGAATTTCAAGCGTGCAATAATAAAATTGAAAGAACAATGTAATTGTTATTTGTAGAGTGGAATGTTTAAAAAATATAACTAACTGTTTTATCGTATTAGTATTGCTTTAATTTGCTTTTCCGTTTATTAACAAAATATTGACATTATTAAAAATATACGATATATAAATTAATTGATATTTATTAATCAAATTATTTTGTTTGTAAAAGTATAAAAGCATTTTGATGAAATTTGTGATATTTATAAACACTGGTCAAGTAATAATAATAAAACTAATTAAAAACATTTATAATTATTTCCTTAGTCCAATAGCATTAAAATATTTACAATAAAACCAAATAGGTAATTTTTAAGCATAGAGCCCAATTTGGTAGAAAAAGTTAAAAGGTATAAAATTACCTTTAATAGTGGACATTTTAATTAAAGATTAACGAGTTTAAAATGTGATATCGAACATAATAAGTATACTTCAAACAAATTCATAATAGTATTAAAAATTTAAGTCGTAATTAAGGTAATTATTAAGTTAGGATTTAAAATAATATGTATTTAGAATCAAATGAAACTTTTTGAATCATTTAAAAGTTTCGAAAAAGAATATTTTTGTTCAAATTTAATCTTTAGTTTTTAATTGTTTTATAACATTGCAAAACGAATGACTAAAAATAATTTCTAATCAAATCCATCCTGCAGGGTGTAATTAAAAAACGAAGCAAACTGTAATTTCCAAATTAATCAAACAAAAAAGCAAAAAATGTCGTAAACATTAAAAACTGATGATTCATTCGATTTTATTTATTAGCTGGATGGTAGAGTTTCTTGTCAGGAATTTTTAACAAAAATTTAAAATTAAACGTAATTAATTAATTGTCTTTTACTCAATCCTAAGAAATTTTTTAAATTTATAGACCAAAAACTGAAAAATCATATTATGACGAATAATTTTTTTATATTATATTGAGTGCGTAGTGCGTATACAGGGCTTTCCAAATTAAGAAGCAAAATTTTAGGAGGCGATTCTACGACCAATTTTACGTAAAAAATATGCAGGGTGTCTCACAAAAGTCACTAAAATTTTACTTTTTTAAAATTGTTGTAACTTTTTAAAGAATCAAAAAAATATATTAGTTCATAGACATATTTTTGTTTATAATGACATTTACTATCTAAAACAAAATTGCTGAAAAAAAGCGAGATACCCTGTATACTATGTTCGATCAGGTTATTAATTGTTACTTGTCCCTCCAATAAAAATTATTTGAATTTGTTTATTAATATATTATTCAGAACCAAATTATTTTATGAAAAACGAAAAAGAGTAAATTGAAAAAAACAATTTATCGTTTTATTTTTTTACAAAAAAAATGGGTAATAATTGTTTTAAATTTTTGACCTATAATGAGCTTTTTAATATATCTGATTTTGAAATTAAAAAAAAAAGATTAGAAAAGTGTAAAGGTCTCAATTAAAATAAAATAAATTTTAAAATTAAATTGAAATTTATAATGAATACATTTTTCTTTTATTATATTATGTAATAAACCATTCACCCATATTAAAAAGCAAATTAACAGAAAAAAGTCCTAAATAATTTTCAATTCGCTTTTTTTGTTTGTTTTATTAGATAATTTTATTTGTCAAAAACATGCTTCAAATGAATTATATTTTATTATCCCATTAAAAATATAACTCTGTCATCAAAAAATCGGTCTATAAGTATTTTATACTCAAAAACAAACCATTCCATTGGCTGTCCACTCTTTTTTTGAAAACGCTTTTTATTTAAACTTATAAATACTGCATATTTTCCTTAATCTATCTTTACATTTTTTTTAACCGAAATTATTAATTATGTTTTATTATAAAACTTTTACATATCTAATAAAAGTCTGTTATATTATTTATTTACTCGTAAAGTTTGTAAAAACAATTGCGATAACTTGAGGCCAAACGTTTTATCAGGAATAATAATTTTACTTTGTTGTTTTCGATTTACTTGGAAAGTTTCTGTATTTTCGCCAGAGGTGTTTTAATTAATTAAATAAATTTAATCAATATTTATTACGAAAACCTAAAAAAAAAACCATTCTTACAAGGACACTTTTATTTTTGATCATCCTTAAAAATAAATACAGAGTGGCTAAAAAGTCTCGTACTAAACGAAATATTGTCTAAATGGTTGGATTTAAGAAATGAAACTTTACAGGTGCCAATGCAATAAACTTGCCCACATTTGGCAGAATCTTCCAAAAGGTATAAGTACAGTATTTTCTGAGTGGTGGCGCCAAAAACATTTTTTATAAATGACCAGATGGGTTGCATAACATTTCAAATTTATTCTTTTGTAATTATGGCGGTGTATTATTACAAAAAAGTCAAGATAAATAAAATTAAAAAAAAATGAATTATTTTATTTTCTTGCATTATTAGACAATGTAAATAATTATTACCTATATCGTAAATTATTTATAAAATAATAGTATATTGTTTTATTAAGAGTAAGAGTTTTTTTTATTAAAAGAAGTACTTTTTGTGGCGAGCATGTAGGTTCATAAAACATGCTATTTTTTCTTCAAACGTCAAAACTTAAAATAGTAATATAATAACTAATTTTAAAATTTGACATTTAATTTACATACAACACACAATACAATGTAAGTGTATATTGGGTTGCCTAAAATTCATTTCTATTCCGCCCTTTTATTCCTTGGCAGTGCAAAGTAGTAATTTCTACTCCGAGGCAGTACAAAGTGACCATAGAATCAAGGAACATAAAAAGTGGCATTCTAAAGCCTGTCAAAGGTCACAGAAGACCTAACGTCTAAGAGCCAACTGCGATACATACAAAAAACATAATTTAGTAATTTGTAGATCTTTTGTGACTGTGATAATAATTATTTCCATTGACTGAAAATGCAAAAAAATAAAATATTTAATTTTTCTTTTAATTCTATTTTTTACAGCCTATTTGTAATAAACCTTCGTAATCACAAAGAAATTAGCTTTCCAATGATATGCAACACGACCCATGTTGTCACTTCAAAAATTATGTGGCGCCACAACTCGGAAACTTCTGTACCTACCTTTTCAAAACAACTGTCGAAATATGGTCAAATTAATTACAATGACACCTGTAAAGTTTCATTTTTTAAATCCAACCCGTTTGGACAATATTTCGTTTGGTGCGAAACTTTTGGCACATCCTGTATACAAATAGCCCCTGAATAAATTGAAACTAAGCATTTTTAAAATATAAAATATTTTCCAGAAATTTTTACTCAAAATTTTTCTTACCATAACATGCAATTGTTTTTGTAATGAATTTTAAGTAAATTACTTATTATATACTTTGATGTTTGTCAAAATTATAAAATCTACTTTATTTTTAAAACATAGAACCGAATCGACTTACTATAGGAATACCTTTTCTGTAGAACATTGATCAAGCTATTTTTTAATTTTATTAGAATTTTTAAAAAGTTAAAAAAAGCTTGTTATGATTATTTGGTGATTCACCTGATTTAACGGCCCTGAAAATCTTTTGATTCCTTTAATAATATGTATCTCAATTTGAAGAAAATATGTATTTTATAAAAATGGTATAAGTTTGTAAAGAAGCATTACCGCAAAAAAATTAATTATGTGTTTGATGCACAGAAAGCAATTTTTGCTAGGAATAAAATATGCTATGTTTCTTCAATCGACCATGTTCAAACTTAATATTCTAATATTTAAATTTAAGTTTCACGTCAAAACCCAGAAATAGAGGTAATTCGAGTAATAGTCAATAAATATGCAAAAATTGGGAGACAAATATGGCGAATGCGCCGGGAATACAATGCACTTTCTAACTTTCTTTAGCGTTTTCTGCTCGGCTAGTCAGTGCATTAGTTCCAGTGCAAATTTTGCTCATCAAATACAAAGACGTCATAACTCAAAAAACAGATTTTAGGAAAATTCACATTAAATGATGACTTATTGCCATTCCTGAACAATCTATACATCACAGCTTACCACATTTCTAATGGTGAGTTTTTCAATTATAGATTCGACGTTCGTTTAATTAAGAAATATTAAAAAATATTACACAAAAACTGTAAGTACCCGTTTTTGTGTTATATGACGATCTTGTACTTATTGAACGATATGGAGGCCCAACTATAGAATTTTTGTTATTGTTGTTTCAAAAGTTAGGTTACGTAAAGCTTAAAATTCTGTCGTTAGCTTAGGTTTGCTATAAGTAGAGCTTTCATTATCGGTTTTGATTGAATTCTTTGGCGTTCCGTAAGGTTGAGCGCGCACTGGGGTGGTGTGGCAAGTGGCATTTTTGAAACGCTTTATAAGAGGTACTGTGGCGCACGTTGGGGTGGTGAGATAGTGAGGTGGCGTTTTTCTAGTGGCGCCCCACTGAGTGGTGACTTTAGTTCACGCTATTGAATTTTATATAAAGTGTTTCAGAGCTACCACATGCCACTTTATTGCCACGTCACCTGTATACCACAGTGGCGCGTTTTTCTTGACAGATTTTCAAAATTCTTTCTGATTTTTAAACTAGATTGATTAAACTAAAACCGGCCTACTGCTTTAGTCTTATAATTTGACTTTAAACCCTCAAATAAAAAAAAAACATAAAAATATTGTTTGGACTAGCATATCTAACAGCATCAGCTGTAAACTGCTAATTTTGCCAATTAGGAAATGACTATTAAAGATCCAACGTTGACAATTATTTTTTAAGATGAAAATACAAAATTTTCTACAACAATAAAGGTTACACTACATATATGTAAACTGAAATATACAATTTTATGTAAAATATTAAGTTTTTTTCTCTTGAAATGAATACTTTTGAACCATTCAACAACAAAATTAGTGTCAGCTGGCTGCCTTTGTGATGAGTACAAAAAAATAATTGAAACAATGTTTGATCATAAAATTCCTCAATATTATTTACTTGTGTCAAGAAAAATATTCATTTTATTATATTGAAGTGCTCGTTTGACCTTTACCTGAAATATTTTAATATATTAATATATGCATTTTAAATTTTAAAAAGGTTGAAGCTAATTTTGTGAACCCACTTTCCTAAAAATCATAAAATTACAATATTTTACGCAAAATTGTAAATTGAATGTGCAACGGGCAGGTAACCCTCTTTGGATTTCCTGCCTGAGGGAAGATAAACGCTTTAAGATTAAAAGCGTACAGCGCCGAAAAAAGGGATGTTCGAAACAAAGTACATTGTCCCGCTGAGCCGCAAGTCACGCATTCAATGGGTGGTGGGGAAGGGTAGAAACATCATGGTGGCGAGGGTGCTTTTCGCGTGAGTTTTCCTAGTTTCGGTACTTTTTAAAAGCAGCTTGTGTAATAGCGACGTGAGCTGTAAATTTGATGAGGGTTTCCACGAAAAAGCATTTTACATTTTACAATTAATTGATCAACCGATTTGCTACGTAATTTATTAATCACTTTATTCAAATTTAACAATTTGTTATTGGATTTGATGAATTTCAATCTAAATTAAATTTAAATCAGTAACAAGATATAAAATAATCAACTAACCATTAAATCACTGAATGCTTTTAACTAGTTACATACCCGAAATACAACAATAATAAATACGCTGAAATAATAACAATTACCTTAATACTATCTTTATATTAAAACAATAATATAATATTTTCAAAAATTGTTCCATCAAAGGAAAAACTATGCAGTTTATTTTATGCAAAAGATTGGATTACAAGCCGTACGCCGGTTCGTTTTCATCTTTATTTACTAGTGATTATTTTGTGTCCTACTACCGACTGGGACCCACTGTACAATCATGAAGCCCAAAAACTAGTAAATATTTTTCATAAGAAACTCTTATTCCTGAGTGGTATTCGTATAAGTTTCTTATGGCTACTCTGTACTAGTTCAAGGGTCATCCAGAAAAACCGAGCTAGTGTTCCTCAGGATTTAGCAGTCTATAAAACTATTTTTTAAATAAACTACAAACCTTGGTAGTTGGGTCACACAAATTATCCAACATAATTTTCAAACTTAGGTAAATTGTGGAATTGTACTTTTAATTCTCTTCCAATTTAGTAACACTTTTAACTAGAACTAATTTTTAAGTGACTCTTAAAAGTCCTAAGCCACAGCTTGTTCTTTGTACCATTTTTTGCCCATCTTCGTGGATATTAAAAAAATTTACAACTATGTGAGATGCGGGAGGAGAAGATTTTTCAATATTTTTTAAATATTTATATTTCTTTATTTATTTATCTATAAATCTATAAATATTATAATCTTGTTAAAAGGTTTTGTTTGTGTGATAAATTTTGAAATATGTTTCTAAACACAATCCTGATTCACAACACCTACACATTGTTTTCTTCCTACGTGCATGCCGAGTAGAAACACGATATTGCGACAATGTTGTGATAATATCGTACACAATATTATTATATTGTGTAAATATTGTGTCACAATATACGTATATCATATAAAGAATAGGCTAGGTTGATAGATTTAAGCCTGCTGATTACAGAGAAATAAAAATATTTGGGCTACGACCAGTAGTTTGGAAGTTACAGCCGTTTAAGTGGCTCTAAAAAATGATAGAAAAGGGTACCCCCTTTGCTATAAAATTTTCAAAAATTTTTTCGCCCTTTTTTTAGCATTTTCCGATAGATTTGCGTTTTGAAATATGGGCAATTTTCGAAAATTTCAAAAACACATACTTTAGGCTACTATTATAGATTTAAGCGACATCTTATCGACTGATTCGACATAATCCACATTGGTATGTTTAAAGAGTGCAAAGAGATATTTGGTTTTATATTTATTTTATTATGAAACAATTTTCGACCAAGACGATAAAAATTTTAAGCGTGTAAATTCCATAGTCCTTAATTTTCATTTTGCAACTCGATTAATGTGCAATTGTACAGAAAAAGAATAGAAGTGTGTACAATACAAAACAATTTATTGCACTAAAAATTTAAATAGATCGCCTGCATTATTTTTCATAGACAATAGTATTCCAGGGCTTTGAATTATTCGAATTATTGAAAAGCACAGAAGTGGGTTGGGAGTGTTTGGTGTTACACAGAGACCCGTATCAACGAACGAAGCAAAAATTACCGTGATTAATCAACAATCAACAGGATGAAGGGCGCTCGACCGTTTGAACTACACTCGTGGGGTTGTCAAGCAAGCTGAAACAATGCCAAGCATGACAGTCTATCGATACAACTACTAAAATCTACTCTTCCTAGTATCATGAACATGCACATTTTCATAACCGGTTCATTAACGTTAGGTGAATAATCGCTGATAAATTTATTATCGCATTTTAGAATTCCGGCGTGGTTTTTACCCTTTTAAAGCACACATTTTTCGTAATTTTTTTATTACAATTAACCCAATATAAATTAATAATAATAACGAGTTTATTGTACAATTAATAACGTTTTAAATAATATAATATACTTTCAGAAAATTGAAACTTCAATAAGTAATAGTTACAATGTGAGATCCGTATTGCCAGTCAGAACACACTACAGAAAATCCCATTGGATCTTGGATCTGCTGAATATTTTAAATTATTAAAAACGTTTCTTTTTCTCCCGAATTATTTATTATTATAAATATTACTAAAATATTTGCAACACAACGTTATCACAATTTATACAAGATATTGTCATAACGTTTCCACAATATTGTCACTATATTAAAAAGTTATACTCACAATATTGTCACAACATTATTTGGGTCAACATTTTAACATGTGCAAATATTGTGACACAATATTTACACAATATTATAATATTCATTCATAATAGTCATTCTCTCATCTTGATTTTCATATTTTTATTCAAAGTTGTTTTGATATTTCACCGTTTGGTGCAAGACTTTTGTTACATTCTGTATATAGATATAATTACAATTTCATTGCAGTAGTTCGTTTATAGTTAGATTAATTTAATATATTCTTTGCTTAATTAAATTCATACTTAAAAATTAATGAAGCCAACACAATTTACTTTAATTCCCATTGGGTCCTAGTAATGTTTTCAGTCGCTTTATAAAACCAGCCAAGACGTTGAAATTACCAATTTCATACTAAGGTCTCTTAAGATGCATATTTGCCTTTGGGTTGTTTATTCCGGTACTTGTTCAAGCGTTCATGATAATCATTTCCTCTTATGTTTATTTTGTTTAATGAAATTCATAACGAAGTCCTTAACTCTAAAATATTAAATGTGTCGTTCCTGCTTTATACAGGAGCAATTTTCTTAATTCAAAAAAGCCTTGTCTAAAGATAGCAAGTTTAATCATTCGTTTGTAGAAAACTGTAAATTAAAACCAATAAAAACTTCTATATACATTTTCAATTTAAATTATAAAACAAAAGGTCCTCCTTAATTTAATATTACATTACTTACAATTATTGGTTTTGTTTGTCTTTAGGGTATAAATTTCTCAAGAAATGAAAATTTAACCAATATTACTTTTCTTTTAATAAAGTTTGCCTGTGTAAATCAGATTTCCATGGTTCACTTGAAGTTTTACCTGCAACAAAAAAAGAAATTAGATTTTACAACATTTTTATGAAAATATCAAGTTAAAGTACTTTTGTTTTAAATTTATCAGATTTATACATTTAAATTTAAAAAATGATATTTATGATATTTATGATAAAATAAAAAATAAATGAGAAGTCCCAAAACATCCCCTAAATGATCCCTTAAATGCTTAGTAGGTACGAAACATTAAATTCTCCTGAAGCTGATAAATAAAGCTAAATGTAGGGATAAAATGATAATCATCTAAAATAATATTTTTAAATGTTAAAAGGGGAAAAATGTCGTTTGGAATTTTCAATTCAAATACAAATAAATTACATTTGTTTGCTAAACGTGAGGAAATGAAATAAGAAGCGTGATGCTCTTCTCGATTTTGGAAGGAGCTTTTGCACTTTTGTGATAATAAGATGCCTTTATCGAGCGACGACGGTTTCTTTTCATGAAAGGGGTGGGTTGCAGGGTTGCACGTTTACTGCCACCTTAAACAAGCAAAAATGCACACGTTATATCGACTGTCTTATTTTAAGTTAAACCATTCTTGCTTTGTTTTCCCAACGTTAAAGGTGTAGAACTGTTTATTTGAAAACAAATCCATAATAACTTGTATAGTGGTATACAGGGTGTTTCTGAACAAGTGTTGATCTAGAAATGGGGTTTTGGACCAATTTTAAGACAAATCGTAGGAATATTTTTTTTTCGCTAAAATGCTCCATTTCGGAAATGCAGGGCATTGAAGTTTACTCATTTTTTTCAATTTTTTAACATAAAATTTACATTTTTAAAAATTTTGCACATACCTTACTATTGGCAGTCGCCTTGTGATAAATAAAATTATTTTATTTCTGTGCAAAATTAGATAAAATTAGGAATGTTTTGAAGAATACAAGTTTAATTAAGAGTCTGAAAATAATAAACTACTAATTTATAATAATTGCTCAAAATGTCCACCTCCAGCTAAAATACATGATTCAATCCGTCTTCTTGTTGATTGTCGAACCTCAATTGGGGAATATTTTCTATTTCGCTGTTGTAGACTAAAGATTTAGGGTGACTCCACAGAAAAAATCTAAAGAATTTAGCTAGTTTTCCCCTTTAAAGCAAATATGCAGAAATACAGCTTCTCGATTGGCTACCGCCTGTGACTTTTTGATTCATTACTCACGGGGTGAAGTTAGCTAACTACTTTCCTAAACAAGAAACTTGTTCGTATTATTCAATAGTCGTCCATAAATATTATTATTATAAAGGTGAATCGATTTAAAAGTTAATAATAATAGAATTATTTTATGAAATAAATAAATCAGTTTTAAAAATGAGGTACTGAAGTTGTATTTTATTTGTCGGAAGTGTCGCAACGTACTGATTCCTCATAAGCTTTGTTTTATTGCGGTGTGGAATTACATGTGAAAATGCCTGACTTTTCCTATTTTCCTGGAGGGATCCTGTATCCTCGCCAAGTTGTCCGTTGCGGAAATTCCAGCCGTACCCAGCATAAATCTTGACATTCCGGCCCATTTCTTCGGTCTTATTCACTGTAATAAAGCTTAAATTTTTCCTGGTCTTACTCATGGTAGCTCTACAAAACTTGGCGGATTTTGGAGCATCAAGTGTTTAATGGCTTAAAACTGGCTGGTTTTGATATAGTAACTCACTTTAGAGAATATATTTTAAATTAACTTGAAGAGAACATTAAAATTATTAAGTGTATTTAAGATAAAAATTTAAATATTCATTAAAATCCATCAACCAATCATTGTTTAGAAAGGCAAATCGACATGAAAAATTAAAATCGATTATTAAAGCTTAATATAAAGCTAACCCTTTTAAATTTAGGGTAGGGATTAAAATAGCTTTATTATATAAAGGTTCAACTAAGTACAAAAGGCTTAAAATATAAAAATGCTTCTTATAGTATTATTTAAATTACAGGAAATATAATTCGATTTTATAAATATTAAATAAAAAGTATTTTAAAGTTTTTAGTTGAAATATTACAAAAGCTTATTAATTAGGCATTAAGGTTTTACTTTGAAAATATTTAATAAAAACTTTTTATGCTTGTTAAATGTGTTGAAAACGTAAATCTTACACTATACTAAACTTAATTTTCAAGATTTTTCTTAAAAAAGCTTATTATGAAGTTACTTTTATATAAATAACTTTACTAACTGGTAAATTGCAAACAAATTGCTGTAAGAATATTTTTTTACATTTATATTTATAATTTTTTAAATAAAAAATATGATTTCCCGTTGACCGTTTGGTTAAGTTGTCATTACTGCAATCAAAATCATAGATATCAAAATGAATGAAAATCATAGAGTAACTGCCTCTATTCCTTAAAGACATTTCATTACACTACTAATTTTTATGTATATAAGGTGACCATATATTACAACACGATTTTATGTACATTCCCCGTCGCAAATAGAATTAACAGAATTAAAGTTTTTTAAGAAATAAAATTAGTTTTTCTTAGTATTAGCGACATAGTGAGGTAATGGTCGATTAAAAAGCGCGACAACATTAACGCGCTTATTAACTCACTTGATGGTTAAATAACTATTAACAATTTATTATTTCGTTAATTAAATGATATAATTTATCGAAATATTGAATCAATAAATCTCAAAAAATTTAAATAAGGAATCTGCGAAATCACTTGACAGACCTATTTGATATATCAAAATTTCTGTCTGAAGCAAAAGACATCTGTGCCCAACGACCGTGCAATTTTGCGAGGTTCGCATTTAAATTCCGCAGATATTTTCCATAGCTTATGTATTCAAAACTACTTTATAATTACGCGATAAAACAATACACCGAACAGGATCGTGTGCATTTAATCGTAGATTTTAATCAAAATTTTAATTGAAAACACTCGACTTGAAAAAAGTAGTAAAGCAGGAAGAAAAAACCATCTTTGAAATGTGCACGGACATAATGATTTATTTTCTGGTTTATAAATGAGGCGCATGTTTAATTAAAAAAAGGCGAATAATTATTCTACCCTGTTAAACCTGCAAATTCATTTTAAAAGGAAAATTAAACAAATAAGATCGTTTATACTGCATTTTATTTTGCAATTGAATTACGAGCCTAAAAAAATATTTTCTTTAACCCAGTATTATTTTTGTGGTTTAAAAATATAGATTAATCTTGTGCCAAGCCCTTGCACCAATATCGAAAAGCAGCTTTTCTCACCCTCAACTTTCCACGAAAATTTTATCTTCTTCTGCATTAAACCCCCTCTAATGAATTAAAAAATACCACTCATTTCTCAAGTATTTAAAATTTCATTTTTCACGCAGCGTGAAACAAAATTGAGAGCCACGAACACATTTCAACTTTTTTTATGCTCACAATTTTAAAACATAATATTGAGCTATATTCGCAAAAAACTAATAATTTTAAAAATTAACAGAAAATTCATGAAGACAAAATTAATGGCTTATTTACTTTAAATTCTAGTTTTCTTTAAAAGGATGTAATTTAAAGAAAAAAACAGTGTGAATGAAAGGTATGTTGATATCTAAAAATCTTGGTAATTAATTACCTTTTATGTCACAACATAAATCACCTGAGGTATTTAATATGTGTAAAAGCTCTTTTTATAAAACTGTGATAAAATAATTTAAATTAAATTAAATGATTAAATCGTCACGAATGTTTTTCTTCTATTTAGATGAATTTTTCACAACAAATTTTACTGTACAATTCTAAAGTTTTTTCGGACGGCAATAGTACCAAACCTATTTGGCTTCGATTAGAAGTTCGGCTGGAGGAATAAAAATGGCGGTTGCTTTATTCCTCAACTAAATTCCACGTTATACCTTAAACCGGGAGTTTTTTTTTGATGCGTTTACTCTTTATGTCTTTTTGGTGCTCCCAAATTAACGCTTTATTTTCTGGCGCTATTTTGACGCGGATTTTGAAAATTCGTAACTTTTCATCGGAACAACCTGTAATACTCGAATATTTTTTATTTAACTTATTTGGTATTTACTTATGAGAGAAAAAATCGGCACCTTGAATTTTTTACCCTGGACCTCGGAAAAAAATCAAACGTAAAATATTCAAAAAATCGGGTAAAACGCGGTCCAACCTAGACCCATCTGGGTCTCGCAGTTTTCAAAATTTATGCAATTTTAAAAACGAATATTTTTTACAGTGTATAGTCTACTCAGATTTTTTAAATTTGGTAAGGTTGGGAAATTACGTACAAATAAACTCGAAATTTTAAGTTTAGGGGTGAGTGGCTCTCGAGGTGTCATTTTTTAGGGATTTTTCAATTTTAAAACACTTTAGAATCTACTCTTTGAACCGGAAGCTACCACGTATACGGTATTTTAAACTTCGTCGCTTTCCTTTAAAACCCACCGAAGAAGCGATTTTCCAAAGATGACGCCGCCGACCGCAGAATAAGACCGGGAAAAAAAAGCAAGAAAAATGGACCATTTTCGAAAAATTTTGTCAGAGTGTTTCTCTGCTCCAAAAAATTAAAAATTCGTAGCCCACTTAGAATAAATATTGCCCTTTACGACGCAACTGGAATTTTTAAAATCGGACAAAAATGCCCTTTTGGGGCTCCAAGAATGCCCGATTTCGGGGTAAAAATACAAAATCTGCCCTCCCCCCTATATTCTAAAATTTGGTACGATTAAGAGGGTGTGAGCGGTTTTTCGTTCATTGTGGAATAACACTTTTCTGGGAAATTTTCTCGTTCCTCTAATTATAAAACACTCTTAGAAAAAAACACCTTCCCCGTTTTAGTATTGATTAATTAATTTGTAATTAAATTGGAGTTATTTTAAAAATGTTAACAGTAAATTACTGTTAATTTAAATATACTTTTTTTAAATCTTGAATACATTTAATTACTGCTAAACAAGGTTTTTCCTGCTATTGCTTAAAAGGCGATGAATATTAATGAGTAAGGTTTTTTACCGGACCTTTTTGGAGTTTAAATTAAATAATAAATAAAGAGTGGTAATGAATTAGGTAAAACCCAAAGAAAAATTTACGCAATTTCTACGACTACCGTCCCCCACTAACTTAAATAATTAAACGAGTAATAAATATCTTTAATTACTACATTCATTTGTTCCACACTCTAACTGGTTCGTATCATGAGCTTATATGAAATTATTAAAAATATGATTTAGTAGCATAAAATTTAATTTAACGCGTAATTAATTATTTGTTTCATGCAGAATTTAGTCCTGGATTATACAAATTTTAAGGGCATATAAAAAGGCGTGCGCTTTTGTAAAGGGAAACGGATCGATAGATTCCTAATAAGCTCCACAGTTTGAAATATTTACGCGAGGCATATAAATCAATCAGAAGGAAATAAGTCTTTTTGCGAGTTTGTCGAGTTGATTTGGAAAGTGTGGATAAGGCAAATACCGCAAATTTTATACTTTTATGTATAAGGACATAACATCATTATATTTTAACCAAATTTTTATTTAAAAGAAAATCCATTTAGGAAAAATAGGGAAGTCACCTAAATTTGAAAATGATTTGAACCAATTTTAGTTTTAATTGTTCGTATGACATTTAAAGTTCAACCAATGGCACTTCCGGCGCTTCCCGAATACGGCCAAACTTCATTCCAACTTTCCGGTAATAATAATAACCCGAACATTTAATAAATCTTAAATTGGAATATCTAAATGTAATATTGCTCATAAGCCCTCGCAAGAAGCCAGCTGCAAAATCAATAATTCGTCTAAAAAAATTAAAAACTCATTTATTTGCGACTGTTTAGGTTGGCCATCGTGTAAACTTTGAAACCTATATCGGGTTTTAAGACAAAGTGACCAACATGAACTCCTTTATCACATCGTAGTTTATGAAGTTTTGATTTTTCTCAACTGACCCGGAGGGGTCCTTGAAATGTTTTACGAAAGGGAAGCATTTTCGTAAAGAGGAAACAGACCTACGTACCAATAGCGGAGCACTTTTTCGAAATTTTTGTTTGTATCTCATATTCTGACGTTTGAAAATCAGGGTACAATTTTGGACATTTTTTAACGAAATTTAAAAAATCGTACCTACCAAACGACTGGGCCGATTTTAACGAAACGTGGCTTATATTATGGCTAAAAGTACCGTTAATACCCAGAAAAATAATCGGTTTTATCCGGCGCGTCCAGCGGCGTCGGGATTTTTTTTTCCCAAAGCGTAGAAAAAAATCGATAAAAAAACGGCGCGTAGAGAAAATTGGTAGAGGAAATGGGGCAGAAACGGGAAAAAAAATGAAAAATCGCTACACGTGCCCTGCAAGAGGATTGATCGAACGAGGTCGGTTTAAAGTTTTGAAATCTCTATCTTTTCATTTCACCTCATACCGACCTATTAAAGTCAAAATTGTGTTATTTCAACCCCCAGCGACCAAAATAAACGCTGCAAGGTAACGACACATCCTATCGTCTAACTAAAATATGCGTTGGAATGAGATTTTCAAGTACTACTATGCGACGCATTGATTTTTTTTAATTTCGAAAAAAAAACTCAAAAATTTTAATAGCGCAAAAAACTTTGTAAAAAAATGCGATTTTGACAATTTTTTTTTACCCCCTGCCCCTTTTATGATTTTAACGATTGATGGCTTATCTTAAAGGTTTTTGCGTAGGCTTTTACACAAAAAAGATTCGTTTTAATATCGTTATTCGTTTAGAAGTTTTGCCCGAATAACCGTTGAAAATTTGAAAATTTCACTTTTGGACGAAGAAATTGCTATGAAATTTTTTATTATTCGGAAAATAATTAATTTTGACCTAACCAGTTGGCCGATTAGAACGATTTATGGCTTACATTGATCGATAGAAAAATATTTTTACTTGTATTACAGCTTCAGTGATACGTGGCGTACTTATGCATATTATGAAGATTACAACTTTTTCAACTTTTATAATCGTTATATCTCAGAAATAGTGGCTCTTAGTAGAAAAAGTATTAATTCATTTTTTATAGATAATTATATGATCTACAATTTTTGTCTAACCTAATTTTATGATAAATCTTACCGTTTTGCTGAAAAACGCGAAATACCCATTTTTAAGACTTTTTACCTTGAATAAAATTTTTTCCAGGTACGGGATCGATGGGGATTTTTCAGAATTCATTTATAATGGTGTTCCGAACATTCATACCAATTTTTAGCTCTACGTTAATTTTTGCACCTTTACTACTATTTTTAGGGCTAAATTGAATGGACACAGTTTCAACTTTAAACTGCTGTTCACCAATACCGAACTTTTTGAGGTTAGAACTAAAACATAAAATGTTCGAACTGTTCGGACTCATTCTTTATAGTTTAACATAATAATAAAAGTACGAACTCGGTTAAGATTTTTAACCTTACAAAATTTATAAGAAACTTTTTTTTTTCAAACCAATATTAAAAATAGTTACAACGAATTATGCAGGATTTTTTCGGCACCCTGAATAACTAATGGTCTTATTTTTATCTTATATTGTACATTTGATTCAGGAAAATCAGACTGTAAAAGAAAATGATCTTTCAAAAATTTTTTGGATAATTTTGAGAAGATCTAAAGTTAGTACCTCATCGCAGAAAATTTCTTGTGGAAAAAATCATCAAAGAAAAAATCATCGCGGAAAAACTGAATTTTAAAATTCCTAATGCAGTTTAAACCAAACAGTACGTGAAAACCACTTCGAAAATCTCATGAAGCGCTCGTATTTTTTTCGCTTTATTTTTATTAATATGGGTCGCAAGTTTTAATTTTCCCCGAAAGGACTTCTTCTCGAAAATGTTAAAGCGAAGGAAATTTTTGGATAAAATATATGCCAACTATTGTTATATTAAGCTATCCGAGTTGAAAATAATGCTCTTTTCTTGAACACAATTTAACAAGTATGTTTGACCGGTCCAGAATATTTTTATCCTAAATCTTACCAAATTATATTCGCTGCACATTTTTTTGCTTTTTCTATTAAATAAAGAGGTAAACGAGGGCGCTCATTTTGGCCTAGTTCAAGTCACCACTTCTCCTCTTTGACTTTAAGATCCAAAAATAATTAAAAAAGTTATTTAATAGAAAATGATCTCAAAATATATTCGAATGTTCGAGTTTTGGCTATAAAACCTCCACTTGATTTTTGAAACTACTATTCGGACTGAAATTTTGCACAGAAATACATATAGAAATTTTTTGCAAAATGATTTGAATTTTTAAAAGTAGAGTATTTTTTGCCAGGTTTTTCTGTTGTTTTTTTCCAAACAACATACAATAGTATAAAAAAGCAGAGACCTGGACTAGATTTGAATCAAAATTTTCCAGAATTGTTTAAGTTTTTTTTTTAACATAAAATCCAGTTGATCGATTACAACATGTTTATCACAAATTTCCCTTTTGGTAAAATGGAAAAAGTTGTATAAAGTCATTGACTAGAAATATTTGGGATATTGGGTCATTTTTTTAATTCGTTCAGCAGAAATGTCTCTAGGTCAGGATACAGGCGTTTTCGAAAATATTTTTTTTGTTTAATTCTTACAGCCTTCATAAGCTCCAAAAATATGTCGATTTTTTTTCTAAAAATGTGAGCCGGTTTGAGAGTTTTCAAAATTTTCAAAAACCCCTGTGTCCTACCTTAGCCAATGAAATCATAATTAAAGCCATATTTTACTTTTTTCGTTTCAGACAATATAAATACCGAAATTCTTACCCCCCGTTCGACAGTAATTTTTTGTAGAGGTCCAAGGTCGCAAGTATGGGATTTTTTTTAAACGTCAATTTTTTGGAGAATGCCCCCTTAATTTAAAAAACTGAAAAATATATAAATAATTCCAGTCTATATGCATATGTATAGGAATTTCTTTTATATATTTTTTAAACTGATAAATATTCAAAGTATTTTATAGCAGACTTTAGCAGGTATAACTTGTAAATCTATTATTTTTACAATATAAGTTCTATTTTACGAATTGAGAATTTTATTTGGGCATCTACATTTAAAATTTAAAATTCATAGCTTTTACTGAGAGATATTTCCGACTCCTCGCATTGTAGAATACGAAATGTATACAGTAGAATTTCGAGAGAGTATCCGATTGTCAATTAAAACGTTAACAACTTTCCTTTACTATGAGTACATGATTTTTAATTTTTTTTTTGAATTTATGCTTTCATTTTCGAGCTCATTTATGTTTGTAACAGCCGAGCATAATTAAAAATAAATGTTGATTACTAGGGAAAAAGGGGTAGATAACTAAATTTGCGTTAGCAGGGAACAGCGCGTATTTATCACGCCTAATTACGCTACAAAATTAATTAAACAATGTGTACATACATTCTTTACTTTAAAACTGGACATTTAAAAGTTAAAAAGTGCAATAATTTATTTATGTAAGTTTAAATCAAGTGCAATCTGGGGGTAGTAAATCAAACTGATACTGCACGAACGTTTACATCCGACACGTGTAAAATCCGCATTACGTTTCAATCCCCTTTATGGTCGCCGAAATTATATCATAATCATTGCACAAACTGCTAAATTTCCTGAACGTTGAATATTTCAAGGCACTTTCGTCGCTCCCACCCTTTCTTTCAGGATATTGTTCCCGGCCGTGAACGCTTAACGCAAAAGGAGGGTATCTCAGCTCAGGGCCCGTGAGCATTCATTTTTAATGTATGTGTACGCTCCATTGCATTCTCGTCAACCTCTTCAGGCGAGAACAACTCCAGAATATGCCACCTGAAAAAGCACGGCCATTAAAGAAACGGATCCTTCAGATTCTTTTAACTGGAAAATAATTTACATTTTTACACATCTGCGCTCCTGTTATTATGACCAAAATGGATTAATGCTAAGACCGAAGACCTATTTCAATTAAAACGATACAGACAGAAATTCGTGAGAAATACTACAGGATTCTTCTTAAAGACTTTTCTTATATCTCGGAATACAAAATGTTTCCTTCTGTTCCCATGTTTAAATCAACCCAGGCAAACTTTCAAGTTCGGAATAAAACTTTAAAATGGACAATAAAAGAGCCAATTTTTCGATTTAATACAGGATGGCCCAGATTTTCTTTTCCAGCAAATATCACAGTTATTTCAAAAAATAAAAAAGTAAAACAAATACTTGAGTAAGTAAAAATCGAATCAATAAACATTCTCGCTTTTGACCGAATTTGTTCGCTTTTGACCGAATTTGTTGACATTTTTCGTATTATTGAAGTAAATTTAGTGTAATCTCAAACAAATTCTTTTTGAAATGGAGTATAAAAAGAATTCGATAAATAATATAAATTGCGCATGATAAAGAGAAAAATGCCAATTGTTGAAAATTAAATCCATTTAACATAACACGTTGATGTTTTTTAGAGTTCAATCAAACTTGTTCGCACGTGAACAAGTTTGGGTGACAAAATTCTATTAAGAAGTAGCGATCGTATTTTTGAGACGACATAAAAATTAAAGTTAGATAGGTCCATATTTGGTAACGTTACACGTATTTTGAAGCAAGATTTATTCATTTTCTTGATGAGGTTTTGACAATGATCCTCCCAGTCCCAGGATTTCTACTAACTCCATTCTTAGGAATGTTATTAACATCCTAACTACCCTCTTTTAACTCTATATTATCTGATATTTTTTGCTGATTAGTATGGAAAAGTACTCAATATATTTTATGTATATTATTGGTATTAACGAATAGTCTGTTGGAGCAGAATCGGATTTTGTTTACTTAACACACGATTTGAAGTTAGTTCTCTGGTTACGATAGATGTACCATCGGCGTACATGATTAGGATATAGGACACAAAATGGATCCTTGGGGCAACACTAGCGTTATCGGCAAAATTACGGATTTAAAAATTTTGAATCCATTTTGACTTTGCCCTCTACATATTGAGTTCTGTTTGATATAAATGAGCTGAACCACTTGCCCACAAAAATAGCAAAATGTTCCTATAGGACATTAATTTGAATGCCAAATATTTAAGTATAAAGATTTTGGAAAAAAATATTTATTTTTTTTCTTTGCGATTTTTTATTCAACATTATATCAACCATTTCTGTATTACTGGTGTTACCAATTGAAAGAGGGAGGTTTCAGCTTTCCAGTGATAACTTTCTTTTAATTCTACGTATATTATTTAAAAAGTAGTCAGTGATTTTGTCATTTTGGCAAAAATTGGTGACATATAATTCAAAATGCTGTAGCTCAACTAAAAAAGGTAAACCCTTCCTCTTATCGTTTTTTGTCGATTAAATTTGCTCTAGTTTGTAACCCCGACGTTTGGTGAACCACGAACGGAACACCCTGTATAGTTATAACGCATGTAGTTATCAAAGAAATATCAATTGAAGCGTAGAATTCCCAAAATATCTAAATGCCAAATTTTAGACAATTCACTTTTTCCTTAAAAACGGGTCTACATCCAATACTGCTTATTTGTGTTATAATTGTATATTCGTATCTTTTATTCGTGTATCGTGTATTGTTTACATAAAATTTAATCTTTAAACTCAATTTAACACGATTCAATTGTAAAACCATCAATTTGATTTGAAATAGGCACATTATTTTAAAAATTTACGAACTCATTAATAACTTTTTTGGGTGAGCTGTTTTATTATCTTCCATGAGCTTTTGCTATTTGATCTTAAAGCAATTGATAGTATTTTATCATTTTGTACATGATTTTAAGATCCAATACAATAAAGAATACTGCAACTATTAAACGTATCGTGGAATATCACCTACCAAACTAAGTGATGAATGAAATCGAAGAGATTTTAGACTTTATTTGATCTGTAGCTGTAGGCAGTAGAAATTCAAGATTTATTTGTGGATTTGAACAATATTGAAAATGTTTGGAAATTTAACTCAATGAGAAAGGCCACACATTTGATGTAAATAGTATCACTCTTCTTTTCACAAAAAACAATTGCAAGGAAACCAACAACAACTAGAAGCTTAGAAAATACAATTGTGGCAACTCAAAACCTCCCGACACGAATAGAGAAGACAATTGATTTAAAGCCAAATATTCTTTTGTTTAACCGATGAATTTCTATAACTTCTTTCTGAAAGTTTTTGAAAATGGACGGTTTGTTGATTAAAACGCACCTATGTTCGACTAAAATTTTGGCATCTTCTAATGCTTCATTTATAATTGCATCCATGTTTACAGTAGTTTAGTTAAAATTAACATCAAACTTTCGAAATATTTCGATAGCAAAAGTTCGTACACGACTTCGACTACAGCCTTCTTACAAGAAAATACACTTTTTACATTTCTTTTGTACATTTGACATATGATCGTAAACGAATAAACTTCGAATAATACGAAAATAACACCCAAAAGACATGTCTAAACTATAACTAATAGTAAGTATTACGTAAATGACCGAATCTACTCTTCTCTGCATGGATCTGATTAGTGTCAAGATGCTTCCTCGAGGAATATTTCCCCATTTTTCTTTTAAAGTAAACTAAACTAAACTGGGAGAATCGATAACGGTTACTATCATCATCCACCAGGAAGGGAATTGTCTTTCAGATAAAGACATTTTTATATAAAGCCTTTTTAGCTTTAAAGAAGGAACTGATGTAATATTTTCCTTGGCCAGGATCCGAAAGTAGGACCTTCAATTTGCATGTTTGGTATGAATCCTGGCCAACGAGAAATTTCCATTAATTCCTCCTTAAAATCGATTCTCTCAGTTTAAGCCAAAATTGAACAATTTTCGAAAATAGGTCCTAGGTAGGGTAGGGGTTATCATACTAAACATGCGATTTGATAAAGCTATAAATCTTTATATTAATACCGCAGGGTGCAAAATGCTCTTCTATTATTTTTCAGGCCCTTCTTCTAACATCTTTGCCAAAAAACGGGATGCCTTGTCTTATCGGAGAAGGGGACTGCACTTAGTTGCCCGAATCTAGTTTACCATAATCTTGAGAAAGTCGGAGTTGTGTTGAATATTCTAAGAATGAGTTTTTGGGGCAATTTTAAGACAAAAAGTGGGAAAGTGCTGACTATTTAATGGGGGCACATTAGTACCAATCCAAGAATTTTGAAAAGTTCTACTCAAACCTCCATACCTTTAATCCAATCACGATTTTTTTCTGACTAATACTTAAACCACATAGAAAAGGTTTAAAGATCATTTTAGTGCTCCCTAAACTCTCGTTTATCTCCAACTTAAGGTGTTCAATTTTGTTACTTATTTCAAAGATCAACTGGATTCCCCAGTTAAATCCTAAAATGGTATGGGCTTTGTTCTACTTAAAGACTTTTAGGTACAAACATATTTTGTTTCTGTAACTGGGGTCTCTTAAATTTGCAAATTATGCATAGAAATTGCGCATATAATCAAATTTCCTGTTTTTCATGTATCACATAGTAATTTGGCTTAAAATTCGTGGGGATGATTTTTTATGCACTTGTCAATTTTAAATGAGAGAAAGTTATTCCTTACTTATCTGAAAGGAAAACAGAAGAGTATGAATTTTTCTTGTACAATAATTTATTTAGTTATTATTTCATTACTTCAATTAGTTAGTAAAGAGTCTAAAACTCAAAAATATTAGTTTTGTGAATTGTGAGTATTTTTCAAAATAAAATTTTAGATTTATATAAAATGACTTGACTTTATATTTATATGGCGCCCTATTTATTTTGATGAAAGTTTAAAGTCCTTAAATACGGCAGATATTGCATATTTCATATTTTATGCTCTTATTTTAGTTCGTAAAACAAAAACTCTTGAAAAGTTTTTACCTTAGCGTAGTAAATTATTGTATCGGCTTTTTGCTCATTCGCTCGAGGGAAGATATTTGAAGTGGATCGGTATTGTGTTCAACTTTTCCACATGATGGTTTCATTTTGATCACTCTTTTTGTATAAATACGTTTAAATAAAATTTTCCACAAAAGTAGTTTGCATGAGCTGCTTTTTAATAAATTCATTTACCCCTGTTTTAGTATTTGTGTAATAAAGTAAAGATATAAATTTTGATGCGGTGTGGCTAGTGAGGAGGGTTGCAATCTTAGTCTGCATTGTATATGGTGGTAATTAAAAGCCGGGCGTGCTATATTGTTTGAATTATTGTGTAATTGTTGGTTATGGATCTGAAGGATATTTAATATCCTGTATAACGGTTGGTATATGTGTACATCAGCAATTCTACACCGCTTGAAATAATGCAAATTATTATCCGGTATTATGAATAAGTGTTGGCGAAAATGGAAATTTTATTGCCGGGTACGAATTGTGCAAAAGTGGCGTAGCGGAGCCACACAGACAGACACTTATGTAATTACACTGATTTATGTGGCGATATCTCACAGGAAGGTGTATCCGACTTCTCTACGCGCCAAAACTCGTATCGCACATATCCACACCATCCACCGGAATTTCATCACAAAAATTTGCATGTATTAAATTCAAATACGAGATTTCAAAATGAAATTACAATGATTGAAATAAATGAAAATTAGTTGCCCTAAAAAGTAATAAATAATATGGAGGTTATTAAAGGAGACGAAAAATAAACCCCCTAAGGAATGCACTTAAATAAAAATAATGTTTTTAAAATTGTTATATATATCCCTAAGCGTGTGAAAGAGTTATTGGGTAGTTAATTAAAAATAATAGCTTTTATTTTGTTTTCAATTTTTTGATCGGCCCGCTGAAATTGAATAAGCAACATAATGGTGCTTTAAATAAAATAAATGCGAAATCAAAGGCGATATTGCGAGCGAAAAGCGCACGAAACTAAAATTTATTGTTAACCCGAAGTGGCCATTTAAGCCGAAAAGTGCTGCGCCAGGAATGGCTGTGTATGATGGGGTAGTTGAGTTCGCAATTCGTCTATAAATTAGAAAAAAGCGGCGCATATATATAATACGTGGGGTAGATATCGCGCCCTTTTTTTTTTACAGAAAACGTTTGGCCTCGGGACCTTTTGAGAGTTTCGAGGAGTAAAAGGGGAAGAAATAATGCCTGTTGGCGCTGGTTGTTTCCGAAGCTAAACCAGTGATTTGGGCGACGAAAAGTATGAAGGGTGAAAGCGCTTCACTTAGATAGCGTTTCAAGATTGTACTGAGGGTACAAAAAGTAAAGATTTAATCATTATTTTTTTCTATAGAAACTGCACTTCATTTAATGAATTCGGCTCTTGGACAAATTTAGTCCAATTTAAATAAATTTATTTTAGCTTCAAAGTTCCTTTTTATCTAACTTTATTAAAAAAATAATTGAAATGCCATATGATTCTTCTACTCTACAGTCATAACGCAAACAATAAATCAATATCATAATCCATCCTAAATAGTCTTTAATAAGTCATAGACTTCATGATTAGAAAACTTTAAAAACTTTTCCGATCGACAACTACTACACCGGTTGCAATAATGAAAAATATCGTGATTGATGTGATCTTCGACTAAACTGAGAGCACTTTCAAAGAGATGACATTGCTGCATGTAAATAATTGATAACAAAAGTTTTATGAATCTTGTCTACGAACTTCATGTTTCTACCTCATAGGGATTTCCTATTACGTAAGTTTGAAATGATTTAACTTTTTACTTTCCTAACAGCCGTTTCGTAACTTCGTTTTAGTAAAAAAACCAAAAATAGTATTTTTTTAATTTATTTTCTTATTAGGAAAAATAAAAGTTATAAATAGATAAGCTTTATACAATAAATAATGTTTCTTTTCATTTAGCTTGAAATGCTTTTAGTCCGGTCAATTTAGCCCTAAAAATAATAGTACAGGTGCAATAATTAGCGTAGAGCTAAAAATTCGTGTTAACATTCGGAACACAATTCTAAATGAATTTTGAAAAATTCCCCATCGATCCCGTACCTGGAAAAAATTTTATTCAAAGTCAAAGGTCTTAAAAATGGTTTTTTCGCGTTTTTCAGCAAAATGGTAAGTTTTATAATAAAACTAGTTCAAAGAAAAATTGTAGATCATATAATTATCTACAAAAAATGACTTAATACTTTTTCTCCTAAGAGCCATCATTTCTGAGATATAACGATTATAAAAATTGAAAAAGTTGTAATCTTCATAATATGCATAAGTACGCCACGTATACACATCACTGAAGCTATAATACAAGTAAAAATATTTTTCTAGCGGTCAATGTAACCCATAAATCGTTCTAATCGGTCAAAATTAATTATTTTCCGATTAATCAAAAATGGCATAGCAATTTCTTCGTCCTAAAGTGACATTTTCAAATTTTCAACGGTTATTCGGTCTTAACTTCTAAACCAATAAAGATATCCAAACGAATCTTTTTTGTGTGAAAGCCTACGCAAAAACCTTTAAGAAAAGGAATCACTCGTTAAAATCGATGAAGGGGCAGAGGGGTAAAAAAAATTGTCAAAATCGCATTTTTTTACAAAGTTTTTTGCGCGATTAAAATTTTGAGTATTTTTTTTTCGGAATAGAAAAAAGTCAATGCGTCGCGTAGTAGTATTTGAAATGCTCATTCGAACGCATATTTTGGTTAGACGATAGCATGTGTCGTCACCTTACAGCGATTATTTTGGTCGCTGGAGGTTGATAAAACACAATTTTGACTTTAATAGGTCGATGTGAGGTAAAATGAAAAGATAAAGATTTCAAAACTTCAAACCGACCTCGTTCGATCTAATCCTCTTGCAGGTCACGTGTAGCGATTTTTTATTTTTTGTCCCATTTTGGTCCCATTTCCTCTACCAATTTTCTCTACCCGCCATTTTTTTATGGATATTTTTCTACGCTTTGGAAAAAAAAATCCCGACGCCGTTGGACGCCGCGGATAAAACCGATTATTTTTCTGGGTATTAACGGTACTTTTAGACACAATATAAACCGCGATTCGTTAAAATCGGTTTAGTCGTTTGGTAGGTACGATTTTTTAAATTTCGTTAAAAAATGTCCAAAATTGTACCCCGATTTACAAACGTGAGAATATGAGATACAAACAAAAATTTCGAAAAAGTGCTCCGCCATGGGTACGTAAGTCTGTTTCCTCTTTACGAAAATGCCATTCGCGATTTTTGCCCTCCGGCTACAGTCAAAAGTTAACCAATATTACCTTTTTGTTTATTTCCCTAAAAAAAAACGCATCATTTTGACGTTTTCAAAGAAAAATTCGCCCTCGCCACAGGATTAACCTAGGAGGGTCGGAAATTTTGGATGTAGTAAATAAGGATGTGGGAAAAATGAGGGCCCGATTTGGTCGTTTCGATTGCGAACCCGGCGGAGCCACCAATTTTCAGACGACGCGGAGGACGCTCGAAAAAAACCGCGAAAAAATTGACTTTTTCGGGAGCGCTTTTGAAAGCTTTCCCGTCGCTTAAGAAAAATCCATCCTGATAGGATTATAAAACAAACATTCCCCTTTAATTTGAGACCGGGTTTTTGAAATTTAGTTAAAAAATGAACCCGTCATCGTGAATACTAGACGATTACGAATCTAACGAATAATGTGCATATTATGAAGATTACAATTTTTATAATCGTTATATCTCAGAAACGGTGGCTCTTAGGAAAAAAGTATTAAGTCATTTTTTATAGATAATTATATGATCTACAATTTTTGTTTTACCTAATGTTATGATAAAATTTACCGTTTTGCTGAAAAACGCGAAAACCCCATTTTTAAGACCTTTGACCTTAAATAAAATTTTTTCCAGGTATGGGATCGATGTGGACTTTTCAGCATTAATTTATAATAATGTTCCGAACATTCACACCAATTTTTAGCTCTATGCTAATTTGTGCATCCTTACATGACTAAATTGACCGGACTATTTGGTAAGCTAAGATTTATACATTAATCCGTTATACAGGGTGAGCTAAAACGATAGTGGTCAATTGAAATTTCCCGCCCAAAATTCTGTGGAATTTGTTCGCTTCGAGTTCATAGTAACATACAGGCTATTATTATCCCAGCATATGGTTTGTTCAATACATTACCTAATGGGTGAAATAATAACTACAAATTTTAGAGTAATTGTTATTGTAAAACATCAGGTGCTAATAAAGACAAATTCGATTGGAAATTTTTTTCCCTGAGGATAAACCAATATGGTTCGAAACGTTGCCATACTGATATTTTCTGTAAAGATTTATGGTTTTGCAGAGAATTGCGCCATTATTATTATGCATATTTTTTCGATGTGAAATCTTTATAAAATATATATGGGTCGTTTTAATTTTAAACTTAATATAGGTAAAGTATACAAATAATCTCATATTTTAACACACCTTTCATCTCCCGGCTTTATACCAGGTATAGGTATAGTAATTTTATAGCCAGTAATAACACACGAAATAAATTACGTGACAGTATAAAATGGTAAAGGATATATCAGCAGGAACATAATTAAAGGAAGCAAAGCACCACTAACTTCTGCTTGTATATTACGCCATGAAAAAGGGGCGCTCATAAAAATAGACGCGTGCACATATTACTTTGCAAAAATGTGTATATGTAACCAGGCACAGGATTCTCCTGCCGCGACCGTATTTCCGCAAGCGTTATCACGACCATAAAAACTTTTATGTTTGTTGTTTACTTTTGTCTTCGCTTTGTTTTTCATTCCAATTGTAAAGATGTCGCGATACATCACCGGTTGATATATTGATTGATTTTCTACTAGATATCAGGTTAAACTCTGACATTTCCTGAAACAACCAACAAGAAAAAATAATTTCATGAAAAATGTCTTCAATATTTTACATTTCAAATAAATATGAAAAAGACTTCTTTTCAACCCAATTACATTAAATAATAAATAACAATGTTACATCAAAGAATTCGCTTAGCTCAGATAAATTAAATTAGCTAACTATAAAGAGACATTCCTTTAAATTAATGTTTGTAAAAACTGTTCGAAAGGAAATAACTTTTCTATAAACGTGTGTTTTACTTATTTTCAATAAGTGATTTTTACATGAAGTGATTTATTTTTAAATTTAAATATTGATGTTGAAGCATGTTTAATACTTATAACGTTCAAAATAAAAAATAATTAAAATTACTTTGAGCAGAAAATAATATAAAATGTGTAGTAATTTCAACGATAAACTCAAAATGCAATTTGAAAGCTTCAAGATTTGAAATTAAAACATTATTTTATTCTTTGTTTATGAAACACTAAGTAAATAAAATAATGAGTTTTTTCTTCAAACGTCATTAAAGTACAGTTTTCTGTGACGTTTGACAGGCTTTACAATGGGCGCGTTCCACTAAAGACTCGCAATGCTCACGACGACCGCAAAGTCGTTCCACATACGACCACGGTTGTTTCTTTCGTGCATAAAAACGTCATCGATGGCGACCGCAAGAAGCTTACAACGACCGTATTTATTCGTGGGTTTCTGTGGTCGTTTGTTGAATGGTGACGTTTTGAGCTAGTGGAACAGGAAAATTTTGCGGTCGTGGGTTTTAGTGTTCATTAGTGGAACGCACCCAATGTCACTTTTTATGTTCGTTGATTCTATGGTCACTTTGTACTGCCTACGGGTAGAAATTTCTACTTTGCACTGACAAGGACTAAAAGGGCGGAGTAGAAATGAAATTTAGGCAACCCAATATACACTAACATTGTATTGTGTGTTGTTTTTAAATTAAATGTCAAATTTTAAAATTATTTATTATATTACTATTTTAAAAATTTCGACGTTTGAAGAAAAAATACCATGTTTTATTCGGGGTAAAAGAGCAAAGTACTTCTTTTACTCCTAATAAAACAATATACTATTTTTCTACGAACATTAAAAATATGTTCAAAGTGTATTTGTTTTTTTAAGTAAAGCCATTCATTATAACCATACCATTCCACACTTTTAGGAAATTATCACGTACTTTGCCCAATCAGAAAGCTATATTTAGCATTATCACGCACATTTTAGTTCAGTGAGCAATAAAAGAGTGGCGCTGAGTGGATGCATTCATTTAAAATTTAAATTGACAGCTGTCAATTTTGAAAGTAATTATAAAATTTAATTTTAAATTGTCTTTGAAAAGTCTAATGGTGAGAAAATAGTCACTATTTACTTAGATTTATTATCTATTACTGCACTAATACATATTTTAAGATAATAGTAAAGAATAATTCTGTGCTTGTCATATACATGAAAAAATAAGAGTCTGTCCTTATAATTGCTTTTAAAGTTGATTATGACATCGTGCCAATAGTTTTATTCATTTGCCCCTTGTAAGTTTAAAATTAGGCATTCGATATATTTTTTTGTAGATTAAACAAGGTGTCCCGTTATTCGACCGACAAGTTATCTATTATCAAATGTGAACCCCTGAGGAGTTATAAGCTTTTGAATTTGAACTAAAAAATACATTTTTCTTTGTAAAAAATTAGACAAAATTTTACTATGGTTTTGGTTTCAAATGGCGATCTAATTTTGAAACAATAGTAAAAAGTACTTTGTGTTGCCTAACTTTGCTGTTTTGCACTAGTTTTATTTTTCTCATTTTCTGCAAGAACGGCATAATTTATTTGGAAGACGTAAGAGACAAAAAATCTTACAATTGAATGATTAAATGGGAATTGGTAACTTTAATGTTAATATCTTAAGAGACTAAAAACTTATAATGAAGTTTATAACCATCCTCTTCCATTTAAACCCTTTGCAGATGTTAAATTTTGTCTAATTTTTTACAAAGTGCGCGTTTCTTATAAAAATTCAAGTACACCAAATTTCGTCATAAAATCTTCATTGGTTTGAACGCAATAAAGAAAAATGTATTTTTTAGTTCAACTGCAAAAGCTATAACTCCTCAGGGGTTCACTTTTGGTAATAGATAAGTAGGGTCATATCGACTTATTTTGAGGTGAGGAATCTTAAGTTAAACGTTGTCGGTCAAATAACGGGACACCTTGTATAATAACAGAGAATAGAAAATTCATCCCAATGTTCTGGAGCTTTTTTACAAATTGTAAGCAAATAATTAATGCGAATCGCTAGAGGGCGCGTGAGTTTGTGAGAAAAAATTGTAAAAAATCATGAAATCGAACATATTTTTAATTTTTTTTCTGATTTATAAACTCAATTCTTTAGAATATAATTAAGTGTATTTTTACCTCCTGCAACATTGCGCTGACTTAATTAAAGGGGTTCAAAGTTAAGGTACTCTTAGGTCAGTATATTTTTTTTCATTCTCGATCATTTTTGATCATTTTTGATCTGTTTAAATTATATAAAAATATTCAATTTACGGCTGAGATGAAGTGTAATTTTTCATGCACATAATTTTCTATTTATAATATTTACTCACTCCTTCTGTGTTTAATTTGAAAAATGAAAATAAAATGATATAAGTAAAATTTGATGTTATTAGATTTTAATATAAGTGTTAAATAAGTCACTCCAGCAGATATTTTGACGATTCACTGTGAGCGTGTATAGATTTCCCAATGGATGCTTACATGTTGTAATATTAATTAGAGCTTTGCACATACACAAACGTTGCTACATAATGCGGTATCATGGTATCACCTGTTGTCACATATTATTTCTGTATACAGCAATCTTAAAACAAATGTCGTTATTAATTAATTTATGTACACACAAATACAAAGGTTTCTTTACCACCAAAAGATTTCGAAACTAATTACTGAAATTTGACGCCATGCTTTTTAAACCAAGCTTTTAAAAATTGCTAAATGTATTTTGAGAATATAAAGCTAGGTTTTCAAAAGCTTCGCCTTTTTTTATATACATGCTTGTATTGATACGTTATCACGAAGTCATATATTTTTATCTACCACCCTTAAATTTAGGTCATTTATAAAAAGGTTCAATAAAGAGTGATAATAAAATACAATCTTTTTAAATATATTAGGATCGGAGTATGGATGAAAAGTGACTCATAAATAAACAGTAACAAAATATAAAATAATTTTCAATCTAATTATATTAGTAACACGCTGAAACGTATACAATTATGGTGCAACTTGCAACACAATCACATGCGATTTATGTCGAGTGCAAAACGCCATTTGGTGTTTTTGTGTATTTTTTGTATGCTAGATGTACGATTGTGTTTAATTACGTGTGATAAATTATCATTAGCGTTAGAATTTAAATGAATAATGGAATAAAGAAGTTTTTCTCCGAGTTATAATTAGTTAAATTTATTCAGTTAGTTTTTATATAGAATAGTAGGCACTCAGGATTGACCTAATTAATTAAAAACTTTCAACAATCAGCTGGCAGAAAATTAATATTAAAGAAAATAGGACTCCATCCATTTTCCTTAAAGTGTAAAGTGTTAAAGAAGGAACGTTTAATGCCTCGCTGAGCGAGTGTGCACTTTATGGCGCTTTATAGCGCATTAAGGCAAACTAATACTGCCCCAACCCAAAACCCTTTCGGTTAATATTTATTTATACATGTATATAGAAAGTAAATTCAAATCCTCTAGTATTTAGCTAGCAGTTGATACTGCAAACAAAATGGTCCAGGATTAACTAAAACATTTTAATCTAATTACTCTGGCCGACTCGACTCGCTTAAATAGTACGGATAAAGTTGCTTGGTTAAAAGTATGAATCGGATTACGCCTTTACAATCGTAATTACTAATGTTTGGTTTATGAAGAGGATTTTCAATTTGAATTTATTACCACTATTTATATAACTTTACCTAATCTTTCATAATTTAATTTAATTAGAAACTTTAAGTAATTATTTGCTTTACCTTTTTACCTACCATAACATTTTTATGTACCATATTTTTTTGTGGATGTTAAAAAAGTTATAAAAGTTTTAGTGTAAGAAGCTTATTTTTAACCCTAACTCGGTATTAATTTTTTTGGTAAAAAATGTTTTAAAGATTAAAAATGAAATTTCATAAAAATTACAGTAAATTCTTAAAGTCTAAATTACCGAGCAGAAACACGATATTGCGACAATATTGTGATAATATCCTACACAATATTATAATATTGTGTAAACATTGTGTCACAATATTTACACATGTTAAAATGTTGACCCAAATAATGCTGTGAGAAGATTGTGAGTATATCTTTTTAATATAGTCACAATATTGTGGAAACGTTGTGACTACATGTAATTAATCATATTGGTAAAGGTAAACCTGGAAGATATATTTAGATAATTACGTCAATCCAACAAACAAGTTTTTGTTATCATTCCAGGAAGTAATAAAACTACATACTTTATTAGTAACCATATTCTTTTAATTTTTTCTAATTTATGGGTAGATTCTGAAGAAATCTGTAAGTCTTACAAGTATTTTTTTCGATTCTACAAAATGTTATGTTTTCATTGTTCTCTTCACAAAACTCTTTTAAAAAATTACTTTTATAGAATAACACAAATAAAAAATATGTTTATACAGGGTGTTTCGTTAGTGGTTCATCAAATGTCAGAGTTAGAAACTAAAGCAAATCTTTAGTTTTAGAGGTATGGCGTTTTGAATTTTAGGTCTTTTATTTAGGTATAACATCAGAAAATCTCTAAAAATAATTTAACACATATGAGAAGAGACTTAAAAAATATTACAAGAAATCTTAAACCATTTTCTTACATTTGGTATAATCGGTTATACAAAAATAAAAAATAAGTATACATATTTTTCAGTTTGTGAAAATTTTCTAGAAGAATCGGGCAAAAGGCTGTCGAGAAAAAGACCTAGAATCAAGTTGAACGGAAAAGACGATATCCATGGTGTTATAAATGCCTATTTTCTTCTGAAAAATCATTTTTTAATAATTTAGGATATTGATAAAAACAAATTTTTTCTAAGAATGTTAAAAGTCACTTCTTAATAGGCAAAAATAGCAGTTTACGGCTGCTTCTAGATATGCTAGTGCAAACAATATTTTTATATATTTTTATTTGTTTTAGATTCAAGAGTGGTTCTATTAAATTTGGGTAGCGGAAAAAAAAATTGAAGAATCTAAAAAAAATATAATTATCCAAAAGTACCTTAATTTTGGTCGCTTATAATTAATTCTGCATAAAATTACAACACACAAGCTTCTTACCAGTTTTAGTTTAATTAATCTAGTTTACCAATCAGAAATAAATTTGAAAATCTGTAAAGAAAAACTTGAGATACAGTGGCAGCCGTAATGCTCATGATATCATGATTTTTCACAAATTTTTTAAACGCATAAAAAAAACATAAATAATATGTACAATAGTTTTCAATTATCATGCAAAACTGTGTATATTGATAAGTAACTATTAATTATTTAATTAATTTATAATAGTTTTGGAAAAGTAGGAAAAAAATTGTATGCAAGATGTGCGAAAAATGTATTAGGCATTCGTTCGAGTTCAAAATGAAATTTTTGAAAAAAAATAAATGTCTTCTGAAGAAAAAAATTTCTAAGAACTATTATTTTTCGGCTTCCAAAAAAGTTACAGCAAATTTAAAAATTTTTATGAATTTTGTGGACCACCCTATATAATTTCCTTCTTTTTAATTCTTTTTTAATTTAACTCAAGTATACTTTGGATTTTCTTTTCACCTTATGGGTTGTTTGATGTTTTTAAAACTAAAAGAGACCTTTTAAATCTAGATGAAATTTAAAGACAAAATCCAATGTTTCTAAAAAAATGTAGATAATAAAAAAAATTATACAGGGATCCCAAAAAATCATTAAAATTTTCAACTATTAGAATAGCTTTAACTTTGTCGAAGCCGAAAAAATATATTTAACAGGATTTTTTTTTCTGAATGACAATTACTTTTTTTAAAATTTCTGAAAAAAGTGGGACCCTTCTTAGAATTTTACTGTAGCTCCGCCACTGAGTGAATGAATGTGCTATTGATAGAAATTTGCATGAAAACAATTTTAAGTAAATTATATTATAGTGTTGTTTTTGTAAAAAAAACAAACATAAACGTAAAAATCTATGTAGTAAAACTAATCCTTTTAGATTTTGACCCTTGATTTTCACTCTCATGTTTGGATATAAGGTTCAGGTAAAACCAACGATGTTCTTCATCAAGTATTCACTAGGTACTTAATCTGAATGTTATTCTTTCGTTTAAAAGATTTTGTGACATAATAAATTCATCCTCCAAAAAAATAATGTCAAATAATTGCCACCAACATGAAAATTTGAAGGAAGTTGGATTGATATATTATCCGCTTAATTTTTGTAAAAATTAAAATAATATTTTTTAAACTGTTTTAATTATTTACCGAGATTATTATTATTAGAATAAAATAATATAAAACCGTGAACTGTGAGAGGAAGAAAAAGTACATAGTCTTCAGCAGATCTTTTACTAAAATTTTTAACGCGCTTAAATTAATTAAAAATAATAGCTTTAAAGTATAACAAATTTAATACACCGCATTGCACTACTAGAATAAATTAACTGAATCAACGTTGGTTTAATTAATTATAAAAACTGTTTTTCCAGCTGTAAAAACAGAATTCGCACTAACCATAAATCGTTTTTGTCCTGAAAGTTGGCATTTAGCAAAGCAAAAGTGTATTTTGAATTGGTAAAAATTACATATATAAGTTTTAATTAGACGTAATTTATTACAAAAACTACTTGCATGTCTAGTGGTTTGTGATAAACTAGCAATTTGCACCAAAACTGCGTTACCATGTTTCAATTAAAGCAATTGCAAATCAATTATCCTGAGAATACAAGCTGCACATAACAATGTGGAGTTCAAGCAGACCTAATGTCGAACCCTAGTGAAATCAAATTAACCGGCGGCTATGAGGTAACAACATGTACAAAAAACTTATTTATTCCAATAGCTGTATACACCAAGCAATACTAAAAGTGTTTTTCACTGTAGTAATGAAAAACTGGAAAACCCTTTATTTGTGAGAGCTTTTACATCAACAAACACAAAATATAATTCCTTTAATAGGTATGATTTATAAGGAAAACTTTTACACAACATATTGAGTTTATATTAGCTTTGTTCCAACAGCCACCGTAACCAAACTGCTGAAATCTAGTTTATGCGCTTGCGCTAACTTCTTACCGAGCAAAGTTTAAGTTTGGTTACAAATTTATATTTTTGTTTATTTTTAATTTAGCAGTTTGGTTACTGTTTCGTGACGGTCAGAACTCGTTGTTATAACAAAGCTATTATAGTTTTAAGGAATTAATGCTGTATAAAAACTTAAACCAATATGACAGGGAAGGTACATTAAAACTCAATTTACAAATTGCGTTTGTAATTTTAGAGCTGAGCGTTTTCAATATAATTATCAACACGGTGTAAGCAGACATATTGTCACGCAGGGGCTCGAAGTGCGCTTTCGTAATTTTATAACATCGGTTGTTATTATGAAGTTTCCAGAAACCCGCTCTCACTTCCTGCACATTAAAGTCTCTGCTGAAATCGCTGATTAAAACGCAAGTTAACTTGAATTTTCGAACTAAATTCCCTGCGGAATACAGCTACGAAGTTCTAAATTTTCACGTGAAAATTCAAAAATTACTGCTATTGTTGTTGTTAAGGAAAGTAATTAATTTAATTAAGTAATGAAGGGAGGTTTAGTATGTACTTGGTTTTTATGGTTTTTACTTTAATTTCCTTAAAAGGATTATTAAACTTAATTAAAATTAGCTTATTTCTAGTTTTTATATACTTTATTTCCAATTAAACTTTATTAAACTAATTATATTTAAGTAATACGAGTATATCTACTTTATTATTAATTAAAGTATAATATAGTTTTATGCTCATTGGCTTGATTAACTTAATTACAGGTAAAGTATATTTGCTATGTTCTTAACAAGCAACTTCATGTGCTTAAAATATTCTATTATATTTTCTTTAATTATAATTATTTTTATTATAAAATATCTTTTATATTCAAAATATGAGTATTCCTTTGATCCAACTTTATTTAATCTATTGCTGCGACAGGTTTCGGGGAATCCCCATCATCAGGCACAATATTCTAAAATTACATAACTGAAGAATTCCGCAAAAAAATTAATTAATAATGTTTAAAAATAACATATCATTCAAAATATGCTTATACTAATTATTCTGCAAAAATCACAATAAAAAAACGTTTTGAAAAAAAAATAAATGAATTACGTATAGAAAAGTACAACCTTCCACTTGAGATAAATGATGTTAGTAGTATTAATTTCCAGTTCAACTCTAATAAAAGTTCATCAAATCCGTGCAACGTTGCAACTGAAATTTACAGGAATAATTTTGCTTTTCCAGGTGAAGGTAAGTTTTACTTTACTGAAGTTTCTGTTAACGAGCTATCACAGCTCCTTTCCAAAATTAAGCCAGATCGTGGTGGTGACGATTGCGTTGATTAAAAGATGTTAAGCATTTCTAATTGATTACGTAAGCCATATTCTAAATAGCTGTATCAAAGCTTCATATTTTCCTAGCTGTTGGAGGACGGCAATCGTTGTTCCACTTCCAAAAGTATCTCAACCAAAAACATTTAATGATCTTCATCAAATAACTTTATTACCAATCCTTTCTAAAGTATTTGAATCGTTAATTGAAAATCAAGTTTTTGGTCATAAGTTTTTTTCTACTGAAGCATTTTTTAAATTCATTTTTCCTCAAACGCATTAAAGTATAGTCTTCTGTGACGTTTGACAGGCTTTAAAATGTCAATTTTTATGTTCGTTGATTCTATGATCACTTTATACTGCTTAGGAGTAGAAATTACTACTTTGCACTTACAAACAATAAAAGGGCGGAGTAGAAATGAACTTTAGGCAACCTAATATACACTAACTTTGTATTGTATGTTGTATGTAAATTTAATGTCAAATTTTAAAAGTACTTCTTTTACTCCTGATAAAACAATATACGAAAACCTATATAAAATTTATAATTTTTTTATTACTATGTTGTATATAATAAAAACGTAAAACGTTGTGCTTTATTGATTACATTCTAGAAAAGCATATTTGTTGTTTCTTAAACACAGCTTTAAACTGTTATTATCTCCTTGGGCTTTGGCATAATAACGTTTTAGAGGTGATTTAAAAAACATTTATGTTACTGAATACGGGTTTTAAGAAACCATCAAAACCGAGTATCAAAAGATTTTACAGTGTTTTAATCACAAACTATAATTATAACACGAATAATAGCGTTGATTTTAAGGAACTAATTTATATTTATTTTGTATTCATCTACTTTTTTGTATTAGAATCATAAACTACAGAATTTATTTAACTTATTAAAGTAAAGGTAAAATAATATGAAAATTATTCAGAGCATCCCTATCATTATCCTTGCAAATCCTTGTTGTTATTTAGTTCCCTGAATTGAATTTTTCATATTCAGTCTCAAATTTATAGGAGCATAAAAATTTAGTAATCCTTGGTTTTTTTTTTATCACCGAAACATTTATAGCCTATTTCAGTTTCAAAGATTTTTAGCTTCTGAGCCAATTTTAACTCCAATAATTCTTATAAAATTAAAACTCTTTATTAACATTTCGTTCTTTGGAAAAATTTTTTGAACTAAAAAGTGTTAGAATCGATTTTTTTAGAAAGTGAATTAAAAAATAGCAAAACCTAATTGTTAGAATCTCAATGTATAAGAACAAAATGTGGCAGAATGAAAACTGTTAGGATTAAATGCGGCAGAACGAAAATTGTTAGAACGAAGATTGATAGAATAATCCCTCTATAACATGCAAGCTTACTTCTTAAAAATTCTGTATAGAGTTCTCCACGCACGCCTTATGGTTTTTTTTTATAATATTAATTAATAGTTGCATCATGATAATATTATCTAATAATAAAAATGTTTATATACAAATCCATCCAATTTGGCGAAAAATCAAAAACAGTTGCTTGCAAACGCCTTAGGCCCATATTGGGTCTTAAGACTAAAATATTTTGGGTGACGATTTCCACGCATTTTTAGAGTTTTTTTTAGGCCTTCGTGAGTAATGGCTATCATTACTCGCTCGTTGAATAATATACTATTAAATTATTGCACCAGATCCACTTAAAATTTAGGTATTACTTAAATACAAAATATGGCAGGAATACAAATTAAAATCTGACACTTGGGGATTTAAGAAGTAGTACAACTGGTACTTTGTGTTGATTAAAAATTAATCGATAGCTTATTTTTTGTATAGGTTTTATAAATTCTTAATAGACTGAATAGTGCATACAATGTTGAATAAAAATTCATTGATGAAAAAAGATGGAAAAAATTAAAAATGATTTTATTATTGAAGGTGTATGATACATAATTTATAATATGAAATAAAAGATGACGTAAGTACAAAGTAATTTTAATTCTCGTTTTTCTGAGAAATGAAAAACAAATAAATTAATATTTATAGAAACCTAATTTATGCTTTGTTTATAACGTATAATAATAAAATATTTGATATTTTATATTTATGTAAAATTTGTTTTTCTTTGTTTATTTAAATAATAATTTTTCCTTTCGTCAAAATAAAACGTACAACTTATTTTATTAATTATTGTTGGTCCCTTTCAGCTTTCAGTCTACGAAGTCTTGGCACAAAAGGAAAAACCGTAAAATACCCGGCTCACACTGGCTGCTTTTCTGGAAAAAAGTGTTTTAATATTGCTTCGCTACTTTAATGAAAAGATCTATCAAATAATGAAGGTCTTACAAAGCACTGCAATTGTTATTTTTTATTAAAACTCTCAAAGTGAAACATGGAAGTACTTGATTTATTTATTTTTGGTGCTTACGAGGATACTAGACGGAAGTATCAAAAAGCGTAGTAAGCCTTATTTTTAGAGTCTAATGATTTGGAAAATTAAACAAAAAGTACACCGAACGATAAATAAAAATCTATTTTTTTTTGTTTACGTTAAATTTTATTTAAATTTGTTTTTTAAGCTTCACGATAAAATTACTACACTTATTTCGTAAACACGAAAACTTGCAACTTTTTAAAAATTTTATATGCAGTACAAATTATTCGTGAATTTCCTGTTAATTATAATATTTTACTTGGTTACCTTGTCGAGTGCTGACAAACTTTCAAAGAAACCTTACTAGAATACAAAATAAATAAAAATATTAAATCAATGTTTTTAAAAATAATAAAAGAGGTTAACACGGTGCTTTCTAGTCAATATACAAGGTGTAACAAAAGTAACGCATAATGGCTGAACTTTTTAATTAGAATAGTTACATAAGATGTTAAACAAAATGGTTTTTCAGTTAATTTTAATATTTTTTCATGTTTGTTATAGCAGTCAACTATTTTATTTTAAATAGTACTAATAATATACAGGATATCCCTGAATAACTGTGACAATTTTTTTAGGCTGATAGAGGAAGTGAAACTAAGCATTTTTGACTGATAAAGTATTGTCCGGAAATACTTCCTTAAAAAGTTATACCACCTCAAAAATTTTCAAAAAAAATATTTAATAATAATTTTTTCTACAGATTTTTTAAATTTAGGGAGAAAAAATTTTTGGGGGGGGGAGGTGCAGAGGACAGATGAACCCCTACATTTCATCAATTTTTTCGATTTTGAAAGAATTCGAAAAAAAATTTTTAAGATATTTTTAAGGTTGCCTACGGCTTGAAATTTTTAATGGGATCGGTTTTTATTTTTTTTCTCAAAAACTATAAAAGTTACCGGTTTCAAATTTTTACCAAAAGTAAACACCGAGGATAGACGCGTTTAAAAAATATTTGGTTAAAATCGGTTAAATAGTTTTTTGGAAAAAATCGCAAAGTTTTGGCAAAATGTTGGTACAAATACGGTTCTGGACGGCGCAATTTTAAACCGAAAATTAAAACTTTCACTAAATTTGATGGAGGAGGTGACTGTGCGAATTTTAAGCTATTAAACGTCTCGGTGGTGCTAATAGTTTCGAAGATATTAATTATTTGGTGAAAAGTGAAAAATTTCAGACCGAAATTTTGGCTCCAAACGGAAATTTTGCTTATTTTAGCCGCATTTTCGGTGATAATTCGAAAACGGAATGAGATGGCGAAGTGATTCTTTTTTTGACGTAAAGTGGACATAAGGAGCTTTTAGAAAAGGTGCATAAAGTAGAGTTGAAATGTAATTTGAAGGGTGTATTTGCCACATAAATAAGACTTTTAAAAATGCGATATAAATTTTTTTTTTCGAAATTTAAAATACCCTATGCGTGGGAGCCTTCGATTCAAAGAGTAGATTCTAAAGAGTTTTTAAAATTGAAAAGTCCTTAAAAAGTGAACCGGCGAGAACCACTCACCCCTAAAATTAAAATTTCGAGTTTATTTGTACGTAATTTCCCAACCCAACCAAATATAAAAAAACTGAGTAGCCTATACACTGTAAAAAATATTCCTTTTTAAAGTTGCGAAAGAAAATTGCAAAAATTTTGAAAACTGCGGGGGCCAGATGGGCCCAGGTTGGATCGCGTTTTATCCGATTTTCTGAACATTTTACGTTCGATTTTTTTCCAAGGTCCAGGGTAAAAATTTCAAGGTGCCAATTTTTTTTCTCATAAGTAAATACCAAGTAAGTAAAATAAAAAATATTCGAGTATTACAAGTCGTTTCAATAAAAAGTTACGAATTTTCAAAGTCCGCGTCAAAGTAGCGCGAAAAACAAAGCGTCAATTTGGGGGAACCAAAACGACATAAAAGAACTCTAGTTTTAAGGTAAAACGTGTAATTTAGATGAGGAATAAAGCAACCGCGATTTTTTCCTCCTGTCGAATTTCTTATCAAAGCCAAAAAGTTTTGGTAAACAGTAGAATTGTACAGTTTGCGTCTCGGGGCCGTGACGTCCCACCTTTACTCCGGGAGGCTTAAAAATCGGTCATGGTAATCCCCAGGATGTTAGAAAAAAATAGGCAATTTCGTCGCTTTTCTTTGGAATTCGACGGAGTTTCGATTTTTCAAACTTAACGCTGAAAACCCGAAAAAAATGCGAGAAAAATTGACCATTTTCGGGAATTTTTTTTAAAGTGTCGGGGAGGTCCAAAAAATTTAAAATTCGAACCACCCTAGGAATCAACATCTCTCTTTACTTCGGAATCAAAATTCTTATAAGCGGATGAAAAAAACCACCCTTTAGGCTGCTCCTCGCATATAACGTCCGAATTCGGGGTAAAAATACAAAAGTGGTCGTATGTCAGACCCTTTAATAGATAGATCCGGGCGGGTCAAAACCGCCGTCTTAAGAATCCTTTTTTATTAAAATTTTCTCCTCCTTCCACCTACAAAATTTCAACTCTCTACGAAAAAAAAACATCTTGCCCTGCTTCGTTTTTTGTGGCTGTGCCTTCTGTATGTAATAAATAATTACACTGAGTGATTCAGGTACTTACTACTTCCGAATTAATGTTGTTAAGTTTATGGTTTGAATAATATTAAAATTGTCCCAGAACGAAATTTAGCAGCTTCTACGAATTACTTACTACTCGACTACAATTGTGTGAAAATTTGGAATTTTTTATGATGATCATATTTTTAAGGTGACAACTTTGTAAGTTGTGCAATGCAACGAAATTTAAATTTCTCCCCTTTAGTTTATTTAACTAGTTGCAAACTTAGATAAAAACCATCTAAATTTTGTGTCTTCTAAAGTTTATATTTGTTTTTTAAATTTTTAGTACTTGTTTTTAAGCAAAAAAATTCATGAAAGTTAAAACCAAATTATTTATTACAAAATACATAGTTACCTGTACAATATAAAGCACAAAACAAAACTACTCGTATACTGATAAAATATAAAAAAATGCATGTATTGCAGCCTCCAGTTGGCTTTTATGTTAGTTGTTTAATAAAATAAAATCGTTCGGTTAAAAATAGCGATACATACGAATTCTTTTGGGGATAGCTACTACTGTTATTATTATTTGAAATCGAATTGTTATAATATTTTAAATGGGATTTGAGTAATATGACCTGAACGCGAGGTCTTGTTTATACAGGGTGGGCCAACGAAAACGAAACAGACGAGTTTTGAAATAGTTAATAAAAAAATTTGAAAAAATGCTCGGATAGGTCAACTTTAGTTTCGAGGGGGACATATTTTGCAATAGAGCTGATTCAAAAATCCATTCATCCCTGCGCCCTATGGACACAACCCCTTAAATTTTAATAGGGATGGTGGGGTAAGTAATACCTCGTTGGAAAGATCTTTTTATCCAGAGTAACATACAAAAAAAAAGTTAAATCGATCGATTCGTTTTAAAGATATTCAAAATTTAGCAAGTAGAGATTTCATGCCTTTTAAAATTGTGCCATGAACACCACACCTTCAATTTTAAGTGTTTTGATAAGGTAAGTAATACCGTTTCGAGAGGGACATACTTTGCAATAGAGTTGATTCAAAAATCCATTCATCCCTCGCCCTTTGGACACAACCCCTAAAATTTTAATAGGGCTGGTAGGGTAAGTAATACCTCGTTGGAAAGATCTTTTTACCCAGAGTAACATACAAAAAAAAAGTTAAATCGATCGATTCGTTTTAAAGATATTCAAATTTAGCAAGTAGAGTTTTCATACCTTTTAAAATTGTGCTATGAACACCACGCCTTCAATTTTAAGTCTTTTGATAGGGTAAGTAATACCTCCTTGGAAGGTTCTTTTTACCACAAGTAACATACAAAAAACAAAAGTGAAATCTATTGGTTTGTTTTAAAGAATTCAAAATAAAACAGTATTGCACATTATTTTTTATTTAACCAAACTAAACTTAACTAATCTTTTTGAAGAAAACTTAACACTTTAAAGAATCCCATCGATCCCGACACTTTCAAGGATGTTTTTATTATTTTATTAAATGTTCGAATTGAGTTCCACCAATCTCCATGCAAACGTACAAATTTTGCTCAAAGCGAATTCTTACATTTTGTAACATTTCAGCAGTAATTTTTCGGCATTCATTAATAATTCTCTGTCGTAACTCTGCTAGAGATCCTGGTTCCGTTGCGTAAATCTTACTTTTTAAATGCCCCCAAAGGAAAAAATCAAGGGGAGTAAGATCGGGAGATCGCGGCGGCCACTCCAAAGGTCCTCTACGCCCAATCCATTGCCCAGGAAACGTCGTATACAAGAATTCCCTAACAGGCCGTGTGTAATGAGGAGGGCTCCGTCTTGTTGGAAAATCAGATGGTCTTCTAAATAACGATCTTCATTTTCGATAATATCGTCAAGAAATCGATGAACAAAGTTTTGAAGTAGATCCAAGTACATATCCCCTGTTAGATTGCCATCTAGAAAATAAGGACCAATAAGACGGTCTCCAAAAATTCCAACCCACACATTCAATTTTTGAGGAGTTTGAGTATGAACTTCATGAAATACCCTAGGATTCTCATCTGACCAATATCGACAATTATGACGATTAACGGTTGAGTTTAAGAAAAAAGTGCATTCATCAGAAAAACAGATATTATAAAGATAATTTTCATCAGGAATTATCCGTTCCGTCATCACCTCACAAAATTGCAGTCGCCTATCAAAATCATCTTCATTTAACTCATGAATTAAATGAATTTTATAGGGATGACATTTGTGACCTTTCAATATTCGGCGAATGGTTGTTCTGCTGATGTTAGTCGCAGTCTCCAGTTTTCTTGTGCTTAAAGTTGGATCTGCAGCAACTTGTCCCAAAATTTTTAAATTTTGCAACCAACTCCAGAACGTATTTTCGGTTACAATGTTTGTTTGGATGTTGTTCATTAAATAAATTAGCTGCACGATGAGCATTCTCATCGTTTTTAAAATAAAAAGTGATTAATTCAACCCATTTTGGAATTGTATAAACCATTGCTAGCAGAAGCTTTTACAGAAGTTCACGAAATTTCAAATGTTGATTTCTAATAATTAGTCATAAACAGTTTTAACACGATGAAAATCACCACTAATACAAAATACATTATGTTTTGCATTGTTTTGTTCCAGATGTTACAAAACTTTAAACAATTCCTCGAATAAATTTAAATTTGTTTTTTAAAATCTCTCTTTTGTAGAAAATGAAAATAAATTGCGTTTTACATGTTTTTGTATGTTACTTTGGGTTAAAAGATCTTTCCCAGGAGGTATTACTTACCCTATCAAAACACTTAAAATTGAAGGCGTGTTGTTCATAGCACAATTTTAAAAGACATGAAATCTCTACTTGCTAAATTTTGAATATCTTTAAAACGAATCGATCGATTTAACTTTTTTTTTGTATGTTACTCTGAGTAAAAAGATCTTTCTAACAAGGTATTACTTACCCCACCATCCCAATTAAAATTTTAGGGGTTGTGTCCATAGGGCACAGGGGTGAATGGATTTTTGAATCACTTCTATTGCAAAATATGTCCCCCTCGAAACCAAAGTTGACCTGTCCGAGCGTTTTTTCAAAATTTTTTAATAACTATTTTAAAACTCGTCTGTTTCGTTTTCGTTGGCCCACCCTGTATATTTTTTATTTAAGATTTATTATTATTATATTTTTCTTATTAATTTGTTGTTCTTTATGTATCGATATCTATAGTAACGCTTTAAATAACAAAAATTGGCAATTAAGAAACAACGTATTTTATTATATATAAAAGGTTCCTCAGATTAGTTTTTTAAATTTATTAGCTTTAAACACTTCAAAAAAAAATTTTTAAACAGTACAGTTTATACAAATATTTTCCCAGACTTTGGTGGAAGCACAAGTGCTTAGTGTGATTTTAATATGCAATGTAGCTCACCATACTGTTGGTTTTTGACCTGTGTAAAATACCCTCTAGATTAAATAAATATTATTAATAGAGGCTAAAGGAATAAAAAAAGTTTATTTTTTAATTTATATTAGTTTATTGAAATAACATTTTGTAAAAAAAGATTACCCAAAAGTGACCTATATAATGAAATATCTTTTAAAAATCGAATGATGTATCTGAAAGCAATGATTTATTGCAAAAATATATAGCAAAGGTGTAGTAAATTAGGGTGGTTTTGATGTCCTCCACATAAAGCGTAAAACCGTTCCCGTTTCTTTTCATTGGGTCTGCACGGATACGTTTTTGAGTGTGGCTACGTTTTAGAGTGTGACCCGTCACTACGTTTTATGTAAGTGCACTTTGCCGTGAAAAAGAAATAAAATTCCAAAAGCACTGACCGCAACGCCCGGCTGAGAAATTTTCGCAACCCTTAACAAACAACATTATCCCTCCATAAAAGGCCACCTAGTTATTTCGGCAGTTTTATGGATTTGCACACCCTAAAACGTGTATTTGTTTTTTGCAGATTGTCTCAATATGGTTGGATTATGTAAAATATTGCTGATTTTAATTATGTACGGTGTAATTTAAAAAAAAATTGGGAAAAGTAAAATTACTATGATTATAATTAGGGCTTAGGGCTTGAAAGGCGGAAACTTTTTTAACTTTTAATAATTATATTTTGTTTCCGCTTTACACTTGGTTTTATTAATGATTTTCGTCGCCATGTTTAACCCTGGCGTAATTACAGCTTATCACTAGCGCAAACAAAATTACTAAATAACATCGCATTTCATTCAATACGTTGATTTCCCTGGAGATCAAAAAAACCGTGATGGTCTATGTGTATTTGAGGGTCACGAATGAGACGAGATTAAAAAGCACTAAGCTAGTGTCTGCATCTATATAGAAAAGTTTTTCTCGAACATTTCATCACCTCAGAAAACACTTTAATTAATTAAATAAATATTTACAGAAATTAACAACAACAACAACCATTAATATTGCGATCATTTTTATTTAATTCATTTATCTTTCACACGCATCAGTTTGCTCAGCTCTGTTTTAAGGGCGGAAGAGTCGAGCAGAGTTTGCAGTTTTAATTGTTGTTCCGACAATTAGATGTGCTCATTGTAGGGAAATTATTAACACTTCGAAAATTTCGCATTCAGCTATTATGTAATTAGACAAACTCGGAAATAAACTTTCATAAATAACGCGCATTAATTTTCATGGCGGACGTGTTTAAATAAACCAGGCGATTTGTTTTAAAATCCACGCTAGGATTAACATCGTAAAATTAAAAATATTTTTTTCAGATATTTCATGTTTTTCAGATATTTCATGTTTTTCAGTTTAAATGTAAAAAGTTATATATTGCTTTAATTTATTTTTTATTTGCGGTAGAAAGTTTCGAGGAATTATGAATTAAATTTTATTTTTTACTGATACTTATACATTATTTGATAAGTTTTAGTACACAAAATAAATGTCAAGCTGTTACGAAAAGTTTTGAAAGTTTAGAATTTCTTAGCTCACTCGGCAAATAAACGTAAAACGAATGATATACAATAGAAAAATCACGTTAATCAACGAATGTATGCAAATTTTAACAACTTTAATATTTACTTATTTCAAAATTACTAGTTTTTTATTATAAAATAATCAATATGTTCAATATCCTTAATAATAATTTTAACAAGGTGCCATCCTCTTTTAATTGATAATAACAGTAATACAATAACGCAAAAAAAAATTTCTTTAGGTTTCAATTATTTCTCAAAAAATTATCCTTAGAGAATGGTTGTGTTCTATTACCAACTTTGCTCAAGCAAATCACATCCTGCATAATTTTTCCTATGGATCTAAAATGAGAAAAAAGTAATATAACCTTAACCTTAGTGGTGTTCCTCAGGGTTCCAACATGGGACCTCTTTTATTACCATCAGCTCTGTAATTCAATCATCGCAAGTAATATATGCGGACGACTTCATCATCAACACAAATTTTCATCGACAAGTTCGTTTCATCGACAATGGCATTTCTTCGATATGACGTTTCATGTTTCATACTCTTTTCAAGGACACTACCTTTTCATCAATATGATCGTTTCATCGATAAGACCAAAGTTTTTGTCAGAGACAAGCACGTTTTATCAACATTACCTTTTTTATTGACAAAACCCTTTTTAAGTTTTAATGGCAGATCCTTTTTACTAGTTATTTACGAGTTTGTAAGAAAATTTAATAATTCACCATGGCGAAAGGTGACAAAGGTAAATAATAGGATACACACCTGAATTATCTAGTTTTATAATCTTTCATTTGGAAATTGAGACCAGAAAATTAAACTAGTAAACATTTTCTTTTAAAGTAAAATGTGAAAAGTTTACATTTTAATGCAATTCCTTGGAAAATGTAGTATATTGTTTTATTAGGAGTAAAAGTTATTTTACTCCGAATAAAACATGCTACTTTTTCTTCAAACGTTGAAATTTTTAAAATAGTTATTAAATAGACTATTCAACTCACAAGTGATAATTTTTTGTGACAAGTAAAACGTCAAAAATATCAGCGAATATTTTATGACGTTTATGTCAAATTTCAATAAGTTTGAAGTTGGCTGTCAAATTTTGCACAAAAAAGTGAAAAATGTTCGTTAAATAGTCCCTTAAATATGCACTCTTGTTCAAATTATAAGTCGAATATTTTTCATGCATTACCACTCTTGTCATTTAGGGTTAAAAATTAAAATTAAAATTTAACCCCAAATGACATTCGTGGGAATGATAGTGAAAAATATTCGACTTATATTTGACCACTCGTGATATTACATTTGATAATTTTAAAATTTGACATTTAATTTACATATAACACAGAACACAATGATAGTGTATATTGGGTTGCCTAAAATTCATTTCTACTCCGCTCCTTTGTTCCTTGTCAGTGCAAAGTAGTAATTTCTACTCCTAGGCAGTAAAAAGTGACCATAGAATCAACGAACATAAAAAGGGACATTTTAAAGCCTGTCAAACGTCATAGAAGACTGTACTTTAATGATGTTTGAAGAAAAAAATATTATTTGTAATAAAAGGTAAAAAAAATAAAATAATACTATATTCTTTATTAAGGAGTAAAAGATGGTGGCAAGCATGTAGAGTTGCGGAACGAACTATGCGAGCCTCAAAAAGTTTTTTTATTTCGAAAAAAACATCAAACATCGAAATTTATAAAAAGATAATGTAAAAAATAATTTTAAAATGTAATAATTAATTTACTTACGTCATATGCCATGTCCTAATGTATATTGGGTTGTCAAATGAGCGGAGTAGAAATTGCACTTCTACTCCTAGGACGTACAAAGTATACCTGATTGTGACCGATTTACGTCGGTACTGTACGAAAATAACCATAGATTAAACGAACAAAAATATTACTTGTTAGAGTCTGTTATACGTCACAGAAATGCACACATATTAAGATCATTTTAATGTGACAATTCGCAAATTTTGAGATATTTTGGTATTTTCGATAGCTTGTATTTTAAATTACTTTTTGCAAAATAGAAAATTCCAATTATGTATGTAAAATAAAAGATAAGGGCTTGAAAAAATCATTGGGTAACTCTCTTGTTTCTGAAAACACATTGAAATAAAATTAATAAAACGAAGAGAAATTTTGCTTCCGAAACATGCATTACATTTAAAATTGAATAATACAAAAAAATGTTTGGTAAAGGCAATTTCAATTAGCAATGTTTTTTCTGCAAAAAAAAGTCGGACGCATCTAGACGAACCGTGGGTGGTCAACGTGTTTTAGTTAATTAGGACTGAGTGATAAACACAATGGGGCGTGTTCGAAAACTCCAGGAAGTACTGTTATCATAAAAGTTTAATTTAACATCACCAAAATGTAAAAAGAAATTAATAATCAAAATTCTTTTTTCCTACCGCATAATTTTTTTCGGGAAGAGTCAAAACTAAATGGAATATTAGTAATAAGGATTTTTAAAAAATGAGCTAAATTTTGACTTATCTGTTCAATATTGGGTGAAATTGCGGTTTTAAACATTAACGCCACGAACTATAGTAATTTTCGCGAACTTTCAAAAAAATCAAAAGTCGTAATAACAATTGATGTAACATCCTTCTTTAAATTGCACCATTAATTTTGAAAATCTTCCATAAGGCAAAGCTTCTACTGTACTTTAAAGTCAAAAAACAGTTTTTTTCTTCAACGCAAGACTAAAGAAAGACCACAACCGTTTAAAGAGATTAGTTTAAAAAATTTTCATTAAAATTTTAAATTTTCTGTCCTTTACGACGTACTAAAATTTTGTAAAAAAAACTTACCTAACCTAATATATTTTAAATGGTATTCGGTGGTTTTCGTAATAACTCAACAAATTAAGACAAAATTCAAGAAATAAAAAAATTAAAAAAATTTGTTCCAACAGCCTGAAAAACCGTACATTGACGATCACGGTCATACGCAATAGAAAATGTGGCACTCGTCAGTTGAAACCTAACCTTCAATTCTTATAATCGCAACACGTGAACTTCTTCGATAGACTTTGGATGGTAAAAAAATTGTTACGGTTTCATGACGGGAAGAAAACTCCTTATTGGAACAAAGCTATTATAAATCATAATTTCTGCCACTGATGTTTTACCACTTTCTCTAGGAAATGTTCGAACATATGCCCTTGACCCATTCGCTCATTTTTTGAAAATTTAATATATTTTTTATCCTGAATCCCTCTTAAAAACCTTTTTTAACAAAAAACACTAATGTTAAGTTCTAAAAAAATATTTGGGTGATTGCCGAAGCGCGAATGATACATTAGGGTTCATCTTGTCATTTAAATATTACCAGAATAAGAAATCAGATTTTTTAGTCCTAAATATCTGCAATAAATCAAATAATCCGCAACGTGTCTTTAAAATAACGATCTCTTTTTTGTTACGTTACGCAAAACATAAATCGCTTACCACTGTAAACCGTTTATATTTAATAATGAAGCAAAATTTAATGATTTTATAATTAAAAGTGAAAAATTGTTTATTTTTCAGGCCATTAATTAAAGGTTAATGAAATCAACCCTTATGAATTATTTACCTCACCATTCCTAATTTAAATATTGCTTTAAGCTTACGTAGTCGTTGGTTTGTACCTGTCCGAAATTATTAACAGATTTTAACCCAAAATAAAGATTATCTCGTATTAGTACATAATGACAATGTAGGTAAATCCCATTTCATAGCTTCACTATATTTAATTGACCGTAAACCCTAGGGATCTCAGTAGAATTATAATAAAATAGCATAAGTGGTAAAATCTAATTAGATTTCTAATACACACATTGTATTAAAATACACGGTCTTCAAAAATGATTGATCCTGTTGACATTGCATGGTAGGAATTTTAGTTTTTTATAAAATTTGCAAAACACTGATAAAATACCTGAAGACAAACTGCTAAGAGATGCTTTGGTTAAAGTGACCAATCAGATTTAAATTTGAATGCAAATTAGCAGGTACACCAACTTAGCAAGTCCAAAATCACAACAGAGTATGTTTGGTTGCATAGTTGCGGTATCAATCTTATTTGAATTCACTGTATAAAATTTTATCAAATTAATAAAATAATTAAAATTGGGACTTTTTGAGGATAATAAATTATTTCACTCGCAAACGCATTTTTGGAAAATTTAAAAATATACGTTTTGGGATAAAAAAGGGGGGCTTTTTAGATAAACGGTAAACAGCAAGTATTTGAATTAATTTTCAAGATCTTTAACAAGAGCAATATATTACATGAGGGGGTCTTTAGGATTTGATAAGAAAATATATGGTCGTTTAACTGTTGTACGTAAATTTGCAAGTAATAAATTCTTCCTAATTGCCTGCATGTTTATAAATAACTAATGATTTTTAAATTAGTGCAATAATTATGTCCACTGTGCTCTAATAATCATTTGGCAATAAATTGTTGTCTAATTATATTTTATGAAAAGCCAATTAAGTTACAACCAATTTTCATTCCAAATTTCAGATGTATTACGTTATAATTGGAATTTACTACTACAACGTTGAGTAGATCGTAATTTTTAATTACACACGCACATTGGGAAAAGATTTATGTGCATTTGATGCCTTCGTTAACAGTGGGATGTAAGTTGTTTGTAGTTTACACGAACACTCATAAAATTTTCTTTTAACTAAAACTTTAGAATTGTAGTGCCCTTTAAATTAAAGCTAGAATGTATCCATTTTCTTATATAACCTAGGTTAGGAACAAAGTAAGCTTTATTTTAAAATGTTTGCACTGAAATTATAAATTCTGGTTACTAACAAGCATTTATGTAAAAGTTTTCTTTAGAAAAAATGTATATATTATGAAAGTGATGGCTTTATTTAAATTTAGAAACATTACGCGAACTGTGGGTTATTTTAAATCAAAATAAAGTCTAATTTTAAATTTAATAAAATTAAATAGGTACACCTATTTACGAAGTTATTTTAGGTACATATTATTTTACTTAATACAAGCAAATTCTTGTTTTAAGCGAACAAACTAATTTTCCTTTCGTAAGAAATTATAATTTATTTTCTATCTATCCCATAAAACCAAAAATTGGAAAAAATATTTACCCCCAGTATTATCAACAGACATGAGGTATAATTTGGCATATATAGTATTTTTATGAAGTTTGAATATAGTTTAAATAATATGTAGCTGTAAAGGGCACATTCCATTAATGAACACTAAATCCCTCGACCACGACCGCAAAATTTTCCCGTTCCACTAGCTCAAAACGTCGCCATTCAACAAACGACCACAGAAACCCACGAATAAATACGGTCGTTGTGAGCTTCTTGCAGTCGCCATCGATGACGTTTTTATGCACGAAAGAAACAACCGCGGTCGTATGTGGAACGACTTTACGGTCGTCGTCGGCATTGCGAGTCTTTAGTGGAACACGCCCAAAATAGACTATATATGTCAAATTAAACCTCATTTAAAAATAAATGTCTGTTGATAATACTGGGGGTTAGAATACTAAAAAAATGATATGCTTGTTTTAGACGGGGTATTTTATGAACTTTTCTCTAAAAATGTTTTTTGTACTTTTATGTAATTATTTAAGGAATGCAAAAAAACTCAAACTCCATACCTTAAAATTTATTTGGTTAAAAAACAAGATAAATTTTACTTTTATTAAAATAAAAAAAATTAAATACAGGTTGTTTTTTATAAAAATTTAATTTGGAGCTCCACTCATAACCAAATCCAATTTATATTCAAAAGTAGGAGCAAAGACGCAAAACGAATATACATAAAAAATAAACACCGCTAAAAATGTTTACAAATTAAATGTAATATTATAAGTTCATAAAGAATTTTGACTCCATTTCTTTTACAATATCTAGCATTTTTTCACATTGATGTTCTTCGTAATGTTTGTTACGACCAGTAACTTTACAAAAATATAATTTATACGATAAGTACACTACAATAAATAAAACAACCATAAAAACAATAATAGCTAATAAGTACACAATTAACGAAAGCAAATAAGTTTGTTTTTCATTGAATTTTAAATTTCCTAAAAGATATCGCAATTCATCTGTATGAACTAAATCTTTATCATAATTCTCAAAATTATCTAAAGATTCATCGCCTTTGCAAGGAATTCCATGAATACTAATTTCTGTTTTTTCAGGTCCTACCTCAACTTCTATATTATTCATTTTAAAATAACGAATTATAGAAACAATTTCTCGACAAGTCTCGATTTTATTGTTATAAAAGTTTATATGTTCTAAAGTTGTTCCAGAAATGAGATATGTGGGATTTAAAATTTCAATAAGGTTGTTAGAAAGATCAATCATTTTAAGCAATGGAGTATTGTGAAAAGTAAAACTATCAATAATATTAATACTATTATTGTTTAATAAAAGATATTTCAATTTTTTTAGCCCCACGAAACAACCAGTAGTTAATTCTTTAATATTATTACCAGACAAATCAAGAGACTCGAGAGAGTTTAGCCTTCCAAATAATCCAGTAGGAATAAATTCAATTTTGTTAAAGGCGAGTGAAAAATTCGTTACACCACCCATTTTATTAAACAAGTCTCTAGTTAACTCATCGATTATATTATGACTTAAATCTATCTTTAAATTTTTACTCGAGCTTAAATTAAAATTTAAATAATTTTCAGAAATTAAATTGAATGACAAATTTATATTTTCCAACTCTGATAAATTATAAAAACAATTTGAATTTACTGTTTTAATGTAATTATGTTCCAAATTTATCTCTTTTAAAAATTTAAAATTTTTAAAAATATCTGATAAATCACTTATATGATTAAACGATAAATCAATGAAAAGTAGATGATTAATTTTACCTAGAGTAAATGGATCTATTTTAACTATTTTATTATGCGATAAATTTATTCGTTTTAAATTAGTAATTTCATTGAATATGTCATTATTTATTTCTAATAAAAGATTGTTGGATAAATCTAACGCATGCAAGTTATATAAATTTTTTAGGGCGTCTGCTTCAATATGAGTAATATTATTGTAAGATAAATACAGCTCATTTAATGATAACATATCTTTAAATGTAAAACTTTTAATTATTAATAAATTATTAAACGATAAGAATAAACGAGTAACATTTTTAAAAGATTCAAAAGTAAACGAATCTATTTGTTTAATCTGAGAATGCCTAAAATCAATGTCTGTTATAATATTTAATTTTGCAATTACAAACGATGTTTTATTTAAAGCCAGTAACTCACTAGAACTAAAAGTCAAATTTATATATTTGAGTTTATTTTCGTATTTACCCAATTCTAAATTTTGTGGATTTTTAATATTTTTGTAATTGCAAGTAAAATTATCGGATGAACCAATTCTTCCACAATTCCAATCTGCCCAAGTTGTTGTAAATAAAGTAGGAAGGAAATATAAGATCAACAGCGAAAATTCCATAATGTATTTTGTTTTTAAACCTACAAAAAAATAGAATACATTATTACAGTCGAATAAAAAGTTTTGTATGTGATACATGTTTTTTTGTTTAAGAATTTAGATCAACCTAATTATTTTAAATGTAACATAATATATTTTTGCACATCGGTAAGTTTAACATTTTTTTTTTATTTATACTAATAAATATATATATTATTAATTAAAAGCATGTATTAGTATTTTATAAATAAAATATGATTACAGAAAATAAAATAAGATATTCTTACCAAAAAATACTCAGTTAATAATTGCTGTTCGCACTTTTGAATATTGCAGTTTTGATTCAACACCCACTATTTATTATATTCTAGATGTTGGAATGAGAAAATAAGAGCATCATTCAAAACTGTATTAAATAATAAATAATCTAGATTAAATGTTATGCCTGTGATTCGTGAATGTCCTGGTTCTTGGAGCCACGTAATTAATATCTACCCAAGCAAAATCAAAAGTGAAGTACGACACTAATTACTACAACGTACACAATCAGCATAAAACATAAGTCAGGGACATGAGGCAGTAGTAGAATGAATAGATCAGACTTTATTAAATTGCAACATAGGTAAACAGCTAGCCTGCAAATTTTTATAAATACAAATGTAAAATATTAAAAAAACATGAAGAAAGATAATTTATCATAAAAACACTATTTTGTGTACAACATGGTTTAATGCGATATGCTTATAAAAAATTATTTTACAGGGTGTTTCAAAATTGACACATTAGTTTTCGCTGTATTGGGTCCGGTGAATAAAAAATAAGCTATTACTTTTGCTTAATATTAAATAAAAAAATTGTTTATTTCTTAATATTTAATAATAAAATTGTAAATATCTAAAAACAACCAATTTTGAGGAAGTAAAACATTTTCTGAAACCTATATTTTAAATACTCAGCCCAATATCAGGGACCTTTCCAAGAGTAGTGTGTTTGGGCTTCTGTTTTGTACTTCTGGTAATTTTCGATAGAGGCGCTGCGAAGGAATTCATAAAGCCCTCTCAGAAACGGTGGCTCTTAGGAAAAAAAGTATTAAGAAATTTTTTACAGATAATTATATGATCTACAATTTTTTTCTGACCTAATTTTATGATAAAACTTACCGTTTTTCTGAAAAACGCGAAAAACCCATTTTTAAGACCTTGAATAAAAATTTTTCCATGTACGGGATCGATGGGGACTTTTTAGTATTCATTTATAATGGTGTCGCGAACATTCATATCAATTTATAGCTCTACGCTAATTTTTGCACCCTTACATGTCTTAATTGACCGGACATACTGTTTTTTATGTATTTGGGTAGATATTATGTGGGTCAATTACCCCCAAACTCAAAATAATTCACTCCAAGTGTATAAACTTATAAAAATACGAAAAAAAGCACTGTGGTCACATATTGACCCCACCTGGTCATCAAAAGGTTAACCCCCTTTTACCAAACTTCGGAAGGAAAATTTAACTAAACATGGTGCAGATACATAAGTGCTGTTTTGGACACTTATGGACCACTGGTTGTAATGACTATTCCGTAGTGAAAAAATTAAACGATGACATAATTCGAAGTACTAATTACACTAACCGATGTTTTTTTTATGTACAATGATACAACAAGTCCTTCATAAAAGTGATAAAAACAGCCAATTGATCCATGATTCTAATAAGCGACGTCCACACCCAAATTTTTATGGAAGAAATTTGTAAACGATAAAAAATCAAAATTACTTTTAAATTAATCATAAAAATGCTATTCCTGGTAAATACCATTTAAATTTTATAGAAAATTTGTATATTCTATGGTTTCATAAGTTCAAAATGGATATTAACTAATTTTATAGTGATAAAATTTTAATACCATAATTAAAACTTACTTATTTGAATTAAAGTAGATTTGAGGACCAAGTTAATTTACAAATAAATTTTACAAAAAGAAAATACTTTAATTGCTGTAAGTTCAAGATTTGTTGGTTAAACTTCCTAGAGGATATTTGAAAGTAAATAGTCCTAGACATCAAATACCAATGTAAGCATTATAGTCTTGTATAAAGTGAAACGCACTTTAAGCACTTTTCTCGGCTTTCATGAATTAAGTTATAATAAGCTTCTACTAAGGGATAAGGTGTTCAGTCTACTGGTTTATACTTACACGATTAATGCTCAACCCTCCTAGTATTTTTTCTTAGAAAATTAAGGAGACGATAAAAATAATTCTTATGGCTTTATGAGGTATACGTGTAACGATTACGATCATACCCCGGAATCTTAATGCACTTCCTTCCTTCTTCTTTAATAGAACTTTTCACCAGTCTACTTTTTCTTACCTGAAATAAAATGATTAATATTAATTTAATTTAAAAAACACTAAATAAAATTTATTAACGTTAAAAAGTGACAACTTGTAGAAATATAGTAATTATAAGTGCTATACAGTGTAGACAGAATTCTTGAGTTTAGTTAAATTTGAAACTCTATTCTAAAAACAATCATAAATTTCCTCGCTTTAAAGGTTCCAACAACCCGAAAGGACAGTGGGACAAAAAACGTCGGGCAAATGCAAACAAACATCGCTTTTGCTCCTGAAGTATTATTTACCGAAGGTAAACTTGAATGAAGTTTATAGACGACAATTGCAAACAAAACGCAAAGTTGCGCTCTTTTATTTGATCCAGTAGGGGAAAAAGTTGGAAATATACCATAAAAATTAAAATTGCATTATATTTACGCCCTACGCAAATAAATCAAGTTCTATTCATTAATAACCGTTTTTAAAGCGCTTTGGAACATAAAACGTTAAGCTCGTTTTATTTTAGGATATAAAATGTTTTTATAGTTCCACACTTTTATATCCCCGTACACGAGTCTTCCACAAAAGTGATTAAAATTGAAAAAAATAATATACAAATAGTATTAATTGGCGAACTCGCCGGGTAATTTATGAAATTATAATTGAATTAGGTTTCTGTACGGACATAAAACTTTTTCCAAAGTAAATAGTTGCCTTTTTAGTTTGCTCCACATGTAACAAATAAAATGTGGCAAAAACGCAAGGGGAGGTGCCATTTGATTAAACGCTCGACGTTATTTATCGACATAGTTTCGTGTATCTATTATTCGCCGCAAATTTTTCATGGAAATTCTACCCTGGCGACGGAAACTCGGGATGTGTTTGCACATATCTTGGTATCGCGTGTTTGCGAGCAGCAAAGTCATAAGTTTATTGCGAAACGAAATCGCCTGGATCAATAACAAGGAAAATACCTACACCGAAAATCACTATACAGATGTTATAAAACAAGCATGTATTCACACCATCGTATTTAAAATGCACAGTACTTTTGTGACTTGTTTTATTACTTATATATTTCCAGATGACTTCTTTATCCCTTAAATTATTTTATGGACATGTTTTTTATGTAACTTCTAAAATTAATAATATTATATCAAACCTTATTTTATTAATATTATAATGTAGAAGCTTCATGTTTAAAGGCTTTTTAGTAATTACAGTTAGTGCAAGTTACTTACATGCACATATGCAATATTTTGTAGATGTAGTAGTTCAGCATTGTTTCAAAATGACTAGAACATGCTGGAAATTCAATTACAGCTATTAAAACTGGCAAGTTGAAAAGTCACGCCTGCTCTCAAGAATTTTCCAGAAGATTAATCAAAGATGTTTGCACACGTCAAGACACCCAAGTTTAACCTATGCAAATTTTAAACACAATTAGATTTATTCAATATTTACAGTACTGTAAAAAAGTTGAGGCGGGTGCTTAAAATTTACAACTTAATTCAATATTTTTTAAAACAGTACCATTTCACTGACAACTATTTTACCAACACTACGTTTTCTTCGACAAGGACGTTTTATCGACAAGAACATTACCTTTTCATCGATAATCGCTTCACTGACATCGACATACATGTTTCATCGTCAATACCTTTCCATGGACAAGGACGTTTCATTGACATTACTTTTTCATTGATAACCGCTATATAGACACTGCATTTTAATCGACAATGCCGCCATTTTCGGTAATTTCTGTAGATACACAAGTGTTTTAAGTTTTCATAACCATACTTCTTACTAGAAATTTAGAGCTTTGTAAGAAAATTCAGGCGACAAGTGTATTTTCAAATTAAATATGACATTCTGAAAAATGTACAAAAATGTATTTTTGAGAATTCACTTTTCGGTATATAGTCTAAATTTAAACAAAACTTTGTACAAAAAAGTCGACAAAACAACATTGTCGAAGAAATAGCATGGTTGATGAAATAGTTGGTCTAAGAAACGGTATTGTAAGAAAACATTTGACAATCATACAGTTGTCGATTAAGAGGAAATGTTAATGAAACGTCCGAGTCAATAAAAATGTATGTCAATGAAAAATTAATGTCAATGAAAACGTATTGTTGATAAAACGTCTATGTCAAATAAAGTAGTATCGATGAAACTATGAAAAGGTAATGTCAATGAAATGTCCGTGTCGCAAAGCTCGTCCCGCAAACCTACATGCTCGCCACAAAAAGTACTTCGTTTACACCTAATAAAACTATATACTATTTTCTTCAAACGTCATTAAAGTACTGCTTTATAAGACGCTTGACTTGTTGTAATAAGTCATTTTTATGTTCGTTGAGTCATGTTCCTAAAACGGGTACAATCAGATTTACGTTGAACTTCTAAGGAGTAAAAATGCAATTTCTACTCCGCCTATTTGGCAACCCCATATACAATTACAACATGACATATGATGTATGCAGATGTATGTAAATTAAATGTCACATTTTAAACTTATTTATTACATTACTATTTTATAAATTTCGAGGTTTGGAAAAAAAAGCATGTTTCAATCGGAGTAAAAGTCCTTTTGCTACTAATCACTACTGATAAAACGAGATACTATTATGAATCAAATACTTTATTTGGTGACAGTAAAACAATATTTTACAAAAATTTGATATTTATCGATGTTAAACAAATTACCTACCTCGTATAAAATATTTATGTATCTTTTAATTTATGATATAACTCAACTAGAACCAATAAAATTTATTAATTAATTTTGTCATTAAGGCAAACAAGAGAAAATGTTTATTATAATTGATTGCTCATGCAACTCACTAATAATAATAAAAATTTTATAATCCAACTTTTAATGACACTTTCATAAATTGCATTTGGAGTAAAAGTTATTTGGAATAATGTGAATTTATTTATACTACTGGATGCAATTCTGTGTAAAGCCTTAAATCGATGAAGGAACCTGTAAAATTTTTTATATCGGTTGTAATTGATGGTTTTCATAATTACCTTACAGATATTTCAAGTTTCCAAATAATCGACCCATATTTTGATCCTTCGAAGCAAAAATAGTATATTTTGTTTAGAGCAAAAGTATTCTTTTGTTAATCGTACTTAGGATGCAAATTACGGTCGGTAAGGCAGCTTACTCACCATATATTTCTCACTTTTGCTTCAAATATACATACTTATAAAAAAATTATTTTTTTTCAATTTTTTTTTCAGAAAAAAGAACACCAGGTAAAATAAGATATAATGAAGCTATTAATTAAAAAATGTCCGATTTTTCATTAAAGGCTTACAAATAATTAACCGGCCAACTAATGACAGTTAAGAAATTTTTAATTTATGGCGTTTCTTTGGATAAACCACCAATCAAATTAAGATGCAATATAAGATAAAAATTATAAACATACTTTTGAATTTGCATGTTTTCTAAAGCACGAAGCAAAATCATTGATAATCAGCTTATTGGTTCAGTTACTATTACCAACAATCTTACAAGACGAGAACTTAGTTTAAGTTTCTACAATGTGCATTAAGGGGATTATAACATTAAGTAAATTTGACCTTACGTAATATTATTTACACTTAAACTAGACTTTAAATATCAATTATTATTTCTCACATAGAAATAATTTTTTATTATTAAGAATTTTGAATAAGTTGTATTATTATTCAGGGATTTTTCAATTTTGTGATTTCCGAAATAAAATAATAGGTTTGTTCCAACAACGAGTCACCGTCACTATACCGTGACAAAAGTTTATGCGCTTGCGCCAATTTTTAACCAACCGAAGCCTGCCGTTAACTGTCTAACGTTGGTTGAAGCATAAACTTGAACCGTCTTAGGTACAACCACATTGTGATGGAATGCATTTTATCTATTTCTTTTTTATATATAAATATAATAAAATAAAAATTGGTTACGTTACGTTAATTTATGCGTCTTTTTCTGTGTGCGCATTTTCGGTGTGAGCTTTTAAAAATGCGGAAAAGGCGCTATAAAATTTTGAATAAGTTTTGGGTATACTTAGCCCACTTATTTTAATAAAAGCTACTTTTCGATTCCAAATTTGATGGAATACCGTTCACATGCATTTCAACATTTTCGCTTGATACAAAATACTCTCGACTACGTCAAAATTGTTTTCATTGATATAGCTGCAGTAGAGGGAGGAGTAGAGTAGAGTAAAAATCGGTAGTAGGAAAAGATAAGTGGTAGAATTTCTCAACTTTTGAAAACTAGGGTTATAACCTAGAAGTTTGGTAGAGTACCGTTTACACGCATTTTAAAATATATTTTAGAATAGAGAAAAATTTGTAAAAATCGGTAGAGGTAGAAAGAAAGTGGTAGATTTAGATCTACGAGCAATCCTACTCTCCTCTACCAAAATCTATATAGTAGTCCACTCTAGCAATTCTAATTTAATTGGTAGAGTTACAAAGAGAGTTAGTACTCGCTTAAATTACTCTACTAATGGAAACTAGGTTTAATAGTTACCGGAAAGAAGCTCACCTCAAAAAAGGGCACATAAAAACAGCGGAAACGGCACATAAAAACCTCATACATAAAAAAGCGCTCACGCAAAAATTTTATTCTGTATTAAAAAAGGTTATAATTTAAAATGTGCTTTTAGTTTAGTACTTAGTAATTTAATAATGCAATTTATATACCGCCCGGAACATAGATTATGCAGCGATGGAGAGCGTCCGGAATTTGCACACCACGCGTGTTGCGGCATAAACCACGTTCCATCCTGTATACTTGATTAGGTGGGTGATAATAATATTGTAGATCATACATCAATTGATGTTTCATGAGCAGAAATAGCTAAAACAACATAATATACATAAATAAGTTATACCACTTTTACAAAAGCATATTTTTTGCCAGAAAATTGTTGCTCTAAGATTTGCTTTTTAATTTAATTTCAAACCTGTTGAAAAATAAAGGTCTGAGTCATGGGATCGATAAGTTTATAAGGCCATAAAACAATAAACTACCAGCTACTTGTTTGTTAGCATGAACTATTTGTTTTTTCATATATTTTTAAATTCAGCAGCCACCAATTTTATGCTTAATGATTAAAAATGTAAAATTAAAATACATATATTTTTCTTCAAACGTCATTAAAGTCTTCTGTGATGTTTGACAGGCTTTAAAATGTCACTTTTTATGTTCGTTGAATCTATGGTCACTTTGTACTGCCTCGGAGTAGAAATTACTACTTTGCACTGCCAAGGAATAAAAGGCCGGAGTAGAAATGAATTTTAGGCAACCCAATATACACTTAAACTGTATTGTGTGTTGTATGTAAATTAAATGTAAAATTTTAAAATTATTTATTATTCTTGACTTTTTTGTAATAATACACCGCCATAATCGCAAAAAAAATAAAGTGACCATTTTGTACTGCCTATGAGTAGAAATGACTAATAAGGAATAAAAAGGCGGAGTGGAAATGAATTTTAGGCAACCCAATATACACTAACATTGTATTGTGTGTTGTATGTAAATTAAATGTCAAATTTTAAAATTATATATTATATTACTATTATAAAAATTTCGAAGTTTGAAGAAAACATTGCATATTTTATTCGGAGTAAAAGAACTTTTTGTGGCTCGCATATATCCGCGAGACTCGCAAAACTCGTCCCGCAAACCTACATGTTCGCCACAAAAAGGACTTCTTTTAATCCTAACAAAACAATATGCAATTTTATTTTTATTCATACAAAACATCGATTTTCGTACTAAACTACATTTATGCAGAGCGTCCCAAAAGACTTGGGATGCAATATAACATGTTTTAATAAAAAAAGTTGAAAATTTAAAAGTAGTTCTTTTACTCCTAATAAAACAATATACTCTATTAGATCAGTTGTTACTATTATTTTATTTGACAGACTTCCTTTAACTTGATTGGGTTACTAGTTAGAATTAAGGGTTTTGGGGCCTTTTTTTTATATTAAAAAAACAAGGCCTTATAGCTTTATTGTCCGAGGATGTTGAGCTGTATACCAACTTTTTATTAAAAAATCTTACGTTATTCGCTCAACGTTTTAACACATTCTAAGTAATAATTTATAAAATAATTCAGTGACCAATATTATATGTTGATCTTGGGCAAACCTCGAAGCAAACTAATATTTCGGTCTTTGACTATCGAGGTTTGAGGCTATTCTGGGATTGAATAACAAATCTGGTAGAAACTACAATAGCTCGCTTCGGACTTCGACTAGTTAATCTTGGTTTTTTTATATTCTACTTTCTGTTTTTATATTTTGTAGATGTCCATGAGTTTAAAGACGATGACAATACACATTTGGAAATCTCAAAAAATTAAAAACCACTTATTTTGAAAATTACTCGATTTATGGCATTTACTAGATATTTGGAGGTCCTAGACACAGATTATTTAGCGGAACCTTTCAGACAAATAAATAATTCTCCTTTTCCCCTGCACCAACACTCATAAACTTTCCAATGATATCTAGGATTGACTAGGTAAAGTCTGAAGCTTGTTTTTAGTTCCTTCCTTTGATTAGACATGTTAGCCAATCCCAGAATCAAGTAAAACCTACCTTGCCGAAATTCACTTTGCTTCAGGCTTTGCCCAAGAAAATTCAAGATTGACTAAACAAACCAAGGATTAACCATGCTTTGTCCTTGGACAAACTAATTTATCCTGGTCTAAACTGTTTCGTCCTTAAAACAAGGACGTTAGCCCCCACCATGGATAATTGGAGAAGCAGCATTTTAAATTCGACAATCAGACGAACAACATCTCTCTTTGAATTCGACCACTTCAAGAACAACATCCATCTGATAATCCAACCACAAATCACGACAAAAAGTACGGAATCCAAAGTTAATTGTTGAAAAATTGTTACAATAAAAACCAAAAAAAAACCATATTTCAACATTCTTAATCATGGACTTTCAATATTTAGTTTTTAGTAAGTACGTACCGACTTAACCCCCAAAGTAATTTTTTGCCAATTTGAGTTTTTACCATGAACCATATCTTCAAGGTTATTTACATTTTCTATATAAAAACCACACAAGTCCCGTAACACATTACGAATTTCGTTGATTTTGGGCGATACTTCGATCTTGTGAAAACGAATATGTAAGATTATGTCAAGCCCAAATTTTAAAGTATGTATGTCATAAATTTTATAAAAAAGAGTGTATTTGTCAGATGAGTCATATGTTAAGCACTTTCCAAAAGAACTGAAACATTCATTCTCAATATCCTGCTACATGGAAGTACAGTATAAAAAATGGCAAAAAGGTGTAGTGGTTGTTCAAGAGTTTATTTATGGTTTAAGTAGACATACATTTAGCTTGACAAGAAACAAAGCTATTTCTACTACCAACTGGAAACGTACATCCAGTCGACAGTGTTCCCATAAACCCAAAAAAGATAGAAAATATCAAACAGGTAAAAATCGGCATGAATTTTAGCTAATTGGAGAAAAAAATGATGGTCCAGATTTCGAAAACAATAAAGAATTGGATTATATTCCATAATCTTTTGATTATTAATTTAACTGTCATATAGTTTATATTAAAAAAATATGTTATGTAATTTAAAAAAAAAATCACATTTTATTTTGACTTTTATGGATTTTAAAATAAACGATTGAATTATTTTTTCAAGATTGATGGATTTACATTTGCACAATTACTGTGAAACCTGAAATTAGAATTGGTGTTGTATAATGAATATTATTCACTCACTGTCAATTTAATCATATCACATCTAGAATAATAAAAGCCATAATTTAACTAAAATCAACAATATAATATTGTCACTTTTATTCAAATCATCTGTCTCACATTATAATATTACATTATAATTAAAGTTTTAACAAAATTAATTTAATGTTAATTTTATACAGGGTGGATTTTAAGTGTGAAACTAAAGCTGTCATCCTGAAATGGTTAATGGAAAAAAAATTTACTTAGTAACTCCAATTTCTTGTTGTTGAAAAATTTTTAATATTTGTAAGAATAATATAGTAGACAATAATATTGACAAAAATATGTGATAGAAGTGTGCGTTTATAGAAATATTTTTGGAAATGGTATTTTTAATATAATCATAAATTACACTTGAAGAAACTCTTATACAGAAATAAAATGTTATCAAAGGTTCATATCAAACGTTTTAATACTTTACGCTACTTAAAAGTTAATTTATGAGAGATCGATATTTAAAATTTGCGTGCTATCGAACTGTGCCATTTTCATTCACGAACCTAATTACCCAAAGCATTTGCCTTCGATTGAATTAAGTGGTCCAATGAAATAATATTTATAAAGCAAATCATTTTACACCAAATTTTGTTGCCAATTTTAAATTTAGAAACAATCTGCATGATGCACGACGTAAAATATTTCCGCTGCTTGCTCCCATTTCCGCGAATGCAAAAATCGTTTCTACCGCCTTGTGGTTACAAAATGCAGAAAACGAAAAACTCGTAAGCCCCATACGACTTCCACGAACACGTAATATGTATAATATTGCAACTACTAGGAATTTATAGAAGTGACAGATGTCTTTGAAATTAGACGGCTCTTTTGGAGTTTTGAATGCTTATTTAAATATTATCAATGGAACAACAACAAAGAATCACATATTAGTAACGTACAAACTACAGTATTATACAAAAAACACCAATGTTGATAGAGGTAATATATCCAAAGAATCATCAAAGACAGTAACAAATTCGAATGATACCGAAAGATCTTTTGGAATATGAAAATTTAATTTTTCTCTCAAACAAAAAATAAATTGTAGTATTCAATATATCTATGATATAATGTCTCTCCAATAAAAAGCCTCGTTTGAAATATCTCACAAAAGACTTTTATGTCAATGACATTAACAATATTTCCTTCTTTTCGGAAATATATTTTTTTCCTGCAGAAATAAAATAGGCAACCTCTTTTACGATGACGTCAGTAAAAGTGGTTGCCTATTTTTGAAAATTATCTTTTTTTGCACCACTTCGAATTAACTGTGCCAGGGTTAGCAACTGATTTGGGGGTGGCGCAGTGATTATTTCCGACAGCGTTCATTACTATAAATCAGCTGGAACATGTTATTTGTGTCCGCCTTGAATTGGTAGATATTACAAAAAATAAGTACGAATTTTGATAAATTTCGGGAAATTGCAACTGGATTTGGGCCGGGACAGTTTCGATTCTATGCCTTATGGGTCACTCCAAATCAGATTCTATTATTTTAAAACGGCGTCCCCTTCGAGGTATACATATATAATGCGGCCGACTCTTGTACTAAAATTTTTTTAAAATTTTTAGGTATTTGAAAATAATATTTTAAAATCTTAATAAATAAACTAATTTATTTAACTAAAAATAAATTTAGAAAAGTCGTTTAAAAATAAACACAATTACAGTTACTATTTTTGTTTTGAAAACCCATATTTTCTATGTAGAATTCCTTTATAAGTAAATTAAAAACTGTATTATTTTTGTAAGTTATACCTAACCTATTGAATATTAATTTTAATATTTAGTTTTATTTCATTTTAGGAAATGAATTGTTTATTATCCAAATATTAGAATGTAGCGCACACATACAACCGCCATTACTCTAATCCATTAAGATTCCTGAAAACACCCATTCCATTAAATTACGTTTTCGAGAAATTCCCGACTAATTACATAAAACAAAATTCCTGTCCCCACAACACTGAAAATCTTTTTATTTATTCATTTTTTCAAACCATTAAAATAACAAGTTGTCTTGTTATACAAAAAAAAAGAAAATTATTTTATAATTGTTATAAAAGTTATATTTTTAAATCATCATACTTTTCCTTGCAAAAAAGTTAGATTACTACTTTATTGGTAATAAATTATATGGCCTCGAATGAATTTAATTTTTAAAGTATATTAAGTATTTATTAATAAATTCCTACTGTTGATAATATTAAATTGGCATTTTGAGCAATTTTCCAAAGCCTACAATTTTTTTTGAAAAAATTAAAAAATTTAACCAATTTCTAATTCCTTTTAAAAATTCTGCATACCAATTTTTATTCAGTTGTTTTTCCTATCTTAGGTGAATTTTTTTTGAAAACTATTTTGGTGTCACTCTGTATAGGGAAGTGGAAATAAAATATTACACCAGTTTTGTGTGAATGTTTTGTAAATATTTTATTTAAAGCATTTATAAATATTCTGGTACAAAACGAGAAAGGAGGGGAATGTAAAATTAAATAATTTCATTAAAAGGGAGGCAGTCAAGTAGGAAAAATAAGCACCCATTTAAAAGTTGAATGTGCACAAAAAACGCGAACGTAAAAAACACCACTGGCTTCTCCCGTACAACATGCAAATGATAAATTGAATTATTTATGAAAAGACGTCCGAGGTCTCCGCACTTTTTGCCATTTTACAGAGAACACTTCAACATTTTAATTTACACAGACGCGCAAAAATCCATTCGCGATTAATCTCAATTTTCATGCATCTGACAAGACCATCCTTTTTGATTTGGAATTGTTTTAATTGAAAAAAGAATGATTTCTGCCGATGGTGGTGAAATTGAAAACGCACAGCTTTTAAAGAGGGGATATTAATATCCCTCTCATACAATTTAGTGGGTTTTAAATTATAATTGACATACATACAGAAGTGAAGTACATGTGATAAAATGATAATTATTTCATGATATATTATAATGGGACGTCCATTATGTTTGAGGATAATAGGTAGTGATAATTTTAGTGTATTTATACCAAATTATTTATGTCCTGCTTAATAAACATGTTGGTCAAAAATATTAGGTGATGAGAAATAAACTAAATTTAATTTAATGTACTTTATATTATTTGCCATAATGTTTATTTAAATAAAGAAAACACAAGTTCGCTTGCCAAAAATAATTGTGTACAGCCGTTTAGTATGCCAAAAATTCTCATGCTGAGCAGCAATGCAGTTTACAATTTCATTTGTTTTAACATAAAGAAATTAAGAAACCTCATGAGTGTCGTACATTGAACTATAAAATTCTAGATATCATAAATTATCATTTAATTAATTACCCTGGTAATATTACATCAAACCTGGTAGTTTTTTTAATAAGTTTTACATGGTTGAGGCCTAGTGAAGGAAGTACATGGTATTTCCAAAATTTATCGTGGACCACAGAAAAGTGGAATACTGTACTTCGGATTGACCAAAGCAAATTTTTGCTGTTAGGTTCAGATGGCAGAAAATATGTGAGATGACCAATAAATCAAAGGTACCATGTAAGATACCAAATTTCGACCATTAAACATGGCGGAAGTTCTACTATAGTTTCGGGTTGTTTGGAGACCCACCTTAAATTTTTCCGAAAAGGATGTGGAGGTGCCAGCACGATAACGACCCGTAGTACACTTCGCAATTAGTAAAAGAATCTTTTTTCCTAAAAATGTTACTCTTCTTAAATGGTCGTCGCAGTCACAAGATCTGAACACGATAGAACATCTTTGGGACATTTAGATCTCTAAATAAAAAATATTAAAGAAGGAGAATTATTGCAAATCATCATAACCGAATTGAATAAAATTCCTCTAGATATCGTACCTACACTATAGTCCGGTCAATTTAGACATCCAGAGCTAAAAATTGGTATGAATGTTCGGAACACCATTATAAATGAATGCTGAAAAGTCTCCATCGATCCCATAACTGGAAAAAATTTTATTCAAGGTCAAAGGTCTTAAAAATAGGTTTTTCGCGTTTTTCAGCAAAATAGTAAGTTTTATCTAAAAGCTAGGTCGCACAAAAATTGTAGATCATATAATTATCTATAAAAAATGTCTCTGGTTTTTCTCGAGCGTCCTCCGCGGCGACTTTGAAAAATCGTAGCTCCGCCTGGTTCGGAATCGAAACGACCAAATCGGGTTCCCTTTTTTCCCACATCCTCATTTACTATATCCAAAATTTCTGACCCTCCTAGCTTAATCTTGTGGCGAGGGCGAATTTTTCTTTGAAAACGTCAAATTGTAGCGTTTTTTAGCAAAAAAAAACAAAAAGGTAATATTGCTTAGCCTTTGACTGTAGCCGCAGAGAAAAAATCGCGAATGGCATTTTCGTAAAGAGGAAACCGACTTATGTACCCATAGCGGAGCACTTTTTCGAAATTTTTGTTTGTATCTCATATTCTGATGTTTGAAAATCGGGGTGCAATTTTGGACATTTTTAACGAAATTTAAAAAATCGTACCTACCAAACGACTGGACCGATTTTAACAAAACGTGGCTTATATTGTGGCTAAAAGTACCGTTCATACTGAAAAAAATAATCGGTTCTATCCGGCGCGTCCAGCGGTGTCGGTATTTTTTTTCCAAAAGTGTAGAAAAATATCGATAAAAAACGGCGCGTAGAGAAAATTGAGGAAATGGAGCCAAAACGGGACAAAAAATGAAAAATCGCTACACGTGTCCTGCAAGAGGATTGATCGAATGAGGTCGGTTTGAAGTTTTTAAATCTCTATCTTTTCATTTCACCTCACTCCGACCTATTAAAGTCAAAATTGTGGTTTTTCAACCGCGACCAAAATAATCGCTGTAAGGTAACGACACATCCTATCGTTTAACTAAAATATGCATTGAAATGAAATTTTCAAATACTACTACACGACGCGTTGACTTTTTTCAATTTCGAAAAAAAAAACTTAATCGCCCAAAAAACTTTGTAAAAAAATGCGATTTTGACAATTTTTTTACCCTCCTGCCGCTTCATTGCTTTTCACAAATGATGGCTTACCTTAAAGGTTTTTGCGTAGGCTTTCGCACAAAAAAAAGATTCGTTTTGATATCTTTATTAGTTTAGAAGTTATGACCGATAACCGTTGAAAATTTGAAAATTTCACTTTTGGACGAAGAAATTCCTATGAAATTTTTGATTAATCGGAAAATAATTAATTTAGATCGAACCAGTTGGCTGATTAGAACGATTTATGGCTTACATTGACCGATAGGAAAATATTTTTACATGTATTACAGCTTCAGTGATGTGTATACGTGGCGTACTTATGCATATTATGAAGATTACAACTTTTTCAACTTTTATAATCGTTATATCTCAGAAACCGTGGCTCTTAGGAGAAAAAGTATAAAGTCATTTTTATAGGTAATTATATGATCTACAATTTTTGTCTGACCTAATTTTATGATAAAACTTACCGTTTTGCTGAAAAACTCGAAAAACCCATTTTTAAGGCCTTTGAGCTTGAATAAAATTTTTTCCATGTACGGGATCGATGGGGACTTTTCAGAATTCATTTATAATGGTGTTCCGAACATTTATTCTAATTTTTAGCTCTACGCTAATTTTTGCACCTTTACTACTATTTTTAGGGTTAAATTGACCGCACTATAATGTCATGCCTAATTTTACTAGATAATATTTTAAAATTTATTGAAAAAATAATATAAATAACTATTCCATGAATTTAAATGAAGTTGTAGTTATGAAACTGTTCACATGGTTTAGTAATAAGTGAAATGCAAATTCTTGGAAACAAATAAAAAAGTTTGCTACTACGTTGAGCTTCTGGAAAACACCCCACAAGTATTAATTAAATTTGTTACTTAACATTTTGATTTCATGAGAACTGGTGCAGTTTAAATTATTTTAATCATATTATTTGAAGAATTTAAAATAAATTGTGAGGATTGTGTCAAACTTCGTTTATTTATTTAATAAAATATATTTCACAAGACAACACGAGTAAAATTTGGGATTGTTTGATAAGTCTTTTCAAAACGAAAAATTTCTGACTTACCTTGTATACTTTAATTAATTTTCACAATAAAATAAAATAGATAATAGATAGTTTGTGTGACCCAATATTTTATTTTATCTAGACCCACGATTTTTTTTCAAAAGTAATAAAAACTCAACAAAAATCATTCGGATATAAAAGAATAATAATTAAAAGTTGATGATACAGTAATATTTTTGAAAAGAAAAAAGTATTCAATAAATTTTCAAATTTCTTTACCAATGAAATTTTATTATTATGGTAATATGAATGTATATATACACTCAATAAATTATATTTTAACGTTTGATATAAAATATCGGATTAAGAATACAATATGAATGTTTTCCATTATTGCTTTCAGCGCTTATTTTATTTTATAAAAAAAAAACTCTTGCAATTTAGTATGAATAAAAAGTATGTAAGGCTCAAATGAATGCTTAAAAATAAATTAATCCCCTCTCCACTTTTGTTGATATTGTTTCTGCATGTCAAATAAACGGGGTTTATATGTTGCAAAGGTATTGTCCTTTTATACAAAGATATTTTTAATTATAAAAATGGGTAAATACGTTTTTAAAACAATAAATAATAAAATGCAATTTTTAATCTAAAATTTACAATTACGGTTTTTTTACTCTTGGGCTGTTATTTAAAATTAATATAGCCTTTCTTTACTTCGATTTTCTTTGTTCTCTTGCTTGTTGGAGTACAATCTCTTACAAGACGATTAACAATTGTATGACTTTGTTGTTTTGTTGTCCTGATTTCAAGATGATCTCGTGGTATTGTCAACATATCTTGATGTGCAAATATTTGCAAGGATGCGGATTCTCCGGTTTTCTTCGGCTCTAACAATGGTGCCCCATTCGCTAGAAACCTACAAATATAATTCTATACACTGCAACGTTCTTCCTCCTCAAAACTTTCAGGAAGAGGTTCTATAATAAAAACAACCTGTTTACTTAAATTATTTTATTTATATTAATTAAATAGTTTTTGTCCCAACTTTCATAGAGGGCAATTTGTTCGACCCCACTAATATTTTAGAAAAGCTTAAAAACTCAATTGATTTTTCTTCCACCTAATTGGCTTTAAAATTTTTGCATGCTTAGTACATTTTATGGTTTGGAAATGAACATTTAAAGGAAAACGTTCACTTACTACTGACCCTGTATATTAAGAAGACAAAGACTTAGTAAGTGAAATTAAACATCGTAATCAAGATTGAATTTTAATGAGAAATGCATGTGTTTTTCATAGCAGCAAACTCTCACTGTTAATAAATACTTCCTGTGTGTTTTGTGTTACTTTGCATTAAAATTAAATTAAATTTTACTAGTCTTTAAAGTTAAACCGATGTTTACAATAATAATTTGCTTATGTAGGTATTAGGTACCTATACGAAGTTTATTTGTAGTTCCAGCAAAGTGTAAAACATTATTCAATAAATTTGTTTAGCTTTCTAAAAATATTCAAAAAATTCGTTAGTTTACTGTGGCATCAAAAAACATTAGTAAAAGGATTATACAGGGTGTCCCAGAACTGTGAGGAAGTAACATTACTCTAAAATGAAAAAAAATTTCGACATGCACAGTTCGACAGAACATACAAATCTTTAAGGCGCACACTCTATAAATATTTTAATAATATACCGAGTGTCCATTCCAAGATGACGGCTCAAAGATACGTTACGGGACACCCTGTATATTCTGGTGAAATCGGTAAAACATCCAATATATCATGAAAACTAATAATCCGCGAAACTGTTTGGTTTTGTGTTAATATCTTTAATATGAAAACAAATATTAACTCTTAAAATAGTATCAGTAAATACGAAGCAAATAACAGCAATTTATATTAATAAGAAAAAAACTATCGTGACAAATAACACAAAAAAGTCCCGCTATTGGCTCATAAACATTGTGATTTATAAATGTATTCGAGTTAAATCGTTCGGAAAACGCTTTATAATTGATTTGCTTGGCAGCACACAACTACCAAGTGAAAATTTGTTGATGCTCAGAAAAACCGAATCAGCATTTCTGATGTAAAATAAATTAAGATCAAGTAACGATGGAGTAGTAACAAATCAAGAAAATAATTCCTACTAAATTGTATAATCAAGAAATAAAGCAATCTAATATATTCCAACCATTTTTTTTTAATAAATTAAAACTTAACTCGATATCAAGCGAAATGATAATCCGTAGAGCCGCCTGGAAATTTATCGTATTAATTAACGGGAAAACTCTGACGGCACTATCTCTTAGACAAGTAATTACAAGTTTCTCGTTGAATATGGCCCAGTGAGATCCATAAATATATCTAGGTAAACCATTGATTATAGTGAAAATAAAGTACTAAGATTTAAATAAATTAAAACTATTTTACCAAATTAAGTTATAAAAATGGTTTAAACACTTAAAGCCTTTTATTTTATTTTTAATCCCTTCAATCTTACAAACTTTTCTAGCTCGGACGATATAGGGGAATTCCTGAAAAAACTTCAGCTTCCAACCACTTCATCTCCCCTATCAAATTCACAGAAGAACTGAGAAATGTTGGAATTAGTGCGAATTTACTTCGCTGCACATCACTGCGTCCCTTCACGTTTTATATCATGTTTTGTTCACTTATTTTACGATTCGTTTAAATTTTATTTACGCAATTTTCTTAGTATCTACTTACAATTTTTATATCATCATTATAATGAGCTTTCTTTCTAAAATAGAAATTCCAAAAATATATTTAGAGATAATTATTATATTTTTAGGGAAAATAAATTTATATCAATTTTTTATATGTATAAAAAATTAATAGAAAATGTGATTTTTTTATGTAAAAATTTATGTGATATTTTACAACTATTGTGTGTTTAAGACGAGGTTTAAGTTTAATGTATATTATTCAACGAGCGGGGTGCGGGTACAACAAGCCATTATTCACGAAGACGAATTACGGCACGAGGCGAAAGCCGAGTGCCGTAAGGCCGTGCGAATAATGGCGAAATACCCGCGACTCCTCGAGTTGAATACTACAGTTTATCGGCGACTTTTTATTGTTCTGCTGTACATTATTTATGTTTTAATTATTTTTGTCAAATAAATTTAACCTAACCCCTAACCGTTGCTAAGCTACCAAGCAAAACAATGGTTTACTAGCTAGCTTCACCCCGTGGATAAAAAAAATACAGCTTTTTGATTGGCTATCGCCCGTGACTTGGATTAATTGCTCATGAAGTGAAGTTAGCTACATTCGTTTAGTTCCTATGTATTTCAATTCAAAATTTCACTGTTATTACGAGCATTCTTATTTTTTATTTAAAAATTGGTCATAAAACTAATTCCTAAAGTTACCAACACTTGATTAAAAACAGTCTGAATATTTAGATTTAGTAAATACTTTTTCACAGTTATAAGAATTAATGGTTATAACGAGTAAAATTCGCTACCGCTTGATGCTCGTTATAACCGAGCAAATTGTATAGCAAAATACAAATGTTGATGTAAGACTGAGAACTAGAGAAAATTTGATCTAAGAAACGTTTTCAAAAATCATAAATTTTATCATCAAAAATATGAACATCTAAATGAAATTCGTAATCAGTTCCAAGCATTCTTATAAAAATGTCGAATTTAAGTACAGTTCTGTTTAAGGTGTATCATAGTAGAAATCCTCGATAAAATTTTGATCTTGCCACTGTTAATTTTTTAGAAGACAATCATATATTTTAAAAATTATGAAATAATTTAGAGAAAACTTACTTAATCTAACCAAAAAGATAATTTTTTTTCAGAATTTTTGGATTTTATTTGGAGAAAAATCATTTCATCTTTCCTATTTCCTAAAAAAAAATTTACTAACGCTTTATGTCGAATTTCGAGTCTTACAGAGTAAAGTTGGAATTTACAAATAGTCCAGTGCCGAGTTGTCATATTTTGTTTCTAGAATTTTCGAAAAAGTTGTAATTTCCCAGATTTTCATGAAATATGACCGAAAGACCTTCTATTAACAACCATAATTTTTGGATAAAAATTTGAAATTCAACACGCCCTACACCAAAAGAATCAACCATTTAGTTTTCTATGGAGGGCCTTATTTTTTCTACTGACATCCGAGATAGTGTTAAGAATGTCGATACTGCAGAAGTTTTCAAAAAAAAATTTTCTTTACCCTCTCCTTTGTCTTTAATATATCTAGGCTTATTTAAAAGTTCTTTTGATCATTTTTTTATCTTGTAAAATGATTTGCCTTGATACAAAAAATCGATTTTCGGAAAAAATATGGTTGATTGATATGCTCGATGATAAATTTTGTAAGGTCTTGTAAGGACCATTTTTATATTAAAAAAAGATCCCATCATACGAAAAAGGATGGTTTTTTAATTATCATTTTTCAAAATTTTGCTACCTTACAGAAATACTAATGATTATCCGATTTTCACGCCTCTAAATTTAAACTTAAAATACTTCTAGAAACTATATTGAGTGACGAATTTATTAAAAAAAAAATCACTTCAAAAATAATTTCTATTTTTTTTGTTGTTTGAATTATTTCAAAAGGCAAACAATAAAATACCACAAATTATCTTTCTGAAATTACAAAATGTGTTAAAATTTCGAAAGTCGTATGTATTTAAAATATTTTTAGTTTTTATTCTTGTACTAATTTAATAGCTCCTTTTTGACGCACTAAAAAGGTTTTTTTTTCTTTTAGTTTTTTGGGAACTGCATAAAAGCCGAAGTATAAAAGGTAGACTTTAACAAAAGGCCGAAGGAGAAATGGCTGTACCATAAAGAGCGAACGATAAAAGGTCGAATAATAAAAGTTAATGTGCACAAAATTAAAAAAAAATGATAAATTTCAAAAATTTGTATAATTTTTTTTTTCAAATAAAACGTTAGTATATTTGCCTAAAATGCCAGAATTTTCCAAAAAACGGAAACTTCAAAATTTTTTTAAAAATCATTAAATTTAATTTGTTCATTCATTCTCCTTCGAAAACAAACACTTTTGGTTTGACATTTTTTCATACAATCACTAGTTTCCGAAATATTTTCATCTTTCAGGTTGGACCAGGTCAGGTCAGTTCAGGTTAAGTTAGGTTAGTTTGCGCATAAACATTTTTCAGCCTATCCTCTTCATCGGCCTTTTTCATTCAACACCTTTCGACCTTTGGTTTAATTCGGCTATTTTTCATTCGGCCATTTCTTCTTCGGTTTTTTTTCGTGTCGGCCTATTGTTTCTTTTAGGGCGTTTGTTCATGTCGGTATTTTGTTCATGCCAACATGACCGACCTTAGGCCAATCGTTCTTGTCTCCTTCGAGCTTTCATCCTAGACGGTCTTTTATTATTCTGCCTTTTCTTCTTCGGTCTTTTGTCCTAGTCAGCTATTTATCCTTTTGTTCCTTTCGGTTTTTAGGGATTCTCTCTTTTGGGATAGACCCTGTTTTCTTTTACTATAATTTTGGGTGTCTCATAAATTACCGAAACCAGTTCCTGTTTAAAAAATATTTATTGTCTGGTATATACACACTTCCTTTTATACTACATTATTTATACCGGGTGTAAATGAAATATTATTTTGTACTAAATTTGTAAAAATAAAGAAATGAAGAAAACACATTTTAATGATCAAAAAAAATTATTGAAGAAGTATCACATACCAAAGTTTTTTTTTCTCAAAAATAAAAAAAGTCTGGTTTATTACTTGAAAATGCATAGGTATCCTGATTTTATTAAATTGTATCCTTTATTCAATAAGGCTTCCTGGGGGCTTATTTTTGAACCAATAGAAACGATGTCGCCTATGACTCTTATCATTCTGTCCTTTTCATTTACATGAAAAAATAAGAGAGTCTGTCCTTGTAGTCTCGTAGATGACATCGTGTCAACTGGTTCAAAAATAAGCCCCCAGATTATCTATTATCTCTTACATTTTCTATAAATTTTGTTATTTTAATTATCATTGGCATTTCAAGGTTTTCCGAAAATTTTTTTTGCAGTTTTAAAGTTAATAGAAATATGTAATTACTTTACCAGTTATGTTTATGATATAAGGTGTTTTTTACAACCTGCTCATTATAGTTAGGTACTACAAAAAAACTACGTTTAATCCTTTATTGTGAATGCGAATTATGAAAAAAAAACTAAATTATTTGTTTTAAATTACCTCTACTATAATTTCTCTTTGATTGATTGTTCATTTTTAGATCACCTTGTACATTTATTTAGCTTTGAATATGTGACTTTCAATATTATCCTTTGAGCTTTGAGATTTTTCATTTATTAATCAAAGTATGAGGAATTCAGGTATTACATTGCATTTAAATTAATTAAAATCTTTAATAAAATAGGGATAATATTTCCCTCGATAGCACATATGTGTTTTATTACCACTGATAATATTTTATTGCAATAATTTCCCCTAAAGAAAATATTGTGTGGAATAAAAACCAATATTACTTTTTTCTTTTATAACTTTAACATCGAAAAAATTGGGACGATGAGGTAATGAAATATAGCGCTGTTTGTTTAGGAGATTAGCTTTATAGGTTAAAAGTTATTTTCTTTCGTCTCTGTTTTCGTTTCTTATAATCCAGCAGTTTGTTTTTTGTTTGGTGAGCGTTAATAGCATGACAAGTTCTTTTCCAATATGTGATTCCGACTTTTTTCAGGATTTTCTATATTGAAACCGCCCCGATAAAAAATAGTCGACTTATTTTAAATAGAAGTTGTTTATACACAATTTATTTGATTATTATTTTTGTTGAAATAAATGAAACTCATTAATTTTGTAATACAAATGGGTAATACGTTTTTAATTATAATATCCAGCGATTTGTAAAATAATTTTTGCATAATTTCAATTTCAAACCGAAAAGCTATTATGTTAAAAATCAAACCAGGCGCGTGCGATTCTAAAATATTCAAGCGCAAATAATGGGAAAATTAATATTTTAATCCCACAAAAAACATGTATTTAATTTAAAATTTGCATAAAAAAATAATTAAAAATATACATGTTGAAATACGGGTATAATAAAATTGAACATGTTTTATTTAACGATTCTTACTTATGTCCGACAGATAATTAATCACGCATTTCTTATTCACAAGAATTTTAAGCCAAAATAATTTATTTTAATCATCACGAAATTATATTCTACTTTAAACTGCATTCAACACAACATTTTAATCCTTAAATGCTATTAATTCCTCTTAAGAGTCTTAAATAATACACGTTATCTGTAGAATAATATTATCAAGGGTTCTTCACATTAGCAAAGAAAACTTTCCTTCCACATGCTTAATTAGATTCCTACTTGAATAATTTAATAAGGCAAACGGATAAAATGAAAATGCTTGGTTAAAAAGCTTTTCTCGCTGTCCAAACTTAAATCTTTAAGCTTTTACTCTAATGCACCTAATGCTTAACTTAATTCATTATTAATTATCAAACTCAAGTACTTATACTTCAAAAGGAATTCATATTTGTGGCGCAAAGTTTCAAGCTTAAATTGTTTTTACATAAATAATATAAAATAATAATAAATAATATTTAAAGGCGAATATTATAAAATTGCGATGAAGAATATTATAAGTAAACGATTTTGTTAAAAATGCATTTAAATAAACGATATTAAAGTTTATGTTTATTCGAGTCAACTTTAGAAGCCTTAAAATTTTAATACACTCAACATGTCGATCTGGAAACATACATATAGCCTGAAGCGAGAACTCTAGGGAAATAGTAATAAAAAGACAAGACATTCCTCTTAAATTACAATCCCAATTTAAGTTTAACCATTTGAGATTCTTAATTAAATATTGACGCTTTCTTTTAATTATAATATGCTTTTTAAGGTTTTAATAACCGTTTGATTATTAGCTTATTTATAGGTGCATTGATTTTGGTTGCGTTAATTAAACACGGTATACGGTTGCATGGCGCGGATTAATTAAACTCTCGCAAATTCTCAATATAACATAGTGCAATGCACTTGGTACAGATGAATAATATTTAATCTTGTATAAGCCTTTTATTCACATCTTTTTAATGAAACAAAAAAGTTTTATGAGCCTCCATTACACTCTTACACACTGCAGGTACAACCACGCGCAAAGATATCGAGGACACAAAGAAATATTCTGACCCAATAATAAATCTTCGAGCTCACATGAAATTTGAAAGGACCTCAATATCTTTGCGCGTGATTGTACAGGAACTAAGAGAAAATTCTCTTTGCAAAACGGACAGTAGCACTAAATGTTGATTTAACCAATCTGGAAAATCAATCTATTCATATCAATGATGATGTAATCTGGATGCACATTGGTCATAAGCTCAATGCTTTAGAAAAGGGAGTTTTGCTTTTCCACCACGAAATCATTATGCGGCTTAATACCAGTAGGATTAAAGGGAAAGCTGCATTCCCTTTTCCACCACCAAGCAGGTACTTTTATTTGAATGCTCTTCGTTAAAAACATACATAAAAAAATAATCAAAATTTTGAAATATATTCGAGAGTCATTTTCATCATAAAATTTATAAAAGTGCGAATGGAATGACTCACAAATATTTTTTTAATGGAATATTTCAGAAGTAGATGTTGGACAAATTTTTGGCTAAAATATTCCCTCTTCTATTTTTCTGCTACGTAAATATTCAAAAAATATTCTGCATATTTCACACATTTTTAGTAGTGAGGTATTTTAGTAATGAAATTTTCTATGAAACAACTTCGTTTGGATTTAAATAAAGTGATTTCCAAAAGAACTTTCTAATATCAGAACTCGTATCTCTATACAATTTAATTAAACCCATATTTTAGATGATTCGTTCAAAGTAAATTTTGCTGCAGAAATTTTGGATTACCTAAATATAATATTTTGGCCAGTATATCGTGCTGCACGAGTACAATCACCATCAACAATTGTATATTGGCTTCACCAATAGTTGCCTTTTAACAATCTTTAATCTTCGATCAGATTATTTCATCAATTGATTTTAACATTGGTAAATAGAATCTAAGCTTAAAGCACAATTTTGATAAATGTGTGAATTGTGGTTTACGTGCATAAACACCGCCAGAACCTCTTGGCTTTCTATTTTTCTACAATTGATTCTTTTTGGAATTTTATTGAGTTTTCTGAAATACAATTGATGTTTTCTGAAATACAATTGATTCTTTCTAAAATATAATTGTTGATTTAGAAATACAATTGATACTTTCTGAACTAAAATTGATTTATCTGAAATACAATGGATGCTTTCAGAAATACAATTCGTGATTATGAAATACAATTATTACTTTCTGAAATCATTATTTGATTTACAATACTTTCCGAAATACAATTAGAAAAGGTGTAGTTTCAGTTCACAGTAATTAGGAATGTAAAAAGACTTAATAATTAATAAACAGCATGAACTACAACTACTACTACTGTTATTGTACAAAGAATAGGACCCAAGTCGACTCAATTTACATGAAATTCTCAAAAGCGTTTGAAAGTATTTCAATCATTAGTTACTACTTTGGAAATTTGATTAATTGGATTTTTGTCCCAAACTAATACAATGGCCTAATAATTTTCTAAAAAGTCCAACTCTAAAAGTTAAAATAGGGAAGCACATTTCCAAAGTAAAAACTGTACATTCAGGTGTTCTACATAGATCACACTGTGTACCCTTTTATGAGGTTGCAAAGCCTTATATTTGCATATGGTCTAAATTTATTTAGAGAAATTATAATTACGGTTGCAGATTGATTAATAAGATTTAAATTTTGGGACTGCCATGGTAGAAAATGAAAAGGGTGTCTTCGATATCTTTGATTCTTTTACCTAAGTGCCCCGGGGGCTTATGCTTAGTTTATGATGGAGAAAGACCTTACAAAACAGCCACTAACTTTGAATGCTTTATGGGATTGACGCTAACCCCAATTGTGTGACAATGAGGATCTAATGTATAAGTGAGAGTAAGTGAGAAATAATGAAGAACTCCTAGTCACAAATGTGTGTACTCAAAACGCTTGGGGATTGTGTGTGTATTCTTTAAAGAACAAAAATCCATCACTCGAAAATTTTTCTTCGTCGGTGCGAGAAGTAAATGTAACATCCAAAGAAATTTGTTCCACGAGCCACTTGCAATAGTTTGTCTTAAGCACAAGGTCATTTAGTAAAAGGACTTGAACTTTGTTGTAGTGACACCCATGGAAGCCTTCGTCTACCAGAAAATTGTTAATAGAAGACTTGGATACCTTCGAGTGTTCCTTTTTGGATCTTCATCCAATACATTCAGAATTTCTTTCTGGATTTAGTGGAAGACCAATTGTTAACATACCCGATTCACTATATCTTTGATCTAACCTTCACATAAGATTATTATTTGGATAACTTCTAGCAGAATACATCTCAGCTTACATCCTCGAAGCTTCCAATGCATTTATGAGTGCATTCACCAACAATTGAGGACCTTGCTGCAAAAAGGGGATATCTCCATTTTTGAGATAATACTTTAACTTAAGTTAAAAAATAATCAGATTTATTTGATGCAAGAAATAAATACATCCCAATATTACCTATTTATTATCGGACCCCTGTAGAAATAAAAATTATATTTAGCTTGTGGTAATGATGCGGCAATATTGTGATGTTGTGATATCGTTTTTCAATATATTCACAATATTGTGAAACAATGGAAGTAAAATGTTGTGAGTACAACATTCCAGCGACATTTAGAAAATATGGTTCTTATCATATTCTGTAAACCTCTTCTTACAATATTGTGTCCCATCGGATCATGAATATCTGCTGAATAAAAATATTTTAAATTATTAAAAACGTTTATTTTTCGCCCGAATTATTTATTATTATAAATATTACCAAAATATTTGCACCACAACATTCTCACAATTTACGCACGATGTTGTCACAACGTTTTCACAATTTTGTCACGATATTAAAAAGATGTACTCACAATATTGTCACCACATTATTTGGGTCAACATTTTAACATGTGCACAACATTGTGACACAATGTTATAATATTGTGTACGATATTATCACAACATTGTCGCAAAATCGTGTTTCTACTCGGGAAATAAGCCAAAGTATTAAATGAATGAAAATGAAGCTGTCACCTTTTTGCAGTAAGGTTTTTTATTTTCAACATGATGTGGTTTCGTGATTTGTATAAATATTATAAATAAATATTTGGTTTAAGATAATAGTGAAACCAAACCAAAAAAAAAGACAGAACTTAATAAACATAAACAAATCAATTATAACAAAAAACATTCTGGTTACTTTTAATGGCGGTTAGTGGTTATAATTTAACAATGCTTATATAATCTTTATTGTAAAAATGGTCCATTTAATTTAAAAACAGAGAATATTAATTTTAATGATGAATTTAGTAACCCGCATCAAATTCTTTTTAATTTAATGAATCTTGACCAAGGTCAGACCTCAAAACCAACGTTGCAGTGGTTTCATAAGACTGGGAATAGGAAATGTTAAGGATCGACTTACACTTGCAAATCTAAACAAGCATATTAAAATGTAATATACCGAGTGTTATATAATAATAAACAAAATAATACAACTCTAAAATAATAATCAATAAATTAATATACAGGGTGTCTCAAAACCTTAAAAAAATCATAATATTTTTAAGATATTAACACATGAATTAAGAACAATGTGAAAAGATGCAGGGAGATAATTATGTATGGAATCAGAACGGTCATGCCCAAATGCCTGGATAAAAAAAATTTAAATTTGGTGGGATCTAAAGGGGATTTGGTATAGCCATTTAAAAAAATTCAAATGGCTGCCGTGTCAACAATCCGAGCGATAAAATTTTTTTTTCATCTTAAAATATTTGTACCAAGGCCCCATTTTTTTTATCCAGCCATTTTGAAATGACCGCTTTAGTTCCATACATAAAAATCACCCTGTATAATACCGGCAACACATGCATAAGGTGTGAAGTATATTAATTGTCATTTTACTTATGAAACCACAGTTATTCTAGTGCATTTTGATGGAGATTGTCAAAATAACTATTCGAGCTTTGACAGTTTTAAGAGTTATTCAGAAGAAACGCTGTTTTTTCTTTATATATCTTTTAATTCGAGCAATTTTTAGGAAGTACTGTCTTTGCTGCTTTATAATATTGTTACGTTTATCGTTCAAAGACAAATATTACAAAAAAAGATAGTCACCAGACCTTTTGATGTAATAAAAAAAAATAAATGTTAAAAGAGCTTCAGTAGAAAAAAAGTTATGACCAAAAACACTAACATCAAATTTGTCCACTTAAATTTACCGACTATCCTCGTAAAACATTTACTTCGAGTCTTATTTTCCCTTATAAAACAACTTTTTTCCAGTAGTTCACCAAGAGTTGCTGACAATATGGTGACAGCGTATGCGCAAATTTCGGGACACCCTGTATAGATTAGAGAAAATTAGGACATGCTTTTCTAAACCAAAGTAATAATAACAATAAAATCAATTGATCATCATTTTACCAAATAAATATGTTTCAAAAATATTAAACTTTTAAAAATGTACTCCTATTTTTAAAGTATTGTCTACTAAAATGTAGTTTTAAGATGTAAGTACCTATTTTATTTATAAATAAATAGCTAAAAAAATTATAAAAATGAGTTATTAAAATTTTATTATTTTTCTTTTAAAAGTCCAGTATATAAAAACGAGATAAACAAATATTATCTTCTTTAATGTTAATAAAAAATGAAACAAATTTTAAACTTTTTTAAACAATTTCAAACTTTTCCGGTCCCTTGCGCAGGCAACTTGTTTTAAATCCCTCGCCTTTGTGTTCTTAAAAAAGGCGAAACAAATTTTTCCGCTGCCGATTGTTTCCACCAAGCCTCCCCAGCATTTCGTCCCTTTTATCTTTACGCTTAAAAGCTGATTTGATTTATAAGATTCGAGTTTAATAACGCCGTGTTTCTTAAAAAATATCTTGGCGCTTGCAAAAACAACTTTACGATTTAAATTTGAACATAACTCACTTCTATGTCCTGCAAAGAGATAAAAATACTATATCAACATAAGGATAAGGTGACTAATTTTTAGTAAAGAACCCATATTTTTACAAAAATTAGCATACAATTTAAATTAATCATAAAATGATTGGGTAAATTAGTTGGTTAAAATTACTTTCTTATTAAAGTATTTTATGATCAATGTATAAAAGGAAATGCAATGCAAAATTGTTAATCAAAAGAAAGGACATCAAAGTGTAATAATTGAACCCCAAGAAATTCCAAGTTGTGACAGGAATAAAACAGATATTTAATTAAAATTTATCTGATGTCACCAAAGGAAAATAACTAAAAATAAAGAAATCTCAACAGGAAAATTATATTTACTTTTTACTTTTTTTTTTATATTAATAAATTTACCCATAAGTCGACGTTTACTGATATAAAAATCTAGTATTTTACTTGCGTACTACAATGTCATCTTGAAGGGCGGAAATTTGAGTGACATAAAAACGTTCTTTATCAGATGGAATATCATAATTAACTCATTATGATACTAGAATCATAAAGAGTTCATGTTTCACCTCTCACCTCGACTAGTATCATAATGATTGACGTTACGTCCCTTATGACATAAATAATGTTTTATTAAATGTACAATGTACCACTGATAATTAAATCAATAATTCCTGAAAACGTGGTCATGGAAAATATTTATTAATAAAATACACTTTTTTTCATCAGTTTTGTGATGAAATAACGTTTTTTTCTACTACAAACGTTTATATAAAACTTTATTGGAATAAAGTAAAATGTAGTATTTTTAAATGAAAGAGCAAGATATATTTTATGAAATTTTTATCTTTAAATTAATCAAAGATTGCCACGAAAACATGTTTCGCTTAAAAATAACAAATAAAACCTATTGGATGTCAAAATAGTGCCTTGTAACCTCGTATCTCAGCAACAAAAAAGTTTTTCAAGAAAATTTTAATTGAATTTAATGTTTTATAAGCAAAGTTTATTTTTATTTATCAAGTTTTCACTTTACATAAGTTAATATTAAAATTTATTTCATAAAAGTTTTTAAGTAAGAAATTTACTGCGATTTTTACTAAAAATATAAAAATTATATACCGGGTGTCCACGAAACTAACACCACTCCTGTAATTTCTTTATTTATAAAAATTAAAATTTGTAATTTTTCTATGTTACATTTAAAATAAGAAATTTGATATCATTTCCAGTGGAACAAGAAATAAAATTAAAAAAAATTTTGGTGCAATAAATACGTTTTCTTATGCCATATAACATAATATAATTTCAAGTTTTTAATTTTATAAAGAAAGAAATTACAGGGCCCTAGTTTGGTGGACACCGCGTATACAGGGTGAACAAAAAGTTCGGCAACGACCGTTTATTTTTGAAAAAAATGTTTCAAATAAAAGTTGTACGATTCTTAGCGACGCACTATCTGAAAATATTGCCCATGACCTTGAACACCAAGATGAAGGTTAGGCGATAATCACTTAACTTTTTTTAAATAAGGGCAACACATTTTTATTGCAGATTATTATAGCCTGCTTTCAAAGGTTTAACATATTTTTTTTATTTTTCTAAAGTAAACAGTTTAAAAGTTATAAGGGTTTAAATTTTTAATACATATTCATTTTTATGGCGTATTATTAAAGCTTGCTTTCAAAGGTTTATGGAGCATATTTTAATATTTTAGAAGTTACAAGAGTTTAAAGTTTTAATAGGTGAGTTTGGCAACATCGTGCCGATTTTTTAATAACCACAACCCATACAAATTTTATTTGTAATATTTTTTTCAAGAATGCTTACTTTCATAATAAGTCGGCGCGGCGTTGCCTAACTTACCTATTAAAACTTTAAACTCTTGTAACTTCTGAACTATTTACTTTAGCAAAATAAAAAATATGTAGCATAAACCTTTAGAAGCAAGCTTTGATAATACGTAATAAAAATGGATGGTTGCTATTTAAAAAAAGTTAAGTGATTATCGCCTGATCTTTAATTTGCTGTCTAAGGTCATGACAATATTTCTGAAAAGTACGGCATTAAGAATCATACAACTTTTATTTGAAACATTTTTTTGTAAAATGCTTAATTTCCAAAATAAAACAGCGTTGCCGAACTTTATGTATTGAAAATTTAAGCCCTTGTAACTTTTAAACTGTTTACTTTAGAAAAATAACAGAATACGTTCCGTAAACCTCTAAAAGCAAGCTATAATATAAAAGGAGTGTGCTATTTAAAATAATATGAGTTGTTATCGTCTGACCTTCAACTTGAGGTTGTCATGGCAATATTCTCAAATGGTGCGTCACTAAGTATGGTACAACTTTTGGTTTAAACATTTTTCTCAAAAAAACTTCATTTCAAAAATAAACAGGCGTTTTCCTACTTTTTGTTCACACTGTATGTAATGCAACTCAAATTGGGACACCCTGTATATGATATTTTTATTATTTTATTTGAATTTAAAAATACAAAATGGTTGTTAAAAAGGACTATTTTTTTAAAATGGGTATAATTAGAGAAAACAAGATTTTTTTACATTAAGAGTATTCACAGCTAACCTAAAAATTAAAAAAACAACTTCTCATTTTTTTGATTTATTTTTAAATATATAAATTTTATTTTTCGGTTGAAAATTAAGTTACATTAATTCTTAGATGTTTAAAGTTCGTTTTTGTTTCTATTTTTTGTTTTTTTTTTTTTATAAAAAAATTTAAAATTAAAATAGAAACAAAAACAAACTTTAAACAACTAATAACTATTGTAACTTAATTTTCGACCGAAAAATAAAATTAATATATTTAAAAATAAATTTAAAAAATGAGAAGTAGTTCTTAAATTTTTAGGCAACCAAAATTACACGTGAATGCTGTTAATACCAACAATTAAAAATTTTGTGTAAAAATAGAAATTTTATTTATGTAGTGGCATATATCGATGTGTCATCATATATTATTTACTTAACTCTCATTTCTCAAGCTAATTAATGCAGCTGACATTAATAAAAGAACACTTGAGCAATTGATATTGCCAGCGTTTAGTCATAGAATTTAAATTGAATGAAAAATTTATGATAAATTAACAACGTATGTAGGAAGACGTTAAACAATTCTCATATCCCACGCTTAGAAAATGAGATATTAACATCTCCCACTAATAAATACATGCTATTTAAATAGCCCTAATGGATTCACTTGAATAATTTATTTATATCATATTTATATAGAGGGTGTCCCATTGAATAATTAATATTAAGATAAAATGATCTTCCAAATTTTGCGGGATCCAACCCCTACTTCCACTTAAAAAAACGAAGAGGGTTACAAAGCCAACTTAAATTGTTGGCGATTCAAATTAATATTTCCCGCGCGAATGTATATGTTTGGTTACATACTCTAGTGACGTCACGTCAGTGACAAAATAAATAAAAATTTAAACTTGCAAAGAAATAATACAAAGTAAATTAGGTAAGTAGACCTTATTTACTTGACTATAATAGACATTAACAAACGTTAAACGCTAAATTCGTCTGCACAAATATCACGGACGTGACGTCATTTCCTAGTTCCGCGGTATGCCAAAAGAGGGAGATCGCTTAGCTAGAATCGCCAATATTCGGCCAATAATGAGTTTAATTATTATTTAGTTATTTTAATCTTTTTAAAAGGAACACTCTGTATTTTAAATGGTGTAGTTTTGAACGTAAAGCACGAACTAAAAAAGTTTCTTGTTGAAAAATGTTTTCAATTAAAGTATTAGAATTTCAGATTAAGACGTAAAGCTTAGTTGAAAGTAATTTACAGCGGCCTTTATGTAAATGCACGATCGTATCTTTAAGTTGTTGAATGGTCCTTTAGCATCTTACTTTTAAATAGATTACTAATTATCACAAGCAAAATATACAGAAACAACTTGGAGCAAAAACTTTAATTTGCAACCAAGCTTAAGTCATCGAATAATCAGATATCATGTGGGATTAAAGAGGTTCTATCTGGCGTACATGTACGCGATGAACTGTATAATGAAATTGTATCAAAGCAAGGATGGAAATTGTAAGTGTGTACGAGCCCTTCGAGTGCAGGGCGGTTCTGTTGTGAGATTAATGAAGGACCTTGCGATTCACAGTATCACACAATAATTTCGCCCCCTGCTTTAATGGACTTACCTCTCACCTACCGCTGTTTAATTACAACGCTTCGTCGTTCATATTTTGAAAGGAGCCCTTATTCGCCCTCCTTTAGTGCTTTGTTTGTTTTAGTACGGACCGTAATTTATAAATAATATGTTTTTTATTCAAGATGTTTCAAAATTAAGCTTTCAAAATTTTCCACCTCTAGACTTATTAACTCAACAAAAATTCAAAGTAAATCTACACCATTAAAATATCGTTTTCCGGACCATCTTCCAAAAATCGAGTCGAAAATAGTGTATTCAATACAGCGAATTTATCTGAATATGGAATTTATTCACTGATCTCGATGGGAAGTTTAGGGATTGTACCAAATAAGCTAGGGTTGGAGTAGTTTTGGGCTCTAATTTATGCATTTCTGAACAATTCTTGCCTTGATACGAAGGTAGAAATGGATGCTAACGTGAGGGTTTTAAATATGCCTAGCAATTTTTGCAGTGAAAATAATCAGCGCCCAAATCTACCATATCGTAAAAGATTTATTTTATTTAGCGTCCAGATCTATTCCAACCTCAAAATCAAGTGGAACCTCTACGTCGTTTCTATTTCAATTTACAATAACTTATACAGGGTGTCCCCAAATAGGCCCCCAATCTCGCCGCTACGTTATTAGCAGTTTTGCAAGTGATACTCAATTTTTCAAATACTCCTCAAAGGTAGACAACCAGACAAGCCAGATGATGATAATAGTTTATTATTACTTTTCAATTTGTACAATTTTTTTAAATAGCGGTACTTACCAAGAGTTTTAAATAATCAAAATAACTCTAAAAACCTAAATGTGATATTTCTACTATTATTTCAGTTCTCTACGTATTGTAGAACGTGTGCGCAAACTTGGGGACACCCTGTATAGCAAAAAATTTTGGGAATTAAAAAAATCATCTATAAGGAACAGACTTACGTGCATTTAAAGTAGACGATATTTTATTTCACTAAAATAGTGCAAATAATTTCTCTTCGTGGGTAACCAAATTTTTTATTGGCATCAAAATTTAATACTCAACGCTATCCTTAAATAAGTCACCCACATGGAGTTGAATTTAAATATTTACAAGGAAGGTTTGATAGGACGGGCCATTTAGAATATGAAAAAATAGCTATTACTAAGGAAATGGAAATTGCTATAGTGACAGGTGTAGTTGATGACCTACATACTGCTCTCAAAAAATAAGCGCCCAATTTGATGTTTCCTAGTCGAGTTTATGTTGCAATTCAGTAAGAAATAAAATATCTTTATTATTACATGTAAATGGTATAATGTTTAATGCAAATAACTTTTGAAGAATTTATTATTTTAATATAACTTGTTGGGATTTTAATTTTTAATTAATTTAAATGTCAAATAAATATTTATAAATATCAACCAGTTTTCTTATTCTACGTCAAACCAGTTTCAAATCCAATAATTTACGAGATTTTTTGAGGATTTTTTGACTGCACATAAGGAACACTGTGCATATAAATTAGTACCTAGTAGTATAATAGCTATAATTAATGTACGAGTTTCTTATAGTTTTTGTATATTATTTTACGGATTGTCCAGCAAAAGATACAAAAAAAACATCTACGAAATTGGAGCACCCTGTATAGTATACAAATAAACCTTTTGCAAAACTATAATTTTATTCTTTGATATTTAAATTTACGATGTTGGTACATGATGATTTGGATAAGATATTACAAACTCAGTAAAAATGTTTATTATTCTCTGTATCCAACTTTATTATATTATAAATAAAGTTGGATACAAAGAATAATAAACATTTTTACTGAGTTTGTAATATCTTATCCAAATCATCATGTACCAACATCGTAAATTTAAATATCAAAGAATAAAATTATAGTTTTGCAAAAGGTTTATTTGTATACTATACAGGGTGCTCCAATTTCGTAGATGTTTTTTTTGTATCTTTTGCTGGACAATCCGTCAAATAATATACAAAAACTATAAGAAACTCGTACATTAATTATAGCTATTATACTACTAGGTACTAATTTATATGCACAGTAAAAATGTTTATTATTCTTTGTATCCAACTTTATTTATAATATAATAAAGTTGGATACAGAGAATAATAAACATTTTTACTGAGTTTGTCTTTGATATTTAACAATTTTTATAAGTTTCACTATTTGAAGAAGTTAATCAATGGAAAGCTATATATTTAGTGACCTAATTTTCTCATGTAGATAGTTGACAGGGCCAATTTAAACTTTAAAATAAAATACAAATTGATTTATACAGCCAACTTAGATGCAAATCGATCGTAAACTGAACTTACGGTTCAATCTATTTTAAGGTGGATTCTACATTTATCAGAACTATGCGATTGCAACCAAAATTTATTAAAATATTAATTTTGAAAGGTGATTTGCATGCAATTGATATTGCATTCATTTAACATTCATATTTTTAACTTAAATTAAATTCTGTATGTATTAATTTTTAATAATAATACGTACAATACTAAAAAATTAGAATAGTAGTTCCTTTTTTAGTACATGTAGTTTTGAGTAAAATCATATATACCTTTTCTTCAAGAGCGTATAATGAATTATTAAAAAAATGGTTTTTATTTGCATTTTATTTGTAATTTTCTGAGCAAGTGTCTGATCTAAAAGATCTTGGATATTTTTACTTAAAAGAGAAGATATGAGTAATACCTAGTTATTTATGCAAAAAGTGGATAATATTTCCACGAGTTGCATACACTATTTTTTTCTATGATCATCAATCAGTGAAACTAATAAAATTCCATAAAAACATGAAATTCATGAAAGATATTGACATTTCTACAATTTTTATTTTTGATCAATTGTTAGTGCATAAAGTCATCCATTTTTGCTTTAGTGATTAAATTGATTTTTAAATCCACTTCATACTTGCATTTTTAAAAATTCATTTTTTTCTCGTGCTCTACAAAGTTTTGCACCTATCATTTTTAGCAAATTTTGTCCTTCTTGGGCAAATCAAAGTACTTTATAAACGTTGCGCATTTTTTACTTTTTTTAGAAAATTCGATAAAACAAAAAGTGATAACATACATACAGGGTAAACAAAAAGTTGGGCAACGCTTGTTTATTTTTGAAACAAAGCATTTTTGAAAAAAAAATGTTTCAAATAAAAGATGTACGATTTTTAGCGGCGCAGTATCTGGAAATATTGCCCATGACCTTGAATAGCAAAATGGAGGTCAGGCGATAATCACTTTTTTTAAATATTTTTATTGCAGATATACTTCTTCTCCTTGGATAAACAAAGTATACCCGATTATACCAGATTTACGTCGGAAATGTAAAAACATGACCATAGAGAGCGAAAGAGTCACAAAACATTTACTTTATTGACGTTTTAAATGATAAACGAGTTTACCATCCTTAAGAAGTCATATTTAGAATTTTAGGTACATTTTTTTCATTAAAAAGATTTAAAAAGGTAAATGCAAAATTATTAATTTGACTCACTACAAACAATTACCCTAATGCATCCAGTTTCGATTTAAATAAAAATTAATATAATAATAAAAATACACCTAATAAATTAAAAAATTTATAGTAGGCTAAGATATCATGCGAAATTTGTAGTGCACTTACCATGTTTTTTGTTTTAAAAGAAGTTTGGTAAAAATCAAGTAAAAAATGTCAGTAAAAGTACTATCTACTAAATGCCCAAGCAAAACATCGGAATGTTGAATATATAAAACTGGGGTCTCTTAGGGACCCCACTTGGACAGTGGGGATTAACCTTTATCTTTTGTTGACGCAAGTTTACGAACTCTAATCATGTAGTTCATTTTAAATTTGAAGAAATGGCAATTACAGTTCTTCCGCGTATGTTGGTCAAAACCATCATAGTCCGGTCAATTTAGACATGCAAGGGTGCACAAATTAGCGTAGAGCTAAAAATTGGTATGAATGTTCGAAATACCATTATAAATGAATGCTGAAAAATCCCCATCGATCCCGTACCCAGAAAAAATTTTATTCAAAGGTCTTAAAAATGGGTTTTTTGAGTTTTTCAGTAAAAAGGTAAGTTTTATCTTAAAATTAGGTCAAATAAAAATTGTAGATCATATAATTATCTATAAAAAATGTATTTATACTTTTTTTCCTAAGAGCTACCGTTTCTGAGATATAACGATTATAAAAGTTGTAATCTTCATAATATGCACATTATTCGTCAGATTCATAATCGTCTACTATACACGATTACATTTTTTAACCCAATTTCAAAAACCCGGTCTCAAATTAAAGGGAAATGTTTGCTTTATAATCCCTTAGGAATGGATTTTTTTTAAACGACGGGAAAGCTTTCAAAAGCGCTCCCGAAAAAGTCAATTTTTCGCTGTTTTTTTCGAGCGTCCTCCGCGCCGACTTTAAAAAATCGTAGCTCCGCCGGGTTCAAAATCGAAACCACCAAATCGGGCCCCCTTTATTCCCATATCCTCATTTACTATATCCAAAATTTCCGACCCTCCTAGGTTAATCCTGTGGTGAGGGCGAATTTTTCTTTGAAAACGTCAAAATGTCGCGTTTTTTAGCGAAAAAGAAAACAAAAAGGTAATATTGCTTAGCTTTTGACTGTAGCCTTAGGAACAAATCGTGAATAGCATTTTCGTAAAAAGGAAACAGACTTACGTACCCACAGCGGAGCACTTTTTCGAAATTTTTGTTTGTATCTCATATTCTGACGCTTGAAAATCAGAGTACAAATTTGGACATTTTTTAACGAAATTTAAAAAATCGTACCTACCATACGACTGGACCGATTTTAACGGAACGTGGCTTATATTGTGGCTATAAGTACCGTTAATACCCAGAAAAATAATCGGATTTATCCGCCGCGTCCAGCGGCGTCAGGATTTTTTTCCAAAAACGTAGAAACATATCGATAAAAAACGGCGCGTAGAGAAAATTGGGCCAAAATGGGACAAAAAATGAAAAATCGCTATACGTGACCTGAAAGAGGATTGATCGAACGAGGTCAGTTTGAAGTTTTGAAATTTCTAACTTTTCATTTCACCTCACACCGACCTATTAAAATCAAAATTGTATTTTTTCAACACGCAGCAACCAAAATAATCGCTGTAAGGTAACGACACATCCTATCGTCTAACTAAAATATGCGTTGTAATGAGATTTTCAAGTACTACTACGCGATGCGTTGACTTTTTTCAATTTCGAAAAAAAAAAATTTTAATCGCGCGAAAAAATTAAAAAAAAAAATGCGATTTTGACAATTTTTTTTACCCCCTTCCCCTTCATCGATTTTAACGAATGGCTTATCTTAAAGGTTTTTGCGTAGGCTTTTACACAAAAAAAGATTCGTTTTGATATCTTTATTCGTTTAGAAGTTAGGACCGAATAACCGTTGAAAATTTGAAAATTTCACTTTTGGACGAAGAAATTGCTATAAAATTTTTGATTATTCAGAAAATAATTAATTTTGACCGAACCAGTTTGCCGATTAGAACGATTGATGGCTTATAGTGACCGATAGAAAAATATTTTTAATTGTATTACAGCTTTAGTGATGTGTATACGTGGCGTACTTATGCATATTATGAAGATTACTACTTTTTCAACTTTTATAATCGTTATATCTCAGAAACGGTGGCTCTTAGGAGAAAAAGTATTAAGTCATTTTTTATAGATAATTATATGGTCTACAATTTTTGTCTGACCTAATTTTATGATAAACCTTACCGTTTTGCTGAAAAAAGCGAAAACCCCATTTTTAAGACCTTTGACCTAGAATAAAATTTTTTCCAAGTACGGGATCGATGGGGACTTTTCAGCATTCAATTACAATGGTGTTCCTAACATTCATACCAATTTTAGCTCTACCCTAAATTGTGCAGCTTTACTACTACGGACGTTTATTTTTTTGTAAATTATTTGCTAATATAAAAAATAAAAGAATAGTTTGCTTATAGTAGAAAAACGAGACTTAAAGAGTTAAAAAAAACATTATTAGGTTAAATAGGTACTTCAAAAGAAAAGTATATTTGTGATAATGACATTTTGTGTAGGTATAAAATATGATGAAAAAATTGGATAATCTGGTATAATACATTTAAAGTTAATTTCAGTACTTTTAATTCAGATTTTTTGTGTTGTTTATGTAGAACTTCAAGTGTGTAGTGCGATGCTGAAATAAATCAATAAGCTTATTTGGTATTTCGTTACAAAATTACCCAACCACTTCAAACACAACTTGAAATATGATACAAACTCTGTGATGTATATTTCCTGGACACAAATTTGTCACAAGGTTAGAAATACCAATATTTATCTATATAAATTTTTTCACTTTACTGAGAGCATAACACGATAATTTAACTCAATTAAAAAATTTCTCTCAACGATCATAATTACTATATTATTTTTTGAATTGGACTATGTTTATCAAATAAAAACAGTTGTTATCAAACAGTTCTATATTTAGTAAAAAAGAAAACTTCGTTTATCTCTAAAGGATATTTTTAAATCTTTTCTCTTTATTATTCAAGTCGTGGTTAATCATGAAAAATAATTAAAATCAAATTTAACTATTTAGGATTTTCAATAGTTTTATATTTATTAACCATAGTTTATTTCCCCACATACTAGCATGACAGGATAAAAGGTTTATAAAAAGACAATAGACATATTACCAGCTGTCACTTTAATAATTTTAACACTGCCGACGTTAAATTTTAGATAACGACGTGGTGGTGCAATTTTTCCCATTTGGTCCACAAACGTGAAATATTTCTAGCTGTTCGATTATAATTTTTCCCGTTCACGTCTATACCATTCGTCGCTAAATGTGCTCACAATGCAGTTTTTAATTCGAATATTGTCGGAAAAGCCTGGTTTGAATTTTTATATGGAGAAATTTCAAGCGTGAAATTAATTTCGCTCCAGCAGCACGTAGCTTTTTTTTGTATTAATTAATTAACAATGTATAAATGTTTTCTTTATAATTAAAACATCTTTAATTTTTTTTAAAAATAATATCCTGGAGCACCGTAATATCTATGTACGTGTATAATTTGAACTAGGAAGTGATATCAAACGCGGTTTTTACTCGAAAGGAACTGAAATTGCACGTAATCATCAAGCAACTAAAATCACTGTAAATTCCATGGGATTTTATTAATCCTATTTTAACTGTACATTTGTAAATAAAAAACGTTTAGATGCCCGTATGAGGTTTTCAGAACAACAAAGTGCAAATTTAATGAGACACGTTCTTCACACTATTTTATATTGGAATTCAACTCACGCCAAGATTTTTTAATATTCCAGATCTATAATTTCAGTACCATATTAACATGCATAAATTTAACAGTTGATTGTTTTGGATTGTTATGTTATTTTAACGTACGAGTGCACAAATGTTTGTTGGGCTAATTAGCAAGTTTAAACAAAGTTTGTTGTAGGTGATTTTGATAAATGTGGTGTATATATTATAAGCTTATTTATAAGGTATTTTTTGTTTTAATAAAGTTTTAATTTTAAGCGTAATTTTAAACATAATTATCCAGCAAAAAATGTTGTAAAGTTTTTAAAATTTATTAAAACACACCTTTTAATTATAACTTCAATTATATATGAAATTTTTAATGAGTTTTGACTAGCCACGTGGCTTTTTTTTATTGTAGAAGTGTTTTCATTGCTGGCTTTAATTGTAAAGATGTTTTAAAATCAATACTAACATAATGAAAGTTCAAGCTTGAAGCTTTAAAGAAAATGCAAATATAATAGAAGCTTAAATATGTACTTAATAATTAAACATAAATCATAATATACACGAATTAATTGACAACAAAAAAATATATTTGGTGATTAATCTACTTGTCTTTTCGATAATTACAATAAAAACCATTACAGTTCGTTGACTCTATAAAAACCTGCATTTAAAAGAGCATTTATCGCGCCTGCTTCAACAATGCAAATGATTAAGTGAGGATAATAACTTAAAAATGTAACCGACGAGTCTTGATTGATAACAGGAATATGTGTAAAGTGCATTCATTCCTTTTTCATTATTTACTGCACTGGTTTGAAATTAATTGCTTGTCTATCTCAACGAATACAAACGATTTGTTATTTTTCAACCACAAAATTTATGGCTTATATTTTTCAGTTCTGCGGGTTACCAAAATATATTTGAGATGTATAAAAATTTGGTAAAACAGGGTAATTTAAAAAAAAAATAAATAAAAGGTACAATAATTCCAAGAAATTATACTTTAGAATAGCCCTTTGTAATAATACTAAGTAAATAAATTAAATATTAATTTTATTAAATGTTCAAAATGTGGTCCATACCTTTGCATACAATAATACACTCCGGTCAATTTAACCTTAAAAATAGTAGTAAAGATGCAAAAATTAGCGTAGAGCAAAAAATTAGTATAAATGTTCGGAACACCATTATAAATGAATGCTGAAAAATCCCCATCGATCCCGTACCTGGAAAAAATTTTATTCAAGATCAAATGTCTTAAAAATGGGTTTTTCGCGTTTTTCAGCAAAACGGTAAGTTTTATTATAAAATTAGGTCAGACAAAAATTGTAGATCATATAATTATCTATAAAAAATGACTTAATACTTTTTCTCCTAGGAGCCACCGTTTCTGAGATATAACGATTATAAAAGTTGAAAAAGTTGTGATCTTCAAAGTACGCCACGTATACACATCACTGAAGCTGTATACAAGTAAAAATATTTTTCTATCGGTCAATGTAAGCCATAAATCGTTCTAATCGGCCAACTGGTTCGGTCAAAATTAATTATTTTCCAATTAATTAATTCATAGGAATTTCTTCGTCCTAAAGTGACATTTTCAAATTTTCAACGGTTATTCGGTCATAACGTCTAAACGAATAAAGATATCAAAACGAATCCTTTTTTGTGTGAAAGCCTTCGCAAAAACCTTTAAGAAAAGCCGTCATTCGTTAAAATCAATAAAGGGACAGGGGGGTAAAAAATTTTTTTGTCCCGTTAGGCCCCCATTTCCTCCACCAATTTTCTCTACGCGCCATTTTTTATCGATATTTTTCTACGCTTTTGGATAAAAAATCCCGACGCCGCTAGACGCGCCGGATAAAACCGATTATTTTTTTGGGTATTAACGGTACTTTTAGCCACAATATAAGCCGCGATAAATTTGGACCTCTAATAACAAAGTTTTTGTTACAAGTTGTCATCAAGTGAGAAACACGTTGCTGGATCGAAATTTGCTGCATCCAAAAAGTGCTGGACCAGAAATTACAAGTTCGAATATTGCTATCGCAAATTTTTGTGTCGAAATATTACCGGGTCGAAGTATTGCCCGTTTGAAACATTGCTGGTTTGAAATATTGCTGCGTCTAAATATCGCTATACCGAAACATCGTTTGGCCGTAACATTACTGGGTCGAATATCGTTACATCGGAAAATGGAGGGGGTAAAGCAGAGCTGCTGCACGCGTCATCTGTGTTAAAACTTAATGCATACCCCTACCCTTTTTCGATGCAGTGATTTTCTATCCAATAATATTTCGGCCCAACGATTTTCGGTCCATCAATTTTCGATGCAGCGACTGTTTGGTCACCCAACTGAAGTTATATATGATCACCCTGTAGAGTTATACATACAGGGTGTAAACGTTTAAACGCATCGATCGGTATTTGAAGCGCACGGGTTTTAGTGCGAGAAGCTTTTCGTTGCGTAGCCTCTCATTCTAAACGCTCGCAACTCTCCTACGAAAAATTACATTGCGTAAAGTAAAATTGCCGCGCGCTATCTCACCATATTATTCAAATCATATCATTTTCATTCTTAATTACGTATCTAAATAAAAACGACATTTATTTAATTAATTAAAACAATAAATTATAGGAGTCATTTCTAAAATAACAAGTTAGTTTTACTTTAATAAAATTCCGGTTCAGTTTTGTTTTTAATTTGTCATTTATTGTTTTTAAGCGTTATTTTCGTCTTTTTGAACATGAACCTGTATTTTTCATATTGTTACTAATTATCCCGCTTTGTAATATTTTACTTCTTTTGCTAGAGGCAAGTCTACACCTCTAAAAATTATTATTTTAAAATAATTATTTCGGATTTCAAAATTCGATAGTTAGTCTACAAAACAATACAAAACTTTTTTTTTAAATACACATTTTTCATAATTTTTATTTAAAAATTGCGTTTTTAAGTAATTTATGTTGGAAAATTATAGGGGAAGTTATTGGGGTATTAAAAATCGGGTTGCAGCGTTTTGTAAAACATACATTTATTTAAGTGTAAGTATTTTTTATGATAATTAATTAAGTAATAAATGTGCTGCAAATCGTCCAGCATTTATAGTTTTGCTGCGGAGAGAAGTTACAAGATATGCATTGTTTTTAAAATTGTTTGTATTATTAAAGGGTACTAGTTCTGAAAAGATATTACTTATTTTGGGGAAGACGGTTTTCAACGCATATTCATCGCTTCATCTCGCCGAGCCGTGAGTAGGCAGCCAACAACTCTCCTTCCAAATTTACATTGTGGAAAGTACCAATGCATCGCCTCGCGCTATTTCTGCATATTAATCGTATCGCGCGGATTTTCTTATAACCACTAAATCATATCATTATCATTCTTAATTACGTATCTACTTTACGCCATAAACACGAAATGTATTTAATTAATTAAAAAAATAAGTTATGGGAGTCATTTCTAAAATAACACGTTAGTTTTACTTTACTAAAATTCCGGTTCAGTTTTGTTTCTAATTTGTCATTTATTGTTTTTACGGGTTATTTCTATCTTTCTGAACATGAACCTGTATTTTTCTCATTGTTACTAACTACCTTGTAATATTTTACTTTTTTGTTAGTGGCAAGTCCACACCCCTAAAAATTATTATCTTGAAATAATTATTGCGGATTTCAAAATGCGATAGGAAATCTACAAAACAATTCAAAACTTTTTTTAAATACACATTTTTCATAATTTTTATTTAAACATGACGTTTTTAAGTAATTTGTATTGAAAAATGTAGCAAAAGTTTCTAAAATTTTAAAAATCGGATTGCGGCGTTTCGTAGAAAATACATTTATCTACTTTTTTGTGATTGATACGAAATTTATTTAATTAATTAAAAAAATAAATTATAGGAGTCATTTCTAAAATAACAAGTTAGTTTCGTCTGCAAATCGTCCAGCATTTATAGTTTTGCTGCGGAGAGAAGTTATAAGATATGCATTGTTTTTAAAATTGTTTGGATTATTAAAGGGTACTAGTTCTGAAAAGATATTACTTATTTTGGGGAAGACGGTTTTCAACGCATATTCATCGCTTCATCTCGCCGAGCCGTGAGTAGGCAGCCATCAACTCTCCTTCCAAATTTACATTGTGGAAAGTACCAATGCATCGCCTCGCGCTATTTCACCATATTAATCGTATCGCGCGGATTTTCTTACAACACGAAATGTATTTAATTAATTTAAAAAATAAGTTATGGGAGTCATTTCTAAAATAACACGTTAGTTTTACTTTACTAAAATTCCGGTTCAGTTTTGTTTCTAATTTGTCATTTATTGTTTTTACGGGTTATTTCTATCTTTCTGAACATGAACCTGTATTTTTCTCATTGTTACTAACTACCTTGTAATATTTTACTTTTTTGCTTGTGGCAAGTCCACACCCCTAAAAATTATCATCTTGAAATAATTTTTGCGGATTTCAAAATGCGATAGTAAATCTACAAATCATTACAGAACTTTTTTAAATACACATTTTTCATAATTTTTATTTAAACGACGTTTTTAAGTAATTTTTATTGAAAAATTGTAGCAAAAGTTTCTGAGATTTTAAAAATCGGATTGCGGCGTCTCGTAGAACATACTTTTATCTACTTTTTTATGATAATTGATTATAATAGCCTAGTACACATTTTCTTATTCGATTATACGTATGCAATTGAAGCCAACAACACATAATGCCTCGCTGTACACAATTCAAGAAAAAACTGATAAGCTATTTTGGTATATTGGGGGCGACTTTTCGGTTTTAAATTGCGCGGCTTAGTGTAGTATTTGTACCAAAATTTTGCCAAAACATTGCAATTTTTTTAAAATGCGTCTATTCCCGGTGTTCACTCGGTAAAAATTAGAAATCTGCAATTTTAATTTTTTTCGATTTGATCGACTCCGCAAATTAAAGATATTTTAAAATGGAAGACATGTGGGGATCAATTGCTTTCTACACCCCAAAAAGTAATTTTTATATCCTAAAACTTAAAAAAATACAGCATTTTTAGGAAATTTACCATAAAAAATAGTTTAATATTGTCATTTTTTATAATACCTTTTTACGGTATTAATAAGTGAAAGTAAAATATCCGCCCCCTTAATGGATAGGCCCAGGCGGGTCAAAACCATCGTTTTGAGAATCTGGTCCCCCATAACATACTAAAATTTGGTGGGATTAGGCGAAGAACGAGTGCTGTTTTTAAACAGCATGTTCCTCTGCTTTGTGCAAAATCGCTCCAGCTTGACAAGGTCTTTTTCTTTAAATTTGGTTGTTCTGAAAAGAACAGTTGTTTAATAAGGAAAATTACAAAAAATTTTCAAATACGTCGCCTTCTTGTGCCAAACAAAAGCCCAACCGATCATAAAATGATCGTCTTACATTTAATAGCATGCCTGGCGTCACGGATAATGAATAATTTATTAATTTATTCTGTAATTCCTCCAAGTTATTTAATTTCCCGGATCGGTAAACATAATCCTTTACATATCCCCAGTAGAAAAAATCTAGAGGTGATAGGTCCGGAGAACGGGCTGGCCATGGCAAGGTATTTGAATGGGTAGTGATACACTTGTTGGGAAAATGTTCTTGTAAAAACTCCCTTACTACAAGTGTATTATGTGCAGGACACCCATCTTGTTGGAAATAAATATCGTTGATGTTAATATCAGGCAATAAATTTATAGCTGGTAAAATGCTTTCTCGAAGTAATTCTAGATATTTTTGGGAATTCAAGTGTCCATTAATTATAAACGGTCCTATAATATTATCACCAAGAATTCCTGTCCAAACATTTAATGTAGCACGATGCTGTGTTGATGAAACTAGCGTTCTGTGTTCGTTTCTTCGCGACCAGTATCTGATATTTGATGAATTGTGCTTCCTTGTTAGAGGAAAACTGGACTCATCCGAAAAAAGAATATTTTTAACAAAATTTTCATCCAAATTCGCTCTTTCCATTGCACTTTCGCAAAATCGCATTCGGCGAAATTTGTCATCGTCGCTTAATTGTTGGCAAGTGGAGAATTTAAAACATTTATATCCATGTTCTTTTAAAATTTTCTGAACGGACGTATGGGATAACTCAACCTCCTGTGCAATGTCTCGAACAGACAAATTTGAATTGTTTTCAATGGCACCTAAAACCAAAAGTATTTTGTCCTCACTAATAGTCCGATTCGCACGAGGAACACGCTGTTTAAAAACAGCACCCGTTTGTCGACATAATTGTTTTATGCGTAAAATGGTTGATTTGTTAGGAATTGGCCTATTGGGATATTTGACGCTAAATAAGTCAGCAACTTGTTGTGAACTGTGGCTGCCCTCCACATACCAAAATAGCATATCAGTTTTTTCTTGAATTGTGTAACGAGGCATTTTGTATTGTTTACTTCTATTGCGTACGTACAATCGAATAAGCAAATGCGTACTATTTATAACATCGCAGAACCGAGAGGCGATGCCTCCCCTCCCGGTTCTGCGATTTGCGATGTTATAAATAATCGTGCGACTCGAGGTAAGCTAAGTACGCATTTGCTTATTCGATTGTACGTACGCAATAGAAGTAAGCAAGTGTATCACTACGCATTCAGATACCTTGCCATGGCCAGCCCGTTCTCCGGACCTATCACCTCTAGATTTTTTCTACAGGGGATATGTAAAGGATTATGTTTACCAAATAAATTAATGAATTATTCATTATCCGTGACGCCAGACATGCTATTAAATGTAAGACAATCATTTTATGATCGGTTGGGCTTTTGTTTGGCACAAGAAGGCGACGTATTTGAAAATTTTTTGTAATTTTCCTTATTAAACAACTGTTCTTTTCAGAACAACCAAATTTAAAGAAAAAAACCTTGTCAAGCTGGAGCGATTTTGCACAAAGCAGAGAAACATGCTGTTTAAAAACAGCACTCGTTCTTCGCCTAATCCCACCAAATTTTAGTATGTTATGGAGGACCAGATTCTCAAAACGATGGTTTTGACCCACCTGGGCCTATCCATTAAGGGGGCGGATATTTTACTTTCACTTATTAATACCGTAAAAAGGTATTATAAAAAATGACAATATTAAACTATTTTTTATGGTAAATTTCCTAAAAATGCTGTATTTTTTTAAGTTTTAGGATATAAAAATTACTTTTTGGGGTGTAGAAAGCAATTGATCCCCACATGTCTTCCATTTTAAAATATCTTTAATTTGCGGAGTCGATCAAATCGAAAAAAATTAAAATTGCAGATTTCTAATTTTTACCGAGTGAACACCGGGAATAGACGCATTTTAAAAAAATTGCAATGTTTTGGCAAAATTTTGGTACAAATACTACACTAAGCCGCGCAATTTAAAACCGAAAAGTCGCCCCCAATATACCAAAATAGCTTATCAGTTTTTTCTTGAATTGTGTACAGCGAGGCATTATGTGTTGTTGGCTTCAATTGCATACGTATAATCGAATAAGAAAATGTGTACTAGGCTATTATAATCAATTATCATAAAAAAGTAGATAAAAGTATGTTCTACGAGACGCCGCAATCCGATTTTTAAAATCTCAGAAACTTTTGCTACAATTTTTCAATAAAAATTACTTAAAAACGTCGTTTAAATAAAAATTATGAAAAATGTGTATTTAAAAAAGTTCTGTAATGATTTGTAGATTTACTATCGCATTTTGAAATCCGCAAAAATTATTTCAAGATGATAATTTTTAGGGGTGTGGACTTGCCACAAGCAAAAAAGTAAAATATTACAAGGTAGTTAGTAACAATGAGAAAAATACAGGTTCATGTTCAGAAAGATAGAAATAACCCGTAAAAACAATAAATGACAAATTAGAATTTTAGTAAAGTAAAACTAACGTGTTATTTTAGAAATGACTCCCATAACTTATTTTTTAAATTAATTAAATACATTTCGTGTTTATGGCGTAAAGTAGATACGTAATTAAGAATGATAATGATATGATTTAGTGGTTATAAGAAAATCCGCGCGATACGATTAATATGGTGAAATAGCGCGAGGCGATGCATTGGTACTTTCCACAATGTAAATTTGGAAGGAGAGTTGTTGGCTGCCTACTCACGGCTCGGCGAGATGAAACGATGAATATGCGTTGAAAACCGTCTTCCCAAAAATAAGTAATATCTTTTCAGAACTAGTACCCTTTAATAATACAAACAATTTTAAAAACAATGCATATCTTGTAACTTCTCTCCGCAGCAAAACTATAAATGCTGGACGATTTGCAGCACATTTATTACTTAATTAATTATCATAAAAAATACTTACACTTAAATAAATGTATGTTTTACAAATCGCCGCAGCCCGATTTTTAATACCCCAATAACTTCCCCTATAATTTTCCAACATAAATTACTTAAAAACGCAATTTTTAAATAAAAATTATGAAAAATGTGTATTTAAAAAAAAAGTTTTGTATTGTTTTGTAGACTAACTATCGAATTTTGAAATCCGAAATAATTATTTTAAAATAATAATTTTTAGAGGTGTAGACTTGCCTCTAGCAAAAGAAGTAAAATATTACAAAGCGGGATAATTAATAACAATATGAAAAATACAGGTTTATGTTCAAAAAGACGGAAATAACGCTTAAAAACAATAAATGACAAATTAAAAACAAAACTGAACCGGAATTTTATTAAAGTAAAACTAACTTGTTATTTTAGAAATGACTCCTATAATTTATTGTTTTAATTAATTAAATAAATGTCGTGTTTATTTAGATACGTAATTAAGAATGAAAATGATATGATTTGAATAATATGGTGAGATAGCGCGCGGCAATTTTACTTTACGCAATGTAATTTTTCGTAGGAGAGTTGCGAGCGTTTAGAATGAGAGGCTACGCAACGAAAAGCTTCTCGCACTAAAACCGGTGCGCTTCAAATACCGATCGATGCGTTTAAACGTTTACACCCTGTATATAGATACTGTATTGTGTAATTCACGTATAAGTTTATTAATGTTAATGTTTTTTGAAATAAGTATTTTGTCTTAAAACATGTAATGTGTATTACATAATTCCTTTACGAATACCCTGCCAGCTAAACCCAAATTAATTCAAACCTCTCCTCAAACGCTCAATAATCCACTACGAGCCACAGGTCTTGCTCTTGAGACCCAAGCTTATGGGTTTATTCAGTGTTAAAATCTCTATGGTTAAAGTACGGGAAGGTTTCTAGAAAAAGTATTATGGGTTTTAGCATAAGTATTTCAAGGATATAAACCAACTTTTTTTTGGTTCAGGTTTATATAATATATAATATAGTATAAGAAATTATCTTAAAAACGGTAGTTTAGAAACTCCTCTTTTGTTCTTATTTCTTTTTATTTTAACCCCGTCTTACATGAGTAATTTAATTATCGATCACTAGATAAGAACAGAGGAGCTGGAGCGAAGCAGAAGCTTAGAGACGGGACAAGCATAGAAGCATAGATTGGCATGTGGATATTATCAAAAAGCAAAGCTCAGAATATTTTACAGTTGATAAAATCAAGGAATGTAGTCAAATCTCTGTTTTTTGAGATTGGTAAGATAACTTGTATTTCTATCAAATAATTCTACACCAATTTCTTTTCTCAAATATAGAAACGTATTTTTTCATTACAAGTAGTAATTAGGAATATTCGTTTTTTAAATACATTAAACTTTTTGGATTTTCTTTAAATAAGAATTTCCGATTCCTTGGTTTCCTTTTTTCTCTTATAGTATATTGTTTTATTAGGAGTAAAAGAAGTACTTTTTATGCGATACATGCGAGCCAAAAAAAGTTCTTTTACTCCGAATAAAACATGCTATTTTTTCATCAAACGTTGAAATTTTTAAAATAGTAATATAATAAATAATTTTAAAATTTGACATTTAATTTACATACAACACACAATACAATTTTAATGTATATTGGGTTGCCTAAAATTCATTTCTACTCCGCCCTTTTATTCCATGTAAGTGCAAAGTAGTAATTTCTACTCCTAGGCAGTGACCATAGAATCAACGAACATAAAAAGTGACATTGTCAAACGTCACAGAAGACTGTACTTTACAGAAGAAAAAATATATTTTAATCATATTGTCAAATTTTCTCTTAAATCTTAATATGCATAATTAAATTTAAAGTCTTTCACTTCTTAAAAAAATTAAAAAGTTTTGCATAAATCGATCATAAGATAACTGAAATTCGTAGACGAAGCAATAGGTAAAAATTCTCACAATTTTATTAATTTAATAAAATATTTTTTTAAAGTTTTCATCATGAAAATTTTAAATTAAAATTCCGTTAACTTTTTTTACTTAATTTCACCTTCAAAGAGAATCGTCTTAGAAATATAATCTAAAAATTTACTTTATCCTTTTAATACTTTACAAGGAAACATTACTTTATGGAAAAACTGTAATATATGTGGTAATTTTTCTTTAAGTAGTAAATTATCTTTACAAGTTTTTGTAAAGAAAATTTAGTCAATTTAATACCACTTTCTGGTATTTTTATTTTAAACGTATTTCAAATTATACATTAGGATCTTCAAATTATTATGTTAATCTTCATTTATATTCATGAATTTTTAAAATTATTTTTGGTGAATGAATTTTTCTCCATTACGTATACCTATTTTAGGAAAATTTACCCTATAAGGTTAGCAATCGCCATTGGAAAACTTGAAAATTGATTTCTATTAATACAACATTTAAAAAGTCATAAATGGTTTAAAAACAATTTTTACACGAACCAGTTTTTTACAGCAAGTGCTAACAATTTTCAGTTTTCGTTCGCTTGGCACAAATCAAAAAATTTGTAAATAGAATTTTTAATGCTTAAAAGCATATTATCCCTATTAAAGCAGATCCTCTTGTGCGAGTTTTTCTAACGTTTCTGCTTTTGATGTAGTCTATGTAATCTCACCAGTTAGCAAACAAGTCTCGGACTGAGCATCTTCTTGTTAAAATATTTTAATTAATATTACCATATCTGAAAAGCTATAGTAATAACTGTTATAGATTTCTCTTCGTATTTTTGTTAAAATCTTTATTACTAAAAAGATGAATAATTTTATTGAATCCGAAAGTTGTGGCCCACTTATTAAACTTTTGATGAATTTGAGGAGATAATCCTCCTTGCTTTCACATAGTTTTTCATCTTCTAAATTTCCAATTAAATGAAAAGGGTCCCTTTGAAATACTTTAAAGACATTTTCGGCATCATATTACAGAATTAAATAAAAACATACAAGCACTTCTTTCTATTATTAACCTTTCTCCAAACTTTGGTTTAACTGCTCCTAATTTTCACTATTTTTGTATTGATTTTCTTATTGGGTGCTTTCCAAAAACCTTAACTACTCTGTAGTGAGTTGCTTTATAGTACTTAAAATAAAAACGCACTTGGAACACGTAAGGTTTCTGCTCTATTAACATAACCACAAAATGTTTGTATCTCATATTCTGACGTTTGAAAATCGGGTTACAATTTTGGACATTTTTTAACGAATTTTAACGAATGAAAAAATCGTACGTACCAAACGATTGGACCGATTTTGACGATAAGTGGCTTATATTGTGGCTAAGAGTACCGTTAATACCTAGAAAAATAATCGGTTTTATCCGGCACGTCCAGCGGCGTCGGTATTATTTTTTTCCAAAAGCGTAGAAAAATTTCGATAAAAAACGGCGCGTAGAGAAAATTGGTAGAGGAAATCGGGCCAAAACTGGACAAATAATGAAAAATCGCTACACGTGACCTGCAAAAGAATTGATCGAACAAGGTCGGTTTAAAGTTTTGAAATCTCTATCTTTTCATTTTACCTCACACCGACTAATTAAAGTCAAAATTGTATTTCTTAAATCCCCAGCGACAAAAATAATCGCTGTAAGGTAACGACACATCCAATCGTCTAACTAAAACATGCGTTGGAATGAGATTTTCAATTACTACTACGCAACGCGTTGACTTTTTTCAATTTCGAAAAAAAAACTCAAAATTTTAATCGTGCAAAAAACTTGCGATTTTGACAATTTTTTTACCCCCTTCCCCTTCATCGATTTTAACGAATGATGGCTTATATTAAAGGTTTTTGCGAAGGCTTTCACACAGAAGAAAATTCGTTTTGATATCTTTATTCGTTTAGAAGTTATGACCGAATAACCGTTGAAAATTTGAAAATGTCACTTTAGGACGAAGAAATTCCTATGAATTGATTAACCGGAAAATAATGAATTTTGACCGAACCAGTTGGCCGATTAGAACGATTTATGGGTTACATTGACCGATAGAAAAATATTTTACTTGTATTACAGCTTCAGTTACGTGTATACGCGGGGTATTTATGCATATTATGAAAATTACAACTTTTATAATCGTTATATCTCAGGAACGGTGGCTCTTAGGAGAAAAAGTATAAAGCCATTTATTATAGATAATTATATGATCTACAATTTTTGTCGGACCTAATTTTATGACAAAACTTGCCGTTTTGCTCAAAAACGTGAAAAACCCGTTTTCAAGACTTTGACCTTGAATAAAATTTTTTCTAGGTACGGGATCGATCGGGACTTTTCAGAATTCATTTATAATGGGTGTTCCGAATATTCATACCAATTTTTAGCTCTTCGTTAATTTTTCGCTAAAGATTAGGTAGGTACTCGAGGATGAGGTAAAATGTAGTGCTTCAGAGTAGTTCACTTCGATTCGCCTGGAACACACTCAAGTAGTTGGGAGCAACTCTGGACCGCTCCGGACTACTCAAAGCGGTTACCTGGAAAGCACCTATTGTTACCAGTGTTAAGTAAGTTAGATAAAAAATAATAAAATCCTACAGAAAATCACTTCGACAGTGTGCAAAGAAATCCATATTTTAAAATTGTATAAATTTTTTTTTTTTTATTTAGGTGAAATAAAAAATAAAATAAATCACTGTTAAAAATTATGTTTATTTTCACGATAATGAAATGAATTACAATATGAGCACAAATTCCAAGTAATAAAGATTAAAAAACCTCGATGACTTTGGATTTCCTACAAAAAATAAACCTGAAGTGCAGAAATTAGAAATTTATTTTGCCATTTACCACGAATAGACCGTGACCGGACCAAACCAAAATGGGCAAAAAAGCATTGGACAAAACCCCAGTTCCAAAACCGCAAGTGACAGAAACCCAAGCATCCGGATAAAAGACCAACCAGATAAAACCCCACCCGGACAAAATCCGAAGTAGACAAAAGCCTATCCCAACGTCCAAGCAGACAAAAGCTCAAGCTCTTGTCTGGATGGGATTTGTCTGCTTAGTCTTTTGTTCAAATGGGGTTTCGCCTGCTTGGGATTTTGTCTGCTTGATCACTTTGGATTTTGGAGCAGAGGTTTTGTCCGGTAAGTTTTTATTAATTGGGGGTTATGTCCGGGAACCGTTTATTTAATTGTCATTTCTTGAATCACACAGAATTGCACTCGAAACTTTTTCTTCTTCTTCTTTCCTGCTATTATAATTTATTGAGATAGAGGTTCTTCAAACGTCAATAAAGTACTGTCTTCTATGACACTACAAACTTTAACAAGTTATTACTTTAATAGGTGAGTCTATGGTCACGTTCGTACATTTCCAGCTTATATCGGGTATATTTTTATAAATTTGGAAAATATCATGTTTTTTAAGTAAAAAACTGAAAGAATGTACATGCTTGCTGCGTTTTGTTATTCTTTTAATAAAGAAATCTACTAATATTCTTGCTTTATTTAAAATTAAAATTTGATCAGCCCATAGATGATATGAGTAATAGTTCTTCTTATGCAAATTATAAAGAGTAACTAAATGGTCTATACATCAAGAAAAAACTGGCTTGCAACTTGCAACCATCACAGTCTCGGGATAACATCTATGATTTGAACAGACAACAGTTGAAGGTGATGAAAATTAGAGTATATAATATTAGATAAAATCCCACGATTTGTTAATTCGATTTTAATTTTAAGTCGATCTTTAGGATTCCAAAAAGGTCCTGAAACATAAGTACTTCAAAGATAAGATAAACTTCACGTAATGAAGGAAGAACTAAAAAAGTTATGTAGATAAGCAAATTTTTCTGGATATCTTCAGGATATTGTGCTTTCAGGTTTTTTCGACAGGGTACTTCACTTCTTACTTCTTAGATCTACATTTAGTTAATTGTGGAATCCTTTCAAATTATTGTAAATTTTATTCACCAACCTCCAAAAAATGGAGTATTTGATTATATGTTCTAGTTTACCAAAAAATGAAATCTTCCTTCTGAACCTTCTTTGGTACAATTACTAACACGATAATTAGAAATTTTAATGATCTGGAAATGAAAAATAAATTAATATTTGTATGAAAATTTTTATACTGATATGCTCTATAAAAGTTTGAACCTTTCTACATCGCATTGTTTGTTGATGTTTTTGGTATATTTGGTATTTTAGTAGTTCTTCTTTATGATTTATTGAAATGATTTCATGGAATCCATTATGTTAAAAGTAATTACCAAATCATAAATCATAGAAAAAGTTTATTTAGTCGTGTTCATTTCTGCAAAGTTCCAAATATGCAGCGGAAAGTAAGTATTTCCGTTCATTACATTAAAAGATAAGTAAGTACATCGTTTTAATAATTAAAATGTTTGTATTGTAAAAGGAGGTAATTTGTATGAAGTGAAAGCAATTAGTTAAGCAGTTTTGAACAAAAGATATAAGGCGCGCTGAGGCGGTAAAGTTTTGTTGCGGTCATCTGTCATGGTCATATGGTTATTAGGAGTAATATCCGTTTCAAGTTTGAAATCCCAATAGGGAAAGAAAATTCGAGGAGTTAAAAACCGCCAAGAAACGTTAACTTGATTGATTTTATCGATTTGTTTGTGGATGTTTACCTTCTAGTTCGACGACTTTTCCCGCCCTCTTTAGCGCCTTGACGGCTTCGTCATGAGTGGATTCCCTTAGATCTTCCCCATTGACCGAAAGAATAGCGTCACCAACGTACAACTGTTCGGTTTGATCAGCAGCCATCCCCTTAAATATTTTGCTAATCAAAATTGGCATTTTATTTTCCTTGCCACCCTTAATCGAGATCCCAAGACCGTTGTTCTCGGATTTAACTACACGCACAAGACGTTTTTGATTAGCTACGGAATCGGGAACGTCTGGGGTATCGCTTAGTCCACTTGGAGTCTCGATGTTATTATTGAGGGTTCCATTAAGGGTGGTCGTGTTCTCGTAGGATTCGTCTAGAGTAATGCTGAGGTAATCGTCCTCGAGGGTGACGAACACACGATACCATTGTCCACGAACGTGAGTCTCGAGGATGCCGGATCGGCCGTAGTAACTGGGGGAGCCAACCCCCTCAGCCATTCTATCACAGACGCTCATTTTCACATGATTTTTATAAACTAAACACCTGCCGAACACTCCACCGACCGCAAACACATTAAACACAATCACACGAGGATGGGATGTGGGATGAAAAAAGTTAATGAACAAGTGGGAGATTGGAGAATGGGACGACGACGTCGCGCTCTAATGCCAGACGGAGCGACGCTACATACGCAATCTTCTGTGATGTAACACACGCGACTAGCCGTGCTTTTGACACGGCTTCCCGAGTCGCTATTAGGGGTCCCGGCAGCGTCATTCAACGATTCGGCGCGCGGAATGCCCTCACGTTCCCATAGCAACCGGTAGTTCCACATCTTCGACACCTTTTGTTTTGTTACTTACTCCAAGGTCATCTACTAGCAGGTAGCGTGCAGTCCTATTACAGTATTACATAAACATAACTGTATACCTATCCACTATCCACTATCATGTCAAAGAAGGAGTAACGCACAAAAAATCGCTGACTGCAAATTCTGCATAACTGTTTACCGGTTGACATGGACATCTCAAAAATCTGCATTATGACTCCCAAAAATTCAAATACACCCCCCCCCCCCCCAAAAGAAACGAATAATTGTAAGGCAATAATTCCTACAGAATGGTGATAAAGTTCGGAAGGAAATTCATAACTGATTGATTTTGAAATTCGCTTGATATTAGCGGTTTTGCTCTTATTTTTTTCTTCATTGAAGCTTTTTTAGAAATTTCTTTTTTGGTATACAGAAGAGTCCTTTGGCTATCAATTTGTTCTTTTTTTGTTTTTGTCATACCAAAAAATCATAGGGCAGCGGTAAAATGAACTCTTTACAAAATACGTTCGCTTAGCGGCGTTTTCAACACAGATAAAAAACTATTCAAAATAATAGTTTTTTTCCAACGCTAACAATAAGTTAAGGTATAAACGAAGAGTTTCCCATTTCGTTTTTTGTTTTAGGTTTATTTTTAAACTTTTTACAGTACCCCAAAAATTTCTAAAAATTTTACTTAATTTTTGGGATGCTGTAAAAAGTTCAAAAATATACTTAAAAGTAAAATCGAAATGGGAAACTCTTCGTACAGTATTGGAAGAAAAGTAGAGCAACACTTCCATTTTTTCTAAAAATTTTTAAAATAGTGAACATAATATTTAATTTTAACACTCAGTATTTAGTATCGAATTTATAAAGTTTATTTTAAAATAAATTTAAATATTTCCTCGAATATTTCTAAAGAATTTTTATCATTCACGCTTTATTCTTGGAAAAAAGTAGAGAAACATGTGCAACATTTTATTATAATACACAAAATAATGAAAAATTTTATTTCACATTTTACTCAAATACTTAGTTTATGCTTATCCATCATGCCGCGAGGAATAAAAATTTCAAAAGAAATTAAAATTTTGATAATTAGTGATTTTAATAAAAAAGTGTCAAGCTGATATTTCTAGAAAGTATTCGCTGCATAGATGCATTATATCCAGAAATATAAAAAGGTATAATGAAAGTGGAACAGTAAATTTCAAAAAAAAGTCTGGACGGCCACGAAAAACAACAATACGTGAAGATAGAGCGCTTATAAATATTTCAAAACAAAACCCATTTTTATCTTCAAACCAAATTAAGGCCCAATTTAATAACAATCAGTTTTCAAATTTTACAGCACGCACTGTCAGAAAGTGAGAACAATCTTATAGCTAGAAGACCAGCAAAGAAACCTCTACTTTCAAAGAAAAACAAACGTGCCCCAATTAAATTTGCTCAAGACCACATTAATTGGACTTTGAAAAATTGGAATAGGGTAATATTCAGTGACGAATCAAAGTTTAACTTGATAAGTATAGTGATGGAATCCAATATGTGAGACGTCCTGAGGGCAAAAGATTACATCCCAAATATGTTCGACAGACAGTAAAACATGGTGGTGGATCTGTAATGGTTTGGGGGTGCTTCTCTGGTTTCGGAATGGACCCCATTCATCGTATAAATGGCATAATGGATCGTTTTGTGTATAAAAATATTTTAGAGAACGTTATGGTCCCAAATGCTGACAGCACTCTCCCATTACGTCACTTCTTTCAGCAGGATAATGATCCGAAGCATACATCAAAGTTAGTAAAACAATGGTTTGCGGAAGAAAAAAATAATTTATTGAAATGGCCATCACAATCTCCGGATTTAAATCCAAATGAAAACCTTTGGAGTATTTTGGATAACAAAATTCGCTATAAAACTTACAAATATTTGGACGAACTCTTTTCAGCGCTTCAAAATGCTTGGGATGAGGTAGATACCATTTTAATTAATAATCTTTTAATATCAATGCCCAGAAGATGTGCTGATATACTCAAGAACAACGGGTATTGGACAAAATACTAGTTTACTAGTTTACACTTTAATTTTTGTATTTTTATATGAATAAATAATAAGTTTCTAATTGTTGCTTTACTTTTTTCCAGCCTTGTTACTAAATTATTTTACTCAACCTGCATTTTTTATTTTTATTTAATAAAAAAATTATGAAATAATGTAGATTTAAAGCTTTCTTATTTTGAAGTATTAAAGTAATTTACTGCAAAATATTATAACCTATATATTAAGAAAATGTAAATGTTGTTCTACTTTTTTCCAATACTGTATATACCTTAACTTATTGCTAACGTTGGAAAAAAATATTATTTTAATTAGTTATCTATCTGTGTGAAAAACGCCGCAAAGCGAACCTATTTTATAAAGAGCCCGTTTTACTGCTGCCGTATGAGTGTTTGGTTTGACTTACTAAAACAAAAAAGAAGAAATTGGTAGCCACAAAACTCATATGTGTACCAAAAAGAGAAATTTTAAAAAAGCTTCTCTGGAAAAAAAGAAATTTAAAAAAATAGCCTTGTTTTCCTAAATTTTTTAATACAGTCGAACTTGGTTATAACGACCAAATACGGATACATATTATGGCTTCAAAGAATTTCAATTAAAAAATTAAGTAAATATTTTTTCGGCGAATTTCGTCAATTTTTTGGTAAACAGAAGAGTATTGTGGCTACCAATTTCTTCTTTTTTCTGTTTTCGTAAGTCAAACCTAATAGTTATAAGGCAGCAGTAAAACATGTTCTTTACCAATAACGTTCGCTTAGGATTTTTGAAGCGCTGTTTTAAAGTTTTAAATATTAAAACATACTTACTTCAAAAAATTGGAAGTTGGAAAAAAAATTATTTCAATGAGTTTTTTTGAATTTTTTTCAAAACGCCGCCGTATAATTATTTAGTATGACTTACAAAAACAAATAAAGAAGAAATTGGTAGTCAGAAGACTCTTCTGTGTACCAAAAAAAGAAATTTTAAAAAAGCTCCAGTGAAATAAAGATCATGACCGAAACCGCGAGTAACAACTAGTAACAACTCTTCATTATAGTAGTAAAAGTGCCTTTACTTTTCATTAATCCTCTGTTTACACATAACGCAGAAAAAGCTTGAACAAAGATCGAAAAATGGAAATGAACTGCTTACGGCCTCCTTGTCTTCGAGGATTTTTGATAAAGCATATGAAGTAATTAATTGTATTTTTCTCGAAAATGGTCGATTCTATTCAGACAGAACCTTTTTTTGTCTAGAATTGGATAAGGAATATTATTATGAAAATAAAAATTAATTTATGTTAACCATAAAAGAGTTGACGCTATTTATAATTCCAACCCTCTTTAAAACTTCAGAGCTTTCAAAACATCTGAAAAAAAATTAAGAAATTATATCTTAAGCTAGTCTTTACACCAAGTTTCAAATCTTTACTCCAAACTGTTTTCAAAGAAATGACAAAAAACCTAGTTTAACGGTCATTGCCACGCCAATTTTAAATTACGTGCAGTAGTTATCAATTATCTTGCAAAATATGTCCCTTTTTTAGAACCTCTAGATTTTATTTGTAAGCAAATAAACATACAGGTTTGAGTTTAAAGTTTAAAGTGACGCATAAAAATCAAAACGGTAAAAGAAGTATCGCAATGTTTTTAAAAAACTTTATTTTGAACTCAACAATTTTTTTTTTGGTTGGTAGGACGTCACTATGACGTCATCAATTTTTTTTTTAAATGGAACAATACCTTATTAAGAGTGTTTTACAATGGTACCAAAAATTTTTCACTGATGCTATCTAGATGTCATTAAATAATATTAAATTTCACCCCTAAGGATAATTTTAGGTAACTCATAAAATTCATAACTACCATATTTTTTCGAATTAAAAAAAAAACGGTAAAAGACGTTTCGTAGTGTTTTTGAAAAACTTTATTTTGAACTCAACAAAAAAAATTTCTCGGTTAACATAACGTCACTACGAAGTCATCAATTTTTTTTAATAGAATGATATGGTTTTTATATCATATAACAATACCTTATAAAGAGTGTTTTACAACGGTACCAAAAAGTTTGTACTAGAGCCATCTAGATAGTTTTAAATTTCACCTTAAAGTATAGTTTAAAGTTTAAAGTAACGTCATGTCAATCGAGAATTTTCTTTTGTTAATTTCTTAATACAGTTTTTCTAAAACAGTGCGACATGTCTTTTGCTGTTTTTGAAAATTCGAAAAAAGTTCAAAATAACGTTTTTCAAAAACAATACGACACGCCTTTACCGTTTTTAAAAATTCCAAAAAAATAGGGTAGTTATGATTTTTATGCGTTACTTTAAACTCACCCTGTATTTTGAAATATGCATTTTAAAATCCATAAAAAATTATTGGTTTTTATCAACTTTTTATAAAGGACATCGTGACCCTAATTTTTGATATTCATTTTCTATTTTATTCAAAAATCGATTTAGGATGCACCCCTGAAGTTTGAAATGTTCCATTCGTTTTTATATAAAGTAGGTATTAACTTCAGAGATGAAATACGACCTGTGGTGGTCATTTGAATAGCTGGAAGAGGAGAGCAAAATATAAAAACCTATTTATGTAAACTTTATGTGTGGCTACTTGTAAATCATTTTTTTGTCACAAAAAAATGCTAAAAAAGTACAAAAGCTAGTGTAGTTATTAAAACAAATAAAAACTTAAAGCACATCAACACCTTTACTCGCCTTCCTCCATTTTTATAAAATTTATGTCGCCATCTATACGCAGTCGAAATATCCAAATGTTTGAAGTAAATTTTATTAATTGTAAATGATGCAACTTATTTTAGGCAAATTATTGTTATTCGTGTATTGATTCATGTATTTTAAAATTACAGATTCCACTCAATTCTTATCTATTTTATTCAAAATTAATAATGTGCCAGTATAATAGGTAACTGGTAAGGCAGCAACATTGGCTGCATAGCTAATAATTATTTCCTAAAATCATTTTAGGAAAGAAATTATCGGTTTTTTAACATTTTTCGTTGCTAAGGATATTTAAAAATTAGTCCTGCAATTAGTATTATTTTTGTACAGTATTATTACTAAACTTCTTCTGAGAAGTATTTTTACTTCGCCTTGAGTAATTTTACGTTTTTACAAAACTGGAAACATTATCTTTGTATTTTAACATAATAACAAGGGCACAATTTAAGGAGTTTTTGTTTTTGTATATTCCGAACTTTATCATATTTTTTTTTTGAATTATACATTGTTCATTTAAATTAAATAATAATAAGCAGGGTTTATTTAAAACATAATTAAATCATAAATTTGAAAACACGTTAATCATAAAGGAAATACATCCACTATCATAGAAAGGAAGCGATAATACAAATTAATTATGCAATTTTTATTAAATTGAAATCTCTTACTTTGTATCCAAACGCAACAATGTTTAAGCCAATCTTTAGTTAAGAGAAGTTATTTTTCATACAAGAAATTTGTTGTTGAAAATCCAAAAGTACTAAAAGAGTTTCTATGAGCAATTAACATTTAATTTTTTGGTAAGAAATTTATTTTGTATTAGCAACTTTCAGTTTAAAAATAATATTTCTGAAATATAATTAATATTTTCTCAAATACAACTGACGATTCTGAAATACAATTGATTCTTTTTGAAATTCAATTGGAAAAGTTGTAGTCTTAATTACAAACAAAAATATGTTTTTAGGTTGACAAAAAATGAGATATTATACGCTGTTGGCATTATGCCTCCTTGCTACTTTATTTACTGTAATATGGGCAAAATGTTCTTGTGCGCTAAATGGCCCATTTGATACATGTACTTGCAACTACGAAAATATAAGTAGACCACAAAAATTACGATTGGGAGCTACTTACCATGGACAAAGGATCTACAGATATACAAATGTGACTTTTAAGTCTAGTGAAATACTCACATTGAATAAAACATCGTTTATTATTGAAACTTTAAGTATTATAAAATCAATTAACTTCACAAATTGTCACATTAATCAAATAGATTCATTTTCTTTAGAAAATTTTAAAAATGTTACACGTGTATTATTATCGTTTAATAACTTAACAATAATTAAAAGCTTTACATTTAAAGGTATGTTATCCTTAAGTGAGCTATATTTGTCATACAACAACATTAGTCATATCGAAGCAGACGCTCTAAAAAATTTATATAGCTTACAAGTTTTGGATATATCCAATAATCGTATATCAGAAATAAATAATGACATATTTAATGATGTAATTGAATTAAAAACAATAATTTTATCACACAATAAAATAGTACATATAGATCCGTTTACTTTTAGTAAAATTAATCATCTAAATTCTGTTGATTTATCTTTTAATCACATGGGGAATTTAATGGAAGGCCTTTTTAAAAGTTTCATATTTTTAAAGAAAATAAATTTAGGATATAACGTTATTAATCGAGTCGATTCAAATTGTTTTTATAATTTAACCGAGTTGGAAAATTTAAATTTAACTCATAATAATATTTTAGAAAATAATATTAATTTAACTTTCAACTCGATTAAAAATATTAACTTGGATTTAAGTCGTAATATAATCAGTAACTTAACTAACGACTTATTTAATAAAATGGGTAATGTAAAAAAATTTTCACTTGCATATAACCTGATTACATCCATCCCTACTGGAGTATTTGGCAACCTTAACTCACTTGAGTATCTTGATTTGTCTGGAAATTATATTTCAGAATTAACCACTGGTTGTTTTGTCGGATTAAAAAAATTAAAATATCTTCGATTAAATAAGAACAGTATTAAAATTATTAATAGCTTGACTTTCCATAATACCCCATTGCTTAAAAATCTTGATATTTCTAATAACTTTATTGAAAATTTAAATGCCTCTGATCTAATTTCTGGAACATCTTTGGAGTACATTAATTTTTATAACAATGAAATAGAGACCTGTAGAGAAATTGTGTCTATAATTCGATATTTTAAAATGAATAATATTACAGTAGAGGTGGGACCTGAAAAATCAAAGATTAGCATTCATGGAATTTCTTGTGAAGGCAATGAATCTTTAGATAATCCAGATAATTATGATAAAGATTTAGTCCATACAGATGAATTGCGTTACCTTTTAGGCAATTTAAAATTCAATGAAAAACAAACTTATTTACTTTCTTTCGCTGTATATTTACTAGCAATTATACTTATTATGTTAATTGTATTAATTGTATTTATTGTAGTATACTTAACAAATAAATTATGTTTTTCTAAAATCAATAGCCGCAGCAGAAATCGCGATGATCAGCAATGTGAGAAAATACTAGATATTATGATGTAAATGAAGAAAAATCTACTTATAATAATGTACTAGGTTTTGGCTTCGAGTTATCATTCTTGAAAAAGTCGCTACATAATATTGTACAAAATATCGAAGTGTATTGTACTATAAAAAATATATACAATGTTTAACATGTAGTATTAGTCGTTTTCCTTCCCTTTTGTCATAAAGAAATGGATATGAATTTTTATGGTGAGAATAGGTACACAATTTTTAATTACTTTAAAATCCTTTGTTATAAAAGTTCTAATTATAATCATAATAAACATGATATAAAAGAGAACTTTTATATTCATACATACAAATGATATGTACCAATCAGTCTATCCAGTGAGTATTTCAAAAAAAGGTTTTTTATACATGTTGGCCCAGATTTTATTTCCCAGCAAACACCTCAGTTACCCATTTGAAGAATTAAAAAGTAAATCAAAAATACTGATTCAATCACATCGATTAAGACTAAGATAAATATAAGCCTATTTGTTGTTTATGCTGACGTTTCGTTTAATTCTTTAAACCTGTTCAGAGCTAAACAACTCTTAGGCAATAATATACAGGGTGGGCCAACGAAAACGAAACAGACGAATTTTAAAATAGTTAATAAAAATTTTTGAAAAAACGCTCGGGCAGGTCAACCTTGGTTTCGAGGGGGACATATTTTGCAATAGAAGTGATTCAAAAATCCATTCACCCCTGTGCCCTATGGACACAACCCCTAAAATTTTAATAGAGATGGTGGGGTAAGTAATACCTTGTTAGAAAGATCTTTTTACTCAGAGTAACATACAAAAAAAAGTTAAATCGATCGATTCGTTTTAAAGATATTCAAAATTTAGCAAGTAGAGATTTCATGTCTTTTAAAATTGTGCTATGAACACCACGCCTTCAATTTTAAGTCTTTTGATAGGGTAAGTAATATCGTTTCGAGGGGGACATATTTTGCAATAAACCTGATTCAAAAATCCATTCATCCCTCGCCCTTTGGACACAACCCCTAAAAATTTAATAGGGATGGTGGGGTAAGTAATACCTCGTTAGAAAGATCTTTTTACCCAGAGTAACATGCCAAAAAAAAGTTAAATCCTTCGATTCGTTTTGAAGATATTCAAAATATAACATGTAGAGTTTTCATGCCTTTAAAATTGTGCTATGAACACCACGGCTTCAATTATAAGTGTTTTGATAGGATAAGTAATACCTCCTGGGAAAGATCTTTTAACCCAAAGTAACATACAAATACATGTAAAACGCAATTTATTTTCATTTTCTACAAAAGAGAGATTTTAAAAAACAAACTTAAATTTATTCGAGGAATTGTTTAAAATTTTGTAACATCTGGAACAAAACAATGCAAAACATAAAACGATTTATAACCACATTGAGATTCTTTTTATCAGTTGTATTTTATATTAGTGGTGATTTTCATCGTGTTAAAACTGTTTATGACTAATTATTAGAAATCAACATTTAAAATTTTGTGAACTTCTGTAAAATCTTCTGCTAGCAATGGTTTATACAATTCCAGAAAGGGTTGAATTAATCACTTTTTATTTTAAAAACGATGAGACTGCTCATCGTGCAGCTAATTTATTTAATCCAAACAAACATTGTAACCGAAAATACGTTCTGGAGTTGGTTGCAAAATTTAAAAATACTGGTTCTGTTGGTAATAAGAAACGCGATCCTGGTAATGTTCGTCCAATAAGAAATGAGGTCGTTGAAATAGGTGTTTTGGGACAAGTTGCTGCAGATCCAACTTTAAGCACAGGAAAACTGGAGACTGTGACTAACATCAGAGAACAACCATTCGCCGAATATTGAAAGGTCACAAATATCATCCCTATAAAATTCATTTAATTCATGAGTTAAATGAAGATGATTTTGATAGGCGATTGCAATTTTGTGAGGTGATGACGGAACGGATAATTGCTGATGAAAATTATCTTTATAATATCTGTTTTTCTGATGAGTGCACTTTTTTCTTAAACTCAACCGTTAATCGTCATAATTGTCGATATTGGTCAGATAAGAATCCTAGGGTATTTCATGAAGTTCACAGTCAAACTTCTCAAAAATTGAATGTGTGGGTTGGAATTTTTGGAGACCGTCTTGTTGGTCCTTATTTTCTAGATGGCAATCTAACAGGGGATATGTACTTGGATCTACTTCAAAACTTTGTTCATCCATTTCTTGACGATATTATCGAAAATGACGATCGTTATTTAGAAGACCATCTGATTTTCCAACAAGACGGAGCCCCTCCTCATTACACACGGCCTGTTAGGGAATTCTTGGATACGACGTTTCCTGGGCAATGGATTGGGCGTAGAGGACCTTTGGAGTGGCCGCCGCGATCTCCCGATTTACTCCCCTTGATTTTTTCCTTTGGGGGCATTTAAAAAGTAAGATTTACGCAACGGAACCAGGATCTCTAGCAGAGTTACGACAGAGAATTATTAATGAATGCCGAGAAATTACTGCTGAAATGTTACAAAATGTAAGAATTCGCTTTGAGCAAAATTTGTACGTTTGCATGGAGGTTGGTGGAACTCAATTCGAACATTTAATAAAATAATAAAAACATCCTTGAAAGTGTCGGGATCGATGGGATTCTTTAAAGTGTTAAGTTTTCATCAAAAAGATTAGTTAAGTTTAGTTTGGTTAAATAAAAAATAATGTGCTATACTGTTTTATTTTGAATTCTTTAAAACAAACCAATCGATTTCACTTTTGTTTTTTTGTATGTTACTTGTGATAAAAAGAAGTTTCCAAGGAGGTATTACTTACCCTATCAAATGACTTAAAATTGAAGGCGTGGTGTTCATAGCATAATTTTAAAAGGTATGAAAACTCTACTTGCTAAATTTTGAATATCTTTAAAACGAATCGATCGAATTAACTTTTTTTCTTGTATGTTACTCTGGGTAAAAAGATCTTTCCAACGAGGTATTACTTACCCCACCATCCCTATTAAAATTTGAGGGGTTGTGTCCATAGGGCGCAGGGATGAATGGATTTTTGAATCAGCTCTATTGCAAAATATGCCCCCTCTCGAAACTAAAGTTGACCTGTCCGATCATTTTTTCAAATTTTTTTATTAACTATTTCAAAACTCGTCTGTTTCGTTTTCGTTGGCCCACCCTGTATAAAAAACATCTTTATGCGAAACGTCGAAAATTTGTGCATTTTTTGTATGTAGTTATGTATTAAAATAATAAAATTAAATATTGATTAAAAACAAAACTATAAGCAATTCTATACAGGGTGTTTAATATTAATGTTTTACTAATTTTGGTGGTGTTAAAAACAATGGTAAATCCTTCAAGAGTGCATCTTTAACAGATGTGTAAAAATGTGTCCCTTCTGAAAACAAAAAACGAACAGTCCAATCGTGTTTCCAAATACTAAAGTTAAATGACATAAATCGGCTTGTGAAGTTTTTGATTGACCATCCTGTATAAATATTTGACTTTATCTTTATCTGAGTACTAATTGAAAATTTTTAGTAATCAGTATCTTCCAGTCTTCCGGTTGATAAAAAGGAAATGTTTTATTTGTAAACTTGTGACAAGACAAGTATCATTGCATATTATTGCACCATACTATTCGAAATTTATGATAGAATATAACTAAATATTTTTATTTGTTTTGAAATCGAAGAAAGTATAAAAAGTATTAATATCTGTTTTTAAAATAACAGGCGATACAGAGTGTTGTAATCGATCTTCTGACTTGAACAGGCAAGTTAATTGATTTAATGTAAAAAAATATAATCCCAATTAAAAATTTTCTTTGGTATTTACGAAGCTTAGTAGAGGAAATTGTGGTAATATGGACCCTGCAGGTATTGTGGACCCCTTTTCGAAAAATTATTCCTCCAATTTTGGCAATATCTACTTAGCATATTAGATGAACCATTCTAAATACGAGTGAAATAACTTATATTTTACGTGCAGTTTATAAGAAATAAAGTTTCCTCTAATGTGAAGGATCTCATACTTGTTTATATACATATACAGAATATTCCATTTATGCCACCCTCTGAATAACTTTTGACTAACAGATTCATGAATTATAGACGTTATAGGCTTATTTTTATTTTTGGGGGATATCTTTTTACAATTAAATTAGGGCTCATTGTAACACCTTCCAACAAAACAATTCCTTCTAAAATAACGATAAAAAATATAAAATAAATATTTAAATAAAACACGTTTCTTAACCAAAACAAAAATAGAGCATGTCTTGGAAGGTGAGCTTCCTAAATTCTTGAGAAGTGAGAATAATCTTATAATATGTATTTATTTTAAAAATAATACTTAAAACAAGAAACAAATTTCTTACAAAGTTGTAAAAATTTATTAAAAATTAGTTTACATTTTTACAGTTCCACGTATTTATTTTCGTTCAAGTTTTCATTATTAAAAATGTTAAGCTTCAAAGTATTATATATTATTTTATTTTATATGAATTTTTATCTGAACTGAAACGGCAATAATTAATTATTCCTAGTATTTTGTTGCTTCGATTCCACACTATCGAAGTCAACTTCCAATTTCTAACAATTCATAAATCAGATGGTAGTACTATGAAAAAATAGTGATTCTTTTTAATATTTTTGGCATTTCCATTATTTAGAGCCGTTTGTAGACTAAAGTCTATCAGTTTTAAATCGGTGTCTAATAAAGACTCTGGTAACTTCACATAATTTTTTAAATGTAGACTAATGCAAAATTAGTAAAGCAAATTTATCTCAAAAATAAATTGAACTTTTCTAACAAAGAACAGTACTCTAATTAAAACTTATATTTATTACAAGTTTTATTAGAAGTACAACGTTTATTTGAAAGTTGCTTTTAAAATCATTTAGCCATTATAAAATATGTATAGTTCTAGAAAACTCTTAAACCGGCGAACCTAGAACTTTTGGAAAATCCTCTTTAACAATATTAAATATTAATATCTTCTCATAATTTGAGTACCTACTAATGTAAAATTAAAACATTTTATATTTTTTTAGGAATTTAGAATCTCTCTCTTAAGCTGTGTTTATACGTACATATATGGTAAGTTTTTAGTCTAACAAAAAACGTTATTTAATTTTTTACTTTTAGAAGTTTAAAAAGTATCAAAAAAATGAAAATTGTACTTCTGGTTATTATAATTATAATTCTTATTACTAGTATTTATTGTGACTGCGAATGTGCATTTGGAAAATGTTTTTGTAATGTTATAATGGATAAGCGGAACAATCACGAACCGTTTGTATTATCAAAAGAAATACCATATTATAAAAATATGCATTTAAATTATATTGTAATTAACTTTTGTTCAAGCATTATACCAAACTTGGGACCGACTGCGATTACAACATATAACAAAAGGCATAAATTTTATGAATTTAATTTCACAAATTGTCAAATTAATACCATTGATCCTATCACGTTTGTAAATTTCACGTTCTTGGATACATTAATATTTGCTAAAAATAATATATCTACAATTAAGAATTTTACGTTTAGTAATTTGACAGATTTGAAAACTTTAACGCTATCATACAATATTATAAAGGAAATAAACATTGATGCCTTTACAAATTTAAGAGCATTAACTTATTTAGATTTATCTCATAACCGTATAAAGGCAATAAGTAAAGAAATATTTATTGGGTTAATACTTAATACATTTAGAAAAATTAATACTTTCAAATAATGATATTAATTATATGGAAGATGAGTGTTTTGGCAAGACAATTAGTTTAAAAGAAATCGATTTGTCCCAAAATAATATAAAAAGCTTTCATGGCCACCTTATTGAACATCTACGATCTTTAGATTATCTATATTTATCATCTAATAACATTTCAGCAATAGATATTAATTTACCTGACGATGCAAATAATAAATTACACATTATTCTTAACTATAACGCACTTAATAATTTAAACAATAAATCGTTTACAATTGGACCAAAAGTCTCTTCTCTATCTATAACTAACAATAATATTACTGTTATACCAACTGGTCTATTTGGACGTTTAAAATACCTAGAAGTATTGGATTTATCATCTAATCAAATTTCAAATCTAACCATAGGTTGTTTCGTTGGTTTAAAAAATTTAAAATCACTTATTTTATCATATAACATTATAAAAACTATAAGTCCGTTCGCTTTCCAAAACCTACCCTCGCTTAAGACACTTCTTATGAAATGTAATGATTTTAAAATTAAAAGTACCAAATTATTTACGGAAGGAACTTCTTTAAAATCCATTGACTTTTCTCTATGCCCAAGTAATGAAATTTATAATTGCTTCGATTTGATGTTTGTGCTACAAAATTTTACATTAAAGGGTGTGGAAGTGTTATTTGGGTCAGAAAAAAATGATCATAGTATACATGGAATTCCTTGTAAGGAAGAATATGAAGAAAGAACTATTCATACAAAAATTCTGCCAAATACAATAGAAAATTGTAATACTAATAAACAAATGTCATTATTAATTTCAACGATTTCTTCATCAAATACCAAAATCTTTACTGCTTTATTATTTTTGTGTATTTCAATCATTGCATCTACTTTCGTATATTTAGTAGTCAAGATATATTTAAGAAAACAAAAATTAGGAATAAGAAATAATGTATCTTTCAGTGAATTATGATGTATTGTTTAATAAAAATAAGTGGTTAAAACATTAATTATTATTTATTCATTTATGATTTACAAAATAATTATTTCCATTTTCGTGATTAAAAGTCGCATTTTTTCAACTAAAATGCGCATGTCGTTTAATCACAAGTGAGGTAAAATCTTTTGCCCACTCAAATGAGTTAAAAAATGAGCAATTTTGATTGCATAAGAACGCTTACAAAAAACGTCAATTATTAAATTAAAAAAAAATAAGTAATTTCAAAGTTATAAGTGCATAAAACTGAAAAACATGATTATAATATTTAATAATTTTATTCAAACAAATAATAATTCTGTGGTTAATTTTTTCACATGTGTTGACACGAAAACGTAGGTTGACATAACTTTAAATTTGGAAATTTAATATGAAGACCTTTTTGTGTTACAATTTTATTAATATAAATATGGAAACTCAAGAAAGTGATAATATAATTATTACTTGTAAGTACTCCTCCTGATGTTTTGAAAAGGCAAATACAATTTTCTCAAAATTAGAAAGTAAACATTATTTATTATTTTTACAAAAATGGAAAAAAATAGGTTTAGCACACGTGAGCAAAGTGATTTTATCATGAGTTTGATTGATCAAACGAATACACTTTGCTCACTTGTACTAAAAATAGCTGTTACCCACTTCCTACCTTATACTCCATATACAAAAGAGTCCCTTCATTAATTCCGATATATTTTTTGAGCTGCTTAGCTCTTTAATCGGTCGATTTTCAGCAAATCTGTTTTATCAGGAAATATCTACAAGTTACTTTTTTAAAAAAGGTCATAAGTTATAATAAACGTTTTCCGTTTTTATCATATTTCCTGAAATTACTTACAAGAACAAATTTAGAGGCAGATTTAGCTTGTAGTAACCATTTCTGAAACTAATTTTTATCGCCAAAAAAATTATTTACAGTTTTATTTTACAAGCGCAAGAAATCGCTAATTTTCTATTTTTTATTAGCGAAAACATTTTGCTGACTAAAAAGGAAAAAATGTAAGAGAAAGGAAAATGTGATTGTGATTAAATTATACATTTTGCTCACTAGTCCGCCTTGTTCCTTGTAGAGTTGGGCCCAGCTGGAAGTAGGACAAATATATATATATATAATCACGATCGTGTATTATTTGTCCTACTTCAAACTGGCAGCAACTTTACCAACATTTACATATACAGGGTGTCCAGAAATTAAGCAGCACAATTTGAGGAGGCGATTTTACAACTAATTTTAAGAAAAAAAACTTCCTATAAACATAAGACCGATTTTGCTTCCTAAGGGAGCTACAGCCCTTGAAATATTGTGTCTAATAGTAGGTTTTTCGTCATTTATTAGAAAACTGATTGTAGTAGAGATTAGAAATTTGGGGTAAAGCATAATACCCTGAAGATACAATTTTATGATTTTTTTCAGATTTTTTGAACTCTCCGAAAGGGTAGTTTAGAATTGCTAAGTTTAAAAATAGCGTTAACTGTTTTATGGTTAACACAACATAATATTTATTTTTATAATATTATTCCTTATTTAATTTTAGACAAAAATGGTACTCTTTTCCCAACTCGATAGAATACCCTTTTCGAGAAAAATACACTTAAAACTATTCACATGCAGAGTACCAATCATATTTTACTATTTTAACCTACAATAATTTGCTACTTTTGTTCTACAATACTCGACTTTTATTATTAGTTACTTATGGAAAGTAGCTATTTGAATAGTTTCTATAAAATATAGGGTTAATCGACCTATTTTAGCAAAATCGGACATATGTTTGTAGGAAGTTTTTTTTCTTAAAATCAATTGTAGAATCACGTCCTAAAATTTTGCAGCTTAATATCTGGACACCCTGTATACAAAATATAGCGGGGGAGTTCCGAAGGACGATAAAACAACCACAGTAGAATTTGATGAGGACCGCTTAAACGAACTCATTCAAAAAGATCCCCTCTATACAACAGTAATTTGTTGTATTTTCGTTTGTTAAAAATTCATTTGGGAAAATCGGATAGGACTTAACACCAAATGTAGTTGTTCAAAATAAAATAAATGGTTTAAATTAAAAATTTAAATTTAATTACAGCTATATTTTCTTAATTAGTAATAAATATTAATCCTAACTCAAAACTAGTTATATTATCAGTTTTTAGTTTTAACCCAACAGTATTGATAATTACGCTCAGAGATGGCTCTGTAGTATATGCACGCAGCCTATATTTATTATTGTTATTTAGAGCAATATTGACAGATGCGTCAAAAATTTTAAGGTTATGTTTTTATTTATTGCCATTTTCGCATTGTAAAGGGGTCAGTAATTTTAAACAAAGTGTAATTACCCATAGTTTAATCATAAATAGAAAGTAACTAAAATGACGAGACACGCAAGAAATTGTACAGCTGGTGCAGTTTACACTTACCACGAAAAGAAAAAAGATGCAGCAGCCTCTGGCTACGGAACAAACTCTAAAAGATTAAATAAAGACTCAGTAAAGGATTTTGACTGTTGTTCATTATCCTTGCAACCTTGTCGAAATCCTGTAATCACGTAAGTGTCTTTAACTATTATAGAGGTTTTAATATTTAATAGTCGCTTAACTTTAATACAAATTTTTGGTGGATTTTTGCTATACAACTACTTCCGCACTGCTATTTACAAAATTTATTTGTGTATTGGACATATAATTATGAGATGATTTTAAAACGATCACCACGTTTATTGCACGTAACTCAAGGAGTGAAATACTTGGTAAATAACGGCAGACTCAATTGGAGTTCGCTCTAGTGAAAAAGTAATATTCGAGCCTCCATGAGTTAAACGAGATAAATGTAAATGATAATTTTGTAAAATTTTTGTAGAAAAGATGGATATCTGTTTGACAAAGAAGTAATTCTGCAGTACATAATTACGAAGAAAAATCAATACAGCCGTAACCTCAAGGAATATGAAAAATTAAAAGAAAAAGAAAAAACCGATGAACAACAGAAGGCTCAAGATGACTATGATAAAAAAGTATCCAATTTTCTAAAAAGCGAGAGTAATATTGTTAGTAAACCTATAGAAGCATTTAATTCAGGTAAGTCTAAAAATTTTAATTCAAAATAAACTTACTAATGAAAATATGATTTGTTAGGTGAAAAACCTTCAACTTCCATCTCAAATATGGCAAATGGAAAAGATAAACAACTTCCAAGTTTTTGGGTACCTGGACAATTGAAGACAGTAGAGAAAACAAAACTACAAAAACCTGTAAGTATACAGTGTGTCCCATTTGACGTTGGACTGTATGGGTATCTTTGTTATTATTGGAGATAAAAAGTCGGTTAAATGGACAAAGTAGTAGAGATTTTTTCGAATATTAATAATTCATTTACAAAAAATTTGAATATCGCATCGTTCCAACGCTATCTTGAAAAAACAAGAAAATGCGATTTTCAAAATATGGCTATAACATCGTTATTTTCGGTGGTACCAAAAAATTTTTTTGACTTAATACAGAAAATTTTTGTGTACAATGTGGTAAAACACATGAATATTTTTTTTCGCCAACGGATTGACCGGAAATGAAGCAAACTTATTTTTTTCTTATGGCAGCCATATTGGATTTACACATATTCGGAATTAGTGTATTTTTTTGAGTAATTTGATATATCATATGTAATATTTTAAGAAAAATAGAAATAATTTTATTTTACTAATCAAAAATGGCCTAGATGTAAACTGTCAAAACATATGTGTTAAGATATTTTACATTTAATATTTTAAATAGTTACATTTATGTTATTGACAATTTACATCTCTTAAAGTCCAATCTTAGTTTGTAAAATCAAATAATTTTATTTTATTTTAAATATGACATATGGTATACCAAATTACTCAGAAAAAAAAATACTGATTCCGAATATGTGTAAATCTAATATGGCTGCCATAAGAAAATAAGAAGTTTGGTTCACTTCTGGTCAATCCCTTGGAGAAAAAAAATATTCATTTGTGTTACTGCATTGTACACAAAAATTTGTCTGTATTATGTCAAAAAACTTTTTTGGTACCACAGAAAATAAAGAAGTTATAGCCATATTTTAAGAATTGCATTTTCTTGTTTTTTCAATATAGCGTTGGAACAATGCGATATTCAAATTTTTTGTAAATGAATTATTAATATTCGAAAAAATCTCTACTACTTTGTCCCTTTAACCGAGTTTCTATCTCCAATAATAACAAAGATACCTATACAGTCCAACGTCAAATGGGACACCCTGTATAGTTCCTCTTGGAAATTTATTGGATAGAGTACACACAGATTCGAAAAATTATTAAAATATGTACATATTTACAAGATGTTCTACCTTATTCACACCTCAAACCTTTATAACTTTTTAAGTTTTCATTAAAATTATCCGAAATGGGTTTTGAATTTCAGGATTTTAAGATGCTGTTGTGGCTACTTATTTTAAAATTGAGAATGGTAGATAATCTTGTGCTCAAAAGAAGATTTTAGTAATCACTGATTTCTACGTTTTGTCACCAATTTTCTCTAAATGAGTTATAAGTTTAAAAAGTTGTCGGAATATGAAGATGAAAGAAGCAATTTTAAAATTAGAATTGTAGAAATAACATCAAAAATTTTGGTATTTGAAGTAATTTATATTTTTTTTACTTTATTTGTTTTAGGATAAAACAATACCATGTCCAGTTTCTGGAAAACCACTAAAGGCAAAAGATTTGGTTAATGTGAAGTTTACTCAAGTAAAAGATGCAACAGATAAAAAATCATTAATAGCTAAAGAAAATAGATACATGTGTGCAGTAACACATGACATTTTAAGTAATTCTATTCCATCTGCTGTTTTAAGACCAACGTAAGCCCAAAAATTTTCTCTTATTATTTTTTCTTAATTTAATTTTTAGTGGAGATGTTGTCACTTTGGAATGTGTAGAAAAACTTATCAAAAAGGACTGGATCCATCCATTAACTAGTCAGAAATTGACTCAAAAAGATATCATAGTCATGCAAAGAGTAAGTATAAAACTTTTGAAATGTTCATCATCTTTCAAAAAACCCAAAATTTAAGATCTTGAAATGAAAATTTACAATAGTGAATCAATTTTCCTTATTTTTATTAATATTCAAAATAAAACTGACCAAAAAATATACAGGGGTGTTCTATTCTTGGTTCAACAGATATCAGAACTACACCGGGTGCAGTTGTATTTCCGAAAAGATCAATTCAATTTCAATAATCATGAATTGAAATTGAAAGTAATCAATTGGATTTCAGGAAGATCATTGTCTTTCATTTAAAGTAAATTTTTAACCCTGTGTTTTCAAGACGTTTCCTTTATTATACCCTAGTTTTATTTTAAAGATGTCTGCAATATAAATTTTTATTTTTAGGGTGGTACTGGTTATTCCCAGACAAATGATAATTTACAAGGAAAACATGAAAGACCTGCATTACAAGCATAATTATTAAATGAAATTAAAATTTTAACATTGTATTATTTATGATATGAAATATAAGAAATTAAATGTAATCAATAGCATTTTTGTTAATCCTTTCCCAGTAAACAAAATACTTAATATCTTCGAAACTATAAGCACCACCGAGACGTTTTATCTCGCGTTTTATAGCTTAAAATTGCCACAGTTACCTTCTTCACCAAATTCCGTGAACGCTTTAATTTTCGGTTTAAGATTGCGCCGTCCAGATCCGTATTTGTACCAAAATATTTCCAAAAAAACTATTTTACCGATTTTAACCAAATATTTTTTAAAATGCGTCTATCCACGGTGTATACTTTTGGTAAATTTTGAAACCGGTAACTTTTATAGTTTTATAAAATAAAAACCCATTCACATTAAAAATTTCAAGCCTTAAAAATATACAGGGTGTCCAGAAATTAAGCGGCCAAACTTTAGGAGGCGATTCTACAACTAATTTTAAGAAAAAAACTTCCTATAAACATGTGTCCGATTTCGCTTCCTAAGAGAGCTACAGCCCTTTGAATATTGTGACTAAAACTAGGTTTCTTGTCATTTATTTGAAAACGGTTTGTAATAAAGATTTGAAATTTGGTGTGAAAACTAATACGGTTAAAATATAATTTCTCGATTTCTCAATCGTATGTTTTTTAAATGCTATTCGTCTTTTGTTTCAAAGCCGCCTTTAAATGACAATGCTAAAACCTATTTTTTATCACCATCTTTATTGGACTGTAGCTCCCTTAGGAAGCGAAATCGGGCATAGTTCATAGAAAGTTTTTTTCTTAAAATTAGTTGTAGAATCACCTCCTAAAGTTTGGCCACTTATAATTTCTGGACAACCTGTATAAAAAAATTTTTATCGAATTTTTTCAAAATCGACCCCGCTAATGAAAGATAATAAAAAAGGGATGAAATGTAGTAGTTCACCTGCCGTCTACAGCCCCCCCCCCCAAAAAAAAAAATTTTATTCCCCAAAAACTTAAAAACATCAAATTTTTTTTAGGTAGGTAATGTATCTCTAAAAATAATTAAATTTAAAAAAATTTAATGTATTAATATCAGTTATTTTTTATAAATTTATCTGTACGAATTTTTGTTTCTTAATTGTAGCTATTAAACGAAATTTGAATTTTTCAAAATACACCCATCAGAATGCCATATTTTATATAAAAATTCATAACTTTTAAACGAAACATCGTAGGACTTGAATTTTTTTAAATATAAATTATTAAATTTCAAATTTTTAATTTGAAACGAAAGACTCTTGTTTTTACACTAAAAATGTTTATTTGGAAGCAATTAGAGAATTTAAAATGGTTTTTGATATTAAAACATTTTGGTCTGGGGTTTTTTGAAAAAAAATAATCAGGCAGGTGAAATATAGAAAATATTTTGTTATATGAATGTAAAGTCCACCAAATATTATATTATGATAGTAAATACTTGCCATTTAATTTAAGTGTTGATTGTCTATTTTACACTTTCTCTGTTTATATAAATTAATCGGATATTCAATTTATGGCAGTAAAGATTTAATAGGCACTAAATTAGATTTTTATATAATTTAAAACTAATATTACTTTCTTGCAAATTTATAAAATATGTAATGTGGGGTAATTATTTTTAAATATCAAATTTATAAGGAAGTACTACGAAATATCATCTCCAAAGTAATAATCAACTTGAAAGAACCATTTTTAAATATAAATTTAAATTAAATGATACATAAAATTATATGAATAAATACAGGGTGTTCATTTAATAATTCAATTTTGGTACCATTTTTAATACAATTGAATTATACTTTTATATTATATTAAATCATGTATTTGGGAAAAGTGGAAATTATAAGTATTTATGTTTTGTTGCATAAAGAATGTTGGAAAATCGGTTTTTAAAATGCGGCATGTTGTTACTTACTAATAATATGCTTGTCGATAAATATTATTACTACTTTAACGCCCAGTACAAATTTGTTTATGTTAATATGTACTAAGTAAAATAAAAATTTTATTTGTTATTTATTATATAACACTAATTATGCACCAATTACTCTCAGCGTGTAATACTGTAGCATTCATTTAATATCGCCTGTGACCCAATAATTAAACTCACTCATTACTTTCATAAAAATGAGCATTTCTACCTATAAAAGACCAATCTTCTGAAATTTTGTTATCTCAGTGTTCACTTACCTTTACCCAGTCAACACCACCAAATCTTACAAAATGAAAACCATTTGTGTAAGTATCACTATATTTATTATAATATAGTAAATAATTTTAAAAATGGTAGTTATTATAAACATTTTTGTCTAATAACTTGTATTTTTAATCCAACTGAATTATAATTAAATTGTTTAAAAAAATTTATTCTACTTATTTAATCATAAAATAGGTATTTGCCGTTCTTTTGGCTTTCGCTTATGCGCAAGAGGGTGGTGATGACAAACACCACGGTTTTGCCATCAATCATGAACATAAGCATGGTGGAGGAGACAAGGGACATTTTGGTAAGGAAGAAAAACATGGACACAGCACTTCTTATGCTAACATTGAGCGTCACGACGGAAAAGATGAAGAAGTACATTTCAAGGTATGTTTAAAATTTAAATCCAATTTCGAATTTAAGATGAGAAAATAGTTGGTATTTTAAAAATTTTTGTTGTAGGCTCATCCTGAATATCATTACGGATTTAAAATTGATGATGACACCCACCACGTTTACACCAACAAGGAAGAAGAACGTGATGGATACAAAGTAAAAGGAAAATACAGTTTGGTTGAACCTGATGGTAAAACTGTTCGTATGGTAGAATATACCGCCGACAAAAAGGAAGGATTCAACGCTAAAGTTTCTTATAAACATCATCATTAAGAATTAATTGTTGTTAATACCATTTATTTCATTGGGGACTTTAAAATTAACTTGGTAGATTATGTTATTTCTTGTGCTTGTCCAAAATAGTTTTAAAGTCTTCAATCAAATGATGAAAGTGAGCTTATACCGTTATTTGTTAAATTTTTGTTATTGTAAATATTTTACAAAATATGTTTAATAAAATTTTTAAATAATAATTTTCTAAAAGTTATTACTTACCAATAATCCTTCCTGTCTAATAATCTAGAGTATTTTAAAATATTAAATTATTTATGGTTTCAATGGCGATTCCAGCATTTTCCATCAGCATTGTATTAGATAGATCAAAAACGACATTATTTTAATAATATGGGAAATAAATAAAATTTTAAAATTTTGGTGTTGATAAGTTTTGTAGTTTTCAAGAAAATTATTAAAATCAAAAACTTGGAAAACATTTAAATAATGAAATCTTAAAAAAAACTTCAAATTTACCAATTAAACCAAAGTTTTATATTTTTTGGAAAGGGTTTTAAATAAATTTTTTATCAAAAAATAATAAGTTTGTTATAACTTGTTTTTTGACTCCTGAAAAAAATGTTTGAAATCTCACTTTCGATAATATTTCCAAGATACAGACATTTTAGATTATTAAAAAAAAAATACCTTGTTAGCTATTTGGAATACAAAAGTAATTAGTTTAAAATTTAAGGCATGAATTGTTCTTTCCGAAAATTCCAAAGAAAGGTCTTCAAATAAATTCTCTGGAATTGTGCCAAAATTTTAGAAAATTCATTGCGATTTTATTATGGAAAAACTGTTCGACCAATTTACACCAAATATTTTTTAAAATGTATCTAGGTGCTACATCTTTCTAGTATACATTTTTTGGGGTTGATAATTTTTGAAGTTTTCAAGAAAATTATTGAAATCAAAAACTTAGAAAATATTTAAATAGATAATAAAATCTTAAAAAAAAAGTTTGTATGTTTTTGGAATGGGCTTTAGATAAGTGTTTCATTTTATATTCATAAGTGATTAATTTTGTTATTAATTTTTGAGTTCTGGACAAAAGTGTGCAAAATACCACTATCGTGTCAAATTCAGTCCTGAAATTTTTAGATTTTTTAGAAAAAGGTTGATTTCTCGAAACATGAAGAGCCAATTCAGGAGTTTTTTTTTTTGCAAAACTACATTATTATCTCTAAAAATCATAAAAATTTAGAGTTAATATTTCTTTACCTTTGCCTAATTTGTACTCAGGATTGTAAAAGTACGTTTCCAAAGATGTTTCCTTATTTTTCCTTAATAATTCAGAAAATACCATTTTAGAAAAAGTACATACTTTAAAATTGTTAATAGGTATGCTTATTATATTTTACCCACAGAAAATGTTAAGTTAGTTGCATACCAACTAAAGTTGTAATTGTTAGTCTAAATAAGTGATCTAAAGGCAGTTGGTATGTTACCAATTTTGAATTTGTTCCCTTTGTAATTAACAAGTACTTTTATTTAATAATAAATTATGAAATTCACTTGGCGGTTTTTGATTTTTGAGATATTAATTGTTATAATATCCACAATACGTCTTTGCAAATATCCCCACTATCATGCTATTTACTAAATGAAGATTTATTAAATAGCATGATAGTGGGGACACCTCCTAATTAATTAGAGGATTTTTTCCGTTTACTATTGTACCTAACATGACGGTATAAATAACCACAAATTTAGTAATATTTTTACCAAAAAAAATTGAAATTTTTTTCGAATTGTTTTGAAAAATTAGTTTTTGTCACCAACATATTTTAAATCTCCCAATGTTTAAAAATATATACAAAATCAATAATTTTAAAATCAGGAAGTTACTCTAATCCCGGACAAACTCGAAGTAAAATTAATAAAAATAGTTTAATAAATGTGATTTCTTGGTACAAATAACATATTACCAAAATTTTAATTTTATATTTTTATACATAAATTATTACCATTTTTTAATAAGCCATAAAACTCAAAAATAATTTAATATTTTAAAATATTGAGTCTAGGTTATTAGACAAAAGGGATTATTGGTAGGTAATAACTTTTAGAAAATAACAATTATTATTTAAAATTTTATTAAACACATTTTATAAAATATTTACAATAACAAAAATTTAACAAATAACGGTATAAGCTCAGTTTCATCATTTGATTGAAGACTATAAAACTATTTTGGATAAGTTCAAAAAATAACATATTCTACCAAGTTAATTTTTAAGTCCCCAATGAAATAAATGATATTTACAACAATTCCTAATGATGATGTTTATAAGAAACTTTAGCGTTGAATCCTTCCTTTTTGTCAGCGGTATATTCTACCAAACGAACAGTTTTACCATCAGGTTCAACCAAACTGTATTTTCCTTTTACTTTGTATCCATCACGTTCTTCTTCCTTGTTGGTGTAAACGTGGTGGGTGTCATCATCAATTTTAAATCCGTAGTGATATTCGGGGTGAGCCTACAACAAGATTTCAAAAAAATATTGTATTATACCTCAGACTCACGTAAATTCTATATCATCTTATATTCGAATAGTTTTTTTTTGAGAAAATTTTATACGTACCTTGAAGTGTACTTCTTTATCTTTTCCATCGTGACGTTCAATGTTAGCATAAGAAGTGCTGTGTCCATGTTTTTCTTCTTTACCAAAATGTCCCTTGTCTCCTCCACCATGCTTATGTTCATGATTGATGGCAAAACCGTGGTGTTTGTCCTCACCACCCCCCTGAGCATAAGCGATAGCCAAAAGAACAGCAAATACCTATTTTAAGATTAAATATTAGAAAAATATTTTAAGACAATTTTTAAATTTAAATTCAAAATTGTATCAATTATTGTTGATTTTAATAAAAAATATAAAACAAACGTATTTATAATAACTATCTTTTTTTATTATTTTCTATACAGGGTGATTCTTTATGTGATGTGACAAACTTTGCATTTTTAGAAAAAAATGTCCTATGAACATACATCCTATTCGTATTAGTTTAAGAGTTATGAGGGTGTAAAATTTAGCCTTGGAAATCAGTACTAAATATAATTGGCCTTGATAATGAAAAAAAAATAGAAATGGGGTTTTCATTACAAAATTTATATCAGTCATTGATATATTTTGATTCAAAACTTTACTTAAAAAATAATTTGCATGTGTGAGAAACAATTTATATTTTTTTCATTAAAAAAGCAAACGAAACTTGATCTTTTTTTTTAGAAATGAATTAAATTCTATTAAAACTATACACGTATGTGTGTTCATAGGACTTTTTTTGTCTTAAAATAGCGCCAACTTTTATATGGTAAAGTTGTCATAGAGCTAAAGAATTACCCTGTATATTATAATTAATATAGTTTTACTTACACAAATGGTTTTCATTTTGTAAAATTTGGTGGTGTTGACTGGTTAAAGGTAAATGAACACTGTGATAACTAAATTTCAGAAATTGGTCTTTTATATGTAGAAATGATCATTTTTATGAAAGTAATGAGTGAATTTAATTATTGGGTCACAAGCGATATTACATGAACACCTACAGTATTAAATTAGATAGGTATTTAATTAAAAATTTGAAATTACCAATAATCTCAAAATTCAAGTCTTTAACTAGAAAAATTAGAGTAAAAAAATACTTACTGGGTCAAGAAATTATATGGTTTTAAAAAATATAATATTCTGTTAAAAAGGTAATCTCTTTTCACTAAAATCTAATAAAAAACTTGATATTTTGTAATTTCTTCTTGAAGAACAAAAGAATTTTAAATTTTCATCCAGGAAAAGCTTGATTTTAGCATTCAACTCTTTTATGCAGCCCTCTCCTAGACACTTTGTATATGTACATTTCTGTAATACTCGTCATTTTAATCCTGGATTTAAATTAAACTTTTTTCATTTAACTCACCCTTAAAAAAACTTCTTTTGAAACTATAAAGGAAGTAACGAAAATTTAAATAATTTGGTCAAAGTTTATATACTTCTTTGTCAGTTTAATAATAAAAACGAATAATTTTTATAAAACGTTTTTGTCAACCTTTGATTTGTTGAAATATTTATTACCTTATGAAATTATAAATTTCTCATAGAAAATTTGTGAAAAAATATAGGTATATTTTACATAAAGAACCTAATAAGTACGGTAACCAGAAAGCGCAAGAATAAACTCACACAGAAAAGAGACGCAGGGGCGGATGTGCCATAAGGGAAAATTGGGTATTTTCCGGTGGATCGGTGGGCTAGACACCTATGTTCTCTGCAAACCTGCCGTTTGCACAACTAATTCCTAAGCCTTAAAGTGACAGATTTTCTCTTGTGATTCTTTCAAATTTTGAATTTAAGTGTTCCTTAAATTTTGCATGGTGCAATTGGCTCTTAATGTATTAAAAAAGTTTGCAAAAATACTTCTCAAAGAAGTAAAAAAAAATAATATATAACACACGAAAGTGCCTTTTTGGGATGTAACCCGGCTTAGCAGAACTTTGTGGCAATTCATTCGGAGAGAGGGAGAGAGCCACTGCCTTTTGGGTTTTAGATTGTCAGAGGACCCATTTTTCATCTCCAGCCATCAAGTGATCAAAAAGCTCTGATGATTTTTGAGTTGTGTGTCACTTTTCTTCCGAACGAGCGATATGATACTAAAATAATTTTTTTGTATTTTCATGTCCTTTTTAAAAAAATAACATTATTTCTACCATCGTTTTTCTAATATCATCATTCATTTATCTAAAATGATGTAATTTTTTTTTTAAATCTTGTATTAGGTAATTAGTATATTATTTTTAAAATTCCGTGCAAAAACAGTTCGTCGGTCTAATGCAGAACTATTTACACAAAATTTGATAAAGGCAATTTACAAAATATGACACTTTTAATGCAGAGAAAAATCGATTAAATAACAACTAACATTAATTAATCTGAAAAAAATTAGATCATAAAACATGTAACATGTGGTAGATTTATTATGGTTTTTAAAATTATTTTTAATAAAAGTCATGATGTCTGCATTCATATTTTTTCAATAATAATTTTATAATTTAATTGCAAACCTGTCAATCAAAATCGTTAACAAAACGGCAAAAACCAATTAAATAAAGTGATAAATTATAACTTAAAAATTAATAACTTCATCTGTGAATGTGACAATGATTATAATAACATTTATTGAAATAACTTTTAAAGTGGTGATTTAATCAGGAGCAAAAAATTAACTTGTTTCTGAAAGGGTATTTTACCTGATACTCTAATCTAAATTAATCTTGGCTGTTGAAAAATTAATTTGTCTGCATTTATAATCCCAGATCTTTGAAATTTTCGATTTATTAAAGGGGAATAGGGTTAACCTTAACATGAATCTACATTTACAATAATGTATTAAACCCAATAAAATAAAAAAAAAACCACTTTATCAAATTAAATGCGTATGATTAATCATAAATTTTACTGATCATTTCCGACATTGCAGTTGTTATCATCAGGAATTTTAGGTTGATCATAACCTATGCAATGTCCTATATTAACTAATTTGTATTCTAAAATAAAAAAGGTAAGTGATTATCGCATGACCTTCATCTTGCTTTCTTAAAAATGCTTCATTTTAAAAATAAATGCCGAACTTTTTGTACACCCTGTATGTATAAAATAAACTTGAAACATATTTAATTAAATAAACCAAAATTTTGGAAAATGTTTTCTTATTTTAATGTGAGTGTTCGTAAATTTTTGTTTTGCCATGTATAACTGAATAAGTACACCATAATTTCCAGAAAGAATTTGCAACATGAAACTTGGAATTTTTGAGGATTTAGAATTATTTTGTACCTACAATGACACAATTTTTTTAATATGTTAAATAAAATGTATTACTATTATTAAAGAGTTTAATAGATTTTTTTTGGTTTTTTATTAAAATAAATTCAAACAAGATCAAAATTCTCATATTGAGAACCATCTTCAAATTTATATGGATAAGTGGGCTCTTGCATTACTCAAATTGTGAGAGAAATCTTGGGAACTATCTCAATAGTGACATGCCCTTTAGGGAAAACACTACCAATCTAATCCAGAAAGCACTTATACAGGGCGATTAAAAACTATTCCGCGTCCTCTTAAGGGCAGATTCCTCACGTGGAAATAATCGATGAAATATAAAATCCATGTCACGAATAAGTCACGATATCATCTCTGTCCTATACCACTAGTGAACAAACGCAAGAAAAAAAAGCTGATTTATTCGTGACATGAACCATATATCTGTGACGATGAAACGTCCCTGTCATTGAAAAGGTTTGTCGAATAGGTCATTTCGATGAAGTGGTAACATGCCGATATTTGCACCCAAATGCTTGTACAATAAATATTACTTAACTCCTTTGAAATATGTCCAATCTGTCTCAAAAAGAAATGTATTATTTTTTGGCAAAAAATGGAAACACAACTCTTCAAAATTTTTTAGGCCTTTTTTGGCGCCGCCCTTTGCCTTTATCTCTGGGTAAGTACCCCACTTGCTCCACCCCACGATCCGGCTCTGGTCTTTGTACGGAAAATTATTAGTTTATCATAAATATTATAATAAAGAAACTACGCCTGAAAGATAAGATTTGCGTACAAGGTCAACTAATAACACAAAATGACACTCTTTAAGTTTAATTAATATATTATAATTACCTTATCATAATTTTTAATTGTTTTTGTTTAGGTTGTTACTCAATAAATGCACGAAAGGACGCGCCTGTTACACTTTGCCAAACTTGGGTCATGGTCAAGGTTTTATGGTAGAAACGAAAGACCTTGATTACAGAGAAAAAATAAATTTACCATTCCGTAAAATCTTAGAAATTAGCAATAAATGTCATGCATCATTTGTTTAAAACAATAATAAAAAATTCCATAGGAAATGAAAGTCTTATTATTTTATTTTTTGTTTAAATGTAAAACAGGTAATATAATAATTAATAAATGTATATTAAGGCTATAAAATACATAATTTTAAAGTATTATTTTTAATTTTTAATTACAAATAAGCTTTCAATAATGTACAAGTTTTTTTTGTTTTTTTTTATAATAAATCCAAATTATTACTATCGCATTTTTGGTTGATTTAACATTTAATTTTTTATAGTTTAATAAGCGCTAAATAAAAGTAGTAAATATATGTATTTTTTTAAATTTTGTTTTAATTAATATATTTTTTTATTATTTGATGTACTACAAATAATTCCGAGTAATATAATAATTTGTGATGGAAAATAAAAAATAATTATCCAATTTACTTTATAATTATATACACGAACTACAGACAATCACCTCAGTAACTATTGATAAAAAGAGATGCCTATATGCAAATTAAAACTTTCAATTTTTTGAATTAATAATTAAAATTATTTAATTTTTTTAATAAGTAAATTTTAATAATAATTTAGGGTTGAAAGTTACACCTACATTAAATACATAAGAAAAGCTTGCATTTGAATATTTTTTGTACAGTTATATAACCAAAAGTGAGAGTAAATGGGAAATAATATCGTATAGGCCATATTTATGCAAGTTAAATTGGTTTTATAAGATAAGTAAACAAAACATAATTAGGGTAATTATTAAAATTGTGTGTTAAATTAAGTACATTTTAAGTATCTATTATTTTTAGTGCAGGTGTTTATCTCAGAAATAATGTTCCATGAAATAAGATGACACTGCTTACGTACATTGTAATTACACTAATACTGAATTTGTTAAAATGATTAATTATTTTAGTCATTTATTTAAAAAGGAAATATATTTTATAAAGTACAAAATGATAAAATTTTTAAAAATCTAGAATTTTTAAAACAAAAAATTAAAAAATCTAAAAATATATTTTTTACATTTATTGAAGTACTTTTGTATAGTTATTTTCAATCAACTCTTTGGAAAAATTAATAATTTATTTGAATTTCTCCAAGTAGTAAAACACCATAAAATACCTCTCTCTTCAAAATGGACATCCGAAGATTTCATGAATAGTAAACATTTGTTTATTTTAAAACGTAAAATTAGATGAAGAAGTAGTTTTAATAAATGACAAAAAAAGGAATTACAGCATTTACAACAGTGGAATAATATAGTAATAAGTAATAATAATATGGCACAGTTTCTAAAGAACAAAGCCACCTCACGATTCATGTGCGTGTTAAGCTAAAACCATGAGATGATTCTTGAAGTTATATAATGATCTCTTCATCAATCAAGGTTGAAAATAAAAGCTTTAATATATTTTATACTTAATTAAACAAATAAAATATTAAAAAATAAATGGTCGTAAAGTGGTTTTGGATTTGGTTCAATCGCTAATTATTATTTACCACGAATAACTCACAAAAAATTAAAATATTTGAAAACTAAAAAAGTTATTAATTTGCAAAAAAATAAAAGTTATTAAGGTGAATATAATTTAAAAAAAACCATTAAAAACTATAAAAATTTAAAAACTTATACGTAAATTTTATGAAGCAGATTTTTGTTATTTTTGATTTTTTGATAAGAATAAGGAGTTGATGTATTTTCTTGACATGACGGAAAAGACCTCCACTTCCAATTTACTATTTAATGACATCAAACATGACCCACTTTGATATTAAAAAAAACAAGCATACGGCTGCAATTTTTTAAATTTTTATTCTAATAATGCGTTTTGACGTTTGGTGCATAGGTTCCATGATAAATGTGAAATCAAAAAAAATTACGAAAAATTAGCTTATCTCCCTTCACAGCTTTGCCACATTTGGCAAATATTTATTTAAAGTAGCCAGCAACTTTTTAAAAAAGTCACCTTTGAGCTATTTTTGTTTCGGCATCAAATATGTTCATATTAAAGAAATTTGGTTTTTTACAAAAATAAAGTGGAAGTTATATAAAAAAAGCTCTCTGAAAAATATATTTAACATTTAAAACAATTTTTTAAAGTTTTTCCACCAAGTAAGTGTGTTTTTCAACTAAGATGTGGTGATTTCCGTTAATTAAAAAAATAATTTTGAAATATGGCCAATTTTTAAATTTGTGGAGGTTAAGGATACCAAAATGCGCCAAAATTGATTATCGTTATAAGATCCATCTTTACATTCAATGAAAAATTCCGTATTACGTCAAAAAACTTACATATTTTTTTGATGTAAAAAATATCGCTAATTTAATTTTTTATAGTTCATAAACTTTTCGATCAAATTGTTTTGCAAAGCTTATTAACGCGTTTTTCATTTTTGGCTGAAAAGAAATTGCTAAAAAATTAACTAGAAAATCACTCTTAATTAATTAAACTGTGCAGCAGTTTTAGCATTTTTGTATCCTTTAGTTAATTAACCAAATTAGGCTAATTGTATGGTATTGATTGCGAACTTACCTACTATTATTTTTTTATTATTTTAAATAGCATCTGAATATGTATAAAAAACTGCTAAAAATTGCCCATTTAACCGAATTTGTAACTTTATTAATAACAAAGATACCCATATAATGCAACTCAAATTGGGATACCCTGTATATCAAGGAAATACTGGGTGTCTGAAAATGGCGGACAAGCTCTCCAGTACGTTGTTGGGAACCCTTGAAAGATCCCCAGAAAAATAGTAAAAAAATCCTCTTGACCAATTGATCGATACGAAAGGTCAAAATTCTTTAACTTCTTTATTTTTATTAATTTAAAAAAATTACTAGTTATCATGTAAAGTTAGACTTCTGTTTCGTTGTTAAGTAATAAGTTAAATCTAAATTGTGTATTTTAATAACTTCTCAATTTATTATTTAAATATTGCGTCAATATTATTTGGACACCCTGTATAATTAAGTTTATATTCAGGGTGTCTATAAGTTACTATCTATAATTTATGTGACATTGTCTTTGGAAAATTCTAAGCTTAAAATTTTAAATCGAAAATTTTGAATTCGTCTTCGTTTGGCTACGTTAAAAATTGTTGGTTATAAAAATGCAATTTATTCACACATTGCATCCAAGGCAAAGCTTTACTAAAATATGATATTGCTTAACGCTTAAGTATTTTTAAACAATTTCTTAATTACATTTTTCGTTGATCATTTATTAATGAGTATTTTTAATGTAAACAAAATTATTCATTAATGACCCCTATTACTGAATGATTTTTGTTTAATGAATGATTCTAGAGGCGTCCTCTGTTGATGACATTTTTAACGAAATTTTCTACAAAATATACGATAATTTTAAATGTAGACTTAATTTATTTTGCTTTAATCTCATTAAAATTATATATTACATTAAATAAATAAAGTTAATTTTTAATACACTTCAAACTGTATGTGTACCAATTGTATATATTATAAAAGTGAGGTTTAAGGTTATGTACACATTATACAGGCAGTAATTGACTATAGAACCCTATGATAATAGACAACCTACTTCGTTTAATTAGACTTCGGCTATGATCGGTATAATTCGGGTTCGTACTTTTTAATAGTGACATTTCGAAATAAAAATTATAACTTTTTTCTGATTAACGAAAAAATATTTTGTAACCAACACGTATGTTTAAAGGCGATTAATGATCTTAAAAATTAACGCACTCGCATTTCTCTATTATTAACTCGTTGGTTAAATAACTATTAAAATTATGTTCATTTCTTTTATGCTATTCATAGGGTTTTTGTCTTTGAACCCAAATTAGATTAAACAATTTCATAAAAGCATTTTCTCCCACACAAACATCATGTCATTAAGGTATAAATAAATAATAGTGGTCCCTGTACAGCTCCTTGTGGTACAACCAAGTTATTTATTAGAGGACTAAAAATTGTATTATTTACTTTAGTAACCTGTATTCTATTTAACAAATATGATTTAAACCATTCAAATTCAGTTCCCATTATTGCAATTTTTCCAGCAATTTACATCTATTAATTGTTTCAAATCCACGATAAAAATCCAAAAAACCGTAATGACAAGGTGTTTATTTTTATCTAACCATGATTTCCATTTATTTAATACAAATTGGATTGATGTTTCACATGAATGATTTGTTTTGAATCTAGACTGATTTTCAATTAAAATATTTCGAAAATTTACATAATCTATTAGTTGATTATAAATAATTGAATCAAAAATGATTTCAATCAAAGGCAACATATTAATTGGTATAAAATCTTCACATTTAATTGGATTTCCAACTTTTAGTATAGATATCACTGTCACTTTCAAGAAATATGTCTCTATAATTTCCAACAAAATATGGCTGATGATGCTTACTAAATCGGCGAAACATGTAGCATGCAATATGTAAATTTTGACAAATAAATATTTTGGATATAATGAATTCTCTTTCTATATTGAAATTTTGTCCAAATCAACAGAAGTTTTTCTTTTGTTTTTCAATTCATTATTAACTATGGGCGCGTTCTACTAAAGACTCGCAATGCCCACGACGACCGCAAAGTCGTTCCACATAAGAACGCGGTTGTTTCTTTCGTGCATAAAAACGTCATCGATGGCGACCACAAGAAGCTCACAACGACCGTATTTATTCGTGGGTTTCTGTGGTCGTTTGTTGAATGGTGACGTTTTGAGCAAGTGGAACGGGAAAATTTTGCGGTCGTGGTCATGGGCTTAAGTGTTCATTAGTGGAACGCGCCCTATATTGCATTACATTAAATTAACTTGGCTGGATGAGTTTTACTCAATTTTAGGATATTTTAATTTTATGAATTATCATTAGATGTTTTAGTTTAGGTTCTATTTTCTTCCAAGACAAATTGTTCGATTTACGTTTTAATTGCCAGCGTTGAATTTTTTTTATTAACCTAAAAATATTTCTATAGAATCTTTAAAAGTGAAAAGTTCCGTCACATAATTCATAATATACGAGAAAACTGTGTTACTGCAAAGCTTTTGATGAATGGTCCACTCTAGTGCTGTACCAGAAATGAGAGTCCTCGTAGTGAAAAGCTGGTAAAAGCGTATATCGGCAACAACTCCTACGTTTTAACTGAGCTGATTAATGAGTAAACTAAGTAAACCAAAATGTGTTAAAAATGATTGTAAAAACGTGTTAATGACATATTTCATTAAATTGTTTTAATAAGTGTGTTAAGTAAAATTACTTAATTAAAACAAACAATACGAAATAACACTGTAAATAAGATTGGTAATTAGCCATTTTTATTGGTATTTCCTTAATATAATATAATTATTAACGACTGCAACGATTTTAATTGAAGGTCGCGGGTGGTAAACTTTTAAAAAATTTAAATTGCTGCAAAAAGTAAAATATTTCATAATATTTAATGATTTAATTCAAATCAATTTTGCATTTATGATAATGGTAAAAATTATATTTGCATAAGCGAATTTTTAAATTTTAATAATTAATTAATTAATGATTAGTTAACATTTGTTGGTTTTATAATAATACAAATAGTAGGTATATTCAAAGCTCCAATAATTATAAAAACGTCACACGTTACGAAATAAATACTTTTTAAAATTATTATTTATTTTAGCCGTTTTAATTTAAGCACTCAATAAATTTTAATAAATTAATTTTGTTTGTAAATCACAAACTGATCGCAATAAAAAGTATTGACCGCAGCATTGATGTCGGCCTTATTCTTGATTTTCAGTATTTCATCAATCACCAAGGATATTGTAAACTGTATCCTGAATCCTGACCCGATTTAAAACTTGGACAGTTATTAAAATTTAATTGGATAAACTCTTTACACGAGTAAAGCAACTTCGCTTTTAATAACAGTTTAAATGTTATTGTCCGCTATTTTAATATAAAAAGAACAACTTAAATAACAGTTTTTCATAATTTTTTTTAGTACGAGAGGAACATACTCGTAACTCATAATTTCTGCGAATAAAAGATACAAAATGACTACAATAAACAAGTTTCTTAATAGTATGATATATTTTTGCAAGGTGTTAATTAATTTAAAATGTTTACACACTGCAAAAATTTATTATTAATTATTTCGCAAATTATGTGCATATTTCCTCTAAGTGTATAATAACTAACTTCAACTAATTTATATTCGTATTTCTTAATCTCATTAATAGTTTTTATATCATTCAGTTAATTAATAACAATTAAAGATGATTTAAAAAAACTACAGCAATTACATATATGTATTATATTTATTATGTATATTTTATTTTTTCCTAGCTATTACTACTAATTATGTTTCAACAAATCAAACCGCAAAAAAATAATGTGTATTAAATAATTAATATAAAATCAGTAAAATAGTAAAATAAATTAAATTCTTGCGAGGACTTTTGGATAACAAAGATACTATATGTTTCTATACGATAATATAATATAATAAATTAATTTTTAAAATATAAATAAAAAATACCTTTTTATATGGAAGATTAATAATAATCAATATACTTAAATGTACGAGAAGTAGTTATTGTACAGAAAAATTAAAATATTTGTCATTTTATTAACAAGAAAAAAACTTTTTATTCGTGTTTTTTTTAACTATTATTGTGACCTGCCACAATCAATATAAAACCGATCAAATCATTCATTAAATAAAAATCATGCATTAATAGAGGGGTCATTAATGAATAATTTTGTAAACATTAAAAATACTCTTTAATAAACGATCACCGAAAAAAAATATTAATAGTTGGCTTACAATTATTGGGTTACTAATAAACATTAAAAAATCTAAAGCAATGGTACACGAAAAATGTGAATTAGAGTACGCTGAATTTGGAGTGGTTAATTTAGAATGAGTAACTGAAATTAAATATTTGGGAATTTATATTGATATGAAATTAAATTTTAATTATCATGCTAATCATTTAATCAATACAAATATTTCTGTAGAGCGGCTTAAAGTTTAAATTTTAATTTTAGAACATCTGGAGACCCTAAAACTTGAAAATAACAATATGAGAATTATATTGAAATGTAATAAATACACAAAAATGCATGAAATTTTAAATTTACTAAAAGTTAAGCAATATCTATTTTATTAAAATATGGTTTTTATTTTCAAAATTGTTAATGGATGTTTGCCAAATTATCTAGGTAAAAATGTAAATTTCTCTTCAAGTATCCATAATTATTCCATAATAATTTGTGTATCAACTTTGCTCTAAAGCAATCAACAAATAGATCTACATATATAAAGTTGTAAATGGTTGCTAAATTATATGATGGTCTTCCCTTTTATTTTCAGATTATAATAATGAGGCAGCCCAAAATCGCCTACGCAAATTAATATTTCTGAAAACCTCCAAGAATGGCTTGAAATAATCAAATTACGAGAGATGACTCAACGATAATCCTTAATAACATACGGTATTTCTAGATCAAATATAACAAATAAGTTCACAGAGGAAGAAGAAAAGTCCTTTGAAGATGATTTAATAAAATCTGTGACGATGGTATTCCACTAGTTTAGTTATAGATTTCAGAGTTTCAGTAAAAAGCTTATATCCGCCTAAAAAACGGGTAGTTGTCTCCAGTTTAATCAAAACTTGCCTGGTTATAGGTGGACAAAGTCTTTTTTAAAAAGACATAAAAAATTGTCATTTCTAATGAGTAAAAAAGATAAAGGCAGAAATGAATGCAGAAGTTATTTAAAAGTACATGGATAATCTAAAAGACATTTTACAGGGGATTCCAGCAAAACATATATGGAATTTGTTGGAGGACCCTGAAAACCGAAATGAATCCCTAAAAGAGTTACTGAAAATGTTGAAAATATATGTAACTCTAGCAGGCTTCTCCTTCTCTAATATGTTGTGGATAGTTTAGTAGTCATATTTCCTACTATGTTGTGCACAGGGCTGAGAATATATGTATATATGGTCAACATCGGCTGAAAATGGCCCTGATTGTGTTCGCTACAAATTGTCTAAAATTTTATTAGAATCTCATTTTCTACATTATTAGGGAAGTAGGGAATTTTTTTCCCAAAGGTGTCGAAAAATTACGCTAAAAAACGGCACGTCGAACAATTTTATGTTCCATTTTTAGACAACACAGGAGCATATATCGAAAATCGCTACAAGTGACATTTAAAAGAATTGATTAAACCAGGTCGCCAGGTATGCGTTTGAAAGGGCTTTTTAAGCACTTTGAAGAAACGTAAAAACTTTTATGAGATTCGAAAAAAAAATTAAAATTTTAATCCGTAGAAAATGTATGTAAAAAGTTACAGTTTCGCCAATTTTTTTACCCACCTTCTACAAAACGGATTTCAACGAGCGATAGCTTATTTTAAAGGTCTCACTTTGCGCTTTAACCTAAAAAAAGATTTGTGTCGATGTCTCTTTTCGTTCAGAAGTTATGACTGAAAAACCGCCGTTAATTTGAAAAAGTCACTTTTTGACATAAAAACTGCTGTGAAATTTTCGGTTTATCAGAAAATAATTAAGTTTGAAGGAACTACTCGGCCGATGGTGACGCTTGATGGCTTAAAATTTGCAGGATCGTTTTCTCCGTCCAAGAATGAGACGGTCGTTCCAATCACATGATAAATGCATCCTCCTGGGCCGGATTTGTACTCGAATTTTACAAAAACTTTGGAATTTTTTTGCGCAAAAACTATCTAGGGGATTTTCTCGAACCAGGCCTAGAATACTTCCATTATGCGTCTTTATCTTCGGTAGAAATTTCAAGTCTCTGCTGTCAATACTTTTTGGAAAAATAAATAGAAACGAAATTTCATGAAAAAATCATAGCCCACGAAAATTTTGAAAAATTTTGTCTTCGAATTTTTGAAAAAACGACCTCTGAAATTAAAGATAATTAAAAAATGAATAAAATTGACCGCTCAGTTCTATTTTAGGTTCCTTATTTTTTTGCCACCATCATGAAAAGTATAAAAATTTTGAAAATCGTACCAGATTAATTTTATTTTAATCCCTTTAGCTTGAGGTTATTTCAATGAACGATAGGTCATTTTAAAGGTCTTACCGAGCGCTTTAATCTAGAAAAAGATTTGTGTCGATATCTTTTTTCGTTTAGACGTTATGACTTAAAAATCTCTGAAAATTTGACAAAAAACTGCACTGAAATTTTCGGTTTATCGAAAAATAATTAATTTTGAAGAAAGTATTTGGCCGCTCGAGACGCTTGATGGCTTAAAATTTGCACAATTCTTTTCTCTGTTAAATAAAGAGACATTCTTTCTGATCACATAAAAAAATACGCACTCCAGGGCCGAATATGTACTCGAATTTTACAAAAACCTTGAATTTTTCTTTTGGTAAAAACTCGATTTTATTTATTTATATTCAAAAATAAAAACTATACTATTCAGAATACGTTACTTTTTTGTGAAATTTTCCTGTAAAACTTTTAACCGAACTTTTAGTTTTGACATAATTAGCTGTGACACATGACATATGATATTGAAATGATTGATGCAAGAAGAAGTTTTTATAGAGCAAGAATTATCTTTTTAAAAGTACTTTGTTTTAAAAAGATGAAAACAATTTTCAAATTTTAAACTGTATTTTACAAAAAGTTTGCTATTAAACGTAATTATTCAGTACAATACGATTTTTAGCAGCGCTGTCAGTTTTGACAATACGTGTCTAACATGCCACTGAAATGTTTGATTAAAAAAAAAGTGATTTGTTGCGCAAAATTTTATTTTTAAAAAGTAGTTTTAATTAAAAAAGTGATAACAATTTTCAAATTTTATTTGAAATTGTCAAAAACTTGTAGGAAACTTACTGGGCTAATTGTTCTAATAGGAGACAACCTATCTTCCTACATAGGTACCCACAATTTGGAGATGTGTGAAACTCATAATGAAAAGTTTGTGTCTCCCACCAAATAGTACTCATCTTACACAACCGTTGGATGTGACATTCTTTGGCCAAATCCAAAGAGCAACTATGCTTATATTCCTAAAGATGTATTCCCAACATTCCTTTGAAGAAACAAAAGTTACAAGACAGACTGAGAATAAAAATGTTGATCTTGATTATGGGAGATTCCTTTTTGGAACAGCTTGAAAAGAAACTAGCCCAATTGCTACAAAGTGGTGGACTAAATTGAAAGAAAAGATCCAAGTATATGCAGGGAAAAGTATAACTGTTAAGGATTTCTCAGAGGAAGCATAACAATTGCCATCAACAAGTGGTGTAACAGTTCGAAAAAAAACTCAAAGCCAAAAAATCCAAAAGGGAAAACGGAAATAAAGTCAAGAAAACAAAGTAAAAAATTGACTACTCTAGCTCATCAGAAAACGAAGACGATGTAGAAATTGCATTGGAGTCTGATGAAGTTAAAAAAACCTTACCCCAGTTGACGGTATTTATATAAAATACTTTTTAACATTAAAAAGGTTAATCAAAAAATACAAAAAAAAATGATAAGCCTTATTAGCCTTCATAGTAATCCGGCTCTGGTCACCATAAATACCAGGGCCCAAACATTTAATTTTGCAGGTATCTGACAGTGTTAGATTTATGATGATACTTAAATATGTATAGTAAAATGTAAGCTTTACATCTAATTGCATCATACATGATTAATATATTAATATTATTTTAATGCTAAAGAAATAAACGTAAATTCTAGTTTTGGACGGAAATATTATGATGCCATAAAACGCAAAGTTTTTCATTTTAAAATATTATAATAACAGACTCATATCAACTAATGATAGTCATACTTAAATATCAATTAAAAAATTACAATTAATTATTTTATTCATTCATATTTGGTTACTTAAATATGCTAATAATAAATTAACATCGTTGTAAGCTACCTGAATTAGAATTTAAAGATTTTGGTAATGTACACCCTATAAAATTTACAAACTTTATTAGGGAATATATATTTTTTTAATTAATAATAAAATACCACGAAATAAAAGTTCTGAAGGTTGCCCATTAATGTGATACAGTTATGCTATCAAGGTTATTAATAAAATCATTTTATTTAAGAATGCCATAAAAATTAGTAAATTAAAGAAACCAACGAACCAACTTAAAATAAATAAAAGCAAAATATGTTCATCAATAGTTTGAATATAATAAGTATATTGTGGGAGGATTAAAAATTTCATCCCTTAGTAATGTTTCAATAAATTTCTTGGTCTTGCAGTAATGTCATGGTTATTTTATTGGTGCAGGACCTTTCTATATAAAGGATATACACTTGTGTCAAGGTTTGTTCCCACATACCTCAAAATTATTACTTAAGATATCTTTCTCTTTGTTTAAATAATAAACGTAATAAATTTTATTGAAATAACCTCTTTTATAATTGTTAACATGAAACTTTTATCCCCAATTTTTCATAAATTAAATAACAATTTAGCGGATAACGACAAGTTTTTTGGTTAAAATGTGCGGTTTAGTGGTTAAATAAAAATTGTTTATCAAACGCTTGTTCTTAAAAAATTAACCTTGTTTCGACGGAACATTACTTTTTAATACAAGGCAAAATAGGATTTTATTTCAATTATTTCAGATTTTTTTAATCCTTGGATTATCACGCGAATTTTAATAATAGAAATCGTAGGCGTGTTTTTAGCTTAAATGTTCCTACCTGATGCAAAAATGAGATTTTGTTACATTATGCGTAAAAAGATACCTTTAAATATAAAAGTTTTAATTTACTGAAATATACTGCGTTAGTTTTTAGCAATTTCAAGGACCGCATAAATAAAACCTCAGGATATTTCTAAATAAACTTGGCACAATTCTTATAGATTTTATCGGTTTGTTCGTTCCTGTTGTTATTTTATCACTTTCAAGAATCGTTTTAATCAGGCGTCTCTGACTCATTGCAAATTTAAGATATGCAATTATTTAAGCTACTTTATTTCATGATTTTAAGGTAATTAATTACAATAACTTTAACAAATTAAAATCAACTTCAATGTTAAGTATATTCATTAGAGCGAAACATTTTATATTCCTTACATTTGTATCAATGACTTTGTCTATACTTTGCGTATTCCTTATGCTAAATACTAAAATTATGTGTGTATTACATAAGTTACAAATTTAAACCCGTAAGTTTATTAAGTAATCTTATAGCTATGTAGATATTGGTAATTATATTAAAAGGCTTAAATAACAATTAGCAATATTTCCAATATAATTACTGAAGGAATGTTGTTAATTAATTATTGAAACGTAATGCGTTGGAGGAATTAAAATTAAAATTCCTTTCCGAAGAAAAATACAAGTTTACTGCTTTTACTAATTGGTTTTTTATATGTTACATTTTTATTTAAATTTAAGTTAATTAATTTTATATCTTTAAATTTTTTTAATACGACTTTTTATTTGGAGCAAAAATGATACTTATTCGGACAAGTAAGCAGCGTTGTCAGGACGAGCCAGCTCCTTTTACAAGATGCAAAAAACTATAAGCCATACGTTACTGATAGTACAATCACGCGCAAAGATATCGAGCACATAATAGAAATTCTTTCCCTTAGGTCAGAATATTTCTTTTGTGCCTTCGATATTTTTGAGTGTGATTGTACATTAAACAAGAGGCTCATAAGAATAAATTAAATTTGTTCATGTTTTTATTAAAATTAGATTTAATAATTTTATAAAATTTAATAAAAATAAGCGGGAAAACATTTATTAAATATTTAATGATAAAATAATCTATACTTTTTTATATAAAGGTATTAAATTACTAATTACTATTTTAGATTATTTCGTTAATTATCTTATTATATCCCATTAAATAAAAACTACATTATTATAAACTAATCAATTATTTTATAAAAATATTCACGCGATATACAATTAAGAAAATGATGCAATAGTCGTTACCATTTAGTAAGTATCATTTAAATTTTTTTAGCAGACTAAGATTATCATCAAGGAAATATAAAAAAAACAATAGTTAATGCGTATATTTCCTTTAATATTGTTAAATAAATGCATTAAATTTGTGGACAATTTGAAAAAAATCATCATAAAAATTATTCAAGTGAATCTTCTTTAATAGAATTTTAAAAAGCAATGTTAACAGTCTGGAGGTGACTCAAATGATCACTATACTACATAACCTTTCTTCATGAATTATCCTAAAGATGTAGTGTACCTGTTTATTCTTGGTTTTCAAAAATTATAAATAATTGTATATGTAAATCATGAAGGGATTGGAATTAGAAGGGATTATACAACCATTCTGCAAATTATTCCACTGATTGATGCAAATAAAAAAAACTCCGCCAATTAATTTAATAATGACAATAGAAGCAATTAAGTTGACTTAAAACAGAAAAATGAGAAGCAAAAGAAATAATCCTGGACAAAAAACTAGGTGTAAATGGGTTAAATAGTAAATACAGTTATTACAAAAAACTTGTTTCACTTTCTCTTAAAAAATATAATATGAATTTTAAAGAAAGATTTAAAAAGCAATGAAACTTTGAAATAGTTATGGGTAGAGTAAGGCCGCATTTAGCCTGCAGCCTCGCCACTCGCTGCCTGCGCATCGCCAAGCTGCTCGCCATTTGCCTTTATGCTGCAGCTGCAATTTTTCATAGAACTAGAACGTTTGCTTCTGAAATGAATCAATTACAGTACAGTATAATACAAAGAGTGAGAGCGAGCTTCAAGGAACCAATCACATGATTTGAAGATGTTTGGCGATGATCGATATGGCGCGGATTAAAGCGCGAAGCCTGGCGAGCAGCCACGATTCAGCATGAATGCAACACTACAAATTAATAGGTAATAGGATTGTTTCATGTGCAAGCAGCCAGCATTTTTGGTGATGTCCAAGCACGCAGCAGCGAGGCTGCAGGCTAAATGCGGACTTACTCTACTTGTAATTGCTTCTTAAAAATTATTGCTGCTCAAACCGTTGAATATGATTCTATGAGTAATTTTTTGCAAGGATTGTTTATTTTTGTGATGGTTTTTTTATCGGTTCTTTTAAGTTATATAAAGCAAGCTGAGAATTTTGAAAAGCAGAAAGTTTTATTTTTTTACTCCATAATTACACTTAGTACATTTTTTGATTTATTAAAAAAAATTATTTAAAAAATTTAAGTTTTTGTTAGGTAAAATTTGTACTTTTTACGAAATTTAAGGTAATTAAACATGAAAAAAATAATTTTATAATTTAATGGAAATCTTAAATTTTGTTACAAAAATCGTAAATTTAGATTTAAAAAACGTGGAAATTAATCAAAACTTATTATTACTCAGATAATTTCGGAAAATATATTTTTTTGCTAAAAATCTGGTAACATTATGAAAAATAATAAAAAATCCTTTATATTCATGAAAGGTTTTGTTTAGAAATTCTTTAGAAATTCATTTAAAATTAGCTTAAAGTTAATTTATATTCAAAGGTTGATTAAGAAAATCTATAAAACAATCAAACAACTATAAAAAACTCTTCAAAATTTATAAAAGTTTACTTATGTAAATAATACACCTCCACTTTGATGTTAAAAATGCTGAAATTGATTATGAAACAAATTAGAATGAAATTACAGTTAAACAATATAAAAGTTGAAATTTTAGAAATTTTACCCAAAATTATTAGAATCTGATTTCTTAAAAATCAAAAATCTTCTTTATTTGTATGCATTAAACTTTACTTCTTATCAAATAAATTTCCTAATTTATAAATATATTTATAAAATTTACCGAAAATCAACTGCAACCATTACAATTACTATTATATAAAATTGGAGAATGAACTACCTTTTAAAATACAAAAACATATGAGTTGAATAGAAATTCACTAACATTACTTCAAAACATGGACTTTTATAAAACATACTAAAAATTAAAAAAAACTGTGAAAAACTTAAGCAAAGAAAATTGGGAATTCAGTCACATTAAATGTAAAATGGGAAAATTTACTTGAAACAAAAATTATACTCAAAATATTCAGGAAATGAAAATTCACTAGGAATTCAGTCAAAATAAACGCAAAGATAAAAAATTGATACCTTAATGCATGTTTATAACATGAACAAAAAATTTGAGAAATTGAGTTATTTTCTTTATTTTACAGTACCTATATAATGTAATGTTCTTACATTATAACCACCTCCATTTGCTATGTTGTTTTTGGATAAATATGGGTATATTCCAGGATTCGAAATTTTCATCTAACCAGACTACAATATTCTCGTAATACAAAATAAAGTGAAATTCTGAATTGTTTAAAATTAGATGAAGAGTATGGAGATAAGTTTCATAAATTTAATTCAATAAATAACAGGAAGAGTATACAATTTGCTAAGAGTGTCGGAGGAAGTGCTGATACTCCTTAAATTGATGAAATTATTAAATAATTTTACGAGAGACGAGGAAACCGTAGTTGCCTTAAAGCGAGAAAATTAATTCCTTTTGTAATACAATTCCACCTAAAAAATTGAAAATTTTTGATATTATAAGGTTGATTTAATAAGTATAGTTTCAGTTTTATGGTGAAGCCTGTTATTCAATCATATTTTTCTTAAAGCACAGAATATTTCTGGTGCCTCTCATGTTAAAGATGTTAATAAACCTTTAAATATGAACATAATATACATAATGTATAATTTTGAGAGGAGCGAAAGATAAAAGGCCGAAATGAAAAAAAGCTGACGAGGACAAAAGACCGAATGATAAAAGACCGAATGAAAGTAAACCGAACGATAAAAGGCCGACTTGGGTAAAAGGCCTTTTGTCCATGTCCATTCGGCATTTTCTCCTTTGGCCTTTTGTCCAGGTCGACCTTCTTTATTTCGCTGTTTTGTCGGCTATTTGTATAATTCAGCCTTCTTTCGTTCGTCCATTTCTCCTTCGGCCGTTTGTGCGCGTCGGCCTTTTATCCATGTAGGCTTTTTGTCATTCGGACATTTTTCTTTCGGTTTTTTGTCTCAGTCGGTATTTTATTGTTCGACCTTTTCTCATTCGGATTTTTATCCATGTCAGTCTTTAGAGATTCGGCCTTTTGGGGTAGACCCAATATTTTAAAAATATTGTTTGGTAACTTTTTGCTTTTCTAAAAAAAAAATGAAGCGAATCAACATTTTTTATAATGATTTTATATCCTTGTAGTAAAAAAGGACAATTGAAAATGCTAATTAGCTTTTAGGATTGGATTTTTGTAAATTAAAATTATTAAATTATTTAGTTTTAAAATTTTTGTAGGTAAATTAAATAAGTAGTATTATAAATAAAGAGAAGCTTTCAACATTTTTTTTAAATAAAATCCGCCAAAAAATATTTTTAAGAGGCTACTTTTAAAAAATCTAAAAAAGTTTTTGGCCCTTCAGCTCATTGAATTTTAGAATTTTACAATTAATTGCTGAATGTTTTCTCTACAAAATGATTTGAATACTTTTGCTTTTAAGTAAAAAAGGAAGAAAAGTAATTAATTGGGCACTATTAATCAATGAGTGAGGGATTTTAACAAAAATATGAATTATCTTGTGTAGATAAAAATTATAACTTACTTATTAATACCAAATAATAAGAAAATAAATAATGCCCGGCGGCTTCGCAGATTTGGGTAAGAGAATTTCCCATGAAAGTTAAAATTTACTTGGCATAGAATAATTGTTGAATAGAAAAGACTATAATAATAAAAACAAGATTTTTAATTTTAACTATTAATTTTTATTTTTCCAAAGCATTTCATTTTTGTCTTTATTAAGCTAAATAAATACAGGGTCCACCTAAAGTCCCGGGACAGCGCTGTATTTTTTGATTGAGTGAATATATTACTATACTATACTAAATTCTGAGATGGTTTGGAAATTTCCCATCTTTTGGGGGGTCACATGGGGAGAACTACCCCGCTTTTTTAAATTGCAACCCCTATCAAGTTTTAACTTATTTTAAAGAGAATCAAAAAAGAAACACTTTCCTGCAAACCAGATGCCATTATGTTGATTTGTTAAAAAGTTATTAAGGATTAAAGTTATCAAAACAGTGTGGAAGAAAATCTAGTTACCATTAATATTTTGCAAAAAAAATCATTGAATGTTGTGCAAAAAAGCATTTCCACGATAGGAGGTGATATCAGGCATGACAACGTAAATAATTATTAATTGGCATCGACTAGTACCCCAATTTGGAGTTAATGAAAATTAGAAAAAATTTGGTTCTATCCGGAACTCATTACAATAAATTAATGAAATTAAATACTAAATCTTCTTACTTTTTTATTTTGTTTTCAAATATCCAATATTTGTTTTCTAAATTTTATAGCAAATACTCAAATTGTCGGCCTTCTTCAAATTCGCCGATACCTAAGCGGTGATAAATCGAATTTTGCACGTTTTGAAGCTTATCTCTATTAATTTTGTTGATCTCGTCACGGATACGATTTTGCAATTCATTTAATGTTTCAGGCTTTGTTGTGTACTCTTGATTTTTTCTTTTGGTGTTTTTTGAAAAATCGAGTGTACACAACAAAGCCTGATGAAACATTAAATGAATTGCAAAATTGTTAAATCAGGTGATCTTGGAGGCAATTCGATTTCGCCCCTCCTACCGATCCACCTATTTGGAAAAGTTACATTAAAAAAATTCCGTACTTCAAGACTAAAACACGGGCGTGCACCATCCTGTTGAAACCAAATCGTATTACATAGATCACCACTGGATATAAAACACGAAGAGCTGGAATTATACGGTTGTTTAATAATTGGAGGTACCCCTGTGAATCCAAGTTTCCTTGAATCACGCGAGACCCAATTATGTTCAATCCAATAACACCAGCCCATACATTTAGTTTCTGAGGATGTTGAGTGTGATGCTCCTGCATCTATCTTGGATTTTCATCACTCCAATATCGAAAATTATGGCGATTAACTTGCCCATTTAGATAAAAAGTGGCTTCGCCGAAAAAACTACGCGTTAAAGAAAATTTGGGTCGCTGTCCAGTTTTGCCTGCATTTGCTCATAGAATTTTTGCCTTCTATCATAATCATCTTCTGGCAATTCTTGTACTAAATGGCACTTATACGGAGTATATTGACTGGTTTTCAAAATTCTACGGACGGAACTTATACTAACGTCATGGAATTGAGCTGCCTTTGTTAAAGTGGTATGAGGATCCTCAATAAAGGACAAAAGTACTTCTTCCGAATTTTCTTCACTAATTGCAGTCTTCGGTCTACCACTTTTTGGTCTGACTTTTACAGTGCCTTCTTCTTCAAACCTTCTTAAAGTTCTTTCAACAGTTGGCTTTAATATCGTCGAAAAGGGCGGTAAAAATCTGAAGAACTTCAGTGTACGACCTAACTCTATCTCCAAAACCACGAATCATTAACAGTGTAATTCTTTCTTTTTTTACTTAAGATTTTTTTGCGTTGGTTGCTTAGCAACGGTTAGGGGTTAGGTTAAGTTTTACAAAAATAATTGAAACATAACAAATATACAGCAGATTAACAAAAAGTAAAGTATAGTATTTAACTCGCTGAGTCGCGGGTAATCGCCATTATTCGCTCGAACTTACGGCACTAGGCTTTCGACTCGTGCCGTTATTCGTCCTCGTGAATAATGGCTTGTCATACCCGCTCCCCTCACGTTAAATAATGTACTATTTTCTATTTCATTAAAAATACAAATTATTATGGAAAGCTTTTAAAGCGTTGTTTTAAATTTGAAATAATATGAATATAGTGTAAGTATAATATTTATTATATTAATTTAATGTTAAGTTTATACTTAACACAAGTATTTTAAATGTTTGAGCAAGTAATACATAATATCATTTTAGATAAGCTTGACTTCATATGCAGCTAAATTATATTATATTACAGTTGGGTAGAGCAAGAAAAGCGCATGTATCGTTTGAATCAAAGTAAAATCAATCATAAATCGTTACTAACAAGTATAAATCAAATTAATCCGCTCAACGTAATAATGGTAAGGCAACACCAGCAATTAATAAACAGTAAATCATTAAAAAGATTGTTAATGACCTCATTTGTGTTTGTTTCTCTTTGAGGTCACCGATTGGAATCACCTCACAGACTACCACGCCTCCAAGAAAGACATTAGAAATTAAACATTTTATACAGGGACATTTGACATCGAAATAAATACACAAATTAAAATCATATTGATACTGTTAATAACAAATAATATCCGGATACGAATTATTTATACAAAACATGATATTTTATTTATTTAAGGTTACTTAAAATACCTGCATCACTGATCATATTTTCAAAACGTACAATAATACAAGGCAAAATTATTAGAGTATGTAGATTTAGACGTCCTTTGGCAGTATAAGAAAAATAAAACTTAAAACAAAACATCACTGAAATAATTTTTTAGATAATCAAATTGCTTTTTACAAACGATTAAAAAACCATAAAATTATGAGATTACCAATAATTTTAATATTTTTATAAAATGTAGGGGTTTTCCCTGAAAATAATGACCAAAAAAATCGGAACTGCATAATTTGTATCTACTTAATCTTGATTAGTTTGTAAGCTTTGGGTACTCACATAAAAATTATTAAACATATTATTAAGATCAATCACCTGTGGCAACAGTATAGTGTTTATTATCATGATTCATTTTTTTGCTCTTCACAAAGAACGGGTTCTCCGGTGTCAATGGGGAAAAACCTCACCTACATGTAAGGCAAGTTCTGAAAAATTTTAGAAACCAGTTTTTGTGTACGTCAAATTAAACGGTTCAGGAATGAAAACAAAAGTAACCGCTCCGGAATTTATTATTCGCAAAAAATCCTTCCGGTTAATTTAAAGTATAAATTACGTAACCAACAGAGTGATTAATTTTAAATTTTTGTATGTTTTTATACACATTTTTTAATAAAAATAAGTAATAATACTCCCAGTTTATTTAAAAATTATTATAATTTTAAGTAATTTGTGTTTTTTTTTATTTTTAAAAATAGTTGCATTTTAATTACAGACAAATATTTAATATTAAATTAAAAACTATTTTTGTAATATGAAAAAGTGGAATTAAAAAAATAAATTGATAAAAATATGCACTGCAATTTTTTGTTTAAAGCTACAAATTTTTAAATTTGACATTTCTGTTTTAGTAAGTACATTATAAAAATCTACCTAATAATAAATAACTAAAAATTAGCAAAAAATACGCTTTTTTAGTAATTTCTTTTTCTATAGAAACAAAATTAGAAAGGAAAATTATTTCAATGAAATTTTTTATAAATTGATAAAGAAAAATATGGATATACCGGGTGTACGCGAAACTAAAGCCACCTATGTATGTAATATCTTTATTTGTGACAATATAAAATGGAAATTTTAGGGGGTACTAAGAAAACATTTATTGAACTACATTTTTTTACAGTTATTATAAATATAACATCCTAGTCTTATAAACATATTAATAAACATTTTAAATGTGTTGCTGAAAAAAAATAGTAAGTAGGTATGAAAAAAGTTATGGGTGTTTTTGGTAAAAAATTTAGTAAACTTGAGGCTTATACTAAAAATACTATCAAATCTATAATCGTAGCCAATTCTTTATACATATAAAATTCGAATATTTTTGAAAAAAGTATGGGTTTTTGAAATTTTCGAAAATCTCCCATATTTCAAAACGCTATATTTCAAAAAGTACGCATTGGATCGCGCTAATATTGCTTAATTCGTTATCAGCGAACCCAAATCTATCGGAAAACGCTAAAAAAGGGTGATTTTTTTTTTTAATTTTTCGATTTTATAGCAAATTATATACCTTTATGTTGGGTGTTGGGTATCACAATAATCGAAAATAAATTTTACATCTAATTTGGGGGTGCCCCACTATGATACCATTTAAAAAAATAAGAAAATTGCATAATGCGCACTTTGAAAATTATAAAAACCTCAAAAATGGCCAATTGAATTTCATAATTTAAAATTTACTTTATGTATCTGAATTATTTCGGATTAGTTTGAGTAGGTTTCATTAATTTTTCTTACCAAAAAGAAATTCAAAAAATGCTCCTAGTTTTGTGTACAGCCGGTATTTTTTAATTTATAAATAATATTAGGATGTTTAAGATTTTAGAGCATATAAAACAAATTCCAATGAATTTTAAGGAAATTATTCAAAACATAGGAAATCATATTTTTGTATTTTTTTTAATTTCGATTCCTATTCCTCAATTCAAAAAATCAGTTTTTGAGATATCTTAATCTTTTTAAGATAACTTTTTTTGGGGATTTTTCAAAAAAGTGCAAATCTGTTATTTTTATTGCTGTAATTCTCTTTAAATATTATTCATTAGTTCGTAATTTAAGTATGAAGTAAAAGTACACTTCAAGCTGAATAATAAAAATCTTATCCACTGCAAATATTTTTCAAATGATTAAGTGTAAGCATACCAATTCAATTTACATTTTTTGTTTTATTAATTTAAAAAAATTAATAAAACAGTTAAGGCAAGATTAAATCATTTATTAAAATTAATTCACATATTTTATGATTATTTTATACTAAAATTCTTAAATTAATGACACTTTTTATTATGCTTTTACTGAGTATGTAATAAATGCTACTTGTGACTTTTATAAAATCTATGACAATATAATGTAATGCGTTATTTTTTTTATAAATTTTTTAAGTAGTATTGAAAGTGATGCCTCAAAATAATGTCCTAGGACGTTGCTTAAACTTTTGAAAATTTTTAATTTAGGGATTTATAAAAAACGCACCAAAAAACGGCCGACGAAGTAGCTTCGTTATTTTAATAATTTTGTATGTAAAATTAAATGATTGAAAGAATTCTATAATTGTATATTAATATAGAGACTTATTTTTGAAAAACGATTTCAAATAGCAAAATGTTTTAAAAAAATTAATTTCAAAAACAGTCTCAGCCAATAGCCAAAAACAGTTTTTTTAAATTTTTTGAACATTTTTGCTCAATATTTTTTGGGATAAAAATTGTTTTTTCCGATTTTTTTATATAAGTCTTTTTCTTTGTGTACTAAATTTATTAATAATTGGCTGTGTTTGAAATACACCAAGTTTATAAATAAGTAAGAACATCCAAAAATATACAAAAAAGTAAAAATAGGAAAGAAGATTTTTGTTTAAATTAAAAAAAAAACTTAATTGTAATATGGACTCAAAATATTCTTAATACAATTTTTTTGAACTCATAGTGCCATTCAAAAATTCAGGTGTTTTTATACGATTATACAGGGTGCTGAAAAAGTCGCGAGAATGTAATTGTATTGTTGTTGCATTTCTATACCAAAAATATTAATTTATGTTGAGAATGTAAAGACATATGTATTTTATAATTTTCCATAAAATTGATAAAAATTACATATGATAACAATTTAAAAATATTACAAATATTTCTTAGTTTCCTGGAACTTTAAGCTGATTTATAACATCGACTTTAAATTTCAGTATTTTTGTTTTAATTAAAAATTATTAATACTAAAATAGCTTGTATTTTGACTAATTAATTCTTGTACTTTTGAAAAATGTCATGTTATTTTCCACTTTATACCTTTATTAAATTGTAATCAAAACTCAATATTTGAATTAAATATTAAGCGTTAATGGTTTCGTTAAAGTAATATACTTTGAAAACAATGTTGTCAAGTTTACTTCTTTAAAACATGCCAATAACTTTGGAGTTTTTAACTAAATATATTTTTAATTATTTTACCATTGTATAATGATATATCTCCCGAACAACGTACCGTGAAGCGTGTTCGCGACTTTTTCAGCACCCTGTAGTAATGTTTTTTTTTGAACCACTTAATTTGATAGGTAATTAAGATTATTTCCTCTTTCTACGAATGCCTTGGAGGAGAAACACCTGTCATTTTTTCAAATTACAAACCCTACAGTATTTAAAAAAAAATCCGTTTCGAGACACACTATATTATCTAATTAACATGTCTTTTATTTTGTAAATTACTTATTTCAAAGTTTATATTCAAATTATAGAATATAAAAATTTTAAACTTTTTTAGAATAATTTATTGTTATAGTTTTTAGGAATCAAATAAAAATTCGAAACATTTGAATACTAAACTCTATTTTAGGGCAATGTAACTTGACCCGTCAAATTTGATTTATAAATATTATCATTTAAGTCGATTAGTCATCGCAAGGTTAAATGCTTGAGACTTTTATAAGTTGGTGTTTGGTGTAAATCCACTTAATTTGCTAAAACCGTTGCCTGGACTTCCCCGAACTGGAAATTTCAACGAACTACTATTGACGCACGACGGTCTCGCTGCTTCCTTACATACCTAATGTTTATAATTATTTTAATTAGCATTAACATAAGAAATAAATTTCTATTATTACTTTGTATAATTTTATCTACGGAGTAAAATAAATCATTCATAATGCACAAAGGTTAAAAAATCCGAATAACTTATTATACCATGAAATGAATTTTTTATTTTTTTAAATTTTTTAAGCAATTTTAGTACCCCATATCTAGTTTTAATCAATGTGGAAAACCAAAAATATTTATGATTTTTTTATAATTTTCAGAAAAAAGTCCTTATATTCGAGAATTCACAAAAAATTTTTTTTAAATTATTTAAATCATTGCATATTACATATTTTTATGGCCCATGTAACATTTTATTTATATTTTGATAAAGAAAATTTGGAAATTAATTTGGTATTTTTGTCAAAACCAGTCCTTGGAAATTTTAAGTAATTTTAATAAAGAATGTATTCATGCGGGTTTTTGGGTAAAAATAAAAATACACTATACGTTGCCTAATCATATCCTGGCCGGACTACCTTTAATTAAAAATTATTTAATTTTTTTTTTTTTTTATTTTTTAAAGAATTTATAAAAAAAATTTTAATGCATTATGTATTTTTATGGCCCCTGTAACATTTTATTTATATTTTGAAAAAGAAAATATGGAAATTAAATTGGTATTTTTGTCAAAACCAGCCACTGGAAATTTTAAGTAATTTTAATAAATTTTTGACACATTTTAGGAATTGAAACATAAAAAAATAAATTATGCGAATTCGACAAAAAATGTTTTTAGTTATAATTTTAAAACAGGAAATTACAGGAACAAAAGTAAAAGCAAATTAAATGCAGGAAATTGTAATATTTTGAAAATTTTATTTTAAAGTAAATACTCACCTTCATAATAATAATAAATTGCCAGTGGCTAAGAATTCAATGAATTTTACAGTTATTCAAAAATTATCGGAAAATATGAAAAAAATAACATATACCTACCACGATTCTATACATACTTTTTTAACATTCTACATATTAAAATAAAATAAATTTATAAATAAAAAATATTATTGTAGATGCAGAAGGCTAAGGAAGGATTTATACTACTGATAAAAATAAAAACTACCGGTCCAAGTAGCAAATATAAATTCAGTACAGAATTTAGTATAAATGACGACCTCCAAGTGATTAAATATCTTATTGAAAAGTGTGTCAAGTATAATGACCCTTCTTTACTTACAAAATAAAATAAAAAAAAGCGTTTTTGTTCCATCCAAAGTCTTTTCTGTATAACGGAATCTGGCCTTATCTATAGTCTTACAACTACATACCCTAAAAGTTTTTTTTATATCCAAAATGTTTAAGTAAATTTAGTCGTTTTTAAATCACAGGAAACGGTCAATCAATTATTTCAATGTAATAAATAAAGTTTAAAAAAAAATAAAATAATATTAGGTGTGAGAGGAATATGGTAAAATAAAATAAGGAATTAAAATTTAAGTAATAATATATAATAATTTATTAAATATTTTTTCGCATTAATTAATATACAAAAAGTTCTGCAACGCCTGTTTATTTTTGAAATAAAGTATTTTTGAGAAAAATGTTTCAAATAAAAATTGCAGGATTCTGACACAATAACCAGAAATATTGCCCATGATCATGAACAGCGTCATGCGATAAAACTTTCTTTAAATAGGGGCAACCCATTTTTATTAGATATTATTATAGCTTTTATAGGTTTACTGAACATATTTTTTTATTTCTCTAAAGTAAATAGTTTGAAAGTTAGGAAAGGGTTTAAATTTTCAAAACATAAAATTCGGCTTTTTGGAAATTAAGCATTTTACAGAAAAATGTTTCAATGGCCATGACTTTGAACAGCAAATTGAAGGTCAGGCGAAAATCACTTAACTTTTTTTAAATAGCAACCACCCATTTTTATTGCCTCACCTTCATCTTGCTGTTCAAAGTCATATGCAATATTTCTAGATAGTGTGTCACTTACAATCGTACAACTGTTATTTGATTTTTTTTTTCAAAAATGCTTCATTTAAAAAATAAACGGGCGTTGCGGAACTTCTTGTACACCCTGTAGAATGTACAATTATAATTTAAAACAAAGATAAAAAATAACAGAAATTAATTATTTAATAATGTTTACGGTGTTTACCACATAGAAAAATCATTTTTAAATCATAGGTAAATTATAATAATATTGAGAAAAGCTAACTAATGAGCAATTAAGTGATTTTTTTTGTAATGATTAGTTTCTAGTGTAAGTTGTAATTTAGGTAAATAATTTGAGTCTAAAAATAGAAATAAAGATTCATTGAAGCAATGGTTTATACTTCATGCAATTATGATAACGTTATCTTGCCATTTTTTATAATATCTTAAATTTTTGATACAAAATGGTAATAGAATTTTCAATTGTACATATGTATTTCCTATAGAAAGGAGATAAAAATGAAAATTCCAGCATTGTATAAAAATTTGAGATTAAAAAACTTTGTAGTGCTAGAAACGCCCCGTTATTTATGAATATTTAACATTGTATTTTGGTAACATTTTTAGAAGTTGAAAAAAATAAATAATAATAGTAGATGTCTGTCGTAGGCATAATGGATTATTCGGCATTTTGTCAAAATGCCTAGGTAATTTATAAAAAGCTGGCAAAATGGGTAAGCGAGTATTTTGGCTTGGCAAATTATAAAATGCCTGAAAATCAGCAGGCATAAGGAAATTTTTATTCTGATGCTTTAGTTCTGCCGGCATTTTATGAATTACCTAGTCAAAACACGAGAAAGTCACATGCTTACCCATTTTAACGGTTTTTTACAAATTACCTACGCATTTTGACAAAATGCCTAATATTATATTATGCCTACGACATGTCCAGGAGGATTTTTTTTTGTATCCAAATGATAATAAGTATTTAGGAAATTTTAGGACAAAGACTGACACACCATACACCAGGTGTAAACGTAACATGGGTCACCTCTATAATTACTTTTCTTATGAAAATAAAAATTTGAAATTTGACTTTGTTGTATGGTTCCACGAAACACATTTTATGCATTCCAATTTTTTCAAAATCACTTCCGATTTTAGCGAAAATAGCATCAGCGTTATTTTTTTTAATACAATTCATAATTTAAATCAATTTTAAAAAATAACTTTGTTGATTATCTTGTTTTAATTTTTTTTGAAAATTAAAAAAAAGTTTTACTTCATCCGAAGGTAATAAAAGCTACCAAAACTTTTCTGAGATATTAATTTTTGAACTTTAATGCGGTTATTACAAATTGAAACATATTTTACCTTTCTAATGACTTTTATCTTTATATACAGGGTGATTTTTAAGTTGATATTTTCCTTTTGACAAGATGTTAAACTTGATAAAATAAGTCGTTTGGCAAAATTTTCTTTTATACTCAGAAAAACGTTAATAAAAGTAACCACACACGTTAATTTAAAATTCGAATAACTTTCTTGTTTAAAGATTTTTATAAACAAATTTTTTTGATGAACGACTTATTTTATCGAGTTTTACATCCAGTTAAAAGAAAAATCTCAATTTAAAAATCACCCAGTATATTGATTAAATTATTAATTACTAACGATGTTCTTCCTAACCCTGAAGTTTAATGCTTAACAAAACGTATTTATACGAGTAGAGGAAAATTTTTATAACAAAAATAGGTGTATTATGTGGTTGATTTGTTTTTCATTAACTTATGGAATAATGTGACCTATAAATATTTAAATGAATTTTATACTACGCATAGCTCTTAAAAAACCTAATTTAATGGGCTGATTTGATTTTTAATTAGGGCACAAAAAAAATTAAATTATTTATTTAGAAATTGTGTTCAAAAAAGCGGCAACGTTGGTGGTGTTCCCGTCGTGTGTCCTCGTGTGCACTCGTCTCTATTTTGCTTGCCTGTTGCAATGAATTTGCGAAAAATTAAATTTTCTTTGTTCAAAATGTCACATAATGATTAATGCCTATTTACAATGTTTATCTAAAAATTGTCATTTTAAATCCATCAGATAAAAAAGATGGAATTATAACAATTTTGATTCTAAAGATAAAAGAACAAGAAAAACTATGATGTTTACTACAATAATTTAATCTAATCTGTTTTATGATAAAAATAAGGAATTACCTAATTAAAAAAATATTTACATTTTCAACATTCAGGAATATAATATTTTTCATAACAATTTTTTTAATTGGTTGTTGTTTTTTTTAATATTTATTATTATTTTTTAATGGTTAAAGATTCTGTTACATTCTGCTCCTCATTTTCGTCTGAGCACATCTGTTCACTACGAACTGGTGCCATTTACCGACCCCAAACTTTTTGACCTTCACTTAGAACTTTAAAACATAAAAAGGTCAAAACTGTTCGAACCCATTCTATATAGTTCGACATAATAATAAACTTTTATAAGTTATAACTTGTTAAAGTTACAATTCGAACTTCTTTTGAGTATTAAAGTATATACAATCACGCGCAAAGATATTCGTCTGCACAACTATCACGGACATGACGTCATTTCATAGTTCAGCGCTATGCCGCAAGAGGGAGATCGCTTAGCTAGAATCGCCAATTATAAGTACTTACAGGGTGTTTGGTAGCTCGATGCGTTAATTCAAGGAGGTGATTGGGAATCTTAATGGAAGCATTATAAACTATACTTATTCTTAGAATGTGCCACGCTTTTCGAGATATAATTAATTTTGTGATTTTTTGATAACTATCAATCTTATCAGATTTACATTGAAGTAATGCTCAATTTGTAATTAAATCTTCAGGGAAAAATCAACTTAAACATGTATTACTTTAATTTCATACATTAAAGAAGTTGATAACCTTTTACAAAATGAAGAAAATTAAGTCTGAGAAATTGATAATTGTAGTTTCAACGTTGATATACTAACTTTTTACTAAAAATGTTCAAGTAATCTTAAAATCTCTTTGGTCATTAATCTTTTAAATAAAAAATTATCCTAAAAATAGTTCTTCGAGCTTTTCTATGATTTCAATATTTTTTCCTTCATTTTGTAAAAGGTTATCAACATCTTTGATGTAAAAAACCAAAGTACCTACGTATTTAAGTTACATAAAATATTTATTTCCAAAATATTCAACTACAATTAAGCATAAATTCAATGTAAATAAGATAGTTATGATAACTTTTACAAAAACACAATTGTATAATAATAAATTTAATTAAAAATGCTTCCATTATGATCCCCAATCACTTCCTTAATTTAACGCTACCAAACACCCTGTATATTTTATTTTTTGTTTGGCCCTTTGGTGGCGTGCACTGTTAGCAGTGTTCCAATTATACATGCATACTGTATGTGTAAATAGTCAATTATTCGTAAATACTGTATGTGCAAATAGCCATTTATTAGTACATACTGTATGTGCAAATAGCCGCATCCTAAAAATATTTATAAAAAATAAAAAAAAATGATTATGATTTATAGATCAACCTGCTACAATTCAAAGAAAATTATAAAATAATAAATATATAAATTGTCAAATGGAGAAAACTAAACATACAAATATTTTGGAATTTTAAGTTATCAACAATTAAATAAACGTTTAAGATTTTTAGATAAGCCTGCTACAAATCAAAATAAATTAAGACATAAATTAGAAATAAATTATCAACAGTTAAATAAACGTTTAGGATTTTTAGATAAGCCTGCTACAAATCAAAATATATTAGTAAATAATTGAAATATAACTCCATAATATTATCATATTATGTTCGATTTCACTTCATAAGAGTCTCAGGTTTATATGGGCGCCGTTAGGGGGAGTGCTGGCTAATAAAGAAAATATCAAATAGAAACTTAAGGAAAAAGTCCTTGGGTATTGTAGGAGAACAATATGCCTGGAATTCCAGAATTTATAGTTTTATTAATTAAAGAATTAATTTCTTGTCGATTTTAAAAAAGTACTGATTCTGAGGTGGAACAAAACAGCTTAATTTTTTTAAGTTTTTCTTTAAAAAAAACTTTTTTGGACGGTCAATACGTAGTGGTATCCAGGAGGATGAAAATATGTCGGTTAGAGTGAAAGGATTATATAATTTTTAACACTTTTCTGGAGCTTCTTTGCAAATTATGATCAAATAACTGATAATTAATGCGAATCCCTAGAGGGCGCGCGAGTTTGGGAGGAAAAATTGTGAAAAATCATGAAATCGAGCATTAGTTCTGCAGTCATAACTCAAGTTTCCCTCGTTAGATTTTCAATTTTTTTTCAGAGCTATAATCTAAATTGATTAGGCTACATCCTGCCAGAGAGTTAGCTTTTGCAACCTAGCATAAAATTAATTAGAGGGCTCCAAAATTAAGGTACTTTTAGATCATTATATTTTTTTGTACATTCTCCATTTTTTTTTCCTTGTGGCAGGAATTAAAGAAATGTCTTCTAAATCATCTACAAAAAAATTATACAAAAATGTTGTTCGAACGAGCTTTTATGACTGCAGAACTAAACCACTATATTTTCCGTTTAGGAAATTGCTCTTAAGAACTGCTACAGTACAAAATTAACAGATGTTAAGAATACAATTTTACAATCTTACAAATAACAATTAACCATTTTTAACATTGTTATTATTAAAGGGATTATTAAAACTTCTCGATAAAATATACGAATTTAAAATTATAACACAAGTAAGCAGTATTGTATGCGGTCAACCTGTTTTAAGCAAAAGTGAATTTTCAAAAAATTGGCACTTAGACCCTTTGGAAATGCCACGCTTCAATTGAAAGAATGGTGAGTCCATAAAATTATTTTGGGATAATCAATTTATACTTAATAGATTCATATTTTGTAAAGATGCAGCTTTGGCATGTAGTACTTCTTGAAACGATTTTTTGCATGCCAAAATTTATAGGAAAAAAAAACATACTGCACTGAGTAATTTACAAAAAAATATGTTGGACTTGTACTGTTATTGAACTCACTATAGAGAGGGGTGCACAAAAATGACTAACGATGTACCTTCGTTATTTCTTATCCGATTTTATAAATGATATCGTCCAACCGGAAGAATAGTGACACAACTCAAAAATTACTGTTTTTTAGCTAAATAATATATTCAAAAGACAAGAATTTCTTCTATATCCCATAAAATAATGGAAGTATTTCAAGCAAAATTCAATTAAAATTTTCAAGATTTTTGATTTCTATTTATTAAGGTTTCAATGTAAACATTAATGTTTAAAATCGTTGCCCTGGAAAATGATGATTTTGGAGTTGTGTCACTATTCTTTCGGACGAGCGATATGTTAAATTAAATGGTTTGAAGAATACTACTATCAAATAATAAAAGATTTATTTTATTTTTTAAACAGAGGAGGAGGGGCCAACTTTTCTTTTTCAAATGGCAACATATTTTATTCGATTGAATAAAATCATTAACAAAAATAATCTAAACCAATTATACCAATATTTTTTTTATTTTAATTTTAAACCTTTTTTTTATATTATTAATTTTTTAAAATTTAATTCGATAATAAATTATAATAAATAACTGGAAACTCAAAAAAAAATATGAAAAAAAATTAAAAAAAAAAATAAGAAAAGAAATTTCAAAACATTAATTACTTTGGCTAAATTAACTTAAAACCGCAATTTTTGGAGTGGTACTGATCTTGGACTTACCGATTCAATTGTACCCATGCCGCTTGTTGGCGTTGTAAAATTCTGCCTTTGGAAAAATGTTATAAACATGAATTGACTTGAATCTGTATGTGTTTTTTTTGCTTTACCAAATATACAATGGAAATGACTTTAGTGAGTACAACATAGCAGAGCATTTTTAAGAAGAAGATGTGAATAATTCAACAAAGTTGATAAGAAGTATAGGAGCCACTCTTGAGTGGTAAAATGAGATAATAGCGTGACTTATTCGTGACATGGATTTCATATCCAAATTTTTAGAAAAAAAAATGTTTAGTTTAAAAGGTGTCAGAAAATGGACATGGTTATTTTTCACCTAGGGGACTTCTTCGTAGTTATTCTAACACCAACTTATTTCTTTTTCAAGTAGAAACCCAGCATGGATGCACATGAACCCAAATGGGATTTAAAGATCAACATTCGATTACTCACTAAATAATTATTAATAATATTTTGGTACAAGTTAGATATAAAAATACAATTGAACAATTGAAGTTCTGACTTGGGATAAATCCTCAGTTTTAAATACCAGAATTACTTCTAACGTTTGGCTTAGTCGCTACGACTGATGTCTAGAGTAAGCATAATTGAAGGAACAGGGTAATCATCTGGGTTTTCTGGAACGATCTTGGTCTGTGTCAAGAGTTTAACAAATTTTATTAGGAAGAACATTTGTGGCTAAAAGAAAAGTTTGTTGTACATTCATATTCATTAAAACTAAGAAGAAAGCATATTTTTGCAAAACATAATAAAATTTGAATCGCATTGTAACAGAAATCCTTGACAATTACAAATTGCTGAAATCGTCCAATTAGCCTATTTGTTATAGTAAGCATTCATTATTAATTTATTATTAACAAACACAATAATTAAATTTAAATGCAATTCTTTGATAACTGGTAATTGCGGTAACTGAATACTAATGTGTTAGGTGGAAATTCAGAAGTCGGAGTTCAAAATAATAATTATAGCTGTTGGATTAAAAATGTTATTTGGAAGTCCCCATACGTGTGCGGTGTTAAGACCCGTCAATTCTGAAATCCTAGGAAATGCCGCGAGGAACGGCGTGGCGGGGCCAAGTAGCGCTTGAACGTGCAGCTCTGGGTCGCGTGGCCGCCAACAACTTGATGACACATTCACCACCACCAGCTACCGGACGGGCATCCTCAAGAACCTTGAGCTGGGGATCCCAGCATCCAGAACCACTGACGCAGGCGTGACGCGTCATTTGCACAACAATGAAAGGGCCGCGCACCGTGTGGGGATCCCAACAGAGAAGGGGTCCAACTACTTAAACACTGGCCCCTCAACAATCTTCACTCACATTGGTTTACTAACTCTCGCTATCAGTCAGCGTGTGTTAACAATTAGACAGACGGTTATCAGTCACTAATCGTGGTCAACAAGATTATCAGACGCGACTGTTAAAAATTCAGCAGTGAAACCGCGGATTCAGGCTGAAGATACAAGAAAATCAAACAACTAGATTTTCATTTTTTGAGAGTTTTCCAAGTAACAACCCCTATTTCCAAAAAAATGGCAGCCGTTGCAGCAGCTCAGAAGAACAGAGAAATGTTCGCCATCAAAAAATCTTATAGCATCGAGGTAAGAATTTTTAATTTTTTTAAAATAAACTTTTTACTGCTGAAAATCTGTTTAGTTGTAGGGTCTCCAAAAATATGAATTCGTAAAATTTAAAAAATATTAATTTTGAAAAAATAAAAAAAAAAATAATTTTTGAAAAAATCAAAAAAAAAATCATTTTTGAAAAATTAAAAAAAAATCATTTTGGGAAATTTAATAAAACAGTTAAAAAATAAAGGTGTAAATTTTGTAAAACTAGTTTTATTGTTTGACATTTTAGTACATTTTTGTTTTTTATCATTAAAATTTTCTTTACTAAATTTTTAAAAAAATTGTCATTTTAGAAAATTTTTATTATTTTATAAAGTCTCACAATTTAATGAAATTGTCAAACGTTATAAATTAATAAAACACAAAAATTCTAGAAAATTTTTGTTGGGGTTAAATCGTCACAAAAAAAAATGTGATGAGGTGTTTTTACGTCCCATATAAAACTTAAATTATGGTATTTTTATAATGTAACAAAAAGTTCTTGTAAAAAGAATGAAAAGGAAAAACCTCGTTTCATGAAATTTGAAGCCAGTTTTAGCAACAATTGTATTAATTTTTAGCAGAATTAGACATTTATGATGTTACTAAACATTATAAATATTAAATTATTATCACTTGGTTCAACAACAACTTGAGTTTTGCTTGAATAAAATATTTATTGCGTTGTCCTTACATAAGCATTTACTATTGAGAAGGTCAAGATTTATTTATTATAAATGAAGTTATAATTCATAAATTAATAGAATCTTTTTTCGTAAACTTGAGATGATATTTTCGGTTTATCTATATAAATTACTTGAATATAGCAAAATTTTATTAAAAAAATTAAAATAATTAAATTTTCATTTATATTTTTAAAAATGAACAATTGATCCTTTTAAAGATTGGTGGTTTTGTGGCAAGTCGAAGAAACATCGAGGCAATTTTTTTTATAATTTTGTTGTTATAATACACATTAAGATAATTTAAAAAGGTTGATGACAAAATTTATCATCGAAAAATTAACATAATCTAAGAATTTGTTAAATAGGTTTATAATTGTATTGATATAATTTTATAAAAGTGCATTGTTCGAGCTAAGTAATTTTACCCAATTTTTATTTCAAAAAATTGTTAATTATTTAATAATTGCACACCTTCAAATTTAATTTAAATGTTAATAATTTTCAATCTTTTAATAATATTATTGTGGTCATCATAGCAATTAAATGATCTCTTTAATTACCGTTGTTAATGTGGATAATAATAATAATTCAATAGTTACATAATCCAATTGATACGAAGAGTCATGGTTATAAAAGAAAAATTAGCCTTCACGGTTTAAGTTGCGGGACAAATTGCAATAATTTTAAGCAGATCCTTGTGGAAAAAAGTTATAATAATTTCAATAATTAAAATTAGATTTTAATTATCGCGATAAATGTTCTTATTGTTCTACTTTAATTGCGTTAATGATATTAATACGTTTTCTTTATTAAGATAAGATCACGGTCATAGAATGCTGAGCTTGAGGGCATGTAAATTAACACGCGCGGGTTGTCCTTGCCACTTGTCGCTCTCTTGGAAAATTGTCTGCAGAACAATGCTTAAAAGTTAAGAAGCTAATTTCCTGCGAGAATTTCCTTAACCCCGACATTTCCTTTTGGCTTAGACATCAATAGAATAAGTTCGATGATTGTTTCAGAATGGGTACCCATCCAGGCGTCGATCTTTGGTCGACGATGCTCGTTTCGAAACTATGGTTGTTACTCAGACTAAGCAAACCGTGTTGGATGAAGCTCGATTAAGAGCTAATGGTAAGTCAAGAGCACGAAACTAATAATCATTCATATCATGCTCGGCATGTTTAATGTTTTATATGTTGCACGTGAATGTTTATGTGTTAATTTTAGACTCCAGTCTTGAACCAGAAGTAGAAAAGGAAGTTACTCAGAAATCTGAGCCGCAGACAGAAGATAGTGACGGTAGGTATTGAAGTTTAATGCACGAACTAAAACAAAGCACTATTTACACATTAATTGCACCAGCACTTGATGTATTAAACTTGACCCACATTACGTTAAGTCCATGAAAATTTGAAATAAAAAACGGTAATTTCCCGTATCCGGTAGCGAGGATAATTGCATAGAGTGCGCGATTTCACAAAGCCGAGCGCTCTTGTCGCGTCCGGCTTTTATGATGTCAAAAGTCAATTTTCACCCTCCATTTGGGGCTAAGCTCTAAAATTATTACACTATATACATAATAGAGCACTTATGTAAACCTATAAAAATTCTTCTCAGATGTTGGATTAACAGAAGAGGAGATTATTCTCCAGAATGCTATCAATGAAGAAGTTGATGGCGATAAATTTATTCAAAAAGCCGCCTTGATCCTGCGTTTGCGAGAAGGAATGTCTTCGTTATCTCGCGTTCTTAAGGCCATTGAGAAGTATCAAGGTTCCGTTTGTCACCTAGAAACACGCCCGTCTAATAACGACAAGAATCAATTGGATGTTCTTATTAACGTTGAAATGCAACGTGTTCATTTACTACAACTCATCAAATCTTTAAGACAATCATCTTCTTTGACCAACGTATCTCTTATTGGAGAAGACAACATTTCCAACAAAAGCCCATGGTTCCCAAGACACGCTAGTGAATTGGACAACTGCAACCACCTTATGACCAAGTATGAACCCGATCTTGACATGAACCATCCAGGATTTGCCGATAAGGAATACCGCGCTAGAAGGAAGATAATTGCCGAAATTGCTTTTGCTTATAAATAGTAAGTAAAGAAAAATTCTAAAATTTCTTGAAATAACTAAATTATTTCCAGTGGTGATGCCATTCCTCATATTGATTACACCGAAACTGAAAACAAAACATGGGCAGCTGTTTTCAATACCGTTAAAGATTTAACCCCAAAACATGCTTGCGCTGAATACCGTCGTGTATTCCGCAAACTTGAAGATGAGGGTATTTTTTGCGCAGACAAGCTTCCACAATTAGAAGAGATGTCAAAATTCTTGCAATCTCAAACTGGGTTTACATTACGACCAGCAGCTGGGCTTTTAACCTCTCGTGATTTTCTCGCCTCATTGGCTTTCCGCATCTTCCAAAGTACGCAATACGTCCGTCACATCAACTCGCCCTACCACACTCCCGAACCGTAAGTGTCAGATAGCTTCAAAGAAGCGAACGTTTTGATTCAATTATAAAGCCATTACATTGGAGCGTAATGCACCAATTTTCCTCGCTTCGAATATTACGAAGCGAAATAAAGCTCTTCGATTTTTAGATTACTTTAAATATATTTTAATTATTTCAGAGATTGCATTCATGAACTCTTGGGACACATGCCGCTACTTGCCGATCCCAGCTTTGCCCAATTTTCTCAAGAAATCGGATTGGCGTCGCTAGGAGCTTCCGATGCTGAAATCGAAAAATTGTCCACGGTAAGTGCATTAAATTGATTTTCTAGGCGAATACACCTGGCCTTTTATTCTGCACAATTAATCGCATTACGTTTACCGTGTCAGGGTCCACACCGTGACACGCGTGATCGACCAAAGAAAATGCACTTGCGGATCTTGGTACTTTAAATGCGAACATGGCCACTCTCTTGCGAAACTTAACGCGTTTTTCTAATCAATTCAATGATCATAAAACACTTACCCACTAAGTATTTTCAAGATTTAAAATTTCACGTTTTTTTGTAATTACAGGTATACTGGTTCACAGTTGAGTTTGGTCTTTGCAAGGAAAATGGTGCTGTAAAAGCTTACGGTGCTGGTCTTCTCAGTGCTTACGGTGAGCTTTTGCACGCTCTCAGCGACAAACCAGAGCTTCGTCCCTTCGAGCCAGCTTCAACAGCAGTCCAACCTTACCAAGATCAAGAATACCAACCAGTTTACTATGTGGCTGAAAGCTTCGAAGATGCCAAAGATAAATTCAGACGCTGGGTTTCCACCATGTCTAGACCTTTTGAAGTAAGGTTTAACCCACACACAGGCCGCGTCGAAGTTTTAGATAATGTCGACAAACTTGAATCACTTGTCCACCAACTAAATACAGAATTATTACATCTTTCCAACGCCGTTAACAAAATGAAAGCCCCCGCGCTTGAATAAGTTACGAAAAGTAGATTTAATGTCAGATAAGTATTTATTTCCAGACATTTCATCTATATTTTGAATTAAACAGGATTCCAGGCAACTGTGTGACTGGTGTTGCCTCGGATCCTCTTCATCGGCCTCATTGTATAAAGTCGTCATTACTTGTAATATATTATTTTAATAATTATGTATTTAGTTTGTAGGTGTAAGTGATCAAAGTAGATGTGATCTCACTTAAATAAAACTAGCACTATTTTCTGTCTGCGATATGTTGTATTACTGGTGCACACAAAAACTATTTTTTGTATTATATAAATTATTATGTGTGTACTATCGTACTATTAACACTGTATTAATTAACTATTTGAGCACTTTTAAGCACGAGATCATACTTATGTATAGATGTTAAGATGTTTTAATGCCTAAAACATTAAAATAAACTGTGCAATATAATTCAAGTGTTTTATTTAATTTTTCCGCAACTAATTTTTCTTCAATTGTTGAAACTCTGGGAAAAATTTGATGATGACAACTCTGGAAACGTAGGCTGCGTCGTAGTTATCTCAGTTTTAATTATCTAGAAATAAACTTAATTTTAATTAATATTCATATACTTAATTAAAGTAGCGTTAAAGGTCATAAAGGTACTAATTATCAGTATTTTATTCATATTCTTAGTTCCGCACAATTAGAACGGTTGACAATATTAAAACGTAAAAAATTAGCATAAATCTCTACGGCAATTCCATGATTTAAAAAAGAATGTGAATAGATACATACTTTAATTACCTAACTTGCATTAATTAAAATGAAACGGAAAACACCAATCTGCAATATTTCCATAATTACGCGCACGCCTTTTATTTGACAGTGGATTCTTTATTCATGCGAAACTAAGGCCGATACTTGAGAGAATAATATTTATCAAGGTTAAAAATAAGGTATGACATGTATTGATTATTTAACTTGTAGGTTAGAAATTAATTAGGTATAAATTCATTTTTTTCTAATTGCTTATAATTTACACTCTTATTCAGTATAACCCCAGGAAAATTTAAAATAAATAGTAAAATACAACATTCTTCCATAATTATATGCATTTAACAAATAACTATTTTGAATTATCTGATATGTAAAAGTTCAGGGTGAAGACCGTAGATAGGGCCTAAAGCTAATACATTTTTTGCAAATGATTAGTTATTCACGAAACAAGATGAGTTGTTGCAAAATTTTAAAATATATCAACCGCTTCGCTCTTATCCATACAACGCTTTTGGACTAAGTGGGAGTGAATCAAATCCTTACAAAAAACTAACATAACTCTTCTTGAAACTGTTTCCAGATCCACGATCATGGAACTAATTCCAAATTTTTATCTTAATAATCAAAACTCAAAGTTGGACTCTATACAGGGTGGGCCAACGAAAACGAAACAGACGAGTTTTAAAATAGTTAATACATATTTTTGAAAAAACGCTCGGACATATTTTGCAATAGAAGTGATTCAAAAATCCATTCACCCCTGTGCCCAATGGACACAACCCCTAAAATTTTAATAGGGATGGTGGGGTAAGTAATACCTTGTTAGAAAGATCTTTTTGCTCAGAGTAACATACAAAAAAAAAGTTAAATCGATCGATTCGTTTTAAAGATATTCAAAATTTAGCAAGTAGAGATTTCATGTCTTTTAAAATTGTGCTATGAACACCACGCCTTCAATTTTAAGTGTTTTGATAGGGTAAGGAATACCTCCTGGGAAAGATCTTTTAACCCAAAGTAACATACAAAAACATGTAAAACGCAATTTATTTTCATTTTCTACAAAAGAGAGATTTTAAAAAACAAATTTAAATTTATTCGAGGAATTTTTTAAAATTTTGTAACATCTGGAACAAAACAATGCAAAACATAAAACGATTTATAACCACATTGAGATTCTTTTTATCAGTTGTATTTTGTATTAGTGGTGATTTTCATCGTGTTAAAACTGTTTATGACTAATTATTAGATTTAAAATTTTGTGAACTTCTGTAAAAGCTTCTGCTAGCAATGGTTTATACAATTCCAGAAAGGGTTGAATTAATCACTTTTTATTTTAAAAACGATGAGAATGCTCATCTTGCTGCTAATTTATTTAATGAACAACATCCAAACAAACATTGTAACCGAAAATACGTTCTGGAGTTGGTTGCAAAATTTAAAAATACTGGTTCTGTTGGTAATAAGAAACGCGATCCTGGTAATGTTCGTCCAATAAGAAATGAGGTCGTTGAAATAGGTGTTTTGGGACAAGTTGCTGCAGATCCAACTTTAAGCACAAGAAAACTAGAGACTGTGACTAACATCAGCAGAACAACCATTCGCCGAATATTGAAAGGTCACAAATATCATCCCTATAAAATTCATTTAATTCATGAGTTAAATGAAGAGATTTTGATAGGCGACTGCAATTTTGTGAGGTGATGACGGAACGGATAATTGCTGATGAAAATTATCTTTATAATATCTGGTTTTCTGATGAGTGCACTTTTTTCTTAAACTCAACCGTTAATCGTCATAATTGTCGATATTGGTCAGATGAGAATCCTAGGGTATTTCATGAAGTTCACACTCAAACTCCTCAAAAATTGAATGTGTGGGTTGGAATTTTTGGAGACCGTCTTATTGGTCCTTATTTTCTAGATGGCAATGTAACAGGGGATATGTACTTGGATCTACTTCAAAACTTTGTTCATCCATTTCTTGACGATATTATCGAAAATGACGATCGTTATTTAGAAGACCATCTGATTTTCCAACAAGACGGAGCCCCTCCTCATTACACACGGCCTGTTAGGAAATTCTTGTATACGACGTTTCCTGGGCAATGGATTGGGCGTAGAGGACCTTTGGAGTGGCCGCCGCGATCTCCCGATCTTACTCCCCTTGATTTTTTCCTTTGGGGGCATTTAAAAAGTAAGATTTACGCAACGGAACCAGGATCTCTAGCAGAGTTACGACAGAGAATTATTAATGAATGCCGAGAAATTACTGCTGAAATGTTACAAAATGTAAGAATTCGCTTTGAGCAAAATTTGTACGTTTGCATGGAGGTTGGTGGAACTCAATTCGAACATTTAATAAAATAATAAAAACATCCTTGAAAGTGCCGGGATCGATGGGATTCTTTAAAGTGTTAAGTTTTCTTCAAAAAGATTAGTTAAGTTTAGTTTGGTTAAATAAAAAATAATGTGCAATACTGTTTTATTTTGAATTCTTTAAAACAAACCAATCAATTTCACTTTTGTTTTTTTGTATGTTACTTGTGGTAAAAAGAACTTTCCAAGGAGGTATTACTTACCCTATCAAAAGACTTAAAATTGAAGGCGTGGTGTTCATAGCACAATTTTAATGGTATGAAAACTCTACTTGCTAAATTTTGAATATCTTTAAAACGAATCGATCGATTTAACTTTTTGTTTTTGTATGTTACTCTGGGTAAAAAGATCTTTCCAACGAGGTATTACTTACCCCACCATCCATATTAAAATTTGAGGGGTTGTGTCCATAGGGCGCAGGGATGAATGGATTTTTGAATCAGCTCTATTGCAAAATATATCCCCCTCGAAACTAAAGTTGACTTTTTCGAGCATTTTTTTAAATTTTTTTATTAACTATTTCAAAACTCGTCTGTTTCGTTTTCGTTGGCCCGCCCTGTATACAAATAACTAAACAAATTAAAAATTTGCAAGTGAATAATTAAAAAAAAATAAAGTCTCTACGAAGTTTCGTTCAAAAGTTATGAATTTTTATATAAAATATGGCATTTTGGTAAATGAGTAAAGCTGTATTTTGAAAAATTAATATTTCGCCTAATAACTAAAATTAAGAAACAAAAATTCGTACAGATAAATTTCTAAAAATTATTGATATTAACATATTAATTTTTTTTTATATTTAATTATAAACTGCTCAAGAATTAACTCAAAAAAAAACTTTCATAGAGAAATATTATTTTAAATTATGCAAATTTAGCAACAAAAAACATCATCAGGGCATATTTTAAAAATTTTTTCAAAGTGTCGGGGAGGTCCAAAAAATTTAAAATTCGAACCATACTTGGAAACAACATACCTCTTTACTTCGGAACCGGAATTCTTAAAATCGGACGAAAAAAAAACACCCTTTCGGCCGTTCTTCGCAAAAAACGTCCGAATTCGGGGTAAAAATATAAAAGGGGTCGTATCTACGCCCCCTTAATAGATTGATCTTCAGAATCTGGTCCTCCAACACATACTAAAATTTGGTGCGATTCGGGGTGAACTTCAGACACTTAGGGGATGAACTCGATTTTTCGTTCGGGGTGGAATTACTTTTTTCGGTATGTTCCGATCGAAAAGGGACATTTAAACTTTTTCTTAATTTTTTTCCTCCTTCCACCTACAAAATTTCATCTCTCAACGAAAAAAAACACCTTCCCCATTTCTTACGTTTTTAGTATTATAGACTAGATAAATTTTGGCTTGAAAAGTGCTTTATAAAGCCACAAGACGTTAAGCGAAATAAAAGCATTGTTAACGTTTTACATGACTTGAGCAAGCCTGGCTTGAATTAAGCGAGATCAACGTAGTCAATGTTTAAAATAAAAGTACATTTTTAAATACAGCCTGTTTATTACGAGTTCAATTTATTGCGCTTTCCTATGGATACATTTTGTTCAAACCTTTTAGTAACACCCTGTATATGCATTTAATTTTATAAGAATACTTAGATAACGTTCCAAATAATCTATATCGTCCGGCCTTCCGGTTAATGAAATATGTTGCATTTATATAATTAGTGACAAGTTAATAATAGCTGGAAAAATAACTCTGGTTCTAACTTAAAACAGGCAAGTTTAATATTTTTATTTAAAGCTTATGTTAAAATCAAAAATATTTGTGATGGGTCTGTTGGGGTTGACTGAAAACAGAGACATTAAACAATGAGAACAATGAGAACTGAACTTAAAAACTAATTTAATAATTAATTACAACTTAAAACTAATGCTGATTGTGCTTTGTGCAAGAATGCCTAATCAGCTGGACTCGCACTTATACCTAATGTTATTAAAAATTACTAAATTTACTTAGTATTAAGAGTGTTTTACACTAAAATTGCTTGGCATGCCCTTATTAGGTAGGGTTTACAAATTATTGAAATTATTATTATCTTATTTTTCTAATAAATATTTAACAAACGTTTAATTTTTAGAATAATAAGTAATTTCTTCTGATATTAAATTCATGGATTGAAAAGTGATGCTTGAATAAATAAATTCAAAGTTTATTTAACACAGGAGTGGCAAATTTATATGGAATTTAGAAAATTCACACTAATCTATTTGTATGGTAAGTTTTTACATTAACAAAATTTATCTAATTTCCTTCGTACTTTTAGAAAATGAAAATTGAATCACTGGTTATTATAATTGCAATTCTTATTGGTGGTATTTATTGTAACTGCCAATGTAATACTGAATGTGATTGTGCTTTTGTAATAGATAAGCGATACAACCAACTACCGTTTCGAATACCAGAAAGACCAGAAAGAAGTAGAACAAGTTATTACATGATTCTGCAAGAGTTATATACCAAAATTGACTTTTCTTCAAGCATTATACCAAATCTAGAACCTTCTACTATCACATACACTGAAGAGAAATATTATTTTGGAATATTTAATTTCACGAATTGCCAAATTAATACAATTGATTCATTCACGTTTGAAAGATTTAAAACTTTGGACACATTAATATTTACTAAAAATAATATAGCAACGATTAAAAATTCTACGTTTCGTCATTTAACAAAGTTGAAAACGCTATCGTTATCATACAATATTATAAATGAACTAAACAATGATGCGTTCACTACATTATCAGAATTAAAATATCTAGATTTATCTCACAATTTTATAAAAACAATAAGTAAAGAATTACTTATCGACTTAAAAAAATTAGAAAACTTAAAACTTTCAAATAATGATTTATACTATTTGGATAATAAGTGTTTTAGAACAACAGCGAATTTAAAAGAAATCGATTTGTCTCAAAATAATATAAAAAGTTTTAATGGCAACCTTTTTGTGAATCAGAGCCTTTTAGGTTGCATAAATTTAGCATTTAATAAGATTTCAATTATAGATTTTAAATTGTTTGATTTATCATTAGCCATTCATAACTTAACTATTATTCTTGATAATAACGCAATAAAATATTTAAATAGTAACTCAATTTTGATAAAATCTAATGTCACTTCTCTATCAATATCTAACAACAAAATAAGTATTATACCAACTGCTATATTTAGGAATTTGAAACACCTTGAAAAATTAGATTTATCATGTAACAAAATTTCAAATCTTACCTCTGGTTCTTTTGTTGGTTTAATAAATTTACAAATTCTAAATTTAACTAATAACATTATAATGAATATAAGTCCATTTGCTTTTCAAAATCTTCCTTCACTTAAGACGCTTCTTATGAAATGTAATGATTATAAAATTACAAATGCACGACTATTTACTGAAGGAACATCCCTAGAAAGAATTGATTTTTCTTTATGTAAAAATAAAATAATTTACAACTGCCCTCAATTGATGTCCGCAGTACAACATTTTAAAAATTTGAATATAGTGGTCTTAGAAGGGTCAGAAAAATTTGATACCGGTGTACATGGGATACCTTGTAAAGAAGAGTATGAAAACATTAATGGTACAACAATTCCAAAATCTTCAACAGAAAAATCTTTAGAAATAATAATTGTTAATCTCGAAAAACAGGTAAACAATACTCAGAAACAAATTTCAGTATTAGTTTCAAAGATATCATCTAATACTGCATTTTTTATTGTTTTGTTGATTTTAATAATTGGATCTCTTATTATTAATACATTAGTTAAGGTATCTTTAAGCAAATTAAAATTTGAGAGAGAATCTATTATACCCATTAATGAATGCTAAAAAATATTTATTTTTCTAACCACGAGTTATATTGTCTTTGGAAAGAAAATATTATGATTGAAAATGGTATATAACAAATCAACTGTCAACGTGACACTTGACTTTAACATGTTTTAGGGTTTTAATTCAACTTAATAATTAAAAATTTTAACAGCAAAATTAACCAGGGACCAAAAAATAAATATTTTTATTGATTACATGAAAATTATTGTGAAAAAAATGCCTATAGATCAATGGTTAAATATCAGGAAGGGTTTGATTTGAGCATGGAATTGTCAATGTTGTATTTTATTTTCACTCAATAATACCTCAAAAATGTAATTAAATAGTGACTGTAATTGTATTCTCCAATAAAAACCAATACTTTTAACAAAATTTGTTTAAACATAGTTTATTTTGTAAAAAAAACTTTTTTCCACGACCATTGAATAATACGTATATTATCTGCTTGTTTTCTGAAAAGTAATGTATACATTATCAACATACCCTATCTTTCCGCCACGGTTTTGCTTTCCCACACGCATTTTGGACCAATCAGAAAGCTGCATTTCAATTCCGACACGGTATTTTAGTTAACTTTACAGTATAGAGGCGGCGCTGCATATAAAGAAATGTCGGAAATACGAAAATAACCTTAAGAAATTTTCATAAAAGAGCCTAAACTATAAAAGTCGTGGAAAAAGTATAGTATTCTACTCGCTCGTTGAATAATATACTATTACATACATCCTAGTTTAAAATGTATACAGAGTGTTCATTTTAAAAGGAACCACCCTAAATAACTTTCTAAAAAATGCAGATACAAGTCGATTTTTATTTTTACAATCCGAATCGAGTTAAAAGTAGTCATCTAATCCGGATCAAGTTACACGAAGTATTTAATAAATATGCCACCCGTTTTATACTAGCTTGACAATTTCACAAACATAGGCTTTCCTAAAATTCAGTTACAAGATATTTTCCAAAATCATTATACATTTTAATGATTCAAATATTGATATTTTCAAGGATTTAACTAAGGTTTTGGTGTAGGTTGTGTAACTATTGCGAATTTTTACAGTTTCTTAAATTCGCCGATAGGGGGAGAGCTCTTTTCTAAAATTCTCAATTTGTGGATATTTTGAGTAATTTAAAATTTATACCTAAGCAGCCTTTGGTGGTGGAACTAATAGGAATGCTTAAAACCACACAAGATTTATACCTACTTTATAATCAATAAATTATTTCTTTTGTACACTTCATTATTTAAGAACTTTACTATACATCTGTAATAAAAGAAATTATTTACAAATAATGATTAAAAATATACTTATATTTATATGAATATCATCAATCTCTAACGACCTCTCAACTTGTTCAACAAAATAAAACTAATCTGGAAAGTAAGTGGATGTCCTTGCCGACCATTTAACTTTAAATTGAAATTTAAAGACGTTAAAGGTACCTTTAAATTGGCCAGAATTAAAGACCTTTAAACCTAAATGACATGACCAGAATCGACGTAGAAACCTCTGACCTTTTGCAATTTTTAAATTAAAAACATATCATAAATGAATACAGTCTATTCTTTAAGACTTTGATATGTCGGGTTTTCATATTGTATCATTTTGTACAATCCTTTTTGTAACATCCTATACCCTATACATTTTGTTAATATTATCGGAGTACTAATTCAAAGTTCTAAATAATCTACATCCTCCGGGCATCCGGTTAATAAAAAATGTTGCATTTTAAAATTTCGTGATAATTCAATCGCTTATTATTGAATCATATTAAACAAAATTTATGTAAGTATGTTACTAAATATTTTGGTTTATTTTTATTAAGTATTTTAAAATAACTGCTGCCTTGCGATACAATATAGTCATACTATTGAAAAATTAACTACTAGTACCAACTTAAACAGGTAAGTTTAGTAATTTAATATAAAACATACGGTTTTTATAAATAATTTGAAAATTTGATTTTGTATAAATTCTTCTCTTTTTGTGACTAGTTTGGCCAGTGTAAACACATACTTTACGACTCAGCGAGTTACGAAAATGGCGGAAGAGCTTTCTAGTACGTTATTGGGGACGTTTCAGGGATACTCATAATAATAGTTGAGAAAAAACCTTTACAAATCGACTGACGTAAGAAGAGGCAAAGTTGGGAATTCAATTTCTTTCTTAGCATGAATTTTAAAAAACCGCAAATTGTCATGTAAAGTTTTGCTACTATTTCGACGATTAGTAGAAATAGTCATTTAAATCGTATTTTATTAACTTCGCAAATTATTTTTTTAAATTGATAATTATGATAGGTAATTGTTACAGGCAATTTAAAAAAAAAATTAATAGTGAAGTTATTAAAATACGATTTCATTTATTACTAAACAACGTAAAAGAAGTCCAGCTATACATGACAAGAAATAGTGTTTCAAAATTCTTGATAATAAAGAAGTTGGATTTCCAAATTTGTCTCTTCATATCTAATTCAATTAGCCAAGAGAATATTTTAACTATTTTTCTGAGGATCTCTGAAGGGTCTACAACAACGTCCTGAAGGGGTCTTGCGACGTTTTCGGGGTACCCCATGAAACGTGTTCAGTGCGTAATGTATGTAAAGGCCAAAGTGTGAAGTGCAGTCATTTTTAGGTTTGACTAGTCTCGAAGCTGAAATACTTTTCCCTCGTTTTACAATATTCCATTTAAATTTCAAAATTTTACTGTTCTTACAGGTTACTCGAAAAATCTATTGATGGTCAAATGATAGAAAATAAAAACATTTTGAGTATTGACCAAGATTGGCAAACCTAAGAATGACCGTGGTTTATCTATAATATGCATACAAAACATTCATGGCCACTTATTATAAATGTTATTATTTAAGGATTTTATTTTCTAATATAAAATTAGCAAACGTTTAATTTTTAGAAATCTTCCAATTTAAAAAAATACATGAATTGAAAATTGATGCCAGAATAAGTTTATTTTACACAATAAGAGTGGCAAAATGAAATGAAACTTTAAGAATTTAGAAATTTCTTCCCCAAATTGTTTGTATGGTAAGTTTTTAATTTAAATATTTTATCTAACTACCGTTTTAATTTTAGACAATGAAAATTGAGTTTTTGATTCTTGTAATTGTAATTCTTATTGATGGTATCTATTGTGACTGCAAATGTGATTCTTATTGTGATTGTGCTTTTGTAATAGATACGCGTAACAATCAAAAATCGTTTCAATTACCAGAAAGAAGAGGAGATTATTACAACCGAAAACCGCCATTACTAAATACCTATGTAGATTTTTATTTAAGCTTTATACCAAAGCTAGGACCATCTACTATTACTCATAATGATCAAGACCAATATTATTATAGTAAATTTAATTTCACAAATTGCCAAATTAATACAATTGATTCGTTCACATTTGAAAAATTTCAAACCTTAGAAACATTAATATTTACTAAAAATAATATATCAACTATTAAAAATTTTACGTTTCGTTATTTGACAAAATTGAAAACACTATCGTTTTCATTCAATATTATAAAAGAAATAAATATTGATGCGTTCAGTACATTATCAGAATTAACTTATCTGGATTTATCTCACAACGCTATAAAAATAATAAGTAAAGAATTATTTATCGACTTAAAAAAATTAGAGAAATTAAAACTTTCAAATAATGACTTATCTCATTTGGATAATGAGTGCTTTAGAACAACAGAGAATTTAAAAGAAATCAATTTGTCTCAAAATTCTATAAAAACTTTTAATGGCTACCTTTTGTTGCATCAGAAATATTTAGGTTACATAAATTTAGCATTTAACAACATTTCAGTTATAGATTTTAATTTGCTCGATAAAACCATTGATAATTTAACTATCATTCTTGATTATAACACAATAAATAAATTAAATAATAACTCATTTAAGACGGAATCTAAAGTAATATCTCTATCTATATCTAACAATAATATAAGTGTTATACCAACTGGTCTATTTGGAAGTTTAAAATACCTGGAAATATTAGATTTATCATGTAATCGGATTTCAAATCTCACCACCGGTTCTTTTGTTGGTTTAAAAAGTTTAAACACCCTAAATTTAACTAATAACATTATAAAAACTATAAGCCCGTTTGCTTTTCAAAATCTCCCTTCACTTAAGACGCTTATTATGAAATGTAATGAATTTAAAATTACAAATGTACAACTATTTACTCAAGGAACATCTTTAAAATCAATTGATTTTTCTATATGTACAAGTAATATAATTTACAATTGCCTTCAATTGATGTCTGCAATACAAAATTTTACAATGAGGAATATAGAGGTCTTTCATGGGTCAGAAAAATTTGATACTAGTATTCATGGAATACCTTGTAAGGAGGAGAATGTAGAAAACGTTGTTACAAAAATCCCACCAACTACAACAGAAAATTCTTTTGAAATATTAGTTGTTAGTCTCGAAAAAAATACAAACAATACTCATAAACAAATTTCATTATTAGTTTCAATTATGTCATCAAATACTGCATTCTTTACTGTTTTCTTAGTTTTATTGATTTTAATAATAGCAACTCTTTTAATTAATATTTTAGTTAATGTATATTTAAGCAAATTAAAATATGTGAGTGAAAATATTAGATCCATCAATGAATTATGATTTATTTTTAAATAAAAACAAATATTTTTAATAAAAATTCTTTACTGTTTATTCTATGAATAAAATTCTTTTACACATATCCTAATTTTGTATTTATAAATATACTGCTTGCAGAGTCCTAGTAAGGATATGCGGTTTAGGCCTGGTTTTTAAACTTTGTATGACGTCTTTAATTAATTCCTTTTCGTTTTAGGGCGCGTTCCACTAATGAACACTAAAGCCCACGACCACGACCGCAAAATTTTCCAGTTCCGCTAGCTCAAAAGGTCACCATTCAACAAACAACCATGGAAACCCACGAATAAATACGGTCGTTGTGAGCTTCTTGCGGTCGCCATCGATGGACGAAAGAAAAAATCGCGGTCTTATATAGAACGATTTTGCGGTCGTCGTGGGCTTTAGTGTTCATTACTGGAACGCGCCCTTAATATAACGTGTCTATACAGATCTGTAGGTTATTAGAAAATAATTTTGACAGATTTTTATCTACTTTCATACTATAATGTCATCTTATTTACGAACGTCATTCTTCTATTGAACTCAATTCCATATTGAATTCATTATAGTTCTAGGACCATTGTGGTACAAGGACCATTTCTAACGTATTAATTATTATTATCATCTTCCTTTTCCTTACTTATACGTAAAAAAATAATTTAACTATGCTATTTAAAAAAACTTACCTTTAGATGATCAGGAAATACGAATTCCTTTTCAAACGTCCTAATTGTTTGAATACTGCCTCTTGAAAGTTTATTAGAAAATACTTCTTCTTCGAAATCAGGGCCATTAAAAATTTCTGTTATTTTATTTAAAGCATCTTGAAACTCTAATTGTTTAGAAGTAATTTGTTGATTATTTAATATTTTTGAGTTATAATTACATTGGTTTGGAAAATTTGGCTTATCGTGCAGATTTATTTGTGGAGTAGATATTAAAAAATGTCTTGCTTCGTAATTTCTATTAAATTTATTGTATTTTGGGTAATCTTTATAATTTACATCTTTACTTGTTTCTTTTGTACATGGTATACAGATCTCACTTTCGCTTTCTTCTTCGTATTCAGAGCAGTTACAAGAATGGGAACTTACACTTTCCCTCCTTAGATTGTTATTTACAGGACTGCCTGGAATAGTATTATTGGGTGGACAAATCGTTACATCTTCAAAAATTTCCTCAGCGTACTCATTATTTTCGGCGGGAACTACATACAAACGTTTATCAATATTTATAAAATCTATTTTGGGCGGTTTTTTAGGCGGTGGATTATTTTTTGGATGATCATAACTACTTAAAACACTTAAACATTTTTTGCAAAGAGCACCATAAAGAGTATCATACGTATAGGTATTTCCACAGCTGCAGCATTTAGGACGAAGTGCATTTTGAGCAAGAATCGCCTTACAATCCCCACAAATTCCAGACTCATTTGAAGATAACGGTCTCCCGCAACCGAGACACCTAATAATTTCTTTAATATTATCATTATTTGCATAATCATTACTAAAAAATGTTATGTTGTTTTTAGGAAAGCTTTCATAATCAATTATATTATCATCAAATTCCACTTCATTAAATGTAATTTTACTTGAGTTACGTGAAGAAGTTTTTTTGGGTCTACTACACTGTCTTTTTCCTTTTTTCTTTTTACTTCGTTTGCTGTCATCAGATGAACAGGGCGAGGGCTCATCATTATTTGTTAATGCGGACTTTGTTGTAAAAACATTGGTACGATCCTCTTTATCTAAAAATATAGAAGTTTTAAAGAGTTTAACCAATTATTTCTCACGCTAGAATTTAGAATAAAGAACAATGTCGGATTCTGGGCCCAAAATTGATTTTCACTCACGACATTATCCGTTTGCACACTTGTAGATAACTATAAATAAACGAATTTTATAAAGTTAAACCTTTGGAAAGAAAAACACTTTTTGAGATATTAATATTTGTAAACTTCCAAAAATATGAGTAAATCTGACATGTTGGTTGCAAATTCAAACATAAGATGTAAAATTTGCTAATTACTGGTATTTCGGGAATGCAATTTGTTGTTACATAAAGAATATTTTTATCACTATTTAACAAAGTTTAAAGAATGAATTGTTTAAATTTAAATTAAAATTTTACTAATAGCTGTCAAAGTAAGAATTATTTACGCTGTTGTCATTTAGGGATACAAGTTGGACCCAAAACCCCATATAAAGTTGACATGGTCCTTTCGCAGAAGAACATTTTATATTGTTTTTATATCTAGCGACTAGGTACAATCACGCGCAATGATATCGAGGACACAAAAGAAATATTGTGAACCAATACCAAGCCTTCACAAACATAAAATCACTCGAAATTTCGTATCATCTCGTGTCTTCAATCGCTTGCAATTGGGTCAGCATATTTCTTTTGTGTCCTCGATATCTTTGCGCGCGGTTGTACATGTACTCTTTTTGAAGATAAGTAGGATCCCATATCTTTTTCCAATACAGTGTTTTTTGGATATAATTTTAAACAAAACATCTTATCATTGACTTAAGTTACATCATTTAACTATACAGGGTGTCTCACTTTTTTTCCAGCAAAAATTTTTTTAGATAGTAAATGTCATTCTGAACAAAAAAATCCTATGAACTAATATTTTTTTCGACTTCTCAAGAAGTTACTGCAATTTTTAAATTTCAAAATATTAATGATTTTTTGGGAGACCCTGTATAATTTTCATTTTATTTAAATTTTTAAATTTAAATCAAGTAGGCTTTTGAATTTGACATTATCTGTAAGCCAATCAGGTAGGTTAATTTTCTTGTCAGAAATTTTAAATTAGTCAACTTATTTTAAAATCAGCCAATAATGTTCAAAAAGGCAAGTTGGGAAACACAAAATCCAAACCATAAATCTTTTAAATAAAAACATGATGATAAGAAAGAAAAATTATACAGGGTTTCACAAAAAATCGTTAAAATGTTGAAATTTTTTTTTTTTCACAATTACATTTACTATCTAAAAAAAAAATTTGATGCAAAAAAAGTGAGACACCCTGTATAAGACAAAATATGCGTTAGCTTTTGAATTTATTTATTCAGAATGATTATAGACGTTTGCTAGAGTCGCCCAGGGAGGTTATGCTCGAATCACAAGACTCGATGTCGTATACGACTCCTTCCATCCGTGTTATGTCGTATACGACATCTTGTCAAGTATATCAAGCTTAAGCCTCTGGGGGCAATTCTGGAATCCCACGACACGATGTCGTATACGAGTTTTATCATTAAATCCTTGTCATTCAAATGCAAAAATAAAAGTCTGTCCTTGTCATGTCGTATATGATGTTGTGTCGTGTGATTCGAGAATATCCTAAACATAGGAGGCACGTTTCAATAAAATTTAAATATTACAAGATTGAAGAACAATTGAAGTAATTGGCAATCAGCGAATATTGGCTTATACTTTTACCTAATAAATATTCCATACGAGGTTTAGTTACCGCAAATGTTTGACAGGATTGGTCAGTACGTGGACTAATATTTGGGGATTCTGTTTCCAATTCAGCAATCATCGGGTCGGACATAGGTTCAACATTAAAAAAATTTGATTTTGATGAAGAAGTTGTTGTTGCTAAAATTAAATTTAATTACTAAACCGTTTATAACAAGTTTAGTAAATTCATACCTGACATAAATGTAGAAGTTGCTTGGCCATCCCGTAGTACTGTTTCTTCAAAGGTGATATCTAGAAAAAACACACGATAATTATTCTATAAGTACGTTTTTACATTTATTAATTTTATAAAAATTACTAAAATTCATTGGAAGTGGAAGTCATAGTGGGAGTTTGTAACCCTATCGAGTTGATGTCGGTTTAGAGTTGACTCGTTAGATATTTCCTATCTCATTCTTACCTACACAATCCATATGAATAGTAGCGAGACGAAAATCGTAACCATAGAAATGAAGTCAAAAATCCACCGCTCTCGGTACGTTAGACGTTACAAAGTTCCATCTCAGCACTCGATTGCTACAAGTTTGCCAACAACATCTATGCCAACAACTGAAGTTGCGATTTCCACTTGATACCGGTCAAAATTAAGAGTTAGCAGTATGATAAACTGATAAGGATTGATAAGGACAAAATACGTGTCCACGGATTGTTCCTATCTACTATCTACTCTGATAAAGATAGATAAGGAATTTTGATCCTTTCGGCATCTTGCAGTTTAATACATAATAGAAGATGTTATGTTTCTAAACTATTTATGGCAAATTTATAGATTTCCAACAAAATATCTCGGGGCTAAACTTTCTGGAGCCAAAAATTCACGAAATGTTTAGACTATTTTCAGTTATTTTTTTATAGTTCGGAAACGAGCGATCCTAGCGTTCTCAATACTAAGAACACTTTTAGAGAGCATAAAACTCTTTAAAAATTTCATTCTAAATTGTTTTTCTACAACTATTACTAAGCGCTCTATAGCTCATTGAAAATGAAGCATTTTTTCTAACTTCGTACGAAACAACTTGACCCTATTTTTATGGTATTTTACCTTGTTAATTAAAACCTGTGAATAAATAATTTGGAAGACAGTCTGTGGGTACAAGGATGCAAAGGCTACCCGGAAAAAAATCATCAGGGGTGGAAAAGAATACATTATAGCAATATACAGTGGATGCATCAGCAGCAACGTAAGTTGAACACATTGCGGTTCCAGTTATTTGCAAAACCTGCCACAAAAAGCAAAAGGGAGATTAATTTAAAACACCGTCTTATGCCATGTCTATGTCTATTTATGAATTTTTGGGCGAAAATAGTGATTGGAAAACAGCTCCTCATTTTGTCTAAGAGGGTCATTGTTCAAAATTTGTTTTTATGAATAGTTCAAAGGCAGTGAAATGGTTAAAAACCACTAATTTAGTGGGGCTGACGCCAACGTTATCTTAAATCTTCGAAATTTTCGAACATCTTTTCTCAATAATTTTAAAATGATATACAAAAAGACCGTATGATTTTTAACCTAACATGTTTTCTCTGCGCCTTTTAAAACTTGCGATATATATTGAATGTCTTCAATGTATTCATCCTTTCAGGAAAAATCTGTAAGATTTGTTATATGGGTTGTAATGGACGGATTCCTTGGTTACCTTACAGATATTTCAGGAAAGGCCTTACAGATTTGCTCAGATTGATGATTCTGAAATATGATTGATTATTCTGAAATACAATGATTATTTTGAAATACAATTGATGAAAAAAATAAAAATTTTGAATGTTTTATTTTAAAAACTACCAGACGCAGAGTAAGCCTCTGGGCTCAAAACTAATTTATGTCCTTTTTTAGTTTAAAAGTATATTTTCAGTTTTCCTTTAAATGGACTAGCACTAACTTAGTTCTAAATAAATTTAAATAACAAACCTGTATTTTCTAAAATTTGGTCACTTAAATTTTCTTGCATCTTTTCATCACATGTATATTTATGTCCTTCAAGCTTTTTAGATATTTCTTTCAAAATGTTCAGAGCTCTATCCAGATATTCTGGGTCATAAGTACCCTTCGGTGAACGTTTATTTGGACAATTTTCATCACATCCATTTGATTGTTGATAAATGTACATCTTCATAATAGCACCAAAAAGATTTCCCACCAAGCTGGTCCATATCGCAGTTTCGTCCTCGTTCTCAGAATCATCTTTCTTCATTACGGTAAGCTTTTACACTGTAATTTAGGTGACATCTGCCAAAAAGTAATGACATAAAAATGCATGCACTTTGCACGAAAGTGGACCGTGTCATGGTTACAAAAACACACAAAGTTTGCTCTTGAATTCTGGATTATTTTTAAATCAAATCATTTCTTCGTAAGACAATTATGATAAATTGTTGAAAAAACTGGCGTGAGTTTATTTTTTTAACTGCTTAAAATAATCATTTAGAATCAGAGTTTGTTTACATATTGTAATATTTTTATTATTTCGTGTCATTAATAATGACCTTAGACTAAATTAAATTGTGGGTAAATAGTCACATCCTGCGCATTGGTGCAAAAACAAATGCCTGCTTAACAAAAGAATTTAGGTTATACACGGTACAGTAAGTGGCTATAATTAAAAGAGATAGCAGATGAGCTGTACATACTTTTTCTTATAAGTAACTTCGAGGCGTCGCGGCGCTTCGAGTAGTATGCCTCTATCTATCTTCACGGCGCACACATGCTTTAAATTTAGAAAATCGCCGATTATGACTTGTTGAGAAAACTTTATTCATTAAATTTCGAAACATGTGTACATATTACAGCTACTTCATGTAAATATTTTGAAAATAATATCAGTGAAGGTAGTGCAAATTTTATAACAAGAACTTAGTTATCATGAACACTAAAGGAATTAGGAGGAAAAAGTCCTCACTTTCCGAAGTCAAGGTTGCAGTAGTTGGAGCTCCAGGTGTAGGAAAAAGCGGTAATTTTTTTTCTTTAATTTAATTTATATTATTCTTTTGTATTCACTGAAAATGTGCAGGTGTTATTAAATTATTACATAAAAAAATAATAAGTCACATTTTTAGATTTGAAAGTACTTACGATATTTTTAGATTTTAAATTTGAACTTATTAAATTGAAACATGTTTAAGTAAATCATTTTTTTTAATTATCAATGTGATAAAAAAACATACAATGATCATGTTTTGTATTTTAGAACAAGGACGTTATTCTAATCCCATGTAACATCTTCTCGTTTGCTTGCCAAAATACGTTGATCTAAATTTATGTAAAACAGGTGATATTAATATTTTTTACTCTTTAAAAGATAATTAACACCAGACGTTAACTTTCATACGATCTTGAATATCTTGATCATCTGTCGAGCATGTTGCTTGTATTGAGCTGTCACTTACTTAAGTTTACTTAAGTTTAGAAAATAGTTAAATAAACAAATTGAAATTTCCACCAATTTTTTATTTTTAACCCGAAAATTAAAACTATCATAAACAAAACTAGATTTGAACCGAAAATAAGGAGGATTTGATTAAAAATTGAAATTAGTTTGCGATTAAAAACCACAAGTACGAGAGTTTTCTTTATAAAAAATTGAAGATTGATTTTAGTGAGAAATGGACAAGTAAAGATGAAAAAAATTTGAAATATGAGGAATCTCTTTTGGTTTCCATACAATTTTATTAAATCAATTTTAAAAAAAATTTTCTTATTTTTTTATAATTTTTTTTTCTTATTATTTTTTTTTAATTTAATTTAATTGATTTTTGTTTGATTTTGAGTTTTTAGAAAACAAAAAAAAACAATTGAATTAAATTAAAATAAAAAATTAATAATAGGTACCTAATAACAAAAATTTAAAAAAAAAATATGACAAAAAAATGTTTTAAATTAATTAAAAAAAATTATTGGTATGATTAGTATAGGTTATTTTTGTTAATGATTTTTTTCAATCGAAAAAAATATGTTGTCATTTGGAAAAGGAAAGTTGCCCCCTCCTCCTCTGTTGTTTTCAAAAATAAAATTCATCTTTTATTATATGATAGTAGTATTCTTCAAACCATTTAATTTGACATATCACTTATTAAAATCAGATAAGAAATAATGAAGCTACATCGTTTTTTGTGCACCCCTCTGTATAAAAGAAAACGCATTTATTGAACTAAAAAAAATTAAATTTCACTTCCGGTTTCACCGGAAATGATAGCAACTTTCTTATTTTAAATGCAACACCCTATTTTTTATAATTATTATTAAACATTGCTAAGTTGTAAGCATGTTTGTGGCAAAACATTTTTTTTTCTGAAAAATCAAAAAAAAATTTTTTTTGGTAATTTTATTTTAATTAAATTTATTAAAATTACGTAATGTCATTTATATAAAAACATAGTCAATCAAAAGGCACCTTAAAATTTAGATTATAAAAACGCATTTGAAACGAAAGATTGATTTGCAAATTTTTGAAAAAAAAATAGTTAAATAGCGAGCTTCAAAGGAGGTAAAATATTTTTAAAGTCATCCGATTTCCAAATAGCATTTTTTAGAATCGAGGCAAGTAGAACTGAGTGGCTCACTCTTTATGCCATCGGAACAGCTTTCTTGTTTTTGTTTAGAAAAAATGATACTGTAAATTTTTAGCCATCAAGCGTATTATTGATCGTCCCAAGTATTCTCCCAAAATTGATTATTTTCTTACTAATCAACTATCCAGCAATTTTTTGTTAAAAACCGACAATTTGATAATGCTGTCCCCCGAACTCGAACTTTTTGAGGTTCGAACTTTTTGAGGATCGAACTTTAAAAGTAAAAAGTTCGAACTGTTCGAACTGTTCGAACCCGTTCGGCATAATAATAAAAGTTCGAACTTGATGAAGTTCGAACTCGATAAAGTTCGATATCGATAAAATTCAACTTTCATGAATGCAAACTGGATATAGTTCGAACTTGAAATATTTCGAACTCGATAATGTCCGAACCTGCATGTTGAGTGTTACTGTAATCGGAAAAAAATCTCTATCCAAATAGGGGATGACCTCACTATTATGCCATTTGAAGAAACAAAGATATTTGCAAAAAAATATAGAAATTAGTTCTCAAAAACGGCCAATAGAAATTCATAATTTACGATTAATTTTACGTATTTAAATTATTTAAGAGTAGTTTTAATAATTTTATTAAAAAAATACCAAAGAAATTACAATTTTTTTTTTGAAATTTCAGAAATTTTTTTTTGTTACAATCCTACTTGCATCTTACCAGTATTTAATAATGACTACAAAAAATTGGGTATTTTCTAATGCCATATAACATGGTAAAATTTCAATTTTTTTTTCATAAATAAAGAAATTACAGAGATGGCCCTAGTTTCGTCGACACCCGGTATACATATGTTGTTGCCAGTGGCCGAAATTTAATATTATCGATTTTTTTCCGAACTCGAACTTTTTAGAATCCGAACTTTAATCGAATCCGATCTTTTTGAAAATTCGAACTTTTTCCGAACTCGAACTTTTTTCGAACCCGAATTTTTTCCAAACCCGAACTTTTTTCGAAACTGAACATTTTTCGAACGTTTGCATAATGTTCGAACTATTTCAAAGTTCAAACTTTTGAATGAATAGTTCGAACTTTAAAAAATATGAAGTTCATACAGCATTACAATTTGATATTATTTGTTTTTGAGTCGTAAATTTGGTAAAATAGAAGATATAGAAATTTATTTGGGGAATTAAAGGGCTTTAAAATAAGCTCTTATTTATTAAAACTCATACATTTTTAAAGGGGATAAAATTTTGATTTTTTTTCAAAATTCAATAAATTTTACAGGTGGCGCCTTTGTGCTTAAAACTCCTATTAAACGCATATTTTTGATTGAAAATCCATAGCTTCATTAGCCTACACCAATAACTTAATGTTATTATTCTGAACATGTACTTTTGCGTTTTTTACCAATTTCTCTACACACAAAAATTTCCGACCCGCAGTTTTTAGAGGCATTTTTAAGGCATAAAAATTTTGAAGCCACTGGGTTGACCGAAATAAACTAAATATTTTTCTACTTATTAAGGGTAACTTTGGCTATAACATGAGCCAGGTTCCGTAATTATCTTTTGAGTTTTTTGGTTACTACGATTTTTCAAATTTCTTTAAAAAAATGTACAAAAGCGGTACACAATATTCAAATCCCCCGCAAAAAGGTTAAAACGTAATTTTTGCGATAAAAACCCATATACTCAAAATTTGTATGTTTCTCATTTAAGAAAATGCCACGTGATTTCTTTTCTTTTTGCGAAAGTATCCCTTAATTCATATAATTTTTTCCATTATTCTGAAAAACGCGACGTTTTGTAGTTTTTCTTAAAGAAAGTTCATCGGCGCCACTGTCTTTCTCGGAATGGGTGGAATCTTCCGGAATAAATAAGAACGTGGAAAAAAAGGAGCTTTATTTGGTAGATTTTATTTGAAAAAGTTGTAACAAGGTTTATATTTTTCTTAGGGATAATTTTGAATCTCTAGATTTTTTTCTGCACTACGTTTTCTTCACGTCTTTTGAAATTCGGTCAAAACTTGGCATTTCATCAGATGTCCCCTATTATAGCCTACTTGACAAATTATTCATTCCTAGACTACTTCTGAAAGAAGCAATTTAAGAGTACTTTAGTTACGGTTTCAAGTGTTTCTCTGGTTTATTGAGAATATGAAGAAGTTTCAGAAAACTATAAAAAAACAAACCGTGATGGCTTTAATCTTGAAGACAATGGGCCTTTCCACAGTAAGATATTTTTCATTGAATTAAATTAATTTATTTAGAAATTATGTTCAAAAAAGCGGCAACGTTCCCGTCGTGTGTCCTCGTGTGAAGTCGTCTCTATCAACTCTACCAACTTTAGAGTCTGTGATCGGTGATGACAGATTGCAAATGACAAACTAATTTCCTTGTTGGTTAACTTGTGTAACGCCTGTGTTTAGAATTCGTATTTTTATCTGTGCTTTTATTTTTATTTCTAAAAAATGCAAACAACTGACTTAAACTTGACAACCGTCATCTGTCAAAACAGAGTTTATAGAGCTTTGCGGTAGACGAAACGGTAGGGGATACCAACAACGTTGCCGGACTAGAACATTTGAACTTATGACGTCACGGATTCATAAATTCAAATTTTTAGGTCTTACACAAAAGATATCAAAAAAATGATTGCATATTATTTTTTATTTGAACTTTATCTATAAGACTAAATAAAAATTAAAAAATTGTGGAAAGGCCCATTCTTAAAAACAGAAAATATATTTTTTTTAATTTTTTTCTTTCTTACAATTTATTTTCATTTTTTTTAAATCCCTTCGCACATTGTTTAAAATTTAGATGGCGATTTTGTAGTTTTAAATGATCACTTTTTCTTATTTTATTTTTTGATTAAGTCTATTTTATTGTTTTACAATGCAATAGGAATTTCTTAAAAAAATGATTAGAAATGAAGTTTAGTTTCATTTCAACAGGTATACAAACCTAGTAACATTAAAATCCCTAAAAATTACGACACAGTTTATTTGGTTGCCTGATTTCGATATCAATTAACTGAATTCCTTGTATTTTTAAATGGTTGAGTAGTAAATTTAAATGTGGTAATTGGTTAGTTGTAGTAGATCCAATTACTTTATTTGGTGGTTCATAAAGTTACTACACCGAAAACAAAAGTGTGTTGTTATATTATGTAATATTATGGAAGCATGACAATTAAAAATCGAAACTTTACGATTAACAAATGTATGCAGCTGTCTTAAATATAAGGGGTTTTTATAATAACCTAAGTTTGCGTAAAACATAAGCCCCCAATAAATATTGCATATAAAGTTCTGTGCCAGGAATTTTGAAACGGTACATTTATTAACCCAAACACTGATTTCACTTAATTCGTTGCAGAATATCGCCATTTATTAAAATTTCATTGCAGTAGCGTAAATCGCAGAATTTCTAAATGAGTTTCCTTCCAATGCTAATTTAAATTGATTGCTTTAGGATGTTTTATTACTTTTACTATTTATAAAGCAGACTTTTTTGCTATTTAGTTAATCTCGTGTAGAATTAATTAGGTATCACCGTGAGTTATTTTTAACCAATGATACTTTTTCATGTAAGCAGTTACGATGTTGATTTTCTCATAATATTATTTTTTTGTTTAATTTTTTTATACCACAACAGAGACTTTGAGTTATTTTTTTAAAGGCTCTAAATTTTATAACATCCAAAATAAAACTGTTATATATGCAAGAAGATAAAGTAATAATTCAGGTTATTAAATTTTAGTTTTATTTGCTTAGATAGTGCCAATGGTCGTTTCAGTTATGCTTTCTCACAAACGATCAGAGATTTAATAAAGCTATTTTTCTGTAAAAATAGAAATATCATGGTCTGCTTATGTAATATTTTAGTACGTTAAAGTTTTTGAAATAAGGAAAACATATTTTTAGCATAACTTTTTTTTGATAATTTGCTTAAATTTGGAATACACTACAGTTATTGCAGTCTTAATGAGATAAAATTATCAAATATATTAAATTTTTTTTGAAAAATATAGAAACTATAACATTCTGTAAACAAATAAATGAAGCATTTTTTGGCATATGTTTAGAAACACCCGGTAGACAAAATCACAAATTATTAGAATATATTTGTTTTAAATTGTACTAGACATTTTTGGGCATCAACCTTTACGATCTTCTTTTAATGCATACAAATTTTGTTCAAAATTTACTTATACCAATTTATTTGATCATAACATGAATATTTTGGGAAACTTTTACTTTTTGGCAACCAAAAATAAGTTATAATAATAATAATTTTATTGCATCTTTAAGGACAAACTTTACAGATAAAATTTATGAATTAGAAATTAACACTGTAAAATTCATTGATACTATAGAACGCGTTAGACATTAATATATTTTTTAACTGAATCTAAATCCACAACACAGGTAACAAATAATTTTAAAAGCAGAATATAGTAGTATATTTAGTTTTACAATCTGATCACTTGATGACAACTTATAAAAAAAAATCGTAATGTTGAAATCCCAAATTGGCTTAAATGTTGAATGACTTACCCGTAGAAGACTTTACCTTTCCATTCAACATTTAATTATAAAAAAAAGTTAGTTATTTCCATTTCCATTTTTTAATATTACCTCTAAAGGCCGTATGACACTTGAGAGTTTACTGTATAAAATCTTCACAAGTTTTCTCGTGAGTTTTCTATCTTAAAAACTCGCAAGTATCATACACGTTTTTTAATAGAGTTTTCTCCGATTTCCATTAAAGATTTCAAGGCTTAAAAATGTCTCAAAAATGTTTTTTCCATTTTTTTCAAAACCGACCCCGCAAATGAAAGATTATAAAAATGGATGAATGGCTTCACTTGCCCTCTACACCCCCCAAAAAAATGTTACTCCCCAAAAACTAAAAAAAACCCAAATTTTTTTAGGTAACGTATATATTTCAAAAAATAATTAAATTTAAAAAAATTTGATATGTTAATATTAGTAATTTTTAGAAATTTATAGAATGCCATATTTTATATAAAAATTCATAACTTTTGAACGAAACATCGTAGAGAATTGATTCTTTTTTATTTTTTTTTATACTTTAAATATAGATTATTAACTTTAAAATTATTTATTTGAAACGAAACACTCTTGTTTATTTTCTATTTTCATATTTAAATAAAAAGATAAATATATAAAAAATATTGAATTTTGCCCCCCTCGGAAAAAAGTATATGGACGTCCGTAGTTAAGGACAAATCCAAAGCCGACTTAATTTGACTAAAAAATTAAATTTATACAGGGTATTTAGTTGCTAAAAAAATTTTACTGAAAAAAAGTAGGACACTATTTTAGACCAATCGGTCAATTCTAAAGCTGCATTTACTTTATTACACACTTCTTAGTACAGTTTTAAAGCAGAGATGGCGCTGAGAATATTACCATTCTATTTACTTAAGTAATTATAGAAATAATAAACCATTTTAATATGTAATTTTTAAAACAGATCTTTATTATTCATTAAAATTTTGATACATATTAATAATATGCAAATAATATTGAGATATCTTAAATATATGTAAATATTTATGTTCTTGTCTTATAAATAATGCAAATTATCATAATTAATTAATTACCTACAAATAAATTTGGAGATAATATTTAAATAGTGTTAGCTTCCAATCAAATCAATCAAGGCCTAAATTGTGTTTGGAGTCCTATTCGACGTCATTCAGTGTGATGTATGATTGCTATGACATGTCAAATGGCATTTCACTTTATAATAATTTTATTAACTTCACGCTTTAATTAAATTTTATAATAACTCCAACCGGACTTCATCTCGTTCAAGGCAACCGTTTCAACTTAAAGTATGTATTTTTCTTTCACGGGCAAGTCCAACCTAGGCGTCGGCTTTTTAAATTCTCGGCAAATATATCCGGTACCAAAATAAAAAAAATGTCAAGAAATAAATATTTTTTTTATTTATAAAAATACACATATTATCTTCCATTCATGACAATGGGCCTATCCCAGGTGAAACGAATTTTGATCATTTTTATTTTATAGATAGCTGTTTAAAAGATACTTATAAATACCAATTCTTCTTTCAATTGGTGCAGCGGTTTTTTTATTTTAAATTTTCTATCGTCGTGAAGTCACTCTTCCGATTAATTTAGGTGGCAACGTTGCACCTGAACCGAATATTAACGATGAGGTGACAACCAATGAGAACGATCCGAACTGATCGAACGATCCGCCATTTGTTATTTGCGATGTGCGACACGTGCCACATCTTTTGACTACTTTTGACAATTGTGTTTTGGCTTTAACAATGATCCCAACCTAAAACTTCTGGAGCTTCGGTGAGATTGAGACGACAGGGACTTACTGCAATGTTGCCAGATATAAATCTCGGAAAGGTGACGTCAGAGCGACATAAAATTAAAATTTTTGGCCGTTAAAGAAACTATATAAAAAAACTGATTGAATATATGTATTTAGTTAGACTTGATCTTTATAATTAAATAAAAATTAAAAAATCGGGCTAATGTAAAAATCTACCAGGGGCCTTATTCCTGAACTTTTCGGACACGATTTCGCAGTCGACTATCATCATTCTATTATCGTTATGCGCATGAAAAAAATAGTATGTTCTTGATGTTTCGTACGCGACATCATGTCGAATTGTTCAAGAATAAGGTCCCAGGCTTTTTTAATTGTTTTTAATACATAAATATCCAAATATGTAGGATTTCTTACTTTTCGGTAGTAAAAATTGAGTTTTGGGTATTTGTTATGGTAAACGAAAATATAACCAAAAAATCCGCATTTTCCCTAAAATTGAATTAATCCTCCAAATAATAAATTTTGTTTTATTTCAAAATTGGTTAAAATAAATAAGCATAAAATGTCAAGCGTAAATTGTTTAAAACTTTCGCAATAATCAATAAATACGGATACGATTTTTGAACGGATATCTGATAAACAATTTTGCCTTTAAATTACTCAATATTATATGAGATCATTAATGTATTATACATTATCAAGATTATTAATGATTACGATACATAAATACAAATTTCTATAATTAGTCCAGGAAAAATTTATATAATTAACTTGTTCAAGAAAATTAATTTGATTTATTAATTCTTGATAAATGACTAATCATTTTGTTTATTTGATTTCAGCTCTGGCTGTTAGATTTCTGACAAGGAGATACATCGGTGAATATGATCATCAATCAGGTGAATATTTTTATTTCTCATTGTTATAATAATATTTTGCCATTGAAATAATTAATGCACATTTTACTAAATCCATTAAATAAATTGGCATTAAAAATTTGAGAAAATGTAATTATCGTGTACCTATAAACAAATGGCATAAGATATTTTATGTTACACTTAAAATAAACGAATGATCACTAAATAATTGATTTATGCACTTAAATCACTTTAGTTTATAATCTAATTTTGAACGCAGTTTGTTTTATATGTCCTAGAATTTGCACTCTCTGGTGTTTATTTTTCAAATCCCATACTGCACCTGGAATTTTATGCAATGGCATTTAGTGTAGCTTTATTTAAAATTTAACCACTAGCCAAGTTCTAGCAATAAAATATAGAACAAAAAGGTCTTCCGCTTAAATAAATAAATGTATTTCACCAAACGAAGTTATAAATAAATAATCGTCAGAATAAATTATTTTGGAAATTTTAATTAAAGATAGCAGATTATTATTGAATAAAATAAACAGCAGAAGCCCTAAGTTAGATCCTTGAGGAACCCCACTAGTTGCAATATAACTATCAGATCTAAAACCATTATACATAACAATTTGCATACGATTAGATAAGTTATAGGACAAAACTGTAATTACATTATTTAGAATATCGAAATTACGTAAATTATGCAGTAAGAGGTGATCTGGCATGCGGGTAAATTCCTTTGATATATCAGTGTAAACAATATCCACTTATAGTCCATTTTTGTGGGAAAGTTTCGGAATAAATCCGTGTTACGATGGATTAATAGAGCCATGAATTCCAAAGTCTATCATTTTTTGAGCTATAATAGCTGTAACTGCCAAACTAGTGGTCGTAACCCAAAAATTTATTGCGTCTTAATCAGCAGGCCAAAATCTATAATCGTAGCCTATTAGTTATATGAATTTCGAAAATTTTTGAAACAAAATATGTTTTTTTGAAATTTTCGAAATTTTCGAAATTTTCCAATATTTCAAAATGCCGTACGTTGGATCGCGCTAATATTGCTTGAATCGAGATCAGACAACCCAACTCTATAAGATAGTCGAGTAAAAAAATTTTCACGTTTTCGGGGTCATACCATGTGACAAGTTATTAATGAAATGAGTGAGCCGCGAGAAATGAACTAGACTTTATTTTTTTATCCTATATTATTGTATAGTATGTAGAATATTCTTCTGAAGTTTCGATCATTCCTTAAGACCGTAAAAATTAAAAGAAAAATATTTAAAATATAAATCTAATTTCTTATTTCAATTTGTTACAGATAATAGATACAAGCATGAAGTCTTAGTTGACAATGAACCAATTCTATTTGAAATTTTGGATACCTGCCCAAAGGTAAGGAAAATGTTTTAAAAATGAAATAATGAAGTGTGTGGAACGAGTTGTAAGTTTGTAATTGCAATGTGGAATTTCCTGAAAAAATCAGTTGAATACGAATACCAAAAAATTATTGTATAATTAATAATTACACATTTTGATACAGGAACTAATTTTTTGCTGCAACTTTCGTTGAAACTAATAATTTATTTGAAGCTTTTTTGATATTCATTTGTGCTATCCTGTTTAGTTATATGTATTTTTTTTTTTATTTTTAACTCATCGAATTAATCTGATTGTCTTAGTCCTTCAACGAAGCGATGAGTCTATCAAAATTAGAGTTGGACAAGAGTGTTTCGTTTCAAATTTGAAAATTATTAATTTATATTTAAAGTATAAAGAAAGTAGAAAAAAGGTGAACCCCTAAATTTTTGAAAAACTTCGAAAAAAAAAGTTTAAGATATTGAAATTTCTAATAGAAATCGGTATTTATTTTTTTTTTCTCAAAAACTATAAAACTTACCGGTTTCAAATTTTTACCAAAAGTACAAACCGTGGATAGACGCGTTTCAAAAAATATTTGGTTAACATCGGTTAAATAGTTTTATTGGAAAAATTCGCAAAGTTTTGGCAAAATTTTGGTACAAATACGGTTCTGGACGGCGCAATTTAAGCAGAAAATTAAAACGAGCCTGGAGCTGGTGGTAGGGTCATTCGAACCAAGTATAGGTCCCCATTTTGAATAATGTTGGGGAATGCTTGTGTGGAAGAAACCAAGCGACTACCCACTGTCTATGTTCACAAGTTTTGGTATAAGGAAAACATTAGGGTAGCTTTGTATGAAGGATTCAAGTGCGTGCGATGAGGATATAAAGCAAATTGATATATTCATCATCGATGGAGATTACCTGCTGCGTGCTATTAAATGGAATAAAACCACTTGTCAAACATGTCTGCACATATGCAAATTATACGTAAAGCATCTACAAAACACGTAGTTACGATGACTCTGATAACACCAAAGTTCTCAAACTCGTCTAAAAAATTTGTGCCCTTTACGAATTTGCTGAAATTTTTAAAAAGAGTGATGCTACAGCAGATGAAATAAGAAATGCTGGAGAAACTTTCTTCCTCCAAATATCCGGTGCCCAGAATATCAAGGTCACTCTTGTTGTACATCGGTATAATGTGTAATGTACAATTGGACCATGCTTATCATAAAGAAGGGACCAAGCGATATTTTAAGAAAATGGGATTATGACACCAAACGACAACATATAATTCTGGACCCATAATCCCATTTCCCCTTTTTGATAAGCATGGTTCATTTTATTTAACAACTACTTAAAAAAATCTTTAGCCAAATTGGAAGCTTTACTCCCCACTACTCTTTTGAACAATATATATATCCCTCATATTTTGCTACTGCAAGGACAATTACTCCACAACTCAGTGCTCTTGTTTCAAAAATACGATACGCCGCTCAGCATTTTGACACTCCTGCTCCAACTCTAATTTTGATGAGTCGGATGTTTCCATTATTTTTACTATAAAATCCTGTCATAATTCGGCAAATAATGATCATATTGATTTGGGAGTGGTCCTACTAAAAAACACCTAAATTTTATTAACTTGCCTTTTCCATTACCTCATGAGAAGTGTACCACCCCTTAAATTAGGGAGGTTTTACAATTGTACTGCCAAGATGAAGTAATGAGTAAGATTTCAGGAATATACAAATTTTGTTGTTTCCCTTACCTATTTTACTTGTACTTTAAATAGAGAAAAGCTTTTGTTACGAAAAAATAATGACTTTGCGAAAATTTGGCTTACAAAAAACTTTTGATTATTTAATTTTTCAGAAAACTTAAAAAACGTTGTTTTACCTTATGTTCGTTGCAGTTTTTTGATATTTAAAATAAATACAGGTAGGTCAGGTAACCACGATGGCCAGAGAAATTCTTCCAGCAATAATGTATTTGTTTCAATTAAAGCAGTAAATATTTTTGACAAAATTTTATAATAATGTTTACTAAAACTTGCATATAAAAAAAGCACGTACCGCATTACTTAGTTCAACCATTCCTGTTTGCTGAAAAATTATACTATACCAGCATTTTTCTATCAGTTTAAAGTGATAATAATCCTGTTATACTAATATAATTCTGCTTAATAGTGTAAACAAATAGAAATAAATTAGTTTTTTTAATTACCCAGTTAATAATAAGTCCTTAAATTATTAAATACGATGATAAATTAAATTATTTAAGAGACGCGACGTCACAAATAAATGCGAGAATCAAGCTATGTTAATTATTTCTTGCAACGAAGGTGATTTAATTTATATTAAATACCTACCTATTGCGACATTTTTGATATCGAAGGCGTATTTTAATTCGAGCAAGGTTAATTTGGGATCATTTATTTTTAAATAAATATGTATTTTGTTTTCTACTAATCTTAGAATCCACTATAAATCACTAAAACAATTTAAATTAAAATATTCTTGACCTTCTACGTATTTCAATAATCGATCCTAGACGCTTTGTGATCCCAGAATCCCACATTGTACTGTTTTCAAAGTCGTTTTTATATAATTTTTGAATATCTTCAGAAATTAAAATTTTTAAATAAGTAATAGGAAATTTAATTTTGATCCAAATGAAGTATAGGAACTCACTCGGAATTTAATGTTAACAAGGACAACCTTATTTATAAATATGTATTTATTAATCTACTATAATTGCCAAAAATAATATTTTGGCAATAAAATCCAATTTTATAATGTTTATAATTTAAAATAAGTAAAGTAAACTAAAATACTTATTTACTTAATTAAACGATTTAGAAAAACAAATTCAAAGAGATTTTACTTTGGTAAAGACCTTGTCTTCTGATTTTTTACGAGTTCAACTAATTTAGTAGTAATAATAAAGTGGAACTAGAAATCTTTCATTTACTGATTCTCTAGAATTTTAATTTTGTTTTGTTTTTCAGACTGAAGAAGATATTCCCTCGGCTGAAACCATGAATTGGGCTGATGGGATTTTATTGGTATATTCAATAACAGATCGTCGATCTTTCGCTTACGTCAAAAAGATTGGATCGTCCCTATCTGAATCTGACTGTGATATTCCATTGTACTTAGTTGCGAATAAAAACGATATGATCCACCTACGACAAGTTAGTTCTGAGGAAGGTTCTATTCTAGCAAGAGAATGCGAATGCGGATTTTCTGAAGTTGCTGCAGCTGAACAGGTGGGACCGGTAGCAGCTGTTTTCCATGAGTTATGTAAAGCAGTCCTTACAGCGAGAAGAAAATCCAAGCATTCCTTACTAGAAAGGATGCTCGGAACTAGAAGTAGCAATATCAAGCTATATGCAAGAGGAAAAAGCGATAGTGCATTGCCCAAAGATTGAACCATCAAATATTTAGAAAAATTGAATTAGTCAATGCTATATTAAGTCACGGCCAATAAAGTTTATGTCAGGACTTAAATTTTCAGTTCATAAAGATTGTTGGGCTTTAAACATGTTTTACTGTTGATAAATTTTATTACAAACACATACCAATGATATTTATTTCTAGAAACACTTAAGTTAATCACAAACTTAAATACGATAACATCGGCAAAATTGGTTTTTATAAAAATACAACTAAATTAATGCTAAATATAAATTTGAAAATACTGTAAATCATTTATAGTTTCTAAAACATTAAGTTTATACATTTTAATTAGGATTATTATAGTATGTTAGTTGCCTCCAGTGGTTCATGCCTATCTAAATTAATGTAATCTAATTTGCATTCTAGCCCACAACAATGTTCATGTCAAATGGGCTTGTTTAAGTCCGCCGTTTACCTCCAGAATTTGGTTAAAATAATATTTATTTAAGCTACAAAAGGTCTATTATTGCAAGCTTCTTCGGTGTTTTTATTAGGACGTGCGTTTTATTTTGATTTCAAATGACACACGCTCCATTAGTACTTAATCAACAATCGTGATGATACGCCTTGCGGTTTACTGAAATATTTAATATCATTAATTAGCAATTAACTACATCCAGACGTTTTCTAACATCTGCAATGAGAAGAAATATATTGCTAATTTATGTATATTATTTATCCTCTGTGGATTTATAATAATTAATTTACAGTATTTTATAAATATTAACTCTTTCCTAAACATTAATGTCATTAAATTTGATGATTTTTAAAATTCGTTTAAATGTCTTTAATATAATTAATTTATTGGAGTTCTGAAAATTCCAAACTTTAGTATTTTTGACCAAAAATAGTTAATGAAATTTCTAAATTATTTAGATTAGATTATTCAAGGAACTACAAAACATAACTTACAACCACTGGCTTCCTCATTTTTATGACTTACAGAAATAATTGAAGTACTGATTTTTTTCATTGCGACTGTTCACCATTTTCTTTCCGAAGTGTTATTACCAATTAAAAGAGGATGGTTTTAGCTTTTCAAGGGATGTTTTTTTTTAATATTAACCCACATTGGTTATATGATTATCAGCCAAGTTTTTGGCAAAAATCAAAATGCAGTAACTCCAAAACTAGAAATAATAGACCTCTTTTCTGGCTTTTTAACAATTTATACTTTTATCTCTACTAATAACTGAGATAATTCCTGGGAAGTAAAATCTGGACCACCCTGTATAATTCCTGAAAAGCAAACCCAATTTTTGAATACTTGATGAATTTTTCTATGGGTCTTGTGGAAAAATTTTTGGTTAAAAAAATAGAAACAGTACCCAAAAGTAGAAAAAAGTTTGTACGCTATGTAAGTAGTTTTTAGGAAAAAATGTCGAAATTAATAAAATAAAAAATTGTATAATTAATTTTTATATGATTTACGATATCTTTAGTAATAGTAAATAATTACTAGTGTATATGCATATTCGCTAAAATAAACTATATAATATTCAATAAAAAAAATCGCATGACCACGTTCAACAGTAGATAAAAACTTTAAACCTAAAAATAATAATTTTTGTGTTTTTATATCGGTTTTTAATTCTAAATACTAACTATGATGACAACAAACAATAATAGAACGTTAGTCATTTTAAAAGTAGACTATTAAATGTATTGTTTTAATGTAACTTCACAACATAGTGCGAAACTAAACGCTTTTATTGTAAAACAAACTGGACAAATTAAAATGGCACAATGCCATTCTACAGTAAATAGGAATTTTAGTTTAATTTATGTAGTTTAAGTTTTTTGAATTATACCTATTTACATTTATTTTAAGCAATAAAAAATAAAATAATATTGTTAATTTAAAAGAAGGCTAGTTTAAAATATTGTACTATTAACAGTGGAAGTTTTCTTAAGAAACTTTTTAATTTATGATTATTTAATTTACAATGACTAGGTTACTTATGTTACTTACACGTAAAAATAATATACATGTAATTTTTTAATACACATAAATATGTAACTATCAAATAATTTGTTAAAACTTTTTTAAAAAATAAAACTATAAAATTACCTACAAATTATTTCTGATTACCAATTAAATTAAATAGTTAACTAAATTGATAAAGAAATATACATAAATTTGATATTTAAAATAAATTAGAGTTGAAATAATACCCAATGTAGACAACCAAATCTACTCTGCATGAATTCAAATAATTAGTACACGCATCACATATGTACAAATTTTAAAATGAGAACTGTACAATTTATAAACGCTATCGTTTTATTTTATTTATAAAAAAAATTTGTTTAATACCTAAATGTTTAAATACATTGATCCACCCAACATACGTAAAATATGGTTGTCTAATCGTTTCATTATACTTTTGTGCCACGTTCACATGGATGGACTAAAATATTGGTTGCTGAATTGAAAAATGTAACTTAATACTGTATTTCAAAAAGCATCAATCGTCTTTAAGAAAATTCTATTTGATCTGAGAAAGCATTAATTGTATTTCAGAATCATCAATTGTATTTCAGAATCATTAATTATCTTTCAGAAAGAGTATATCAGATACCAGGACCCATACGAAGTAGTGTTTCAAAAATACTGCTTCAATCTTAGAACTGATTATCAGAGCACATTTTTGATGTGTCTGATGTGGTTTCCACAGTTTTATTTACAATTAGTCCTTTCTAAAATTATTTCAGAAACATAAATTCGTATTTCAGAATCATCAATTGTATTTAAAAATCATCAATTATATTTCAGAAAGTAACAATTGTTTATCAGATACCAGGACCCATAGTAGGAAAAATACGAAGTTGTCTTTCAAAAATACTGCTTGAATCTTAGAACAGATTATCATAGCACAAAATACCGATTTGGCCCAATGGCCGACGCGATCATAAGTCCAAATAATCATTATGGACAAACGAGCGAAGCAAAAAATTCCGAACGGTAAACTGCCCAAAGTTAAAGGTCGAATTGGAGTAAAGGCCGGAATGGTCAAAAATCCGACCTAGAGAAAAGGTCAAATAAAAAGGTATTTTCTTCTTCCGGTTCTTTATTCTCTTCTACCTTTTGTTCAATTTGGTTATTTATCGTTCGGTCTTTTTTCTTTCGGTATTTTGTACAAGTCGGCCTATATATGACAATATATTGTCATAGTCGTTCTATCGTCCCATTTGGCCATTATGTATTAGATCTTTTGTTTAAATGAAGTATAATATTTTCATGAACTTTTATAAGGAAGAAATGGTAAATTTGGTGAATGAGCTTGTTGATACTGAAAGAAATCCTCTTCTGGCTATCAGAATTTATAAAGTACATTATCCAAATTTCAGACAACCAAGAATTGATGCAATGATTGAGTATTTTGAAAATTTAGGTAGTGTGTTGTACAATAAAAAACCATTGACTTATCAAAGTATTGGCCCCAATTCTGTTTTGGATATTTTATTGATGGTTGAAGAAAATCCGTCGAATTGTACAAGAGAAGTATCCGCCCAGACTGATGTTTCAAAATCTTCAGTGAACCACGTTTTAAAAAAACATCGGTTTGATGTTTGATCCATATCATATTGAGTTGCATCAGAAACTGTATGATATTGAATTCGAGAATAGAGTGGATTTTTCTGTTTCGATAGAAAACATGATGACCTCGGATGCAAATTTAATTAACAAAATTTTATTTACTAACGAAGCTACCTTCAAAAAAATAGAGGAAAACCTGCACTAGATGCGTAATATTGATAATAAAAATAAGCGGTTCTTAAATTTGGGGAGAAATACTACTTCCTAACTTAAACGGCCGAAACTCCATTTTTTTCAATTTGGACTTTATCCGTTTGTTAGGTTTATTATTAGGTAATCAAACGCCTTACATAACTTTGTTATTTATCAACCGATCTTGTTTATATTTTATCATATTTTAAGTCTCTAATATTTTTTCAACCCTAAAATATAAAAATCGCTATCATTCATTAATATCCAATTGTTTTTTTATCAAAAATATTACTCTACAAGATTTTCTTCAAATTTTTGAGACCTACACCTACAGACTTTAAAATTATGACTTATTCGTAACATATGTGATTATTTAAGGTACTAAAGATTAGGAAACAGCTTTTTGGTTTATATTTTCATTTAAGTTTATAATCCTGAAGCCTATGTACTCAATTATTTTAAAGTCCCTGATGCTCTTCCTGGCCTAAAATATAAAAACCACTACCATCGATTAATATTCAATAGTTTTTTAATTAAAATTTTTACTCTGGAATATTTTGGACAAATTGTGGATGAGGTACACCTACAAAATTATCACTTACAACTATCAGATTTTAAAATCATAACTTCTTTCTATCATTTATGAGGACTAGAGTTACTAACAATTTCGAAAAAAACTTTTTGGTTAATATTTTCATTAAAATTTGAAATTCTGAAGCCTACGTCCTTAATTATTACCCCGATGCTTTTCCTAGTCTAAAATTAAAAATCACTACCCTCGATTAATATTTAATAGCTTTTTAATCAAAATTGTTATTCTGGAATATTTTGGACAACTTTTTGATGACCTACACCTACAAAAACATCACTTACAACTATTAGACTTTTAAATCATGCCGTTTTCCTATCATTTATGAGGACTAGAATTACTAAAAATTACGAAAAAACTTGTTGGATAATTCTTCATTGAAATTTGTGATCCTGAACCTTATGACCAAGAAAATACTCCCTTGACATAAATTCTGCTTTTGTACATTGCGTATATGTATGTACTTCATATCAAAAATGTGCGTTTTCATGTTATTGGGCCTCACTTTTTTAATGGACCCCTAACTGGGAAGATGTACCTTAAGTTTTGAAGAGATTTACTACCATTATTGTTAGAAAATATTAATTTAGTAATATGTGACTTCAGCAAGATTGAGTCATTGCGTACTTTAATTGTTAGAAAATATTTGAATAATGTCTGGCGTGAGCAAAATGAACAGATTTTTGAAAATATCCAATATTTTTGTAATATTTCGTTATTTTTGAAGTATACGGATATGAATTGGACACTTTGCTTTTGATGAGGCACCCTGATAAAAGTTTATCACAAATTTGACTTGATAGTTAAAAACTAGACGATACTGAAATTTTGTTGTTAAAATTTCTACTCAAAACTGTCATTTATTTTAGAACAGAGATTTTTCAAAAATGGATATTTTTCTGCTTAAATGGCAAATATCAGAAAAAACGAGACCCATAAAATGTTACACAAAGTAATATAATTATTTGACAAGGAATCCAAAATTGCCATAATATACTGAGTGCTCCATTTTAATACATTTTTAGAGAGTGCGCCTAAAAGTATTGTATATTTTGTAGATCTTTTTTATTTCAGAAAAATATTTCTTCCTCGCAGCGCTGGGACACCCAGTATGTAATATAAAAGACAAAAAAGAAAAAGCACCGGACTGTAATTTCACCCTACATAAAAGTTAAGTTTCCAGAAAACAAAGCAAAACGATTAAGATGATGTTATAGAAAATTTAAATGCGAAAACCCGGCAGAAAATCTTTCTAAAGTAGGGAAAACTTAATTTAGAAAAAGATTAAACAACTTTGTTTAAAACATCATATCAAATATCGGAATACAAAATTGACCACTTCAGGGAAAACATAAACCATTCCAATTTAAGATAATTTTTTTCGTGTTACGAAGATAATAAATCAAAAAATAGAGTGCTAATCAAAAGTTATTTAAAAAAATTATTATGTCATAAAATTCAAAAATTTACAATAGATTGTCCGATTGGAGAATTGCAGTGAATATGCTTTTATATAAAGGAAGCAATTGAACCATGAATTTTAGGGATCTCGTTAGCAGTTCGCGCTAAAATTTCCTTGGATATCTCATGATCTCGCGCAACCATCTGAAGTATTATCACACTTCAGACCTGTTTTCATTTCCAGACTTTTTAGCTTCTTCTAAAGGATAATTTAAAAGAGGATTGAAGATAAAAATTTTATAATTTTTGCAAGATTTTTTTATTTGAATATTAATTGCATGATAAGTTTTATACAATTTAAGGGAAAAAGGTACAAATTGCATTTAAAAAAAATATTATTACATTAAGTTTACCTTCATTACATATGTTTTAAATAACTAATTTCTCCCACTTCACTAATTAGACCTGCTAACACTACACTTGATTACATTGGAAGGGAGAATATTTTTCTTTACCGCACATTGTGGATGTATAATATACGACAAAATTTTAGATTTTTAATATTATATTTTTTACCTAAAATTATTTTCAATTTCAATAAAATCTTAAAGCTTTCTGTTTATTTATCTGACTTGAAATTAATATTTTTCCAACCAAATATTTATTGAACAAAATATAATGTTTAATAAAGGAATTTCTGGTTTGTTGGGATGAATTAAAATATCCAATCAAAAGACGTCTTTACCAAAATTATAATAAATTCAGAAAAGTGGAAAACAAATTTGAACAAATTTAGATTAAAGTAATTAGAATAAAATGATCGAAATTGCTGGTGATGCGTCTGCGCTGCGTCGCCGGGCGTCGCTTTGTTGTCAGAGTTGGTCCAGAGGCGGTGAGGCTGAGTGAGAGCCATGAGCCTCGCAAATATCGCGACGCTTATTTTGTTGACATTAACTATAAGAATAGAGGGAAGTAGTGAAAAAATACCCCTGGGTAAGTGATAATACTGTTTTTATACATTATGAAGATTTCTCTAAAGCTCGAGGCAAGATTTAACTCATGAAAGGGTGCCTTATATATATGTATATTGGGGTATAGGTTAGATATCTTTAAGGTTTTCCAAATAAAATATTTTGCTGTATAAGGAGTTTGAATACCAACTTCTTTCATTAATTTTTAATCAATAATTTTATTATAAATATAACTAATTTTCATATTTCGAATATCATTATTTGGTATAACAACTTCCACTAGTGTTATTTATAAAAATATTACTTCAGTTTTATAAATCCATGCAGGTGTACTTATAATATAAACAATATAATAATGATTTATTTATAATTATAGAATAAAATTTACTTACTCATTTTTCTCTAATACTAGTTATAATAATAGTAAACTCCATGGAATGAAATACTACCTCATTTTTTTTTTTTTAAATTATGAAGGATATAATTCAAATTTCTTGATATGTGCACTTTTAGTTAGTTTTTAACGTTATAAAGTAACTTTTAGGTTTTAGCTTTTAAAGTAAAATGAATCCCATCATAAGAAAAAGAGATGCCAGCACATTGTTGCCAAGGATACGTTAGCATTGTACATCAATGTCTAAACTTTATTAAGATATATACCTTTTCAAGACCTATAAGTTATGGGAACTTTTAAACCTGTGTTAGTCAAGTTTATTATGGTTTGATAACTATTTAATTACCATATAAAATTTCTGTTTATACTAAAATAATATTTTTGTAACTTTTATAACTTTTATATTATACATATAAATGTAATAACAACATTACATATGTTATTACCTTCATTTTTCAAGATGTTTTACTTTTTTAATCATGAAAATACAAAATCAGAACTGAATAGTACATTTATGGTTGCATTTTTATATTATTTTCGTTTAAATTATATCATAATATGTAGTTAATGTTTTCATTGCAGCCAATGTACCTTTGAAAATAGGACAGAATTTTATTTTGACATAGAAAAAGCATTTTTTATAATATTTATGATCAAAATTTAAGTAAGTTATAATATATGTATTTAAAACTACATAGATCTACATAGATCATTTACAAAAAGCATCTACTACTGTATAAGTATATATAACTACTCGAAATTGGAGGAATTAAATAATCAGTAACTAACTCTAGATTCTAAGGTTTTCAGAAGCTTCCTATCCTTTTACAGTTGTTACGGAGAAAAATCAGTTCAAATATTTTAAGAAGTAAATTAAATTTGTATACATACATACATATCTTGTTTACTAAAGAGACAAGTATTTTTGTGCGAAATTAAGATTTACATACTTACTGCAGTATAATCAAAAGTGTATAAACTATGTATACAAAAAATAGGAGCTACTCAAAGAAAATTATATCCGTAACGAGTAGTTTTCTTCAGAAAGGCGTTTTTCTATTCCTAAAAATGAGGATTAGGCTCATGATGGAAAACTCAAAGCAAATTTGTTATTTGACATTTTAAAACTGCTCTAACTTTTGAGAAAGTCTTTAAGATTTAAGTAAAATTTAATTTTAGATAATATCAACAAAAAATTAAATGTAGTACAATTAATTTTATTATCTTTCTTTTATTAAATTCTTAGACCTTAGTGTCATCTCTACCTACCAACAATGTGCGGCGATTATTTAATGTTGGACTTTTTTTGTTTAAGTAATTTAAAATAAATACCAGGTGATGCAAGCTGATTTAAAAACTGTGTATTTTCAAAAAAAATAATTGTCAAATATTATAATTATTAGCCAACGAACTTCTCTGTCAAATCAATTTTTGCGATTTACATGTTATACAAATTAAGATTTCGGGGAGTTTGTTATGGTACTGTTTAATACACTTAGTTTGTATCTTGGGCCCCGGAGTATATGATTCAAAAAACATGTTTTCAAAAATACCAATCTACTAATGATTTTTTAAGGCGTTTGGTTATACAAGGTGTTTCTAAACATGTGTCCTTAATTTAACAAAAATTGATGTATCGAAAAATTTTAAGATAAATAATTAGAATACTTTTTTCGGGGGAAAATAAACAAGAGGTTAGGTTTTTTTCAGATATTGTTGCTTTTAAACCCAAGTTTGGTTGTCCCGGTAATAATAAGAGATGGTTATTGCCAAAGGGACAACCAAACTTGAGTTGATTAAAAACAACAATATCCAAGTAAAAAGCTGAACCTCGAGTTTATTTTAGGAAGATTAATAAATGATTAATAAACAACTCAAAATTTTGTAAGAAACACATGACACCTGAAAATGAAAGCAGCTAGGAGAAGGAGGGGAATACGAGTCACGTTAGAACCAATCAGAAGCTACTTGCATTCGATGAGCGAAAAATTCGTAAATGCATTCTTCGGTGTACTATCACTTCATCAACATTGCTTTTCCATCGACAATGGTTTCATCGACATGATCTTTACATCGACACAACCGTTTCATCGACATGGCCAATTCACCGAGACGGACTTTCCATCGACAAGCATTTCGTCGACACTACCATTTCATCGACAAAGATTTTCTTGGACAAGGACATTCATCGCACTACTTTTTCATCAACTCAAAGATTTCATCGACATTAACTTTTCATCGACAAGGACGCCTCATCGACTTTACTTTTTCTCGATACAGAAGTTTTATAGACATTACCTTTTCATCGACAACCATTTCCGCGACACTACCTTTTCATCTACAAACAATTTTATCGACATTACAAATTCTTCGACCACAATCAATATTAGCACTGAGAAGCTGCGATGAAACATGTCTTTACGTAGAGTGGATGATACTATAGTCGATTAAACGACATTGTCGAAGAATTGGTAATGTCGATGAACTTTTACGTCGATGAAATGGTTGTCGATGAAAAAATAATGTCGATGAAACGTCTGTGTAGGTGAAAGAGTAGCGTCCTTGTAGAAGAATTGGTAATGTCGATGAACTTTTACGTCGATGAAATGGTTGTCGACGAAAAGGTAATGTCGATGAAACGTCTGTGTAGGTAAAAGAGTAGCGTCCTTGTTGATGAAAAGGTAGTATCGATGAAATGGTTGTCGATGAAAAGGTAATATCCATGAAACGAATGGGTCGATGAAAAGGTAGTGTCGAAAAAATGATTTTCAATGAAAAGGCAATGTCGATGAAATGTCCGTGTCGATGAATTAGCCATGTAGATGGAACGTATGTGTCGATGAAACGTTCGTGTCGATGAAATGGTTTTTCGATGAAATTGTATTCGATGAAAAGGCTATGTCGATGAAAGTGTATTGTCGATGACAGTGTATTGTCGATGAAACAGTATACACCCGCATTTTTCGCTGATAATATGTAAGTAGCTTTTAGTCGCTGTAAAATGTCATCTCCGACATATTATTGGACAAGATAAACCGAATTTCGTAGTTTGATTGGTTTTAAAATGAGGTGTTTATTAATCACCTAAAATCCTGTATTTTCGAAATACAGGGTGTCCCAAATTTACAGGTCAAATGAAATTAAACCAAAAAAATATTTTAATGGCACCAAACATATTTCTACACTTTTAACAATTATTACATTACGTTGAACATTTTGTCTTATAACTTCTAAACGCAAAAAGATATAATAAAGGAAAGAATTTGTTTTTTTTAATATTGATGCTTGTTAAAAATAAGCTTCAATGAAAATTTAAGTAAGTTGTCTTTAAAAATGTAAATTTTATGTTAAAAAATTGAAAAATAAAGATTAAGTTTCAACTACATTTCGAAAATGGAGCTTTTTTGATGGAATAAATCTATTCTTACTTTTTATCTGTAAATTGGTGAAAAAATAAATTCCATCTACAAAACATATGTTTTGAAACACCCTGTATATGTGCATAGACTATTAGATTATAATTTGAACAGTGATGTAAATGGTGAAGTGCAGTCAGGAATCAAAATCATCTTTATTCAATTTGTGAATTGAATGCATTTTGTATAGATGGTTTCCTCTAAAACTGCAATCTCAATCGCTTTATTTCTCATTGGACGTTTCCTTCGAAGATTTCATTTTTGTATTTTGTATTACCTACAGAATAAGCTGTAATTTAAAATCTTACAATCAAGTAAAATACATTTTTAAATAAACATTTTTATCTGAATGTTGTTAATTGAAAAAAATATTTTTATAAGCGCAACGTTTTTACAATTTAAATTAAAGATTATTTATTTAAACTACTATTTTAAAAATATTACCAATGGTTAATAAATTCATTAATTAAACATAAATTAGAAGAATATTATAGAATTTTTGGAAAATGTTTTAAAAACATAAGTTTTTCGCCATTTTTTCTTTAATTTGCAAGGTTGTAAGTGAAGAAATCCTCGATATAATAATAAGCCGGTCAATTTAGACATGCAAGGTCCAAAAATTAGCGTAGAGCTAAAAATTGGTATGAATGTTCGGAACATCATTATAAAAGAATTCTGAAAAGTCCCCATCGATCCCGTACTTGAAAAAATGTTATTCAAGGACAAAGGTCTTAAAATGGGTTTCTCGCGTTTTTCAGCAAAACGGTAAGATTTATAATAAAATTAGATTAAACAAAAATTGTAGATCATATAATTATCTACAAAAAATGACTTATTACTTTTTCTCCTAAGAACCACCGTTTCTGAGATATAACGATTATAAAAGTTGGAAAAGTTGTAATCTTCATAATATGCATAAGTACGCCACGTATACACATCACTGAAGCTATAATACAAGTAAAAATATTTTTCTAGCGGTCAATGTAACCCATAAATCGTTCTAATCGACTGGTTAGGTCAAAATTAATTATTTTAGGATTAATCAAAAATTTCATAGCAATTTCTTCGTGAAAAAGTCAAATTTTCAACGGTTATTCGGTCATAACTTCTAAACAAATAAAGATATCAAAACGAATCTTTTTTTGTGTGAAATCCTACGCAAAAACCATTAAGATAAGTCATCATTCGTTGAAATCGATGAAGGGGCAGGGTGTTAAAAAAAATTGTCAAAATCGCAATGAGTACACAAAAAACTCTTTTGATAGAAACACCTGATCCAAGTGAGACAAAAAATTACCTACTTTATTTATAATTTTTATAAAATTCCACCAGAGGGCTACATATTCCAAAATAAAAAGATGTCTTTTGTTATTTTTAAACCGTAGATTAGTTGTCATAGTTGTCACCGAGGATAAGTTGTGTACTGACCTAATTCTGACGTAATTTTTGGCGGGAAAATTAATTTGATTTGATACTTCATCTTTAATTCAAAATTAATTAACTTTTTATATTTTGATCTACCAAGGCGAGACTAAGATTTAATATTTAATTTTGCAATTAGAAAGTGATAAAAAGAAAGCAGAAATTGTATACACCCTACCTAGTAAAACTAATCCGAATAGCCGTAAAAAGCGATGCGAAATCACATCGCCCAAGTTTTGTACTGATATAAAACAGCTCCATAACATAACACTTTTTGAAATAAAAATCAGAAAAACAATATTCAGCAAACTTTCTTATTTTAATTTCTTAAAGGCAATTTAAAAAAAAATAACCTGTTTTTATCAAATAGGCAAGATTTACTTCGTAAAAATGTTTTTTCTGTAATAAAGTAGGTTTAAGGTACGGTAAAATCCACTACTTTTTGTTTAAAGAAAAGCCTTTTAAATTTGAAGATTTGTGGGTAAAAAAAACTACGGTAACTTAGCTATAGATTGGCCCTTTACTTATCCACAGCTTAATAGGCTATCAGCAATGCCCTACGGCAAATTTCCGCCTTGAGTGCCATTTAAGTGTGCACCCTAAAACAAACTACTTAAATTTAAGTCCCTGAATTCTCATAACGAGCATTTTGAAAAGTTGAAGTGTGCCAAAGGCCAACTCAAGAGTCATTTCCTATCACAACAATCTAATCGATTATTTCCCGAATTTACATTATTTTAATAAGCGAAATAGAGACAAGCGATAAACAAAGGATTAATGGGTTTTGTTAATGTATCGAATTCATAATTTAAATGATAACAGTTTACCATTGTGTAACTCCATAAACTTATCGAATTTCTTTATCTTTCATTAGAATTGAGCATGCAATTTAATAATTGGATATAATTTGCTTTATATTCACGTCCCAATATAACTATTATTTTATATTATAAGGATTTAATATTACCAGGATTATAGTTGAGTTTATGTTCAAGGAAATCAATACCTAGGAAGTTGGCTCGCTGTGTACAACACGATCTAACTGGAATGTTATAGAAGCAGAAATCTAGCAGAATGTAATCATGTAATCGTGTTGCAATGTTTCACTCTTTTAATAAACACCTAGAGAAGGCAGCACCTGTTTTGTCCTACACTTCTGCACTTTTAATGAAGATCTTCTCTTAATTATTAATTTAGTGAAGCACCAGGACGAAAACATTACCACGCAAAGTTTTGTGATTACAACCAATTATAATTAACTTTTCTTTGATACCATACTATTATTTATTACTAAAATATCATAAAATCAAATCTAATTTTTAATGGATGATTTTTAAGATGAATAAGTTGTAGTTTTTAGGTATTTAAAGTTAGTATAGTATATAGAAGAAAATTAGTTGCACTTTATTTTCTACAAAAAATTAAGTCTACGAAAATGAAAGTAGAAATAAAAATAGAATATAAAAATGATATAATAAAGTAAGCATTTTATCATGTAGGTACCTATAAAAATATCAAGAAATAAAAAGAACATTGTTCGCAAATCAATATAAATTAGTGGTAAAATGTTTTTTTTAACTTCTTAACCGTAATTTACTTCTAGTCCATTATTATATCGTCTTTAATAGTTTGTGTAAATTTTATTTTCAGACATTGATTAATTTTGGACAACATCATTAATTCTTATCTAAAGCATTATTGTGATTTCATTGTTTCGCCAAAGTTAAATCGACGTTTTTTTCAAATAAGGAAGATTAATATTGGTAGATTTTAGTCTTTAAAGTAATTTTATTTTATAAAATATCGTTGACATATTTCGATAAATAACCGTACAACTAGTATTTGCTACATTTTTCTAAAGTATGCTTACTTTCAGAATAAATCGGCGCGGCGTTGCCGAACTTACCTATTTAAATAAAGTTAAATGATTACCGCCTGACCTTCAACCTGCTGCTGAAGGTCAGGCTTGTGATTTTTAATAGAAACCGGTTTTTATTTTTTCTCTCGAAAACTATAAAAGTTACCGGTTTCAAATTTTATCCAAAAGTAACCACCGTGGATAGACGCATTTAAAAAAATATTTGGTTAAAATCGGTTAAATAATTTTTTTGGAACGAATTCGCAAAGTTTTGGCAAAATTTCAGACCGAAATTTTGGCTCCAAATTTCCCAACCCTACTAAATATAAAAAATCTGAGTAGCCTATACACTGTAAAAAATATTCTTTTTTAAAGCTGCGAAAGAAAATTGCAAAAATTTTGAAACCTGCGGGAGCCTGATAGGTCCAGGTTGGACCGCGTTTTACCCGATTTTTTGAACATTTTACGTTCGATTTTTTTCCAAGGTCCAGGGTAAAACTTTCAAAGTGCCGATTTTTTCACTCATAAGTAAATACCAAATAAGTAAAATAAAAAATATTCGAGTATTATAGGAGGTTCCAATGAAAACTTACAAATTTTCAAAATCCGCGTCAAAATAGCTCGAAAAACAAAGCGTCGCTGTAAGGGCACCAAAACAACATAAAGAGTAAACGCATGGATAAAATTCCCGTTTTAAGGTAAAAAGTGGAATTTAAATGAGGAATAAAGCTTCCGCGATTTTTTTTTCTCCTGCCGAACTTCTAATCGAAGCAAAAAGTTTTGGTACTTTTGCCCTCCGAAAAAACGGTAAAATTGTTCAGTTTCCGTCTCGAGGCCGTGACGTCACACCTTTGCATCGGGAGGCTTAAAAATCGGTCACTGTAATCCCCAGGATGTTAGAATAAATGGGGTCAAATTTCTTCGTTTCATTTTAGAAACCGACGGAGTTGCGATCTTTCAAAGTTAACTCCGCCGAAAACCCAAAACAGCAAATAAAAAATCGACCATTTTCGGGATTTTTTTTCAAAGTGTCGGGGAGGTCCAAAAAATTTAAAATTCGAACCACACTTGGAATTAACATCCTTCTTTACATCGGAACCGAAATTCTTAAAATCGGACGAAAAAAACACCCTTTCGGCCGCTCCTCGCAAAAAACGTCTGAATACGGGGAAATATACCAAAGGGGTCGTATCTCCGCCCCCTTAATAGATAAATCCGTGTGGATCAAAACCACCGTCTTCAGAATCTGGTCTCCCATAACAAACTAAAATTTGGTGCCAACTTTTCTCGGGGTGGTCCGATCGAAAAGGGACACTTAAACTTTTTTCTTAAAATTTTCTCCTCCTTACACCTATTTTAACTCTCTACGAAAAAAAAACTCCTTTCCCGTTTCTTACAGTTTTAGTATTGTAGAAGATTATAAAATGCCTGAAATTAAGCAGGCATAAAGAAAGTTTTATTCAAGCGCTTTCATTCTGCCTGCATTTTATTTTTTGCCTAGTCAAAACACGAAAAAGGCACTCGTTTACCCGTTTTGTCGGTTTTTTATAAATGACCTAGGCAAATTGCCGAATATTCCATTATGCCTACGACATATAAAAATTTTAAAGTTAAAAAATAATGCACAATGAACTATTTTTCATTATTATGTGGTTACTCTTGGATTTTAATGAAAAGATGTAGACAAATATTAAAATACCCTAGAGAAAATAACTTTCTCTTTATTATACTTAACGTTTTGCGACCCTTTTAACCAATTTTAAAGAGCTTTTAAAAATAGAAAGCTTTAGAAAACTTTATCATAAATCCCGCATAAACTTAATAAATATTTATGTGTTATAATTACTATATCATTAATCTGAATAACACGTTTAAGCTTAATAATATTTAAGTGCATTTTACATCTTATGTATTAAATCTTTTCTTGATTCCTTAAACCAATGTTCAAAAAGTTTCTTAAAAAGTTGTTTCAGAAATTTTTTCTTTGTGAATTATTTTAACTTTAGCAAGAACGTATTATTAAATAGAGAAGTTATTAAAAACATATAATTTGACATTTTCTCTCATAAGTTTTTTAAATGGAAAGAAAGGTAAAGTTATAAAGCGTGGGGAATTTGTGGGTCGAAAATCTTTATTTATTCCCTATTTTTCCTATTTAAAAATTATATATCACGTACAAATAAAAATTACTTCCAATTACAAACATGGAAATAATCTAGGGATATTTGTCAGATTGGGTCCTGAAGTAGTAGTTTGTAATGCGCGTTCAAAATGTACGAAATATGCCTTGCATTTATTTCAAACTACAGCCACATTTTCTAAATAAAATTCAATTTTATAATTGCATAGTTTAAATAACATTGAAGGCTAGACTTCTAAAGGACGACTTTTAAAAAAATTAAATTATTAAGTCCAAAAAATAACTTTAAAATAGGACAAACTTAACGTATTTTTAATTATTTTTTTGACCATTATGGATATAAAATATTAAAAGTCTGTCACATACAAGTCTTAAGCAGATGTTCTACTTTCATATGATATTCGTATTTTGTATACAGCTCAATACATATTCGTGTAGTTTGATAAATAAAAACATATATAATTTTGTAGAACCTTAACCTTTGTTCTCTTGATAAATATTGTCTCTCCCTGATAACATACAACAATAACAACTTCAAAGGCACATTGAAACCAGACTAAATTCAAATGAAGTTTACGTTTATTTATGCAATTATTGTTTAAATTTGGTCGAATAAATAAAAAACACAAAAAAACAAGAATAGTATGCAACAGCCCCTCAATTTATTTGCGATTATTTATTTTTAGTTATTTCATTAAAAAAACAATATAGTTGTGATTAAAAGCCCTATACGATAAATATTTTTCTAGGTGTGTATTAATTACGTCAACAATTTATTGATAATTTCCGTATTAATTTTTTTTCCTTAAAAAGTCATTTTAAAGTCGAAAATTCCCACATTTAATATCACAAAGTATTCCTCCCATGCATTCGGTGTCTCGTTTTGGAAAAGGCTTTTGCTTTTATGAAAGATAAAAAATAACCAATTTTTAAATTATTTCAATAATCACATTGTACTTATTGAAATAATATAGAAAAAAAAACACAAAAATTTCAAATTTTATTGTTTAAAGGAATTTTCGAGCCCATGTTTATGAGTGATTTTGATAATGGCTTAATTTTAAAAATGTCCTTATTTATGTTCAAATTTGATTACGGGTACTTTTAAAATGTTAGTATAGAATTTTTTTAATTACTATTTTTCTAAGTATCCCTAAAAGTTTCCCAATAACGTACGGGTGAGCTCTTGCGCCATTTTCGGGACACCCTGTATACTATTATTATTTCGTATATAATTTCTACAAAAAAAAAATAATAAAAATTTTTATTTTTTTTTAATTTCTTCTAATTATAATTTAATCATGGTTTTAATGCTTTCTTCTATTGTAAATTTAAACGATCATCTGCGATGAATAAAAATATAGGTTTATAAAGTAAAAAAACACATAAACATTTAATGGCTCAATCTAAAATCTCTATACTTAGCGGAAAAACCAGAAACGTAAAAGTGCATAATAATAAAACCGTATAACCTTTACAAGAGAATATCATCAAAAGATTTTAGTATGCACACCCTATAAAAATGTTGATAGATGAAGGGTCAAAAATTAAAGCAAATTTCATTTTATTTAGCAATCAATATTTGGCAAATTTTTAATTAGAATTTAAGCAATGTGTATATAGAAATTTAAAAAAGATACTGTTAAATTTAACGACAATATAAATCGTTTTTCTTTCACTTATTAAAACGAAGTAAAATTTCTTTCATTTTTTGAATATTTAAGAAATAAAGAATAATTACATAAACTTATTTTACTTTTAAATTCAGTTTTTTTAATATAATGACATTTTTTGATTTATAAAGTTTTGAAATCATTATTTAATTATGTGTAAATAAAGTCAACTAAAATTTTAGAAGTACTAAAGTATTTACATTTGAAGATACCTAACTAACTTTAACATGAAGTACAAATTAAATTTATTCGCTTTAATTTACAGGTTCGTGAATGAAATTTAATTAATTTATTAAACAATTAATTAAGTAATCTAATAGAAAATAATATTACTCTAAGGTATTTAAAGTACTGTCCCATTCAATTAAAGTTAAATTTTTATAGTATGTCTGATTTTATATGTGAAAAGTTGCGTGGTGATCGAGAGCAAAGAAATTTTAGAAATAAAGGAAAATGTGCATTACCTAGAACTTGGGGGTTGCGTGTTTGGCCTGAATTCGCCGCTCTGATTTTCCTGATAAGTATTTTCATTGCCCGACAGCTGTTGTAATACAATGTGTTCAATACATGCACTGATTTTATTTACATGTACTGGTTTTTAATTTAATCAATTTAATTACTATTAAATTGACTTTTATTATACTTTTTAAATTAAAAATTTAATAATAATATCGTAATTATTATTTACGATGCAAGTAATAAATGTACAATTATTATATGTACAATAGTAAAAAATAAAAAATGAGTTTTTATTCAAACCAGAACACGCGAATAAATTTTTTTCCAAATTATCCCATTGCCGCCAAATATTTTAGTATGTCACGTAGAATCGAAAACTGAACTTTTTACACTTTAGACCAAACTTGCCCAAGAAATCTGGAATTTTTGATGCTCCATGGTCTACACAGGATTTTCGTCAATTTTTTTCGGCGACGTCAAAAAGACTCTTACTTTTTAGCGGCTAAACGAAAAAAGTTAAATGAATTTCTTGGGATGAAGGTAAAAGAATCACTCATTTTCGTTATTTTGAAACAGGGTTTTTATCTCGGAAATTTTTGTCTTTGAAATTGAGGTATCATTTTTTAAGAAAATTTGAAAATTCGCAGCTACCACATGACTTGATCGATGATAACCCCGCTTTTATTGTAGCTAAGGACGCCCTTAAAGGGTAGAAAAATATTGGGTGCCTCTCTATTATTGCAGTGCCGTAGAGAACTATTTTCTCAAAATTATAATTTCTATGAAAAAGGCGCTAAAAATGGCAAATCAGACAATTTTATGTACGTTATTGAAACTGGAACAGATAATAGAAAAACACCACAGGTGACGACTTAAAGAATTGTTGCAACTAGAAGAAAAATTATCCAACTTTTTATTTTGCCTCGCAGCAACCCACCAAATTTAAAATTGGAAACCGCCCAACCAAAATATCGGTGTAAGATAATGAAACATCAGGTAACTACTCTGAAAAAAATTTTAGCTCGATCGACACGCTTGGTGGCATAAAATTTGAAGGATCATTTTCTCCAACTAAAATGGGACAGCGGTTCTAGTGACATGAAAAATTTTCTCTCCAAAGCCGGATTTGCACTCAAAATTAAAAAAAAAAAACATGAGAAAAAGTAATCAATCTATTTTTACGAAACATTTTTAACTTGTTTAAATCCTAATAAATAAATAATTTATTAAAAAACCTGAAAAAAGATTTTTATAGCTTATTTAAAAGTCTTGCACCATTCTAAAGTTATTAACGTTTTTCCAAAATAATTTCAGAATAAAATTGATTTTTTAGGAGTTTCGGTGCAAAAATACAATATAGTACGCCACTGAGCAACTACAAAATATTTAAAAATGTGATTTTAATTACCTATTGAAATGATGCATAAAGAATTCTTGAAAAATCTTGCACCGTTCTAAAGTTATTAAAGTTTTTCCAAAATAATTTAAGATTTAAATTGATTTTTTTTTAATTTCGGTGCAAAAAACGACATGGTCCGCCACTGAGTTACTGCAAGATATTAAAAAACTTGATTTTAATTACTTATTGAATTGCAGTTCATAATGCATACAGAATTATTTGAAAATTTTGCACTGTTCTAAAGTTATTAAAGTTTTTCCAAAATAATTTAAGATTAAAATTGATTTTTTATGAATTTCGGTGCAAGAAACGATATGGTACGCCAGTGAGTAACTACAAAATATTGAAAAATGTGATTTTAATTACCTATTGATTTGCAGTTCATGATGCATAAAGAATTTTTGAAAAATCTTGGAATGTCTCTTTAAGCTGCAAAAATAATCGTCTTAAAACGGAATTCCGGAATTTTGAGACGAAATTTCAATTATTGGAAAAAATTTTAATCGGAAATTTTAATGTCGAAAACTATTTGATCGATAGTAACTATTGAGAGTTTAAGCTTTGCGGGGGAGCTTCTTCACTGGAAAATTTCAATTGGAGAAAGGTCCGCATTTCTGGGCCGGATTTGTACTCCAAATTTTCGAAAAATTTGGATTTTTTTTAAGAATTAATTGAAAACACTCAAAACTAGTAGAAATCACTGATACAGTGTCAGATTATAATACCGGAATTTCAATTTTGATATCGGGATATTAATACTTACATATATTTTGACCTAAAAATTTTTACGTAAGGATATTTCGCGATTTGGGAAATTGAGAGGTTTTCTTATTTAGACCATACCGAATTTTTGTGCTCAAAACGCTCCTTCAGACTCTACACTAGTTGATGGAATTGTACTTAGATACCCTTGAACAAGTTTTAAGTGTTTTCCTCTTAATGTCAAATTAGACGAGCCCATTTTTGGTCTAAAATTTTGTATAAGGTTTGACACAAAATATTTATGACCGTGCAAATTTGCAATTTTAAAACAAATCAAATTTGATGTCAGATATAATAAAAGTAAAATATGTTCAATTTCAGAAACTTTGTGACATAAAATATGATTGGGTTGAAAATTTATACGATCATAAATATTTTGAAAAAGATTTGGCAAAAAAAATGTTCTCGTTTAAAATTTTCTTCTTTATTCCAAATTGTCTATCGTAGCCGTATGCAAAAGTTGGGACATGCAACACTATCTTATACTTGTACGATATTCATACAATACCAAGCAATACTCATGCAATACTCATGCAATACCATGCAGTAGCTTGCCATACTTATGCAATACCATGCCATACTAATGTAATATCATGTCAAAGTTTTAATAATATGATTGGGACAAATTAGTAACCTTTTAGGAAAGATATTTTTATTGAAAAACCTTTCTAAGAATGCCAGCTTTTGTACAAAATTTAGTCCTTTATCAAGACTATTTTATTGTTTTGTCAATTGTTAAAACTAACGTCCATATTCCATTTTGTAAATTTCGTTTTATAAGGTATAATCCACTTGGACCCTATGAAAGATTTTTTTGAAATGTCGTGATATACATATTGTTAGTATAAACGTCTTTTTTTTATTTTATATTTTTCATCGATTATTTTATATTTTGGTCCCTATTATTGGCATTTGAAGTGATGTCAGTCATCCGTTTGGGATAGAAAGTATTTAAGGAGTAATTATTATTACTTCTGAAGATTTAAATTGACATGTTCTAGCGATTTTCCAAAAACCCAATGAAAATACTAAAAAACAGACTTGTGAAATTATCGGTGGACCATTCTGTTCAATCGTAGAAAATAGGTTCGTTCCAATGAATTTGTGTACCATCACGAAACCGTAACAGAAGTGCTTGGATCAGTTTTATGCGCATGCGTCAACTTCGTACCGTCTGGGCACGGTTTGACGGTTGCGATTCTTTAGCTGTAACCTAACCTTTAGAAATGTTTTGCAAGGGATCTGACAACTGTGGCCGGAAAGTAGTGAAATGAAAAATCTTGTTTGTTTATAATTATTTGTAATATTTTTAAAATTATTTTTATTTTAGAAATTTCTAGAGTGCAACTATCTTGTTCACAACCTTTTAAACTAAACTATTTTTGTTTTTATTAATTACCAATAACGATATAACCTCACATCAATCGTAAACAACAACGATGAGCTGACGAGGCGAGACGAAATGCGCATGCAGTCCAATCAGTTCTCCAACACGTCCGATGAACTACAAAAGGTTGGTTGGAACACCAAATCTTACGTACGGTGATATTTCTGATGGAACGCGTTATATGTATCTACTACGCATGACTGTAACCATCAATGTACGGCTTCTCACTTTGTCGGAACGAACCTATTACTTACTCAAAGAAATGCTATTGACTGTCTCTAACGCGTCAGGAATTCGTACTTTATTCATATGTTTTTTAAATTTAAAATACCAAAATCCCTGTGCTTCTCTTCCAATGCCGCGTTGATAATACCAAGGTCAAAATTCCGATATTGCAATTGCTAATTAGACTAATGAAAAACCTGAATTAAGAGTGTTTTCCTAAACGAAATTACAGATCTTTTTGAATAACTTTTTGGAAGTAGCATATCCGGAAATAGAAAAGATTTATTCACTTAAACTAATAAGATACTGCAAGCTTAATAAATTCAAAAATCCATAAAAGTTAATCATCCACATCATTTAAATTTAAAATGCACTATCGAATGTTCGATAGATTCATATCATATCTTACAAAGTGTTCCCTTCGTGCATGTAGACACATCCATCTAGCGGCAATAAAAACTTTATAATCTAATAAAGCACTGCATTTTCTTAATAGTTTTCGCAAGGAGTATTGTGAAAAAAGCATAAAATAGGAGCCAAAGAAAGTTTTCGTCACGCTAGAGCGCTCTACATAAAGTTTATTTTCGAATGATTTCCCAAGATTGAAAACTTTGGTTGAAATAATTGTTTGCCAAAGTAAATTAATCGATTTTTTCTCCAATTATTGCATGTTTTGGAACTTTAATACGTAAATCAATTTTATGCGGCAATTTTAACTTTAGTTATAACTTTTAATATCTTAATTTCTTTTTAGGTGCGATATTTGAGCAAGGCACAGATGAAGTGCAAACGGCCTTTAAATTTGCTATGCTGAACCACAACCAAAACGTGACCGCCAGGCATTTTGAACTTCAAGCATATGTCGATGTTATCAATACAGCTGATGCGTTTAAGTTGTCTAGACTTAGTAAGTATTTTATCAAGAATATTATCTGATTAAAAAGCTAAGCGGTATTTTCATTTTATAATTTTAAAATCAATAAACCATTTGAGTAACTGCATTGCGTGAAAAACAATCTTGAAAACGATTTACAGCTCATTAAGATTTACGATTGCAAATAATTTCAGATGACAAAGTAAGATGAATGCTAGCATAATAATGTAACTCTAATTGCACTTAATTCATACAAAGTACACTATTAATCAAATTATTTTAGTTCAAGGCTCCAAAATGCATCGATTAATAAGTGCACGTGCACAATTGTAAGTCACGCGACTATTGGAAAAATCATGATTTTAATCATCACCGTTTCAGATTTTCTTGCTTTAAAACGCGGACATATAAAAGCTCGACTTTAGAGAAAAAGGCGCAATCCTTTTATCTCCTTTATGTGCAAAAGTTCACTTGGAAATAAAATTACATGGCAAGGCTAAACATAAAAAGCATTATCTACACAAAAAATGTTTCTCCTTCATAATATTTTACTTTTATTTATATTTTTCCTACTACTTTAATATTTTAAAACATTCTTATTGATTGAATTTTTTTAAAAATAGGTCACTGAATTAATGATTTATAATCCACATTCTTATTTTTATACAAGATTGTTTTTCACAATAAATTAAAGAATACCTTAGAGATATTTTAATTCCATCCTTTTAAAATATTATAGTATAGTAGTTTCAACTTTCAACTATTCGATGAATTTATAATGAGATCGAAACAATATGTTTATAAACTATGTAGATTTAACCTGAATATTTTTAGTTTATAAGATTTAAGTATTGTACATTCAATAAATTGCATTATTACAGATAATACACTAAATAAGCATAATGCTGAATTCCCTTTTAAGGCATACTAATTAATAATAAGCTAATCGCAATTTATGCTTTAACCGAAATTTTGGAGATTAATTTGGAACACAATTCTTAATCTTAACCGGATTTGTCCAAAATTAATTTAAAAATATAAAATCAACTTTAAAAGAATAATTTGGCTTTGATGGAATTAAATTTTAAGAAAATATAGAACATTTTTATTCTCTTCCTAATGACTTCCGGAAAGGTTTGCAGGGCACTTTATTTAAAGAGTTCCTAAGCAATAAAAGAACTTTTAAAAAAATAATAGTCACTATCTTGAATTAGTGAAAATTGATTATTCTCATTTTTAAGAAACGAATAAAAATATTTGAAATATTTCTTCTCTATTATTTTAAAATAGGCTACTTTTATTTCTAATGATTACAGAATAGCTTAAAAGTTTTTTATATTTTCAACATTAAAATCATACAGCGCGGTGTACAAAAAAGACTAACAAAATAGCTTCGTTATTTTTTTATCCAATTTAAACAAGTGATATGTTTAAAAGATTTTTTTCCAAAAATACAAGTTTATTTTTATATTTTTTTTTTAAATATTATTATATCCATAAAACTTAAAAAAATATTTGCATTATTGGCTGAGATTATTCTTCGTGTTAATTATGTGTACGCATGTTGCCATTTGAAAAACAAAAGTTGAATATCGTTTTTTTCGGATGGTTTTGGAAAAAATAAATCTTGATATTTTTTGAACCATTTAATTTGGCATATCACTTATTTAAAAAAAAAATGACGATGATACTGTGTTGATTACTTTCTACATAAGGTGAGTAGGAATTTTCAATTTCCAGGAAAATTAAATTATTAAAGCAATTTTTTGTTTTGGAAGATACCTTATTGCATTATTTAGGAGTAGTTAGTTAAAACAAAAAAAATATGCGGAAAAAAACCTAAATTTTAATTATTTTTAAAATTTGCTGCAAGAAACGCAGTTCTCCGAAATTTGGCGAAAGAGCACATACAGAATTGAAAAAAAGTAGAGCATCATTTAAATTTTCTTAAAATATAGGTTATAATATTCTGCAATAAATAACTTTAATATTTCAAAATAAGAATGCTTTAAATCTACATGATTTCATAATTTTTTTATTAAATAAAAATAAAAATTGCAGGTTTAGTAAAATAATATAGTAATAAGGCTGGAAAAAAGTAGAGCAAGAATTAGAAACTTATTATTTATTCATATAAAAATACAAAAATTAAAGTGTAAACTAATATTTTATCCAATACCCGTTGTTCTTAAGTAAGTATATCAGTACATCTTCTGGGCATTGATTTTAAAAGATTATTAATTAAAATTGGATCTAGTTCATCCCAAGCATTTTGAAAGGCTGAATATTTTTGTAAGTTTTATAGCGAATTTTGTTATCCAAAATACTCCAAAGGGTTTCAATTGGATTTAAATGACGAGATTAGGATGGGCATTTCAATAAATTATTTTTTTCTTCTGCAAACCATTATTTTACAAACTTTGATGTATGTTTCGGATCATTATCCTGCTGAAAGAAGTGACTTACTGGGAGAGTGCTATCAGCATATGGGACCACAACGTTCTCTAAAATATTTTTATACACAAAACGATCCATTATGCTATTTATACGATGAATGGGGCCCATTTCGAAACCAGAGAAACACCCCCCAATCATTACAGAATCACCACCATGTTTTACTGTATGTCGAACATATTTGGAATGTAATCTTTTGCCCTCAGGATGTCTCACATATTGGATTCCATCACTACTTATCAAGCTTAACTTTGATTCGTCACTGAATATTACCCTATTTCAATCTACCAAAGTCCAATTAATGTGGTCTTGAGCAAATTTAATTCAGGCACGTCTTATTTTCTTTGAAAGTAGACCAGCAAAGGTCTTCTAGCCATAAGATTGTTCTCACTTAGTCTATTTCTGACAGTGCGTGATGTAATACTTGAAACCTGATTGTTATCAAATTGGGCCTTAATTTGGTTTGAAGATGAAAATGCAGCGAATAGTTTCTAGAAATATCAGCTTGTGACACTGTTTTTATTAAAATCACTAATTATCAAATTTTTAATTTCTTTTGAAACTTTTATTCCTCGCGGAGTGGATAAGCATAAACTAAGTATTTGAGTAAAATGTGAAATAAAATTTTTCATTATTTTGTGTATTATAACAAAATGTTGCACATGTTTCTCTACTTTTTTCCAACAATAAAGCGTGAATGATTAAAATTCTTTAGAAATTTTCAAGGAAATTTATATTAAAATAAACTTTATAAATTCGATACTAAATACTGAGTGTTAAAATTAAACAGTATTTGTACTATTTTTAAAGATTTTAGAAAAAAAGGAATTGTTGCTTTACTTTTTTCCAATACTGTATATACCATAACTTCTCATACAGGGTGAACGTTTTTTGTGGTAACAGAAGATATCACCTTTGATATTTAGATAGAAAAAATGTAGGTAGTTATATAAACAGTATGAAGCACAACTTAAAATTATTATTTAGGTATACCGAGTGTTCAATTTTTAAGGAATGGAAAAAACACATTAAATTTTTAAATAGAAACATCCTATTTTTTAAATTCTTTTCGATGGTCACTTGAGAAATACAACATTATAAAAAATCTATCGGAATCACAATGTGTAATAAAATTAGAATTCGAAATATGCAAAAAATATCTTAATATACCTAATACCTTTTTAATGTCAAAAAATATGGATCATGATAGACTTTCAAGAAATTACTTTTGACAGAAAGAAGTAAGATTCTTGCAAAAAGTCCCATAAAAAATCAAATTTCTTAGGTGACTATCTAAGAGAATTTAAAAAATATATAGTGTCCTATTTACAAATTTAAGGTTCTTTTCCGTTGTTAAAATTCGAATACATTATACAGGGTGGACAAAAAATTTGACAACGCCCACTTATTTTTGAAACGATGGGTTTCCACTTAACCTTTTTTAAACAACAACCCCCATTTTTTACATATTATTAGAAATTTTTTATTTTTTTGAATATCTAGTTTCCAACTGAAAGAGTTTAAATTTACAATACAAAAAGTTCGGCAACGTCCATTTATTTTTGAAATTAGGAATTGAAAAAAAAAGTTTTTAAAATATAAGTTGTATATTTCTTAATGACACCTGACACATAATCTCACAGTATTTCTGTGACCTTATATGACAGGTTGAAGGTCACGCGATAATAACTTAACTATAATGTTGAAAGTATTGACAATATTATTTGGACTATTACCAATTATAGTAAAAAAAAATAAACTTTTATTCTTGTGTCCAACTTTATTAATATACCTAAGGTATATAAAATTTATTTCACAATCGATTTCGGGACATTATGTCCCATCTTCAGGTGAAAAAGAATCAATTGTCAGGATGAAGTTGACTTGTTATTGTAAAAATTTGATAATGACTAATGTTATATAATGACATAATGTCATTATCAAATTTTTACAATAACAAGTCAACTTCATCCTGACAATTGATTCTTTTTCACCTGAAGATGGGACATAATGTCCCGAAATCGATTGTGAAATAAATTTTTTATACCTTAGGTATATTAATAAAGTTGGACACAAGAATAAAAGTTATTTTTTTTACAATAACTTAACTTTTTTGAATAGCATTATGGTAGCTTACTTTTAGAGGTTTACCGAACATATTTTCGTTTTGTTTTTGAATAAATATTCTGGAAGTTGCAGAGGTTTTTAAATCATTCCTATATAAAAAGCCAGTCATCGCATATTTATTTTTGAAATTAAGCATTTAAATTAAAAATGAAAGGTAAATATTTAAAAATGTTAAGTAATTATAGAGTCAAGGTCTTGGTAAATATCTACATAATGCGTTACTAAGAAATGTACAACTTTTTCTTTCAAATATGCTTTTTGAAAAAAATGGACGCTACGGAACTTTGTGTTTTGAAAATTCAAAAGCTTGTAAATTCGAAATTATTTATCCAAAAAAAAATTAAAATGTGATCTGAAAACCTGTAAACGTCAGCTACAATTATAGGCAATAAAAGTGGATGGTAGGCTTTTTAAAAATGGTTAAATTGCGTGACCTTCAACCTGCTTTTCAAAGTCAAGTTAATATTCCTGCGCAATACGCCACTTAAAACTGTCCAACTTTCTTGGGTTTTGCCGAGCGCGTTTACTCCATAATAATTTTAAATTGTACACTTCAGGGAACCATATAATTTATATAAATACCGTTTTATCTCTTCAGCTACAAACAAAAGAAACTCACCATGTATATTACAATAATACATTTTAAAGGGTAGGAGCAGTTCAAACACAATTTTCACTTTTAAATATAATTTTCTTATTAAATCTGCGAGACCATTTCTGGAGTAGTAAGCAGTATAATATGTTTTTTTTTATTATGACAAGCAATGGCAGTACTCAAATATTTTACTACGAAAATTCTCTCGTCACAAAAATTCACTTGCCCCAACTCACCATTTTATACTTGCTTTAAATTTAAAGCCGCATAAGAATAATAAATCTCTACTTAAAGATCAAACCTTTTAAATAGATCGTAAAAGCTATAAATTCTTAGGAACTTTAATAGGAAGATTAGTAGTGTAAGAGGTTTACTTTAAAAAAATTCACGTTATTAAAGTTTGAGTAATGTTATGAACAGGTAAACAACTTAACTCTTAATTAAGATCATTAAAATCTGATTATATTTATATCGGTTCCTGTGCATGTTAAATAACAATCCTTCATAAAAGTAATTATTACACACCTTACATGTGTTTCCTTTCGATGCAAATTTAATACCGCATGGTACTCGTAGGGTAAGTATACATAATCGTTGAAAACAGCCTAAAATCTCCCACACATGAAATCTAATCTAAAATTGCAAAAATTAAAACACGTATCTTCTTTCCGTTGTATCCTATACTTGAATGAATAATTCAAGCTCCAACCACATCGATTTACTTAAATTCCTAAGGGAGCTATTCTACCTTTTGTCGTCGGAATTTAATTGACGCTAGGAAGCTTTATCCAAACGTGCAAGCTAATAAAATTCACCACCTTTCTTGTTTTTCAGTATGCAATCAATTTTCAAGAGGAGTGTTCTCCATGCTGGGAGCGGTGTCGCCTGACTCTTTTGATACGCTGCATTCGTATAGCAACACATTTCAAATGCCTTTCGTGACTCCTTGGTTTCCAGAAAAAGTACTTACACCCTCCTCGGGATTTTTGGACTATGCAATCTCTATGAGACCTGAGTATCATCAAGCCATTATTGATACAGTCAGGTACTACGGATGGCATAGAATTATATACTTGTATGATTCACATGATGGTAGGTGATTTTCAGGAAATTTAATGAATATTTTATTTAAGGGTTATTCATTAATTACACTTTATAGAATTTAACGTTAAATTCTACTAGTAAATTTAATCTAAAAATATTTTGTACGCGGAATGTAAAACGTGAAACTACATATATTTTTTTTTTAATTTAATGAAATTCCATTATTTGTAAAAGACGAGCATTCAATCATGCATGCAACTATGAGTATCGATTTAAAAAAGCATTAAATATCATTAATATTGAATGCTATGAACATTTTATATTCCAGCTCAATTTATCACTTTTTGATATAAGCAATAAAATTAAAATATACTTAAAGGCACCTCAATAACACATTTCATACTTATGAAAATTATTTAGAAAAGTTTTAAAATTCTTTTATATTTATTAATGTATTCTTCCTAAAACATAAAATTGGACTATCCTTGAAAATTCGATAATCTCACTTATAAATATCGAAGTAAATCATTCCAATAAAAAACAGTATGCTTTTTGTAATTGTACCATTTATGTTTTGATCATTTTGGGAATTCTAACAGGTAAAATACAAAGGTTAGCTATGAGCTACGAATTATAAATATTTAGTTTAAAAATGCTAATTTGAGTTGCAAATTAGTTGTACGTGGAGAATTTTTGTATCATAAAAATTCCAGCCACGAAATGATAGTTGTTGCTAAGTAAAAACTATAAAAACAAAGAGTAAGAATTAAATAGATACTAAGTAAACATAGTAAAGCTTAGTTCTCTACCAGGAAATTATGGCAAAACTTAATTCAGACAAAGAATAAATTTCGAGTTGTAATTTTAAATGAAATAAATGCTAAACATCTCTAAAACACGTGTAACGAAAGCTCGAATTGCTTATTGAAGTAAATTGGCGGTTTGTGTCATCAGAATTACAAAAGTTGCTCGATGAGGCAATTCTGGATAAACTCGTCTGGTCTTACAAGAAATACCTGTGAAAATCGTCCATTAAAACCCATATAAAAAAACCTTTCAGACATTTCCTGTGAAGACTAATACATTACCAAAACCACATTTTTAAGACAAATCAGTTTTCCGCCAATTTTAAAACCATACTCAACGCAAAAATATTACATAATTTCATTTTTTCTTGGTCAATGCCCAAAACTTTAATTTATTTTTCGAATATTAAAATTTCTAAATTATAAATTTTGCTCGAAAAGATGTTTTTAGTTTTGTCGTAGAGAGCAAATTGTGGACTCAATCGTTTAGTAAAAATTGTTCAAATAACAATATTTTTTTCCAACTCAATATTTAGATGAAGAATAGGAAATTGTTTAATGTTACTCAATTATTTTATTAGTTTAGAACGCTTATTGTTTGATTACATTTTTATAAAGTAAAGTTTTAAAGAAAATGTATTTATAATTTATTTTTTCTTCAAACATTATTAAAGTACAGTTTTCTGTGACGTTTGACTGGCTTTAAAAATGTCACTTTTAATGATTCTTAATTCTATAGTCACTTTATACTGCCTAGGAGTAGAAATTGCTACTTTGAACTGACAAGGAATAAAAGGGCGGAGTAGAAATGAATTTTAGGCAAACCAATATACACTAACATTGTACTGTGTGTTGTATGTAAATTAAATGTAAAATTTTTTAATTATTAATATATTACCATTTTAAAAATTTCGACGTTTGAAGACGAAATAGCATGTTTTATTCGAAGTAAAAGACCTTTTTGTGGCCGCATGTAAAGTAAAGTACTTCTTTTACTCCTAATAAAACAATAAACTATTTAATTTAGATAATAATACAGTATTTATTTTGACGAATTTATACAGGGCGTCCCATTTTTGTTCCAACATTTTTTTATGATTAAATATTTGGTTGTCCATAGGTACTTTTGTTTACATTAACACGAAAATCTCCATAACTTTGGCAGCTTATGAGAAGAACTGATAAGGTCAAAGTCTTCGTGAAATTCATAAGAAGATTGTAACAACGACTTTTCTTGATTTGGGTTATTGGAAGACTTTTGCTAATTTTTTTTTACATAATAATTGTCATTCTGAATAAATTCCTATAAAGTTTTTTTCCATACAGCAAACTTAAATGATTTTTGAGAGCATCCAGCATAAAAACATTTTATTATCATTTTTTTTTATTTAAATCAATAATTTTAGCACTGGAAATTTAAAATGTTCCTCCTAGTTTTAAAACAGATCATAGTTTTCTGCTGCTGAGTACAGACAAAAACCAAAATATAATTGATTTAAATCAAAAATTTATAATAAGAAAGGAAATTTCAATTATTTGCGACTCCATCGTAAGCACCCTGTATAATAAAATTCAATATATACAAAAAATACCTTAAAGTACCCAATAAGAATTTATTTATAATTTTAATAAATAAGGATCATAATAAATATTTTAGTTTAGCCTGCAAGTGATAAATTTTAATTTATTTAATTTGAGTATCAAATAGAATTCAAAAAACATATATGAATAAGGTGTTCTATTTAAAATCAATAAAATTTTATAACTTATTGGGGAGTCGTAAAAAGAAAAATCTTGTGGAGACAGGATTTTTTTGTTAAAATGACATTTCCTGTCTAAAAATTTTTTTTTCTGGGGAAAAAGTTGTATTGCTTCTTATAGATTGTAGTTTTGTAGATATCTCATGTGAAGGATTGTTTCATTTATGGGATAAAAAAAATAGTTTTTTCTAGGTTAAAAATATAAAATAAGTTTTAATTATGTTAAGTAATAAAATTGATAGACTTGTAGTATACTTGGTGTTCGATAAGTTGAAGCCAATACACAGGGTGATTTAACCTGAGACAAGTAAATATCTGATATTCTTTTATTAAAATAAGGTGTTTTTGTAAATCAAATTCAAATTATTTTGCTTAAATTCAACAGAATAAAAATTTTGAAGCGGCAGAAAAAGTACTTTAACAGCCTACATGTATAACCTTTTTGTATTGAAGCATATAATGACACGTTTTACTGACGTTTGAATAAAAAACATTTGTACAGGGTGGACCATTCAATTTAACTTAAGATAAGCGAATATCTAACAAACTAAGAAGCTTAAAATGGTTTTGAAAAAAATGTGTCAGATAAAAATTGTTAGGTTTAAATGAAGGAAAATACAGAACGGACTAATTTTCTCGTCAAGCGTCAAAAAAAAAATTTATATAAATATTTCTTAAATTTAAAATGTATCAAATAAAAAAATTATTTATATAAAAGTTATTTGTTTTTTTGAGTAAATTTTAAAATTGCCAAAAAAATTATTGGTTTTCATTTAAAAAAAAATTCCCCTTTTAAACCAAACAACTTTTATTTGAAAGTTTTTAAATTATTCACTCTCAAGTTAAATGGTTCACCCTGTATATACGTCATCCAGCTTACTGGGAAACTACTTCAACATTTCCCTTAACTAAATTTAGAAATAAAAACTTTATTTTGTTGGTGTTGTTGATAGCTTTTTTAAAATAGACTACTTTATTTGTATTTTTTAGGTACACTTTTCATTATGGTTAGTAATATAACTGATATACAGGGTGTCTGATTTTCAAGGTCCAACATTGGGATCCGCTTATTTGAAGAGATATCAGGTTGGCTAAATTTGGATAAACTGCGAATTCAAAATGCTTATTAAGTTTTTAAAATTTTACAAAAACACTCAAAATTCTTATTCTCGTTTATATTTATTTATTCGAAAAACGATCAAGTTGGCTATTTCTAAACAAACCATTGTTTCAAAACTTTTCAACGATTAATCCAAAAATGTTTCGACATTTACTGTATCACCTAAGAAACCAAAACATTGAGAGTCAACTATTTTTTATCGAGACAAAAATATTTATCCATATTTAAATAAAGTTTTAGTTTCTGATTTGGTTTTCGAATATACAAATAAAAACTAAAATAGCAATTTTCGTTCATTTTAAATGTTTTCAATCCTAAAAATTGCAAAACAAGTTTGTTTTAAAGAAAATATAAGCCAAACATTTGAATACGGAAATGTTAGTTTGTATACAAAAGATCAACAACGTTGAATATTTCTGGTAATGAAAATAAATAGCATAAATAGTTCAAAGCTTATCGCATTCAATGGTTAAATTTTTTTAATGAGAAAAATAAGGTTAATTTTGTTTAACACAAAAAGTGATTTTTTACAGTTTCTTAATTAAATTATTCATCTTATAAAAATATACTTACCAACAATATTGAAAATTAAAGTAAATACATCTTGAAATTATTTTAGTCATCAACATTTTTCAAATTAAGTTTTCTTATTGATTCTGTAAAAAAAGTTGATGATCACCCCACATGTAAGTAACTCCTCTGAAAATAGTCTTAATACATTTATATTGACCGTAAATGTATATCCTTGTGTGAACAAAAACTCGCCAAAAAAGTATTTGTTTTATTTATAAAAAAATATATATTTTTTGTAATTTTTGAAGTGCCTTTAAGGAATCCTTTCCGGAGAATACTTAGTTTCACTTCCTCTATCACCCCAAAAAAATTCTCAGTTATTTAGGGACACCCTGTATAATTCTTTCTTATCTTAAATGAAGCATCTTATATATTTTGATAGAAGTTTTTATCCTTATATTGATAAAAGTACCAAATTTGATATTGGGAAATTCAGAAGTAAGGAGCCCAAAAAAGCTCTTTGAAATATAAAATGAAAAATATTATAAAAGAATAATTAATAAAAATACTTCATAAAATGCTTACAAAAAAGTTCTTGCGGACAGAAAATATGATGATGCCCATCAGCTTATTGTCCTGCGATTTTTTTCTTTTGTAGAGGAGGATAAGCTGAAACTTTGTGGTCCATGAATTATTTTTGTGTAGTTATAGTCGTAGATATTTCTGAAAGAGTGTAAAATATATATAAAAATCCTATAATAATAATGCAATAGTCAAAACTAAAAACTAAGTCGAGAAGGATAATCAAAATATATTTCAAAAGTAAAAAAAAATAAAAGTATTCATATAAAATACGGACAGCTTTTATTGAAAAATGTATAATGATTTTTAATATTTCACCAGGTTAACTAAGAATCACAAAATAGAGCTAATTAAAAAATTCCTAAATTAGAGTATCAGCACTGATAATTATCTGGATAACTATTTTCTCAGAAGGCACTAATGTATTCTAATTCAAATCCTTTAAAAAACGCTATGAAGTGTAATGTTTTTTGTGTGCTTTTTATTCTATTATATCAATATTACAAAAAGGTATTATGAAAAAATATTGTTTTATTTTATAATACCGGTAATGCTTTTATTATCAACAAAAAGGATCAAAAATAGATGTATTAACAAAAATTTAGGACAGAAAAATTGTAAGTAACTGTTTTATATAATTTAGGTTGAAATTTTTAAATAAAAGAAACGACATGACTTTACTATAACACAAGTTCCTTAATCAATTTTTAATAACTTTTTTGTACTAAATATATATATATATATACAGGGTGACCCGGATTTTACTTCCCAGGAAATATCTCGGTTATTTGAAAAGATAAAATTATAAATCAAATGGTGCTTTGAATGGCAGCACTTATACCTCATAATTTCATTCTAAAAAAATTATTTTCATTTACCAATCTTAAGACGCCATCATCATCTTTTTTTTCTTTAATGGGATACCCTATTTTTTAGAGTTGATCTACATCTACACTTTATTCTAGAAACACTGATATTCTACACTTAGTATTTAAGTACATTTTGTGAATAAAAAAAATTAAAATATTGATCGAAGTAGTATGCAAAATTATTTATTTAGTTTTTTTTTAAGAAGAAAACTAACTTAACTTAACCTAATACCTAATCTAACTGAACCTAACTGAGAATTACAAATTTTGTTAAAAAAAAGTAAATAAATAATTTTCCACAATACATACTTCGATCAATATTTTAATTTTTTTATTCAAATTTTTTTAGAATGAAATTATAAAGTATGAGTGCTGCCATTGAAAGCACTTTTTGATTTATATTTTTATATATATATATATATAACTGAGATATTTCCTGGGAAGTAAAATCTGGGCCACCCTGTATATAAATGCGAGGAATCATAATATATTAAAAATCCTTTTTTTTTAATTATTATTGAATAAAGCCAGTGCACGTTAAAGAAAATAAAATATTAATAAAATATCAAAGTAATGATTAATAAAACTAGATAACATACAGGGTGTAACAAAAGGCACGCATAATAGCTGTTACTTTTTAACTTAAAGAGTTATATAAAAAAGTTAAATACAAAATTGTCATCATAAAGTTAAAATGTCATAAACAAAAATTTTATTAATTTTAACTTAATTATTTATTGACAATTTTAATTAACTTAACAAATATTTTAATCAAGATTTTTAATTTATTTTAACGTAAAATTTTATCACTCTCGTTTTATAAAATTTCAAAGTATTTTAAGATTAATTTTAACACTCAAGTTTTTTAAAATTTATAATATTGTACAACAATTTTAACTGTTTTACATCAATTTTATCAATTAAGAACATCTAGTCATCATAAACAAGTCTAGTCACAATATCAAAACTCTAAAAAACATAAAAATACAAATCACTGCAAATCTAAAATACTTCAATCTCCAAATCACTGTGAAAGTCCACCAGTCACGACTTATTGCTTATTGTCTTCTGTTAGGTACCATAAGTTTTGGATCCTTCGTAATTATTCTTTTGCCTGATGATGAGACAAGGTCTCGAAATGGATAGCAATTCATGTTAAATTTCGACATTTAAGTAAGATCTGACAAATATTACTTAAATATTTGATGAATAAAGTTGAGTAAAGATACATCGTGATCTTAATTTTAATCTACAACCTTTTCCACTTTAAATACAAAAAAATTTCACTTAAATTCAATTTTGGTATTTTTAGTTACAAATCTTTCTATATTGTATTGTTGCTGTAACAACCAACTATTGTTTTTTTTTTAAATAGCATTAGTATATTTTTTTACACTTTTTAAACGGACTAATTTTTCTGTATTTTGCAAATGCTATTTTATATAAAAAAATAAAATCAAAAAAATTAAGGTTGTCATTTTTATTAACCCTGAAACATTATTTTTTGATGAAGAAAAAATATTAGTCGATGAGAAATTATTTATTCCCAATGATATTTACTATCCAAATAAATCTTTCGGGGTTAATAAATGAAGCAGCCCTAATTTTTTTCAAAATTTTTATATATTTATTTATTATAAAGTAGCATTGTCAAATACAGGAAAATGTACAAAATAAACATACTAATGCTATTTAGAAAACAACAGATGGTTACTATAGCAACAAAATAGAGAAAGGTATGCAAAATCTAAAATTGTCAAAATATGTACCGAAATTAACTGAAAAACTTTCGTACATAACTCTTTAAATTAAAAAGTTGCAGCTATTATGCGTTGCTTTTGTTACACCCTGTAGAAATGGCGTTTCCTAGTGCAATTTATTTAAATTTATTACAAAAACTATAGAAATATTTTAAATATTCCACTTAAAACCTAATGTATTCAGGGTAAAATGTAAAAATATCATGGAGAATGTGCGCTTTAAAAGATTTTATTTCAATTAAAAATAATTTGAATTAAAAGGTATAACAGAGCATCAACCATATTTATTTCCAGGATCTACTCATAAAAACAAATTAAAGTTGTCTAAAACATTTATTTGTTAAGAGTTTAGTTTTGAATAAATTTAAGTTGGCACTAATTAATGCATTTTTGAAAAATCAATATTTTATACTTTTTGAGATATTTCATTAAAATAAACCGCAATTCTGCGAGTATTTTATTTATTGTAATTATAAGTATTTGACAAAACATAAAATAAAAATTAATATTTTTTTAAATTGTACACAAGGTAGAGTAAATGAAAAATATTTAAAAAAATCCTTATTTTTATTATTATACAGGGTGTCCAACTGTTTTTCCAGCAAAAAATTTTTTAGATAGTAAATGTCATTCTGAACAATAATTTTCCTATGTTTTTTCGATTCCTTAAAAACTTACAGCAATTCTAAAATTTCAAAAATTTAATGATTTTTCTGAGACACCCTGTATAAATTTAATTTAATTTTAATTTTTTTATTTAAATCTAGTATGCTTTGGTCTCTTATTTTAAATATAATGTTCAAAAAACCAATTTGGCAAAGAAAAGATCCAAATATTAATTGATTTAAATAAAAAAAACAATATAATAAGAAAGAATATTATACAGGGTGTTCCACAAACATCATGAAAATTTATTAATTTTAAAATTACTGTAACTTTTTAAAGAGTCGGAAAAACATAGTAGTTTATAGAAAAATTTTGGTCACAATGATATTCACTATCTAAACAAATTTTTGCTGGAAAAAAATTGGGACACCCTGTATATCATTTTTTACGATAGATTTTTTCTTTGTGTGAATTTATTATGATTAGGTTCAAAATTTAGAGGATTTTTTTATAATAAAAATCTTTATAATTTCTTTTTTATTGTTTTAAAATCATTTTTTTATTTTTAATCAGCATCATTTTTAGTAATGATCACCAAAGTAATTGAATAACTATATGATACAAGCAAAAAATTTGAAACACCCTGTATATTTTTTTCTTATAATTATTTTTTTATTTAAATCATTTATGGTTTGGATCTTACTTTTTTGAACATTATTGGGTGTTTTTGAACTAAGTGGATCATTTAAATTTTTTCTTGATAAAATTAATTTAATTGGCTTAAACATAAAATACAAAATCCAAAGCATACTTGATTTAAATAATAAAATTAAAAACAAAATGAAATTTATACAGGGTGTCCCAAAAGAATTATTAAAATTTGGAATATTGCTGAAATTTTTTACTACCTAAAAATTTTTTTCTGGAAAAAAGTAATGTACCTTATATTATTTTTAATGTACCTTTCTGTGTTTTGGCCATAAATATTAAATGATACTAAACTTGGAATTGTACTAGATTCGGAATATTTTATCATCGGTTTAAATCATAAATGAGTTTTTAATGATTTAAGTTATTTGTAAATTAATAATTTCCTTATATAGAAAAATGTATTCTTTAGAAAACACGTAAATATGTGGCGATATAGTACTTTATTGGATGAATAATTACTCATGACTAATATATTCGTAAGTGAGAAATAATCACAATAAATTATAATTTAAGGCTATTGGATAGTTCATTATACTTTTCATTTATTAATTCGTTACTAAAATGTCATTATTAATGTAGTCTTTCATATGGCATAAATTTACCTTATATTTTTTATTAAATCAGTCGAACTTACTTTTATGACTTAGTTGAAAAAGTATGAGTTCAAATATCAGAGGGGACAAAAATAAATAATATATTCAGTGCGAGGTTGTGTTACTGGAAGAAAAATTTGTATATTTTCTATAAAGTAATTTTTTTTTTATTTAATGCCCATCATACACTTTGCAATTTGAACCAACATCACATTGCGCAGTTGCATTCTAAATTTAAATTTCACACTTTGTAGTGAATTTCATTATAAATATAATCAACAGAGGGCGCCTCTATAATTATTCATTAATAGAAAATAATTTATTAATTGGGGTCATTAATGAATGATTAATAATCCTTATTAAGAAACGATCAATGAATAAGTACATACATACATTAAATAATTCCAATGTCTTGGAACTTTTTTTATACTAATGACACATCAACAAAGTAAAAAGTGAAAATAAAAAACATCATTTTATCCTTTTGATAACACTCCAACCTTACTAAAAGATTAAAACTGCTTGAAGTTTAGAATACAATAGTAAGTACATATTAAGAGTCTCACGTTCAAAATGGAGTTAAAAACAAAATTTGCTTTAACAAAATGAAATCCCAGAAGTAGATGGTTTTATGTATTGTTATATCCATTTACCTATTCAACCAATGTCCATCGTCAAAATCGTTTTATTTATTTTAATTTTATTTACGTTTAATAAAATATTTAGTAGTCCCCATTAATCATAATGCAAGAGTTGTTTGTAGGGTGCTTTTAATTTAATTGAAGAAAAGAAATTATATTTTCATTAAATAATTATTTTTTTAATGATACTTTAATTGTTTTTATCATTATGTATTATGTTATTACATAAGTTAATAGTGCATAAAACTATAAAATGCAATCTATATTAATAATAGAAAATCATTTATTCATAAATTATTTTGTATACATTAATGAAACTCTAATAAACGCTGCGGTAAAAAAATAATTTTTACAAAGTTGTGATTTATTATTCTCTAGTTGATAATAAAGTAGAACTGTGAACATAATTAGTTTCTTTTTTTGTCAGTATTATAAATTAATTTCTATTATTTAATTAAAATTTATTATAATAAAATAAGCGCAATCATTTGGGTAAAACTTCTTACTACTATTAATATTCATTTATTAAATTAATAAACATAGTCACACTCATTATTTGTAGTAAAACTACAAACATATTATTTACAAATAATGTATTTTATGATAACATTGCATGTTATTATTTTATCGATACTTTTACTCGTCAGTTTTAATTAAAATTAAATTAATTAAATTAATACAATATTAATTCAATCCACGTCAAATAAATTATAAATCCTCCTGATAATTACATATTGATTCCTGGAAAGGGATGAATTTTGCCAAAAAATAGGTAATGAAGAAAATATGTAACAATTATTATACGAAAATCTGATAACAAAATTTTATTTAAATGTAATAAAAAATTTCAATCAAAATAAATAACTTCAATCTAAATAGGCTCATTTGCAGACCTATTAAGCAATATGAAATCATCCACAAAACTAATTTTCTTGTAATTGTTTGTTTTATTATTCGTAGTTATTTAATGTAATAACACCCCACTTGCGTGTGGAAAATAATAAGACACGTATTTATGAGGTTAAGAGATAGGCCAAAGGATTGCATGATAATGCTTAAAGTTTTTAATTTTAATTAAATTATTTTTAATTATTTAACTCACTTTTTTGCAACCTATTTTTAGAAAATTATTTTCGTGCTTTAATTCTGAAATACCTTAACAAATTTTTTTTATGAAATATTTTGTACAATATTTTTGTCTCCATGATATAACTAAATTGAGGAGAAGACTAACATAACTAATATAAACATAACAAAAAAATTGATTTTCTACAAATATCTTTAAATATACTGTTCTAGAAAAAAAAAATAAAAAAGTGCTGGTTCTGAAATAAAAGTAGGTTTTTAAGTGGATTTAAAATCTGTAACCAGATTTCCTCTAACACATCAAGATATTATGTATTTGAAAATTGAGACACTTCTATAGTTAATTTGATGCTTCTGGAGAAATAATTATAACAACTTTTGTTCCTGAAAAAATAAGTACTCTACATCCTGGGAAAATACGTACTACAACTGATGCTTCTGGAGAAATTAGTACTACAACTGTTCCTCCTGAGGAAATACGTACTACAACTGATGCTTTTAGAGAATTCATTACAACAACTGTTTTTCCTGAAGAAGTACTACAACAAATTCTCCTACAACAAAGTACTATAACTGCTGCTTCTGGAGAAATAAGTACAATAACAGTTGTTTCTGATGAAATAAGTACTACAGCTATCATTCATGAAGATGTAAGTACTACAACTGATGTTTCTGGAGAAATAAGTACAACTGTTGCTCCTGAGAAAATAATTACTACAACTGATGTTTCTGGAGAAATCAGTACAACGACGGTTGCTCCTGAGAATATAATTACTACAACTGATGTTTCTGGAGAAATCAATACAACAGCAGTTGTTCCTCAAGAAATCTACTGAAACCTTTAAAGAACTAAGTACTACAACTGATGCTTCTAAAGAAACTATTTCAACAACTGTTGGTCCTGAAGAAAGAAGTACTACAACTGATGCTTTTGGGGAAATTACTACGACTGTTCCTCCTGAAGAAATAATTAGTACAATGTTTCTGGAGGAATAAGTACAACAACCGATTTTTCTGAAGAAATAAGTACTGCAACTGTTGTTTCCGAAGATATATGTTTTACAACTGATGCTTCTACTGAAATTAGTGCAATCAATTTCCATTATAACGTTTTTCAATTTGCAAAATATTTTATGAGAAACTTCGCGTTCATTAGATATAGCACCAACATTTTCGAGCAAAAATATGAATTTATATTCCTTTGAAAAATATAAATCATTGTGGAAGAAATTAATATTTAAAGACGTATTGCACACAATGTTTGAAGAAAAAAATAGCATGTTTTATTCGGAGTAAAAGAACTTTTTTGGCTCGCATGTATCCTACATGCTCGCTACAAAAAGTACTTCTTTTACTCCTAATAAAACAATATACTATTTAGTGTAATATTTTCGCATCTCGCTATAAGTTTTCCTGCGAAGAAGTTATTCCACGGTAAGGTTTCCAGCAATGAGTTATTCGGCGATGAATTTTCCGCTTACCATAAAAAAAGCAAATATATTTTTTCTATCAATCAGTAAATAATTTTTAGAACGGAAAAATTAGTTTTCTATCTTTTAATAAAAGTGTAAAGGTGTATTAATAAATAATGCCTTAAATAACTAAAAATAGATTTCGCAAGGAAAGTTTAGCTTTAATATCGATGATTGTTTGTTTACAGGTTTATTGAGGTTGCAACAAATCTATCAGGGCTTGATTCCTGGCAATGAAAGCTTTCAGGTGTCGACAGTGAGGAGAATCAGTAATGTGAGCGAAGCTTTACAGTTCCTTAGAGGTTTGGAAGAACAATCGCGATGGGAGCACAAATACGTTGTGCTCGATTGCTCGGCAGACATGGCAAAGGAAATTGTTGTTAGCCACGTGAGGGATATTGCTTTGGGCAAAAGAACGTATCACTATCTACTATCAGGACTAGTAAGTTCCCTTACACTTTTCCAACAATACTTTATCTAAATTATTTAAATTGCTGCGTGTTTATTTTTTCTACAAAAGTAATGAATAAATAATAATTATTACAAACATACAATATAGTATTATAACTTAAATTAAGTTATTGTATAGGATTTTTATGAAAATAAAAAACGCACTTAAAAAACACTTAAACCTTTTTTGGGTCATGGTTTCTATACAAAACAAACAAAATGTAAGCTTGCATGTATTATTCATGAGCAAGCTTAACGTAAAATTCATATTATTGATGCTTCTATATTAACTTTTACTACATTAAAATTGGTGTAGTAAAATATGATATATATTACTCAAATAGATTTCATTTTAATACAAAATTTATTGATAAATTTACGATTTTAAATTCGAAAATCTAATTTACTTTAGCATTTTTCATACATCTCCTTTTTTACACAAATCACTAAAAATATAGTAAATTTTGATAATAAATAATCTATCATGGATTGTATAAACGAGCACATTTTTAGTAACTTTAGTGGTATCAGTCTAGTTTTTTTGGATTGGGATTTGCACCGATTCTTTGAAACAGTTTAAATGGAATTGGTGTGGCAAATATTTAAAGTTATTAATTAGTTGGAGAGAAAGTTTGGCGGTCGTTGTTTTATGACTGGGCGTGATTTTCATCCCTAAAATATGAATTTTCAACTTTTTATGGCCAGGCCTTTTATCATTTTAAATAATTATGACTAATGGATTCCACTTCTTGATACTTTAATAACGTTTGCTACTTATCTTCGAAACTGCTTCATAAAATTATAATTTTTATTTATTTCTTTCCATAAATTATTTAATTACTTCTATAAAAGTTTTAATTTCTTAAATTGTACTTATTTACAATTTACCAATGCTTACTCATAATTTTTAATCACTATTTTATGTCCTCAAGTTTGATGGAGAACGCATTTTTATGGACACACAACGAATGCTCATATTTCGTACAAAATAACCCGAACGGAATAAAATAAAATTGGTGGAGTGCGTTCGATCTTCCACTAAAGATACTATGTTTTGCCCTGAAATTAGTATAATTGCTTCACACAAGAGTGTTTCGTTTCAAATTAAAAATTTGAAAGTTAATAACTTATCAATCGTTATCGTCCCAAAAATTCAACTACTGACCAGGATATTGGCTAACAGGAACCAGATTAAGCAAACTCAATTTACTTAAAAAACATTTATTCAAGAGCGACGTTTCGAGTGAAGAGTGAAATTGTCACTCGAAACGTCGCTCTTGAATAAATGTTTTTTAAGTAAATTGAGTTTGCTTAATCTGGTTCCTGTTAGCCAATATCCTGGTCAGTAGTTAATAACTTATATTTAAAGTAGAAAAAAAGTAGAAAAAAAAAAAAAAAATCAAGTCTCTACGATGTTTCGTTCAAAAGTTATGAATTTTTATATAAAATATTGCATTCTATAAATTTAAAAAATTACTGATATTAACATTTTTAACAATTATTTTTTGAGATCCATTAACCTAAAAATTTTTTAATTTTTTTGAGTTTTTGGGGAGTACCATTTTTTTGCGGGGTGTAGAGGGCAAGTAAACTCCTCCAATTCATCCATTTTTTATTATCTTTTATTTGCGGGGTCGGTTTTGAAATTTTTTATAGAAATCGGTTTTTATTTTTTTTTTCTCTAAAACTATAAAATTGACCGGTTCGAAGATATTAATTATTTTGTGAAAAGTGAAAAATTTCAGACCGAAATTTTGGCTCCAAACGAAAATTTTGGCTATTTTAGCTACATTTTCGGTAATAACTCGAAAACGGAAAGAGATAGAGAAGTGATTATTTTTTTGACGTAAAGTGCGCCTAAAGAGCTTTTAGGGAAGGTGCATAAAGTAGGGTTCGAATTTGATAGCTGAAGTTGACTTATAAATACGACTTTTAAAAATTCGATATAAAAAAAAAATTTTTCTCTATTTTTTCGAAATTTAAAATATCCCATACGAGGGAGTTTTCGGTTCAAACAGTAGATTTTAAAGTGTTTTTAAAATTGAAAATCCGTTAAAAAGTGATCCAGTGGGAGCCACTCACCCCTAAAATCAAAATTTCGAGTTTATTTGTACGTAATTTCCCAACTCTACCAAATATAAAAAATCTGAGTAGCCTATACACTGTAAAAAATATTCCTTTTTAAAGTTGCCAAATTTTTGAAAACTGCGGGAGCCACATTGGCCCAGGTTCGACCGCATTTTACCCGATTATTTGAACATTTTACGTTCGATTTTTCTCCAAGGTCCAGGATAAAAATTTCAAGGTGCCGATTTTTGCTCTCATAAGTAAATACCAAATATGTAAAACTAAAAAATGTTCGAGTATTACAGGTTGTTCCGATGAAAAGTTACGAATTTTCAAAGTCCGCATCAAAAAAGCGCGAAAAATATAGCGTCACTTTGGGGGTACCAAAACGACATAAAGAGTAAACGCATCAAAAAAATTTCCCGTTTTAAGGTAAAACGTGGAATTTAGACGAGGAATACGCAACCGCGATTTTTTTCCTCCTGCCGAAGCCAAAAAGTTTTGGTACTTTTGGCGTCCTAAAAAGCGGTAGAATTGTACAGTTTGCGTCTCGGGGCCGTGACGTCGCACTTTTTCGCCGGGAGGCTTAAAAATCGGTTATTGTAATCCCCAGGATGTTAGAATAAATGTGGCCAAATTTCGTCGCTTCCCTTTAGAATCCCACGGAGTTGCGATTTTTCAAAGTTAACAACGACGAAAACCCGAAAAAAGCGAAAAAATCGTCCATTTTCGGGAATTTTTTTGTGTCGGGGAGGTACTACAAATTTAAAATTCGAACCACATTTGGAATCAATATCTCTCTTTATATCGGAAGCGGCGTTCTTAAAATCTGACTAAAAAAACCACCCTTTCGGCCGAAATGATCAAAACCACCGTCTTCAGAATTTGGTCCCCCATAACATACTAAAATTTGGTGCGTTTCGGGGTGCATTTTGAGCACTTAGGGGTGGTCCAATCGAAAAGGGACATTCAACCTTTTTTCTTAAAATTTTCTCCTCCTACCGCCTACAAAATTTCAACTCTACGAAAAAATCGCTTTCCCCGTTTCAGACGGTTTTAGTAGAAGAAGGCTAAAAAATAAGGCAAATAAAACCAAACCTTTGAAAATGTACAAAAGTATTAGAGTTAAAAAAATAAATAAAATCTTAGCACACGCACCTTTCTCGTGTCTAATAGCATTTATCTAGAAACATAAATTAAATGTCACAGCTAAATTGAATATTCTTTGTTATAAGTTTTAGCGTTTAAATAATATCCAAAAATAAATAAAAGCAAATTACATATTTTTTCAATCACCATAAATAAACGCAATTTTCTAAAATTTGCACAGGTGCCTGTTTATAAGAGGAAGAAATAATGATTAGTTATTTTTCTGCTCCCCAATTATTTTATTATTTATTCAAAACAAAAATTATCTGTGGTTAATAAAATAATAATAAATTATTCATTACAGCGACTAGTTAATAACTTTGTAAATTACAAAGGTGCAATTTTTAAACATGTATGAATAATTAAATTTATATATAAAAATAAATAATTAAAATATTCCTAGCGTAAATGCTTAAAGCACACGAAAAAATTTACATTAAGTAGTACAATAAATTAAAACAATCATAAATTACACGTATTTATCAGATCCTGCTTATATTATAAATATAAATACTTTAAAAATTAGTATGGAAGATTGATTGTGGAAAAAGAGTGGAAACAATTTGTTGTTCAAAATGGACATTAAGTATATACAACGGAATAATAAGATAAACTTACCGGACCTTAAATATGTTTAAAAGCATTTTTAATGCTGAAAGAATGTCCGCATAGTTATTAAAGTAGCGTAACTTTTGTCGAGTTTTTATACGTGAAAATCACGCAATATAGAAATATATTCGAAGCATTATCATTAAGGAAATATTATGCAGATTTGAGTTGGCAAGGATTTTCGGCATTAAAGCAGTTATTGGTTTAATCAATAATTAATTATCAAAATCTCGTTTTATTAACTTTCAGGTAATGGATGATAGATGGGAAAGCGAGGTGATAGAATACGGGGCCATCAACATAACTGGCTTTCGTATTGTAGACGGCACCAGGAAGCACGTTAAAGATTTTCTAGAAGGATGGAAACGTCTTGATCCGGTATCATCTCAAGGCGCTGGAAAAGAAAGTGTCAGCGCCCAAGCTGCTTTAATGTACGACGCCGTATTTGTTCTAGTCGAAGCTTTTAACAAGTTATTACGCAAAAAGCCAGATGTCTTTAGAAATTATATGAGAAGAGGCCAGGGTGTTAACAATGGAAGCAAAGGATTAGATTGTAATGCATCTGGAGGCTGGGTGACACCATGGGAACATGGAGATAAGATATCACGCTTTCTTAGAAAAGTATGTATTACCACCAAAAAAATTTAAGCAATTTAAATTTCATCTATTTTATATTTAAAACCGCCATACTTGAAAGTGCTATTCCCAGACTGGAGATATACAAGAGTTATCCTTTCATCTCAATGTTTACGATTGCGGCTTGTTTTACTGCAAATTTTGGGTCTCGCTTTTAAATGCCTTTGCTTTATTTTTCAGGTCGAGCTTGAAGGCATTACGGGTGAAATCCGATTTAGCGAGGATGGCAGAAGACAGAACTATACTCTGCATGTCGTTGAAATGACTGTGAATAGTGCAATGGTTAAAGTGGCTGAATGGAGCGACGAAACTGGATTTTCACCAGTAGCTGCTAAATATGTTCGTCTTAAACCTACAGCTCACATTGAAAGGAACAGAACTTACATCGTTACGACAATTGTGGTAAGCGTTTTAATAATATCTTTTAATTAACCTCTTTAAGCTTAGTGTCAGCCCTTACAATTTTTCTAAAAAGTTTATTTGAGAAAGCCAACACTTAAAAGCAGCAAACATTTAAACATATTTTTTCTAAAATCCGCAATTATTAGATTTCTTCAAGTTATTGATTTTGTTAAAAATTACATAGGACATGATGGAAATAATACTACTCATTATTTATGTCGCAAGGATCGTAACGTCAATCATTATGGCACTGGTCATGAAGTTTAGCAGTCGAAGCAGGCAAACCATTAATTAAGATCGAAATAACATACAAAATTTATGTGTTTGCATAAATCATGAAGAAATTAAAATTATTTTTATATTTAAATTAAACGCTATTAAAGAAAATCATTATGACGCTAGGATCATAATGAGTTTATTATGGTACTCAGTCCGATAAAGAAGGTCATTATGTTACTCAAATTAACGTACGATGACATTTGTAGTATACAAGCAGATAAATAAATTAAATGCAACTAAATAGATGTGGTCGAACTTCTAAAATTTTAGCTTTTAGTGTATTTTAAAATCTGTTCAAAATGACTTTTCTCTGAAAAAATCGTATAAATTGTGTTAATATTTCTTAGAAGAAAATCTTCAAAATATTTACTAATAATTTTACTTAAATACTAAGAAAATTAAAATTAATAATTTTACTTTTCAATGAATACGATTGGTTTTAAATTATTTAAAAATATTCGTGGCTAAATATGGATTGTAATTATTTGAAGGCACATATGAAATAGATGAACATATTTCTGGCCTACGGACGTTTTAAAGATCAAACGAATGCTTCTTTCTTTTAGTTAAAACTAAAAGAAAAGAAACTAGTTTAATAGCAAAAATTTAGGATTTAACTAAAGCATCAAAGAAAACTACATTATATCCCAAAGCTTACTTATTATTTATTTGAACGTATATTATACATACATGTATGAGTTTAAAGTATTTAAGAGCCTTACTTACTTCACTGATTTTTTTATAACCGTGAAAGGAAAAAACTTTTTATTTACAGCGTGTTCAGGAAATTATATAAAAGCTCCTCAGTTCGTTCTTGTAAGTTTCTAGAAAATCACTGGAAATTTAATATCAACATTCTATTTTTGAAATATTAACAAAATATTATAATCTTTATTTTACGTCCTGACAAGGATTCTAATTGTTCCAGTTGCCGTAGTATTATCATGAGAATAAGATACCACACTGACAATATTACGCTGACAATACCACGCTGAAAATACCACGATATATTTTTTATTTAATAAACTGAATTATAACTAGAAAACTAGTTATAGTCAAGTGTCACATTGACATTTGAATTGTTAATAGTATATTATTCAACGAGCGAGTAAAGATAGCCATTACTCACGAAGACCGAAATTGCGACACGAGCCGGCAGGCGAGTGTCGTAAAAGGTCTGAGTGAGTAATGGCTATTTAATCGCGAGTAGAATACTATACTTTATCTACGACGATTTTTCACTTTTAGATTCCTATCTATTATTGTCATTTTGCTGGCCGTTATTTTCATTAAACACCTATGTTTACTCTAGATTTTTGTTCTATGGCGTAAAATTGACAGCCCAATTTAACCTCTAAAATCACCTGACACCTAATAATATTTCTTATATTTTTAATGTTTCTCCAATCCATAAAGGCTCTGTATGCCATATTATACCTGCCTTTTGATTTATTTGGTAATAAATTTTGGGTTGTTGTTAGCACAGTTTCTAGTATTACTGGGGGTGTGCAACTTTCACTTTCTGAATCCACTCACGCTTTTTATTATTTTTGTAATTATATTTTTTAAGAAATATGTTTTTAATTTGCAATAAATAATTACTTTTATTAATATAATGTAATTGTAAATTCACTTTAATTCACTTTCTTTAAAAAATTTATATTTCAAATTGAAATTATTTTGACAGCGGCGCACGCAAGTGAAGATGGCGCCGTCACATTCTATTCGTGTAACCTCGTTACCGGTCGGTTTTTAGCCAACTTCAGCCCGTTTGTTATGATAAATGTTTTGAAAATGCTGTCTCGTGATTGGTTCCAGCTAGTGTGTTATGGAGAGACATTTGATTTAAATGGAGATATAACACACGGCTAAATTATAATGATTGTCATTAATTAATAAGAAATGGGTACGTAATTAACATGTTATTCAATAGTCGTAGATAAACTCCTTTTTCCGATGACGAGAAAATCGTATGTCATTCATATTAGTGATTTAGAAAATCTATCATTACTACACTAGTGATTTTGGGTTTCCATTGTGTAACTCTGAGAACTTCTTGTAATTTTCGATAAAGGCGCTGCGAAGGAATTCCGAAAGCCCTATGTGGGATTTTTTTGAAGTTGCAAAAAAAGACAGGTCAAATATAAATTTATATTTAACCCCGCTAATATTACTTATTTTATTATAAAAATCATTATATAATTAACTTTTGTGTAAATTTTAATAAAACAGGAATATTTTTTATTCGTTTCGATCAGTTGCTTCCGTCAAAACAGCGCCACCTACAATTGGGTACATTTAACTAAAAATATTCGACAAACTTCAATGTCAACTGATTTCAACACAGATTATATTATGACTTCTAAGTTGTTACTACAAAATATTAATAATGGTCGTAGAATCTTTGTGGTCGTAGGAAAATTAGCGTACGCAACTCGCAAGAAAGTAAATTTCGTGCTCGTGTGATATCCTCACTCGGCTAGCGCCTCGTTCGGTTGCTTTCGTACTCACACAAAATTCGTCACATTCTAGCCCGTTGCGTAATATACTATTTTGAAAAAGTCAATTATTTCAATAACTAGAAAAAAATGTTTCAGATAAAAGTTATTTGTTTCGTAAACACTTATCTAAACATTACTTTAAAGTCATTTTTCTCTTCGTTGAGACTATGGTCATGTTCGAACATTTCCGACGTAAATCGTTAATAATCGAGTATACTTTGTATGTCGTTTGCTCATTCGTGTCATCGTCAATGTACGGTTTATTGCGCTTTTGGAACAAATCACATATTAATAATTAACTGACCTATTTTATTTTTCAAATTTTCCTAACTTGTTAGTCGACCTACATAAACATTATCTTTTAAATAACCCTGCAGAAAATAATTTAAAGGAGTGAGATTCGGGCACCTAATTAGTAACAATCCAGAAGTTTCGAAAATTTCAACCAAAATAATCTCTGTAAGAATATATTCCATTATTTAAAGCATTACTTCATTTTATTTTAATTTCTTTGGCTTGTTAAAATTCCCTAAAAAAGTGGGAACCAATAATTCTACCATTATAAAATCCGCACCTCAGATTCTTTGGAAATTAGTGTCTGGAGTGCAATGTGAATTATCCTGAGACCAATAAAGACAATTGTGACAATTTACAATAACATTATTATGAAAACGTGACTCATCGCTCCAAAAGAATCGATTTAGAAAGTTTGGATCCTCATGTATTATAACTTCTATACATCCATACGTGCTATAAACTCTAATCTTCGTTTATAATCTGTTAGTTGTAAACCTTGAAGTAATTACTTTTAAAAGAATGCATCGTATTCTCTTGTAAAATTCTTTGTACAGAAGTTCTGCTTATATAAAATTCTTCTACTAATTATCTAATGCTGCGTACACACTAAGCGAACGAGGGAATCGCCGATAATCTCGTTCGTTCGTTTGCTTGTGGCGTTGTGTGCACACCAAACGAACGATAGCGAACGAAGGCGAAGATTGCTCGCAACAGGGCCGTCGTTGTTGAATGAGCATTCGTTAGCCTTCGCTTGTACAGCTAACGCCTTCGCTTGCGCTCGTTCGTTGAAGCGTACACACCAAGCGAACGCCTTCGCTTGTTAATGTTCGTTCGCCTTCGTTCGCTTGGTGTGTACTTGTCAACGTGCACAAGTTCTCTACCAAATTTTCTGCATTCACCATAGATGAGTAAATTATCAAAATATTCTTTACAGTAGTTACAAAAGGCATTTTAGGTTTGTAGTTTAAAATATTATATAATTTTGCTCTCAAAAAATCTGAAAAAAATAAGTTTAACTGATCTAAAGTGATTTACGACTTGTACCCAATTTGAACGCTGTAGTTTAAGCCGCTTTCAAATGAACTTGAACATTTTATTTTTTTAAACAAACCAATAAAATTATAACATTTAACAATAAATAATCAGAATTATTTATTAAATCAATAATTTGAAACCCCCAAAGCTTTACTTTTACTAAACCAATGTTAAAAATAAATAAAAAATAATTAAATATAATTATTATAATTTCAGCACGATTACAAATTGAAATGCAAAAAAAGGAAAAGAAATATTAGATAATTAAATACAAGACGGTATTTATTGGATAAATTCAAGGGTGAATTACTTTGGGTAATTTAGTTTATTGATTTTTTCGTTTGATAATATGTCCCAGATTATTTAGTAATACCTAAAATTTATTTGAAGCTCGAGGGTCGTAAAATACGAAAGTTCTGCGCAAATATTATAACGAAATCGTGCTGCTGACACAGCAGGTTGCTAATACTTTTTGATAAATAAGTTTTACTCAAATATATACAGTATAATTTAAAATTGTATTACTTATTTCGAAACTTATAACAATAGAAAATAGATCAGTTTATTTTTGGAAGAAATTAGAATTGATTTCCTTGTTTATGAGTTCGAAAAAATCTTTAGATTAACAAACATGCATTAATAATGCAAAGCTTAGCGTGTACTTGTGAAGGAAATGACTTGAATAAAAATTACATATTAGTTAAATTAGCAATTTTTGAAAATGTAATTTATATGCTTTTAAATCATCATTATTAATAACGCACTCCTCCGCAAAGGAAGTCAAGTAAATATTTCATAAGTTACATAAAGCTAGGGTGTTAATTCACAAAAAATCTTTTTTAACTCAGGTACGGATAACGGGAGTTAAAACATTATTTTTAATAATCCAACTATTATCTGATCTATTACAACCCAACCATATTATATCAATTGTGTTAAATTTACTTTTTTCTTCAAACGTCATTAAAGTAGAGTCTTCTGTGACGTTTGGCAGGCTTTAAAATGTCACTTTTTATGTTCGTTGATTCTATGGTCACTTTGTTCTGCCTAGGAGTAGAAATTACTACTTTGCACTGCCAAGGAATAAAAAGGCGGAGTAGAAATGAATTTTAAGCAACCCAATATACACTAACATTGTATTGTGTGTTGTATATAAATTATATGTCAAATTTTAAAATTATTTATTATATTGCTATTTTAAAAATTTCGACGTTTCAAAAAAATAGCATGTTTTATTCGGAGTAAAAGAACTTATTATGGCTCGCATGTATTTCTTATGAATTAAATAGTATATTGTTTTATTAGGAGTAAAAGAAGTACTTTTTGTGGCGAGCATGTAGGTTACATGCAACCCACCAAAAGTTCTTTTACTAAAAACATGCCATTTTTTAGAAACTCGATTGCTGCCCGAGCTCAAGCGGCTCCGCGTGCACGTTTTTCTCCGCATTTACTCGTGCTTTTTTTGTGTCCCACTTCCATCGGCCACGAGCTGTACATAGTATCATTATAGTATATTACGTAGCAAGTGCGGAAAGTAGCATTTTACATGCGAGTTTTAACTTAGTGATAAAGTTTTTAATGCAGATTGGTATGCCTCTAGCGTGAGTTTATAGCAATTAAAAAATTATGGAAATTCATGGTTTTAGAATCCAAACTATGTATTGCGAGGCTAATAAGAAATATCTCGAGGATAAGCTTGATGCAGCCAAAAATCTATGAAATTTTGGGACTTTTATCAGTTTTTTTGATATAGCTTGAAAACGAGCGATCCTAGTGTTATGACCATTTTGAACACTTTTAAAGAACATAAAATTATTTACAAATTTGACTTCAAAGTTCTTTTTCTGCGCCCATAAGATCACTAGCTCTTTGATAATGAAGGATTTTTTTCCATTTTTTTGGAATAACCAGCTGTTGATCCATTTTTCTCTGTTTGCATAATGTTACTTAAATGAAGATCGAGAGGAAATTATTAGACTAACATGTTTCATTTAAACAAATGATATATTTCAGAACTTTAGTGAAATGAATAAGTTTTGCTCGAGGATTTCCCAGGCGTCAGTTTCATCATCATCTTCTTTTTGTGGGAAAATAATATCGGCCACATTCTCGCAATTGACCCCGTTACAGTTATTACAGATTGATGACCACTTGAGGCCTCCTCTTCGGCAAATAAATGCATTGGTGCAACTTATTTTACACTTGCATAAAACAACAAAGATTCGGAATCTGGGTTATGACTCATTTTAATGGACTGAAGGAGACCGTCAAAGCTGCGAATAGACCTCCATTCTCCAGGAGGGATGTCGTATCTCTGCCATAATTGCACTTGATAGTAACATCGCAAGAAATGTTGCTGCGTAGCATCTTGCGTTGGTTGCCAACTTTGGAGATTAAGTTTGCTTTTTGTGGCAGATTCTGTGTGGCTGCTGATGCATCTATTATAGTGCTATTATGGATGCTTCTACAGCCCTGATGATGTTTTACGGGTAACCCCTGGTTTATTGTACACACAGATTATCTTCGCAAAGACTTATTCATAGGTACTAATAAAGTAAAATAATGTAACAATTGTGCCAAAAGTAATAGTTGTAGAAAATAATATTTCAGATGAAATTTGCAAACAATTTTATGCGCTCCAGCAGTGTTCAAAATAGTCAGAACGCTAGTATCGTTTGTTTACGAACTATAGCAAAAACACTGAAAAAAATAAACAATTTCGTAGGTTTTTGGCTCCAGAAATTTTAGCCTCGAGACTCGAGATATTCTGTTTGGACTCTATTTAAAATAATGAGGATACAATTCGACTCACTTTATGTCAATTATTTCAATACATTTCTGAGGTATTAATAAGTGAAAATAAAATACATCACTAACAATATCATGTTGACAATACGACGCTGATAATACCACGCTAAAAAAGGAACCATTGAGCAATTAGTCCGGTCAATTTAGCCCTAAAAATTGTAGTAAAGGTGCAAAAATAAGCGTAAACCTAAAAGTTATTATGAATGTTCGGAACACAATTATAAATGAATTCTGAAAAGTCCCCATTGATCCCGTACCTGGAAAAAATTTTATTCAAGGTCAAAGATCTTAAAAATGGGTTTTTCGCGTTTTTCAGCAAAACGGTAAGTTTTATCATAAAATTAGGTTAGACAAAAATAGTAGATCATGGAAGTATCTATAAAAAATGACTTAATACGTTTTCCTCTAAGAGCCAGTGTTTCTGAGATATATCGATTATAAAAGTTGAAAAAGTTGTAAGCTTCATAATATGCATAAGTACGCCACGTATACACATCACTGAAGCTGTAATACAAGTAAAAATATTTTTCTATCGGTCAATGTAAGCCATAAATCGTTCTAATCGGTCAACTGGTTCGGTCAAAATTAATTATTTTCCGATTAATCAAAAATTTCATAGCAATTTCTTCGTCCAAAAGTTATTCGGTCATAACTTCTAAACGAATAAAAATATCAAAACGAATTTTTTTTGTGTGAAGGCCTACGCAAAAACCTTTAAGATAAGCGATCATTTATTAAAATCGATGAAGGGCAGGGGCTAACAAAAAATTGTCAAAATCTCATTTTTTTACAAAGTATTTTGCGCGATTAAATTTTGATTTTTTTTCGAAAATGAAAAAAGTCAACGCGTCGCCTTCGAAAGCTTTCCCGTCGCTTTAAAAAAATCCATTCCAATAGGATTATAAAACACACATTTCGCTTTAATTCGAGACTGGGTTTTTGAAATTTGGTTAAAAAATGTACCCGTTATCGTAATTATTAGAAGATTATGAATCTGACGAATAATGTGCATATTATGAAGATTACAAGTTTTATAATCGTTATATCTCAAAAACGGTGGCTCTTAGGAAAAAAAGTATTAAGACATTTTTTATAGACAATTATATGATCTACAATTTTTGTCTGATCTAATTTTATGACAAAACTTGCCGTTTTGCTGAAAAACGCGAAAAAAACATTTTTAAGACTTTTGACCTTGAATAAAATTTTTTACAGGTACGGGATCGATAATTTGTGCACCCTTGCATGTCTAAATTGACCGGATTAATATGTAATTATTTTTAGTATCGCCCTTAATAGTTTAAAAGCATAAAATCTTCTACCAGGATTATTGCATCTATCTGCCCATTTTTCCGACTATTTGACTGGACTATGAGATGTATGTTCTGTTACAAAAGAGGTGGTTGCGAAAACATAAATTTTTAGATATAAATTGGTAAATAAGGATAGGATATAATATAAAATATTCACTATTTCCGATTTTCCAGTTATGACCAATGATTTTAAAAATCCAATAACTGTATCCCTATTTATTTTTGTATAAACAAGCCAATATTATAAATTCGAGTATTTTTTTAGGAAATCTCCAAATAGCTTTATGTCGTAGTATTAGTATAATAAAGTAGACTATTAGGAAATATTTGACAGAGCAGGAAATTAAGATCTCGTCGCTATTCATAACTCCAATATTTAATATACATTTATAATAAAAATAAAACGAATCGAGAATTTTACATTACTTGTAAATAGCTTGAAATTTATATCTGATCTTAAAACGATGACATCACACCATTTATAAAAATTATCTCGACTTTGATAATTTCGTGAAAATATTATTTTTAATATCGCTGCTGACTGTTTCCGCCGGTTTTTTGTTTTATTGTATAACGGATACTTGAAAAATATTTCTCTGAACTTCTGCTTTTAATTGTAGAAGCAAATTAAAGTTGAACAGTATTTCAAATGGCTTCTCAAAAACTAATTAAAGCAGTGACTACAATAAAGACCATTAAAACGTTCCGGTGGGTCGGACTATAAAAATTCATTTTTTCGTTTGCAGGAAGAGCCTTACATTATGCTACGAGTCCCGGAGCCGGGTGAAATTTTAACAGGAAATGATCGTTTCGAGGGTTACTGCAAGGATCTCGCCGATCTGATTGCTAAGAAGTTGGGCATAAACTGTAAGTATTTGCATATGCAGATGCACATCCTTGTTATCCTTGTCCCGACAACTTTCTGGCCTTTAATGCCGCCTCGGCTCACTTCTGACTAATTTTAATTACAGACGAAATTCGAGTCGTTAAAGATGGAAGTTACGGCGCGGAAAATCCGGAAGTTAAAGGTGGATGGGACGGAATGGTCGGAGAGCTCGTCCGTCAAGTGAGTGTGTATTTTATGATTACTAATCAATATCTACTCGGGAAATATTAATATGCACTTAGCGCGCCTTTAATCAGTGCCATCTCGTCAATTTTAACTACTAATTATTCGTCCCAATAATCACACTTTCCATATATCGACATGTATGCAGTTCTGTTGACCTTTAAAACATATTGATTATCTAGTTTTCGTATGCCAAACGAAACAAAAACAAAGATTTAACAAGTAATTACTTATTAAGCTTTAAATAACCTTTTCATTTTATTCCACTATTTAATATAAACTAAACCAAGCATTCAACTTTATCGCATCAAAATATAGCGGAGAATATCATACTCTCTTTAGAGTTACCTCTAGTCTATTTGGAAGAAATTAGAAGTCTTATCTTTTAATAGAAAAGTTTAGATTTTCGATCAGTTGAAGCGAAATTTCCCTACTCGTTGATGTCCAAAACCTTGAAAGCTAGAATTGAAATATTAACAAATTTACTAAATTCCGCCTACTAAAAAGTGATTTTTTTAAACACGCGATATTGAAATGAATGTCAACCGAATCTAACACAAATAATTTCTACAGAAAGGAAATAAAATATTATCCTTTAATATTTGTTGAAAACTGCAGTTAATCTAAACAAAATTCTGAAGGCGACACACGTAAGGAGGCCACAGACGTGCGATGATTTATGCAACTGGTCTGAAAATTATCGCATGTGCATGAGCACAAACGATTATATTGCTCAGGTTGCCCATTAAATCGACAATTATTCAAAAAATACGAATTCCAAAGGGTTGACCAATGCACTTTTCTAATGTGGTCAAGGTTTAACCTACTTTGAACATGATATAGGAATAACCTTTAGATGTGACTAACTGGCATATAAAATCAGGTTTCCTCAAAATTTCCAAACAATCCCATCGTATTATACTAAAATCTTCGCAAGGGAATTTTCATATACATATAATTAATATATCTATAGTTAAATCGGTAGTTTGAAGAATGGAACGAATCTCAAAACCAAATTTATGGGAAAAACTTTGAGGCATTCTTACCTATTAATTAAGTGGTTTCGTTCATTTATTCTTCAAACTCGTGAGAAGAAATGGGAAATAAATAAACTATAAATGCTAAGGGCTTACAAACCGAAGCATGAAAAAAACAAACAAAATTAGAATTAAGTAAATAAAGCGATTAAGTTATGAATCTTCCACAGTCTCACTTTTAAGATTAGACCCACGTGTTGGTCTTGCAACTAGATCTTCATAAAATGGTTTGTGCTCATCCGGAATATTACACAATAACTTGCGCAAATCATTGATCTTCTTGTACTTTATAGGGATTTTAATGGATTTGTTGGGTAGGTAGATTCAGTTGAGGATGATTTTTTGATTTCATCGGTAAAATGAAGTCTTTTTAAAGAACTTCAATTTTTGCAATTCAAAATGAGATCGCTGTAGTGACTTGGGTCAGTATGAGAAACGGTTATTAGGAAACAAACGCCGGACTTGTTCCCTTCTTCCAACTCATGGTTTTTTGTGATCTCTTTCTAACTTTGGGGAGTTGGTCTTCGCTTCTTTCTCCTACCTTAAGTTGTGAGCCTTCTACAAGTATTTTCCACGCTTTAAAATTCGAATTTTTGAGGCTTGTTCCCTTCTTCAAACTACTGATTGAATTAATGTCGTCAAATTTCCATACATTAATTTCCAGAAACGAAACTCAAATTAGTAAATCTTTTGTTCTTTAAACATGTTTTTCGGAACTCAATAAGCTTTGGGAAAGTTGAACAAGGTAAAGGATTTTTGGTACCTTTGCTAAATCATCTGAGATGTAGACATTTGGTAGGAGTACTATTTTGTTCGGGTTATTTTTTTAATATTCCTGAAAAAAACATTTGTACGCATTGCTTGGCCCAGAAGTATAATATTAATAATATTAATTGATGCAAAAAGTCACACGCCGTTTTTTTTGTTCTGAAGAATATCGCTAAAAATTCGAACTTGTTCGGCCTTGATATAAAAGAGCTCACTCAATTTCCACACCTTGCCGAATTTTCTGACATAGAAATCGATCGATGTTAAATTCTCAGTGAATGTCTTAGTGGTGTAACTTTCGTCTTTTCGACCTCTGCCTCACTGTTAGTTTCCAACTTTCATTTACACATGATTCGCAAATCATTTTTGAAAGCGTTTCTGATCTAAAGTTTTCTTCATCCCACGGACCTGACTTATTACCAAACATGTTCTTGAAAAATTGTGTTTCTACCATATCTAAACCACTAGAAATTTTGTTCAATCGAATTAAAAGACATTTCCTGAAATGCTAAAATCAGATATTTTCAATTGCAGGGGAGTTCGCATCCAGTCTGCAATTCCAAAACTTTTTGACTACCTTATTGCTGAACAATTTATTATCCCAAAATATTATTATAGATCAGCAACATGGCTTTCATTTAGGTAGATCGACGACTTCCAATCTAATTATTTTTGAGACATATGTATCGGAGACCCTGGAGAGGGGGTATCAGGTTGCCTCGATTCATACAGATCTCTCCAAGGCCTTTGATCGTGTCAATCACGATATTTTAGCATATAAATTAGGATGCTTGAGTTTTGAGGAGGGTATTGTCCAGTGGGTTGATAGCTTCCTCAAAAGGTAGAAAACAATTTGTTAGACTGAATGGCAGGAGAAATAAACGTTTCCTCGATGGTCCCTCGAGGCACCCTCGTTGGGCCGATTTTATTTTATTTATTTATTTATTAATGACCTTTCTGACATGATCCTAAATTCTGAATTTCTTTTTCATGCGGACGATTCAAAATTGTTTAAAGTAGTGAATACTATGTCAAATGCAAACAGACTTCAATAGTCCGGTCATTTTAGCCCTAAAAATAGTAGTAAAGCTGCAAAAATTAGCGTAGAGCTAAAAATTGGTATGAATTTGCAGAACGCCATTATAAATGAATCCTGAAAAGTCCCCATCGATCCCGTACCTGGAAAAATTTTTATTCAAGGTCAAAGTTCTTAAAAATGCGTTCTTCGCGTTTTTAAGCAAAACGGTAAGTTTTATCATAAAATTAGGTCGGTCAAAAATTGTAGATCATATAATTATCTATAAAAAATGTCTTAATACAGCTGTAATACAAGTAAAAATATTTTTCTATCGATCAATGTAAGCCATAAATCGTTCTAATGGGCCAACTGGTTCGGTCAATTTTAATTATTTTCCGATTAATCAAAAATTTAATTGCAATTTCTTCGTCCAAAATTGAAATTTTCAAATTTTTTACGGTTACTCGGTCATAACTTTCGAAGAAAAATTCGGCCTTGCCACAGGATTAACCTGAGAGGGTCGGAAATTTTGGATATAGTAAATGAGGATGTTGGAAAAATGGGGGGCCCGATTTGGTCATTTCGATTTCGAACCCGACGGAAATACCGCGAAAAAATTGACTTTTTCGGGAGCGCTTCTGAAAGCTTTCCCGTTGCTTAAAAAATTTTTATCTCGTGTTCTTTGGATATTATAAATTGTTCTAAAGGAGCTTTTAAAAATATCTTTATATTCTAGAATATTATAATTTTTTGGATTTTGTTTGTTAATTGTGGAATAAACTAAAGTCGAGTAAGCAAAACTAAAATGAAATAAAGTAGTTTAATCTAGAAAGAGCTAGTTTTTTAACTTAGTAGGAATAAGATCGTGTATACCAAACTTTTTCAAATTGATCATTTATTTAAGGTAAGCATCAATTGCGTTATCTTAATGGTCTTACAAGTTTACATTAGATAATCAGATTACACACAATGGCCTTACATCAAATATATAGTGTACTGAATAATTAGTTGCATTAATATTGCAAATGCGATGAAAGCCCATAGGTACAGCTACATGTATGTAGTTACTTAATTCCAATATATCACGTTCTCCTAAACATGTTACAATGATTTGAATTAAAAATTTACTTTTAAGCGAGTGGTAGTTATTTTCCCATTAACCTAATTTTTATGTAATTATAAATAATTAACTATTCTTAAATTCGCTATAAAAGAACAATGTTGAAAGTGTGATTATATTTTTGTCTCGAAAAGTTAACAAGTAAAATATTTAAGCGTAAAAAGTAATCGTTTAGTTAGGTTAGTTTAGAAAATTTATTATTGTAGTTAAATTAAACCGAGCTTTATCTTATTATTCTATTTTACAGGAAGCCGATCTTGCCATTGCACCGATGACGATAACCTCCGAACGTGAACGTGTTATCGACTTTAGCAAACCATTTATGTCTCTTGGTATATCCATTATGATTAAGAAACCTGTAAAACAGAAGCCCGGAGTATTCAGTTTCCTCAACCCATTATCAAGAGAAATCTGGGTGTGTGTTATATTCAGCTACATTGGCGTCAGCATCGTACTATTCACAGTTTCTCGCTTTTCTCCTTACGAATGGAGATTGCTTCATCTTACTGGGGAACATAGAGATCCATCGGGCCAGCATGGGCTACATAACTCTATGGCTAACGATTTTAGTATGCTGAATTCGTTATGGTTTTCACTTGGTGCTTTTATGCAGCAGGGATGTGACATTTCGCCAAGGTATAACATTTTAACTGTAAATAAACCACGATGTTTAAGTTCACGTGTGCTTTATCCGTTTTATTAGGTCAATCTCCGGCAGAATAGTCGGTTCCGTCTGGTGGTTTTTCACGCTCATCCTTATTTCATCGTATACCGCAAACTTGGCTGCTTTCCTGACTGTCGAAAGGATGGTAGCGCCCATAAATTCCCCCGAAGATCTCGCCTCGCAGACCGAGGTTCAATATGGCACACTAATTCATGGAGCCACTTGGGACTTTTTCAGGGTATGCACTTCATATTTCATTAATAATTAGCATTTTTAAATCCCACACATTTATCCCAACCACTTCTTGGGTAATATATTATTACTTAATAAATATATCTCTTGGAATTTAAATATTTATACAGTAAACAAGTTGAAGGGTAATGAAATTTGGAGAGAATTTAAATTAATGTTCCATTCCGAGTCGATCAATCTTAGATAGTTATTAGTTTTGACCTTTACCGGATCACATTTAATGTATGTATGCCTGAGTATATTATATTAAGAAGCAGCTTTGTTGAAGTCAAATATTATTTATTCAAGGCAGGAGATTAATTAGAAAGCAATGAATTGAAGAAGCGATAATTAATCTTGAAGTCATTAATCAGCCGGTGTTTGTTATTCGTGGAATCGAAATTTTCACAAACAGGATTTTAGGGAGATGTAACAATAAGAAAAGACTGAATTTAAATTTTGTGAACGTGGTATTTTGTGCAAGGTATATCAACACGACTGAATGAAACCCAAGCCAGCGATAAATTAAGCGTTTCTGTGTCTGCTGGAAGATCACTAATTAAAACTTTAAATCTGAAGCGCTGCAGTATGCCTTTGGCTTTTCTTGTTTGTTACTTTAAAAGACTTTTTTTGTTGTTAGTTCCACAATAGTAGATTGTAGACAATTAAAATTCTATGTTACACGACAACTTTATAATTATTTGTAATTTAATTTATTGCAGCGATCCCAGATAACCCTCTACTCTAAAATGTGGGAGTACATGAACTCTCGGAAACATGTATTCGTGAAAACTTACGACGAAGGCATTCGTAGGGTACGGACATCAAAGGGGAAATATGCGTTGTTAATCGAATCGCCTAAAAACGATTACATTAATGAACGAGAGCCTTGTGATACAATGAAAGTAGGAAGGAATCTGGACGCCAAAGGATTCGGAGTCGCGACGCCACTCGGATCTCCTTTAAGGTTCGAATTTGTATGCAGCTATGTATGCTAAAAGTAAATCACCCCAACTAAATTATATCTACATCCTTTTATTGTATTATCCAACTTTCCCGTTTGAGTTTTTATAAGCGTGCATGGCCTGCAAGAGTGAATTTCGAATCCTTGTAGTTCTCTCTCTGAATAGGGATCATCCTCCCCGATAACCGCTTCCTTCTCACACACTAAATATTTGAACTAAATCAGTTTGCTTTGTTTTCAGAGATGCAGTCAATCTCGCCGTGCTGAGTCTTAAGGAAAATGGGGAACTCACCAAGCTCATGAACAAATGGTGGTTCGATCGAACCGAGTGCAAACACGATAAGCAGGTAAAGTAAAAAACTTTCCTAATAATCTTTTACGCTTTAACGCTATTGCTTACCACTTATAAATCTGAACACTTCAAACGAAATATAAAAAACCAAAATATACTTACTTTAATTTTCCAAAAAAATTAAGACGTTAAAAAAATGACAGGCATATTTTTACAAATTTTATGTTACTATATTTCATTAACTGTAAGTATAAAGTTTTTGGTAGCAGGTGGAAACATGTAAGTAGTTTTTTCTTTCACTATTTTCTCATTAAAAGTAGGTGACAGAAAATTTGTAGTTGGCATAGAGAAAAGAAAGAAACGTGGTACGACCCACGCAACATGTTTAGTTGTTCAGCAGCTTAAACTTCAGCAACTCATCATCATCATGCATCCTGCATGTCGACGAATTCAACAATTTACAGATCTGCACTTAAATTCTACATTAGGTACACGCAAAGATTATCGACAGATCTAGACATGCATTTCGCCTACATTTAAGAGAAAACTAAAGAATCATCTACTGAGAGAATCATCATTTAAGACCATAACAGAATACTTAATTAAAATCTTAGTCTTAAGTGTAGGCTTAAAATTAGTATTTTGTTTTATTAGGAGAAAAAGAGATACTTTTTGTGGCGACCATGTTGGTTTGGGGGACGAGCTCTACGAGTCACGAGGATACATGCGAGTCACAAAACCATGCTATTTTTTCCTAAAATGTTAATGAAACTTTAAAGTAACTTTTCTGTTAGTTGAATCTACAGTAATTTTCGTACATTTCCGACGTAAATCAGGCACAATCGGGTTTGTACTTTCGAGAAGTAGAAGTGCAATTTTTACATGCTTGCCACAAAAAGTAGTTTGTTAACTCCTAATAAAACAATACACTATTAAAATGTGACAATTAATTAGGCATCGTTGGAGTAGAATTTGTATTTCTACTCCTAGGAAGTACAAAGTAACCCGATTGTATCCGATTTACGTTGGAAATGTACTAACATGACCATATAGACTCAACGAATAGAAATATGACTTGTTATAGCCTATCAAGAGTCACAAAAGGCTATACTTTTTTAAGGTTTGACGAAGAACTAATTTATTAACTATTTAATTACTCTATGATAGCATAGCGATTCAGCAAGAGATTCTATGAAATTTAAAAAATATTTTCATCTTTCTTCAAGATAAAATAGTCATTTATCTACCAAGAAAGGGGAGTGAATGATTTAATCCTGAAATATGCAAGCAACACGCTCATTGGCTTTGATGTTCGGATTCATAAAAAATAAAAATAACTAACAATAGAATTTAATCCCTAGGGAAAATATGCACAATTTAATCCCTGGGAATTATATGAAGTGCTTTTATCCTTCAAACGAGGGAGTAAAATAGCTCATTATTTTCGCAAGGTGCAAAAATTATTTAATTATAAATGTAGAAAATCAATTAAAGTGTATGGTTGATATAAATATATACCAGAAGAATACTACAGTAATATTTAACACAAAAAACTTCAAGTGAATAAAAAAATACAATGTTTTAGAAAAAATATTCTCAGATTGGGTATAAAATCAAGATTTGTCACGTTGCCAAAGTAGCCAAATTCTTCATAATGTATAACGGATTATTATAATATTATTATTATTATATCTCATAAAGTAAAATAAGTATACAAGTATGATACAAATAAGATTTTTTTATCTGAAATTGACAAACTGGTTTTTACAAAGATCAAAGGAAAAACAATTTCTACTGTTTTTATGTCTTATCATTGAGCCATCGTTTTATGAATGTTGATGTTTATACAAGTTTCCCCAACTACTGAAAAGGCTTTGATTTTCTCGAACCTAAAAAGCTGTAAAAAAATTCAAAATTAACCAGCTTAATAAAGGCAACTTATCACAGGTTTTTATTGGATTTAAATATTTAGAACAATCAGAAGAAGCAAGTTATATTTCAAGAAATCATAACAATAATCAACATTTTAAACAATTTACAGTATTATTCGTTATATGTATGATCTTTTGACCAGCCAATAACCTCATCAACAAAAACGAACCGCGCAAAACTTGATATTCCAAAGTATACTAAAAAAAGTAATACATGCGCCACAAAAAACTCGTTTTCTTCTTGAACGTTTGTTGGCTGTAGCTTTTGACTGATTGGATATAACATTAATTTATTATAAATTTTAAATATACATGCCAATTCCATGACAACTTTAACTTGAAGCGCTAATTTTATCAGTGCCCGGCGAATGCGCCATATAAAACTTATTGAAGATCGTCGAAGAAAATTCACGCTTGAAGAATCGAACTAAAATAAAATCGGTTATTCTACCCAAATATCGAGTCTACCATAAAAGCCTCAATACCTAAAGATAGAAAGGAGACCAATATTGACAAAAGGCGGAAGAATAAATGACTGATTTTCAAAAAGCCGAAAGAAAAATGGCTTAACGATAAATAACCAAATTGGACTTGGCCGGAGGAAAAAAAAAACGCCAAACTAGAAAAGGTCGAATTAGACAAAAGGCTGAAGCAGACAAATGACCAAAAAAAGCTGAACTAACCTAATCTAACATGAAAGTTAAAAATATTTCCAAAACTAATTTATTTTATGAAAAAAAGTAATTAAGAAGAGTTTTGGTTCAAAGAGTATATACAGAATGGATATACCTATTTATTATAGTACAGAAACATTGGGAATTCCATATATTCAACATATTCATTTTTCAAAATTTACATATAAGCCACATGTTTCGCCCATATAGTCAGCATCATCAGGCATATTTTACTTTTAAGTATAACTTGGTTCTTAATAGCCAAATTTTACTTTAATTAATTTTTAATTTAATTTTTAAATAAGTCGGTCACCTTGTATATAGTATATAGGTAGAAAAACATTTTTTATCCAAATTTTAAATCAAAGTATATATTCTTAAATCTTAATTCCTTAAGTGTAAGTTGTGTGTTTATAAAAATAGACCTTTACCAAATTGCAACAAATGCTTCAAATCAGATGAAGAAGTTTTGTCCCTATAAACACTTACATACTGGCATCATATACGGCACAGAAGAATAATAAAATAAATCTTTGGCTCTTCCTTCATCCTGGTGATAGGATCTAAATCGCTCGGAAATGTATTCTATTGTTTTGTAAACCAGTAGCGTTACTTTATTTCTTACGTGATAAGAAAACGTGATTCGCCAAAAAAATTTTAAAAATAATTAAAATTTGAACGAAGATTTTCGCTACAGAAACCAAATGCCCCAGATGATTGATTCAATACTGTAATCGAGCTAATCTTATACATTATTGTATTTAAATATGTTATCAAAATCTCATTCAATTTGTATTTTTTTTAGGATAAAAACATTTATTGATTAAAATGTCTTATAGTAGTTTTACCAATTGTATTTTTTTTTCTGTAAAATGAAAGTAGCATTAGTAAATTATTTAATCCAATTTTGATATTAACGATTTTTACCTCATTCCTGTGCAACAAAGGATTTTGAAATAAATGCTTTCATTCGTGTTATGTTACATGATGTGCAAAACCTTTCTAAAGTTGTTTAAAAGTTCTAAATTGTTAGACTTGTTATTGTAACCGTGCATGAGTGTACCAAAAAATGAACAAAAACGTGCAACAAGGTTTTAATTTGATTGATATATTTATACTATAATTTTTGATAAAATAATTGTAATAAATAAATTTGATATGATTGCTAAAACCACTGCCTGTCATATTTTTAAGTTTAATATCATAAAATGGAAACGCGTCAGAAACTAATTGCACTTTGAGATATGTGAAGTTGAAAGATTTTCTTACATTTTTCCTTCGACTTTTATCCGCCTTTCTTTTTTGATAGGGGATATAGTTAGAGTGCCATTGATTTTATTGTTATATCGCAGGATGCGTCGAGAAACGAGCTCTCCCTGAGTAACGTGGCTGGCATTTTCTACATTTTGATCGGCGGACTTTTGATAGCTCTGGCAGTGGCCCTTATTGAATTCTGCTATAAGTCCCACACCGAAGCAACTAGGGCCAAGATACCTCTAAGCGACGCCATGAAAGCCAAAGCTAGATTGACTATCGGGGTCGGAAGAGATATCGACAACGGAAGGGTAATAATTACTCATTTTATATACTCTATTTCTTTTTTGTTGCTATCTACAGGATTTTGTGCGTTCTTTATTTTATTTGTTTAATTTATGTTATTTATGTGTTAATAGTGATGGGGAGTCCTGGTCGGTAGCTGACAAACAAAAAGGTGGGTCAACAATCGACTCCCAACAGAGCACATACTTGTATCAGCACAATAATTCCTCCCTCCATTTATGTCGCGCCTGAAACATATATTAGGTTTTAAATTTCATCATATACACAAAATAAGATAAAAGACGGCGCAAACTCTGATGATTTAATGGTTAGACTTGTATCAAAAATAAAAGTGCATAATTAAAGGATTTTCCATTAACTTGCGATGCATGTAATATCGGAAAAGAAAAGGAAATCTCAAGCTTTATATGTAGGAACAATGAGTTAGCATGCACTTTACAGTTCTTTCTTTAGGTTTACGTTAGCTCTGAATTTTGTATACACGGTAGCTACAAAACTTCCTAAAGGGCAAAGTGCGCTCATCGACCGCTTCCAGAGTTTAAACCGGGAGGTGGTTATGATCATATTTATGCTCTCTCGTCAAATGCGGATATTCGCCATAAAATAAAAATAATTTGAATAACGTTCGGAAACCTCATCGATAAATATAAAGAGAAATTTCCTCAAAGCTTTATTCATCACTAAATTATATCGTCGTCATAAATCAAAACGAACCTATTACAAAATCTTCCTTTATAATACCTATTCATTTAACTAAACTTCACAAATTAATTAAAAACATACAATACAAAAAATTAATTTATAAAATATTAATTAAGTTTTATGAAGTTGAAGCTTTAATCATTTTTGCGAAAAAGAATTTTTCTTATTTAATACATTAGTTATAATGAAATTTGAAATACTACTTACTTCAACACTTACAGCTTTGATTGGAAAAGTTTACAAAGAGTTAAAGATCATGTTAGGACCCGTAATCGTTCAGGTATTATTGCTTTTCAATTTCTGAAACTAAGATCGATTTTAATTGTATTTCTAAAGGGAACCTTTTCCAATCGGAACGAACTAAACACAATTCAACTTCCTACATCAAAATACATACATACATCAAAATAGAAATACTGAGTGTAACAGAAAGGTAGAAATTATAATATTAAATATTAAACCTACCAATAATTTATGGAAATACTGGATACTTATCAAATAGTATGAGTGCACAAATTAGCGTAGAGCTAAAAGTTGGTATGAATGTTCGGAACCTGGAAAAAATTTTATTCAAGGTCAAAAGTCTTAAAATGGGTTTTTCGCGTTTTTCAGCAAAACGGTAAGTTTTATCATAAAATTAGGTTAAACAAAAATTGTAGATAATATAATTATCTATAATAAATGTTTTAAACTTTTTTCCTAAGAGCTACCGTTTCTGAGATATAACGAATATAAAAGTTGAAATCTTCATAATATGCACATTATTCGTTAGATTCATAATCGTCTAATATTCACGATAATGGGTACATTTTTTAACCAAATTTTAAAAACACGGTCTCAACTTAAAGGGGATTTTTTAAGCGGTTTTTTCGAGTGACCAAATCAGACCCCCTGTTTTCCCATATCCTCATTTACTATAGCCAAAATTTTCGACTCTCCTAGGTTAATCATGTGGCGAGGGCGAATTTTTCTTTGAAAACGTCAAAATGTCGCGTTTTTTAGCGAAAAAAACAAAAAGCTAATATTGCTTAGCTTTTGACTGTAGTCGGGGGGAAAAAATCGCGAATGGCATTTTCGTAAAGAGGAAACAGACTTACGTACACATAGCGGAGCACTTTTTCTAAATTTTTGTTTGAATCTCATATTCTGATGTTTGATATTTTGGCATGACAATGAGAATTTATTAAAATAATTTATTATTTTATTCCAAAAAAATTTAAGCAAAGCCATACATGAAAATAGAGCATTTCCGGGTGGGATGGTCAGTCAAAGCTTCATTCGGTTGGCTTATCTTCAAAATTACCTCACCAATTATTATCAAAAGCACGAGTTTATATACTGAATTAAAATTTCCGCGATGTATTTATTTTTACTACAATGTTTATCACATCATTTTTAAATACCAAAAGGGGGAGCTGATTTGGTCCTTGCTTATTTTATACTTTCTCGAACACTCAACAAAAAATTTTAAAGTGCCCTACTTTGATTATTATAATATAAATACTTCATATTGTATAAAACATAATTTGTTTTGCTTTAAATTTTCTGTATTGTAAAAATTTATTAAATGACAAGATCTGTGATCAAATTTCAATCTCCTCTTATAAAATATGGGACGAAATTTTGAAAAAAAAAATATTTGCGACGCTTTTTGAGCCCCATCACTGCAATTTTACCTCTAATGTGTTGGAAATGTTTTATTGGGAAAAAACTAAGATTTTTTACAGAAAAAAAAATTTCAAACGAAGCACTAATGAAATACAAAAGCAAATTTGAAAAAAAATTGTGGCTAGGTCGGAAAAAGTAAAAGATCTGTAACTTTCTTATTTTTCCAAAAATAGTATGTTTTTTTGATGATTTTAGAAGCACTACTAATGAAGCATTAATGAAAAATTTAAAAAAAAATAAATAAAAAAATTTGTCGCTACGTCGGAAAAAGTAAAAGAACTGTAACTTTCTTATTTTTCCAAAAGTAGTATGTTTTTTTGATGCACTAACAAGCACTAACGAAGCACTAATGAAATACAAAAGGAAATTTATAAAAAAAGTGGTCGCTGAACGTGAAGGTTGAAAATTCAAATCAACATTTACTCACTTATTACTTCGCCCCTAATTTTACTTGCACTAAAGAGCACTAACGAAAGTATTGAAAAAAACCATTAGTGCTTCAAGTCTGTCGCTAACTTCACGCACTTCTTTTCCAGTTGCATTCCAAGAAAGATCAATTTCAGAAATCTTCAATTGTAATTCAGAAACGTGAATTATATTTCAAAAAGCATCAATTGTATTTCAAAAGGCAACATTTGAAAATCAGAATTCGTGAATTTAATTTCAGAAAGTATGATTTTTATTTCAGAAGTAATTCACAAAGAATCATTGTCCTTTATTTAAGAAAATTTTGCTGCAGAAAATTACCTAAATATAATATTTTAGCCACCAATATGACAGATTATGGTATGTTGTGCTGCGCGAGCACAATCACCACCAACAATTGCATTTTTGGCTTCAACAATAATTGTTTCCAAGTAAATCAACATTTGCACCATGATGCCAGGAGAAATTCGAAGTTGTCTTTTAACAGATTATTTCAATTGGGTTTAACATTGGTGAATAAGAACTAAAAGGTAGTTTTTAAACGAAAATTGCAGTTCAGTTGTTAATCTGGAAAATAAATGACCATTAAAATTTCACCTGTGGCACTTTTTTTCGATTGTAACAAATTCTGACAACTGAAATTCTTTCTTTTTCAATTTCAAGTTTTTCCTAGAGTTGGTTTTGTGTGGCGCTTCTTCAAGTTTTAAACAATTTTTGAAAATCGAAATGATTTCTTCTTAAAATTTTGAGCTGGAGTTTACTTATGTTTTTATAATTATGTCAAATTTATTGCCAGTTTTGCATCATTTGGAGAAAGAGGAAACAACACAGAAACTCATGTCGTGGAAACAAAACTGCGACTTTTTACAGAGTTTTTGAAGACTTGTGTTTATTGTTTTTTTTTTATTTTCGTGCCAAGCTCGAAAGAAGCCCTTTCTAAAATTAAACTGATTTTTCTGAAATAAAATTGAAGCATTCTGAAATACAATTGACACTTTCTGAAATTGGAAAAGGTGTAGGCGCTCTGGGATATTTGAATCACAATATAATAAATATTACAAATAAGAATTTGAGATTAAATTTAACTTACAGTGGAATAAAACCAAAAAAAGCCGTTACACACTTAAGTGTGACATTCGTATATTCCATATTTTAACATTTAGGAGAACCTATTTTATTGAGTTATTTATGGAAGACAGTTTGTTTTTTATGATAGCAGCTTCTTGTGCATTTCTTGGATCGTATAAAAATGTAGATTGTTTTTATACCACAGAAACTGGAGTATGTACTTATGTATAAAAATGAAAGTACACATGTAAATAACCAGATTGATGTTTTAAATTAAGTACTTATGTTAATTTTAATATTTTTGGCAGTACTACTGAAAAATCATCTTCGATTTTGAGAATATTTATAAAGGTATTTTAAAGTTATTTTTGCAAAATCCTATTTCCAGCAAAAAGAAACTTCATATTCAAAATAGAAAACTTCGATCTTGAAACCTTTAGGAATTGATTTCGTTTTCGAGTAAATAAAATTAGGCGAATTACTTTTCAACGAAAACTAATAGTTTCTTTTTTAATTTAAAAATGCAGTACTTTGCTACAATTTTTTTAAAGAAAGAGACTTAATAATTAAAAACTACTTACTTTTAGTGATATTTTAATAATGATAAAAGCTTCTAAAGGTAATTATTTGCGATACCTAAAAAGCAAATTTCAATTGACATTATCAAGGCAAATAAAGTTTACTGAAGTTGACGAAAATAGTTTTAGCTCTTTTCTTAATAAAATATCATGGAAGATAATGTAATGGGTTTTATTAAATTGACTGACTAGTTATTTATAGATGCATATTCATATAACGTATTAGGATATTGTGTTACTTTGTATATTCACCTAATTTATTACAATATATTATTTTTTTTCGAAAACTTTATGCATTTTATACCATTCTTCTTTGTTGCAAATTTAAATTTAAGAAATCTGATATAATTAAGTACAAATGTGCTTTCCTAATGCAAACTTTGAATTGCAAAAGACGTACAGGCACGGTACTCAAGAACTCGAACAAGTAGTGCCTTCCGTTTACTTTAGACGAGCCTTTGTGCATTACTAACGTGTACTCAAAAGTTGCATAAAATCAAATGGGTAAATACGACCGCCTAAAATGTAATAACGAAGTAGACGGAAAATATCTAGAAATCATTTGAAGAGGTGGTTGGGAAGATAGGAGCTACCGTGTATACACTTTAAATCCCTAGAAATATATACAAAATGACAAACATGAAATTGTTTTACTCTATACGAAAATTATACAGGATGTTTTATTAAAAACTTCAAATATAGTTTATGTGAAACTCAAATATTTCTAGAAAAAGTTAAGAAGTCTGTCGATTTTAGTATTGCGAGGACGTAATTTCAAATTTAAAAGTTACCGCTAAATTAGTCCACAAAAGTTTTAAATAACTCATTTAAAGTTGCTAGAAATTTAAATTTGACAATATTATTTAAGCTAAAATCATTAAAGCACCTTTTCCTACAAATAGTAATCGAAAAATCCAATTGAAGATAATTCTATTTTTAGAATACTTTCAGTTTCAAAATTTTTATAAAATACTATCCTATGATTTTTTAAATAATCTTAAGTGGGTTTCAACCTATAGCTGGTAAAATGAAACATTGAATCAAGTATTTTTTTCCTTTAAAGGCTATTTTCTTACAAAAATTTCTTAAAACTTCATGACCACTATTAAAAAAAAATATTTTTTCAAAAATCACTTGCAAATAATCTCAAAAAAAATAAGTGTAAATTTGGGCCCAATAATTCACTCATGTTATTATTTTAACAAAAATTAATTTTTACAAAAAAACTCAATGTTGAACAAATACTGTTTGATTATTTTAAAGTATGTGATAAAATTATAATTTATTAATCCCTAACCAGAAGATCCCAGATTTTGTTTTAGATCGGCAACAATTTTATTTTTTTTTTCCTGTCAAACAATCATTTATATTAAAAAGGCTCCTGGAGATGTTTGGGAAAACAAACTTTTCGTATTTGAGGTAGATACTTCCTGCTAATTTCTCAAAATTTCTTTATTAGAAACATTTTCGGGGACTCGTTTATTTTCCGGACCATAACCAAAATTTACCTCAAAAACTTGACTATATTTATAGCGATTGACTCGGTCCGTATTAGTTTCCGAAATAAACATGTCGGATTGGATTCGTCAATCCAATTCAATCCGACGCGACATGTTAATTTCGGAAAAATATGCGGATTGAGTCAATCGAGTTGCTTACACGAATTTATAACTATAATACGATCGAAAACATTTGAAGTAAGTTTTTGCACATAATTAAAAATATGTCGTTAAAATGACGTTTTAATGATCTTAAAAATCTTTATGCGAGAACTCAAACACCGCATTAAAATTCATATAAAATCTTAATATTTATCCTTACTGAATTAATTTAAAAATTGTTGACCTAATTTTCGAGGGTTTCATCAAGTATAAAACTTTGTTTGATTTTAAGAGAATATAATTAGGTTATGTCGTTAAAACAGTGCTGATTTAAGTAGTGGTATATCTGGTGGAAACCAGAGGCCCCATTGCCCCAAAAAACTGAATCGTAATCAAACGATCTATAGAAAGTTAGTAAACTGTTTAAAAATTAATAAATAAACTATAGAAAATACTTAATATGATCTCTATAAAATTAATATTTGATCTGTAAAAAATCAGTTTATGATCTATATAAAACGATCTACGAAAAATTGATAAATTTAAAACGAATACCTAAAAGGACCACTTTTTCTTTTTTTTTTACTTATGCATATGTGATGTACAAAAGAGTGTTTTTTGCAAAATTTACAAATATTTTTTCAATTGATTATTTCTAGAGATGAAAAATTATTCTCATAAATCAAAAATTAGTGCTATATTAGATGAAAAGCATTATATTTGTAGGTCATTTATTATGGCTACATAATCAAAAAATTTTCGTATAAATAAAACTTTTTTCTTTATATCAAGATTTTTATAGATCAAAAATATTATATTTGTGGCTCATTTATAATAACCATAGAACAAAATTTACTTTTATAGATCCAAATTTATTTTTGTAGACCAAAAATTAATTCAATCGATCAACAATTATTCCTATACATTAATGAAATTTTGTAATAATTTTTTAATTACTTTTTGACTGTTTTATGTGTTCATCTTTTACACCATTTACAAAAGTCGAGAATTGGCCAATTTTTTACCAATTCAGCATTCAGTATTTGAATGCACGTATCCAAAATTTCATTACATAATCTTTACTGCTTTGGCTGTAATAAAAATAAGATATATTTTAAAAAATCAATTTTGGAGGCTTGGAGATTTGGATATAGATAAATAGTTATATCAACTTATTTTTAGGTGTACTATCACTATCTAATCGTTATCGGTCGGACACCCTGTATATGTTGCGCCGAATATTTGTAATTGCCAAGTACATGAAATCAGCAATCAAACAGTTTCTAAACGCCCATTTCATGAAATAAGCAAAACAGAAGTCTTCTTAAAAATAAAAGTAAATTGCCCGCAAGTGCTGCAGCATAAAATAATTTTCTTTTGTACAACTAACGAAGAATGCATCACTATTAGTTTGAAATCATAGGTACATGCTGGTACATTATAAGAAAATAAAAATGTGTCTTTTAAAAATGAAGTTACTTTTATTAAGTAAAATAAAACAATATATTTTTTAATTAAATAAAACTATTATTATAAACTTAAAGACATTACATAAATTCTTGCAAGTTCTTCCAGAATGACATGCTGAATTACATAGGACATTATTTTTGAAACATTTTCATCTATTCGACTGAAGTATTTTGGTACAATTACATCTCTTATACCCTTGCTCAGAACCTTTACGTACAAGAGTTCTATACCATTATCGGATTGCAATACTCTAGGTGCTCCAAAATCCACAAAAATTGTTAGTACTTCTTTGATCACATCAACAGCTCTTTTAGAAGTAAGCGGTCTAAATTTAGTTAAATGTTCTTTGTAATGTAAAATAAATTTATATGATCCATCAGGCAAGTTTTGATATTGAATTAAATCTATTTGTCCACAAGCAGTATGCAAGTCACGTATTATATTCCATGCCTTCTGTTTAGTAGTCATTATTTTTTTATCCTTAATTTTGCATACCTTTGTTATTCCAGCTAAATTGAATAACATAAAAATACTTTTTAAATGATAATACTGCCGGTTTTTCTCCACAAACTGATTTTTATTTATTGCCTCCAAAGTAGTTATCACATGATTTTCATATTCCTCATCCCATTGACTACTTTTGTTTATTTGATCCATTTTACTCTTTGTTTAATAATACCAAAACACCAAAACAAAACTACTTACTTAGAATTAATATCCTCATAACCGACATAACCGTAATCATTTAATATTTTAAACATTGCCGATTTCATGTATTCGGCAAATTCATGTATGCTTATTTCACGTATTAGGCAATATTTTGCCTATTACATGAAATAATCATTTCTCCTGCCTGTTTCACGAATTCGGCAAAAACTGGGATTTATAAAAAATTTCTTGTTTTTACAAAAATTTTAATGCCATTTTCATTTCATCCTATCTCCAGGATTATTTGTAATCTAAAAAAATCATTTAATGAGGGGATTTTAACCCGTATCGGGACATTGGAATAAAAAGTAGGCTATATGCGGTTGGAATTACTCCAGATTTATCTTGTTTTAGTACTAAATGCTGTTTTCAGATTAGTTTTAAATATGTAACATCTATTCTACGAAATTCGCATCATGATATTTTAGCAGCTTTAAAATGATTTACTATTTAATCTTTAATTTAAGACTTTTGTTGGCTAATTCATGAGTGCTCAGATTACTGATTACCCTCATGCGGTGTACCCAAGGGCGTGTTTATAGTGAGGAGATGATAAGCGTATTTCAGTTAACACCGAGCAAAGAAATCGCGTGTATTTAAATAGACGTGCTACCGTTTCATTGACAATACTATTTAATCGACATGACCTTTCATCGACACGTCCGTTCATCGACCCAACCAATTCATCGACACAGACGTTTAATCGACATTACCTTTTCATTGACAAGGACGTTTCATCGACACTGCTTTCTCATCGACATAGACGATTCATCGACAGTACCTTTTCATTGACAATGGTTTCATCGACAAACCCTTTCTTCGACAAGGACGTTCCATCGACACTACTCTTTCATCGACACAAGGTTTATCAATGAATTGGCCATTTCGATGAAACGTTCGTATCGATGAAACGGACGACAGATGAAATTGCATTCGAAGAAAGTGTATTGACGATAAAACGGTATCAACCATTTAAATGGAAGAGGGTATAGTGGAGTACTCCTCACTATAACCTCGGAGGCTTGATTAAGAATAAAAAATGAACTTGTTAACTTTTTTAAGTAATAATTGGCTTTCAAATAGAGTATATTTTAAGTTTTTGAAAAAAAAGACCCTGTGTAATAATTGTGTATATTTTTTGTGAGTAATTTTTGTTTACGTGTTTCAGTACTACACACCAGCGAATCAAATAGGCGGTGCGAATGAGCCAGATCAACCACACAGCAACACTCATACACAAGTGTAAATCATCTGCATATCTTTTTAATTGTATGTAAAATTTTTACCTATTAAATAAACATTGTAGACATAAAAAGACTTTTGTCATGTTAGAACGTGTTCTATTAATAATAATAACTGTTTGTTGTAAGTTTTAAATTTATTAAATACAACCCTTCCCCTGGTACATTCGAATTTTCAGAGCACTTTGTTGTTATGCTGTGCTATTAATATAATGCATAAAAGGACGCCGCTTGGTCAGGCTCGCACATACTTCAAAGGATCACGCCTATTCTCATCCCCTCATTTAGACATATTATTAAAAAATCAATATTCATATAAAACATATATGTGTGAGATATATTTAGATTTAAAGTCAAGCTATAAATAAACACAGGTGTTTATAGGATTTCAAATTTTCATCGGCTCATCAGATTAGTTGAGTTTTTTTTTTTAATTAAATTGCATCAAATAGTAAAATATTTTAGTGGTGATTATATTTAGGGGCAATATTTTTAAATGAGCTTTCGTGTATTGAGTAAAGGTTTATAATGCGATTGTAATGGCAGGTTGCATATTGAAGGTCTCGACTGCACGATATATGCTTCTGGTACGAAGGTTGCGTGGGTCTGAACGATATTATCGGGATCAGTGTCCATGAATAAGGTACAACATTTTCTACCCTAGGTATATTAATATGAAATGGTTTAGTTGGGTATTGTATTTTTAAGCAGCGATTATTAAAATTGAAGTGGATGATTGAGAGGATAAATGTTTGCATTGTTTAGCGGAAATATTACCATAAGCAAGATTTTTCGAGTGGTAATCGGTTCGATGGGGTCAAGTATTCTCGAACTGTAGTAGTATCTGTCGGTGGTAAAGAGGTTTCGCTACGTGTTGAACGCTCCTTTTCCGGGCGCATAATTGAAGTAATCAGTAAAAGACATGCGATTAATGTAGCAAGCAGGTATCGGTGTTGACTGGAATTACGTCACACGACACACGACGAGAGTAATAACAAGAGTCGTGGCAGGCGGTATTGATTGGGTAGGTGCTAGCAGTTCCAGGATCGCGCGGCTGCGTCCCAAATGTAGGCCAAGTTATGCGATGACGTCGTCGAACCCACCCTTAGGTCAGGGTAAACACACACAGGGCGAGTACGTCTGTTCCCAAACAGACGCAGATGCGATTATTTCGCACAGTTTACCCACCATGCGCAATGCAAGTCGAGCTAGCTGGGCCCAGAGACCACTCCTAGTGTCGGTGTTGGATGTGACACACCACCAGAACAGCGAGTGATCTGTGCCGCTATGACGAGGTGTACGAGAAAGGGACACGTGTAGCTGCCCCAGGCTATGGGGCCCAGCCGGGTGGTATGGCCAGCCGTGCTGCTGGTCCTCGCCCTTCCTTGGGCAAGAGCTGGGTAAGTTCCTTCCAAACTCCACAAAACAACAACACCCACCCAAAATTTGCTTGACCCCATCTATACTACCCGGATATCTTCACTTCCTACATATCCACCTAAATTACATGAAGAGAAAATCATAAAAAGCCCCAAGTAATCAGCAACTTTGACCTGAAAGAAACCTTGACAATAAAGTACACCCATTAAATATTTATTTGTCATTCCTTTTTTACATCACACACTATCTAAATTATCTTTATATAGAACAGCTCTCGGTTCTATTTAAGGAAACTTGAAAAATTCAAATGATGTGTGGGTATATTTTGACTCCAAATACTTTTCGATTGAATACTTAGTCTACCTTTTGAAATAACCAATCAAATTATCGAGTATGTTATTATAAGAACAAAGGAGTGGTTTTTGTTGATTAAGTATTTGGAGGAAGCAAGTCAAAATTTGTGTGTAGGTACTAGATTAGTTTGTGGTTTTTGAATTGATGTTTGTTTTAGGCCATCAACCGGAGGTGGCAGCTTCTTGGGCGATGTCAACATATCCGCCATTCTGGACTCTTTCAGTGTCAGTTACGACAAAAGAGTAAGACCCAATTATGGAGGTGAGTCTTTTAATTGATTCGTAAAGATGCTTTGCTTAAGTAGCGTTCTGAATGGAAGGTGGTGATGGGGATGGGGATGGTGATGGGGATATGAAAGAAAAAATGGAAAAGGTGGTGGATCGGATGACATGTTTCGGTCTTGGTAGATCCTTCACCATCCACCAACGCCTATTACCACCGTCCATCAGTTGCTCGGGTCGCGCAGTAAGGGTGGGGCTGTAGATCGATGGATGGGTGGATTGCCTAGCGACGCGCAACGCAGCATCTCTCTCTCCAGACCGCCATTCTGCTCTAGGCCGCCGACCGGGCGCTGGCGGGTAGGGCTACTCATGAGGTCCTCGGAAGATCTCGTGTTTATAGCCCGGGGCATTACTACCACTTATAAGACGTGGTGACGTACTTTCAGGTCCGCCCGTGGAGGTGGGAGTCACCATGTACGTGTTGAGTATCAGCTCTCTGTCTGAAGTGAAAATGGTATTCTTATTATAATAATCCCAGAGCCTTTTATCATAAACAAACTCATATAGAATAAAGAATCGCACGCCCGCACCCGGACCCGCTCCCTATCTTGCGCGCTGGCACTTGGCGGCCTGGGGGTAGCGGGTTTAATGGTACCTTAAGATGTGGTGTTATTCGCTTGCAGGCCCGCCTGTGGTGGTGGGAGTCACAATGTACGTGCTGAGTATCAGCTCGCTGTCCGAAGTCCAAATGGTATATCGGGCTAGTTGGTTATTGTTGTGTGCCCCCGTCATTCCCGCCCCGCAGGCTCCCTTGTTTATGTACCATACCGAAAGAAATTGTGACATGTACTCACTCAATTCACACGAGAACACGTAAACAAGGGGGGAAATACAGGCGGGCAGGCCAAGGGCACGCATTTTGATTTGGTTTTCATGTCGCGACATTTGCGGTTACAGGCCCCCCTGTGGAGGTGGGAGTCACCATGTACGTGCTCAGTATCAGCTCCGTCTCCGAGGTTCTCATGGTACATAAACCAAGTATTAATTACATAAACGTCTACATATACGTGTTGTGACTGATACTTGTTTATATAAATATGTATTTACACCTTTAAAACTTTATACATACATTAGATCCGGCGGACGAGATCCCGGCCGGACTGATATGAATGTGTGTATTGTGTGTATGTCGCAGTCTTGAATACTTGGACTGTGTGCATGGCCTCTTCAGTCTGTGCTGGCTTTGTATATTGAAACATTAAATATTTAAACCGCGTTCGGTCGCGATCTAAACTCTTTGATGTGAAGGGGCCACATCCCGGTGGAGTTTTGACATCTCCATCGCAGGATGTAAGCCGACGGGCTTAAGACCCCGATGGAAACCAAATCAAGGTTTAAGGTCACTGCAGGACGTGACCCTGGCCTGCCTGCCCCCTTCCGCCAGCTCTGTCGAGCGCGCGAACCCACGTCCCGCCAAAACCCCTACTTTCCCTTTGTACATCTCCTTTGTCCCGCACAGTGCACCCGGAATCTGGCAGATAAGTAAATGTCTGAGTGTCAGCATGTTGCATGTGCCTTACAATCCCACAATACAAAATCCCCAAACCCCCAAATTCCCCCATTCATCATAATAATTACATTTTAGTCATCATCTAATAGTTTTATAGATTTGTAAATGCTAGAAATATTTATACTAATAATTATACCAAAGTTATTATAGACCAATAGACGCACTGCGTCTATGGCATAGCGCCAAATGTAGCCGTAGCTTCTTTCATACATCATTATACTAATATTAATAACAAAATAATTGACCAATTTTGCATGTAAGACAATTCAGCTACTCTTACATCCGCATGCGGCTCTGCATGGCTTGTTTGTTTCATGTAACAACTTTCGACAAATATCACTTTTTTTTTTACAAATTTGTCGCAAGTCGTCAAAGCCTCATTTAGTTCTCTCACCCAAACCTTAAACCTTTACTAATCTCTCTCTACTCCCCTAGGACTTCACACTGGATTTTTACTTCCGACAATTTTGGACGGATCCACGTCTGGCCTTTCGAAAGAGACCCGGTGTGGAGACGCTATCAGTAGGCTCCGAATTTATCAAAAACATCTGGGTCCCTGACACATTTTTTGTAAATGAAAAACAGTCGTACTTCCATATTGCAACCACATCAAACGAGTTCATCAGAATACATCACTCTGGATCGATTACTAGAAGTATTCGGTAAGATTAAACCACGGCCTACAGGGTGTTTCAGCGCTGCGAGAAACTAACATTACTCTAAAAAAGAACCATTTAAAAAAAATCAATTTTCTAAAACAAATGACAAATTTGGGTTAAAATTTTGACTATCATGTCAAATTTCAATTTGTGATAAGCTTTCATCACTGTGCTTCATGAAACGTAAATTGATCAATTATATACCTTGTATATTTTAATCAATCAATGGCATTTTTTACTAGCTTTCTATTGATATAATGTTTGTACGGTCACATGTTAATGGTTTCAGAAATATTAATATCCACATAGGGAAACATTGAAAAATCTGTCTATTTCTGGCCTGTCTTTGGTGTGTTACCATAAAGATCGTAATCAAAAAAATAGCGTAATATTACAAAATTGTTAAACTAAAGTAAGGATTAAATGATCAAAATTATTGGATTTATTTAAAATAAAAATTATAATAGATGTTCAAAAATCTGTCCATTTTACTCATGACAAATATTAAGTGCGAGTGAACGTCTGCCATTATTGAGAATATCCGGTGTGATGGATTGAAATGGTCGTCTTGTTCGATCTTTCATGTAATCAGATGTTGTGGGTTGATTCTGTACACTAAATAATTTACATGACCCCAAAGAAAAAAATTGAACCCTGATAGATTCGCAAGATTTAGCCTGTCGATTTGCAGGCCTATTTCTGCCAATTCAATGTCAATTTTATTTTAATATTTTCTAACAATCCGATAAAAGTACACGGTGGCTTCATCTTGCTGAAAACACATGTATCTTCTTCTCACTAAATCAACATTTTCCAAAAATAATGGTAGTGAATCTCTTAAAAACTCGAAAAACATCTCCCCAGTTCCCTCAAAAAAGTGATGTCCAATAACATGGTTACCTATACCCAAACATTTAAGGACCATTTATTTTGATAAACCCAGTGCGGGTTTTTTAGCATAATATTGTATATTATGCCCGTTGACAGGTCCATTGTTTTTGAAGATAGCTTCGATACTAAATAAAATTTTGATTATTAAATTTACATCCACAGTCATAATGTATTGTATCAAAACAGAAAATTCCACTATCTTCTCGATGTCATTACCATACAGTATACAGTGTCTGGTGCAATTCAATTTGATATGGATCAAACCGATGTTTTTTTTTATAATGCGGTTGACTGAAGATTTTGAAACATAAGTCTGGGAAGATATTTATCTTGTACTAATCGACGGATTTACTTCAAACATCAATAAAACATCCTAATCAGAATTGGGACTAATAGTTACGTATACCTGGCCTTTGGATAACTTACTTTATAAATTCTGATAGCCAGAAGAAGATTTCTTTCAGCTTTGCCCAGCGCATACACCATATTTGCCATTTCTTCTTTAGAAAAGTACAGAAAAGTTCGTAAAAACTAAATTCAACAAAATTAAGTTTTCCTTTGGTAACATCAGTTGTCAAATTATCAAAGCAAACTGAGACCTGGAAAACAAAAATTGATAATTGTGAGTTCGGATATTGTTAGTAAAACAATCGATTGATGTTAAAATATGCATTTGAAAATTATGTTTAATTGGGAACTTTTCGTTTCATGAGGCACCCTTCTAAAAGCTCATCACAAATTTAAATTTAATATGATAGCTGCAAACTGGACGATATTGATAATTTTGAAATTGGTTAACCCAAAAGTGTCATTTCTTTTAGAGCAGTGATTTTTCAAAAATGGATCTTTTTTGAATATCAGCAAAACGAGTGAATTCAAAAATGTCATAATATACTGGGTGTTGCATTTAAAAAAAAGAAACTTTGTTCCGCCATCTTAGAATGGAGACCCGATATAATATTAAAATATTTTAAGAGTGTGTCGATTTTCATTTTAGAATAATGTTACTTTCTTGCAGCGCTGGGATACCCTGTATATTTACAAATGTATAATTGACGTTTTTAACAGATTAACTATTACTGCATCCTGTCCCATGAACTTACAATATTTCCCCATGGACAGGCAGCTCTGCCACATAGAAATAGAAAGTTGTAAGTATTCTTCTTAAATATATAACATGATGAGTGATAACAAATTTATACATGTATATTAAATTTTACTAACAATAACTGATAATTTTAAGTGGACATCAAAAGATACCTGTGTTCGTGCTTTTGTGCAATGATTCAAGCAACTCTATTATGTGCCTATTTATACATACAATCAACGAAAACCCAATATTATTCTATATTTAATACTTATATTGCACCATTATATACGTGTACATACAATTCATGTCAACTAAATAACTTATAGCATATCGTGCATATGTACGGTCGTATCCCATTGAAAACGAAAATCCAATATTATTCTTATCATTAGTATTCCCAATAAGTTGACCGTTTCAGCCATAAATATTGGTGTTTAATGTTTTTAATAGGTATAGCCAATAACGTATATAATTGTGGAGTATAATATGCAAGCACTGTGAATTTAAAATCAGAAAAATACAAACTCTTTGAATAATAAACTTGCAAACATTTATTAAATCCTTTCCACGTAATCAAATATTGGATTATTGAATGGGTTTGTGTTTTAATAGTAGGAGAGCCGACTACACTAAAGTCACCCTAATATAACATAGATACGTTTTTTGTTGAATCTGTAGTTTTTTATGTATTCGAGAATGTGTCCACTTTTTCATGTGCTGAAACTTGACCGAAGTATTAAAAAATGGCTACGTCCTTTATCTCTTTTTTTAACTCTAAACCCGTTATACAACATAACGCCACAGTTGTACTCTTGACCGATTATGTTGTACAACGGATTTAGGGTTTAAAAAGAAATACCGGAAGTAGCCATTTTTTAATACTTACTTTCAGCACATAAAAAAGATGGGAAATTCTTGAATACATAATTCATTAAAAACATATCTATGTTATATTAGGAAGACTTTAGTGGACTCGGCTCTTGGACTATAAATGGTGTTTTTCAAAAAAATAAAATAAAATCAAGCTTGTTTGGAACACAGAGCACCTCGCACAGATAACTCTTGGTCCGTGCTGACACGCAGGCCCGACACGTCCCGTATGTGGACCGTTCGGGCCCCGCAGCCGCAATCCTTAAAGATGTTTGCGTTTTTATCCTTATGTTACTTTATCCTATGAAATGTGTGTTGTGGTTGGTTGCGGTCTCCTTCTCGAATACAGCACCCGCGGAAGGACCGATAGTGTATCGTGTCGTGAGCAACAACAGCAAAACGTCCTGCTCACCGCTACTGCACCGTACGTGGCGGCACCCGGACAAGCCGTCACCACGCCGGAATAGCGGAGTACAGAAAGACAGAGGCCGCATTTTGTGCAGCTAAAACAGATCCGGCCAGGCCCGACTCCCGGCCGGCACTCACGCATGCACAAAGCATGCTGGTTTTAGTTTTTTTTTTCATTTTAATCGGTTCTCAATTAGCCTGGTAATGCAACACCCATACCAAAATAGTAAAAGCCAGAGTTGCCAAATACAACAGATTATAATCTGTCAATTCTTTGCTTCTTTCAAGTTACACATTTTGGGCACCCCGGCTCGAACATCACACGAGCTCCAAATTCTGCACCCCTCAAACACCAAGCTCTTTAAAACCCACTAAAAATAATCAAGCCTTTGAAACATGTAACTTGAAAGCAGCACTTGTATATGCTCACACTAAAGACTTACAAACGCTTCCGGAGGTATACGTACAGTATTCTCCCACCACTATTCAATAGTAGAAATTGCCAGGAAATTTCTGGATGCACCTTCTGAAAAGATTACATTAGAGTGGTGGGTAATTGGAATAAATTTGGATACCAAATAAAAGAAAACTTTTATGATACGGCACATTTGGACGCTGACCATTTTCATTACTGAAAACGGTAGGCATATTTGGACGTTAACATAATTATGGGTTTTATATCTGCTACCAAGCCTTAATAAGCGTCCAATTCTGCCCTCAATTCAAGATAAGGATGGCATGATTTTTCGGAAATGCATAAAGTAGCGTCCAAATCTACTCCAACCTTACAGAAACAGATTTCCGTCTTAACGGACATACTTAAGATGTAACAAATATTGAGGATGGTTCCATTAATATGTAATTATTTTGACAAATTTGTGCTTAATTTTATTCAAGCTCTGTTGAAGCCGAATTGTGTCCGTTAAGCCGATTATTTATTTGCCTACGTTGTACCTTTTATTCATAGAATATTTGTGATTCAAATTAATTAAAAATAGGTAACCACTTTTAATATGACGTCAGTTGTAGGTCAACGCCCAGCGGCATAACCTCCTTAACAACTCACCTACTTATGACGTCATTCCTTTAGTTCCGCACCAGCAGCAAGAGTGAAATCGCTTTGCTTGAATCGCCCATTGTATTACTAAAAGTACTAAAGTGTTAGCTTATGTTTAGTTAAATTAATATACAGATTGTTCGTGAAAGTTCAAATTTCAGGATTAAAAAGTATATCACATTTTATCTTGTTTACGAGCGTTTTGAATTTTATGTTTTAAGTTATCGATTTTTGTAAAACATTGATACTTGGTACACTAGAAAGCTAATCCCAGTACTTTTCAATTAGTAACAAAAGTAATACAGAAACCTTTACCAAAATATTGAAAAAAAATCTCAAAGAAAACAATTAAGTTTTTATCATTTTTTCTATTATTTCTGAAAAAAATCCCAATTTTCTAAAACCACCGGAAATCATGAAAATTTTGATCTCCACGTTCATTTCTTCACTTGCCAAAGCACCAAAAATTAAAATTACATTATAATACATTTGTTGTATTTTTATTTAAAAATTATTGAAAAAATATCCAAAAAAATGATAAAAACAGTTAATTTTGAGAATGTTTAGGTACGTGAAGGAGAAGAACTAGGAACTTCATCTCTCTTCATTTGTAGGGATAATAAAGTAGGTTTAGAAGACAAAAAAATTAGCTTTTTTCAAAATATTCAAAAATCTGAAGATAAAAGAAACTCTTTATTATAATTGAAGAGCGTGGTTTTGGGTTTATGGTGATATTTTTTTCAAATCTCAAACAAACATGGCTGACCTAAAATTAAAAACGCTGGATCTCCAAAACTAAAAATATACATCCCTACTTTTCTACTTTTTTGACAATGAAATATTTTCGTACCCTGAAGATTGTATCATTCACGTACGAATTAATGTTATTTATAACAAAATTGAAAGAAGTATTTTACAGTTCTATCCACGCCCCATTCAAAATTCGTGGTTGCGGTTGGTTGGTGGGAAAAAAAGCACGGGCTATTAACTATCAAAACTGCTTGTTCATTTTTGGACTTTCAAAATTGTCTAAAATTTTCTTAAAATGCTATACAAATTTTGATTTTTTTCTAGTACGAAATACTTAAAAAATATTCTAGATTTTTTTTGCTTTTTACTGACTTCCATGATTTAGAATTCGCGTTCAGATTTTGACATTCCAACGAAACCCCTCAGAAAAAAGCGACCAATATAAGATTATTTGCCAACACAACACCAACAAAAAATTAGGTTAGGTTAGTTTTTTTTTGAATTTCGAAAATTTTAAAATTATTTTAATTTTTCCAAGATTACCTAAAATTATGCTCAAAAATTTATTATTTCCCTAAAACCTAAACCATTGGCTTATCAAAACGATTATAAATTATAATTTATAGAGTCGAGTGGCCTATTAAAAAATTTTACGAAAAATTTTACCTCATTAGGCCCAGTTTAATTACCAACATTTAACCTATTCTAACCAAAAAAATAAAATAAACCTGGTCAATATTTATGAAATTTGGTTTAAAATTCCTCTACTCTACCTTTTTCTTTTATATATATTTGGGCACACCAGGATTTTTACGTTTTAAATACAAAAACGAAACCTTTGCAAAATATTTTTACTTAAAGGAGTTATGAGTAAAAAAAAATAAAAATCTACTAACACACGGTTTCTTTCAGTGTCCTCTATTTTATAAAAAGGGGCCCAAAAGTAATAAAATTCGTGCAAATCCAGATCTACTTTGCTGAAAATTTATGCTTTTTATTATGAAAAACTTTAGTGAAACAGTTTAAATCTACCATTTCTTGATGTAGCAATAGTATCAAAATAATTTACATATTTTTGGAGTTATTATAAAGACAAATGTGTCTACTTTTATTCGAGCACCTTATATAACTCTGCCTCTGGGTTTTATGTGATATTGGCATAAGTCTCTTAAAGTTATTTGCTAGGAGGAATAGTGAATATAATACCAAGTATAAGATCAGTGTAATATAAAATTTAATAAAAAGCGAAAATTCAAAGTGGAAAATGGAGCATATTTATGATCCATTGTGAATTAAATAATGCCTTTTTACAAAATTGGTAAGAGGATTACATGTTCGATGCACCCAATAAAATGTTGTTGTCAATAAAGTAGCATTAAAAACAATCCCAAACTATAGTACATTAAAAGAACTATAAGTCTACATTTTAAATCGTTCGACATTGTTTCGTTGCTTTTACTAAAATGAAAAGCTTATCGCAGTTTATTACACGTTGCATATCAATAAATATAGAGAAACTTTTAAAGTTTTATTGAGAGCAATTCAACTTCATGTTGAAAAGTTTGATAAATACCACTCTATCCGGAATATTTTTCAACCGTAACTTTATGTACAAATTAAAACCAGGTATTTATTTTTTATATAATAATTTCACAAATAATGCGTGAATGAATGAAAGAATTATATTGGGTTTTTAGTAGTTTTAGTTAAAATATGGTCGTATGTTACCGGAATCGGAAATAACATGACACTAAGGAAATATTATTGCTCAAGGTTAGTTGCTTTGTTTTCTTTCCATTTGAAAAGTTCCCGGTACAAAATTTTTATCCATTTTTAAGAGGAACGAAAAATTGAATGTAAATAATGTACTTCCGACACTCTGCTAAAAATTGGGATAAAAGAAAGTTATATTGCCAAATTATTTTTGTATCCGATACTTCATTGTGAAGAGAAGGATGAATATTATCCTTGAACATTTTTTATAAAGCGTTTGAGAATTTTAACGTTGACTTTACGTATTAGAATTACAAAATATGCCAAAATCACAATAAATAAATAAAGCCAAAATATATTAACTAAAAATCTATTTAGTAAATAGTTGTTTCTAATGTTATACAGCAATTATACTTCAAATTTAAAAATTGTACACCAAAGTTTTGGCAATAAATACAACCCCTCTTCTCTAAAATGATGATCCAGATATTTTTTAACATCAATAATTTTATCTGGTGAGAAGTCAAAAAAAATATGAAATTAATAAACTTTTAAAATGAAGCTTTTTATTCAAAGAAAAAGCTAAAATTTATAATTATTTGAAATTCTGAAAATGCCTTTAGAAATAATACCCACGTTTAAATAGTTTAAACTCTAAAGGGCTTCTTTAAATTAATGCAAATTTTAGACTTGTTAGGGTATAAGAAAAGAGGGTGAATTCGGGCCATAAAAATAGTATCCTTAATTTCGGGGCAGAGTACCGACAAACTAAAAGACCACTGAATTTGACCAAAACGAATCCCAAAACAAAACATAATGGTAAAAAATAATCAAAGAAATCGTCAGAACTCTCCTAAATAAAGAAAAACTATTTTCAGGAGCAGGTATATTTTTTAATTTATTTATATGTTAAAATTTAGTAATATGTTAAAGGAGTTTCCAAGGACCAAAGACATTATCCAAATTGGTTTAGTTAATTGAATTTAAGTTTGGATGTTCCTGCATTAAAAACGTCATATTTTGAACTGTAAATTGGTTATATCCCATTTTATGTAAAATTTAACTTAGGATAGTGCTGCATTAGACCGAAGCACAGTGGGAAAAAAGCCCGAAAACGTGGCTTAAACTACCTTTTGTTTTTCAATTTTTATGAAAATGGCAGATCCAAAATGGCCGACATACTGACTTTGAGCACTATAAACCATTTTTAAATAAAAAATGTCGACCATTTTGGATCTGCCATTTTGTTTTTTTTTTTTTTAGAAAAAAATGTCAAATTCGAAAATAGCGACCCTAAAACCCCGCACATACTGATTTTCAGCACTATAAATCATTTTTTAATAAAAAAATGTCGGCCATTTTGGATCCGTCGTTTTGTTTTTTTAGAAAAAAATGTCAAATTCGAAATCAGTGACCTTGAAAAACAAAAAGTAGTTTTGGCCACGTTTTCGGGCATTTTTCCTTCTGTGCGACGCCGACGCGACAATGAAATATTGATTTGATAATTTGAGTAAAGGATCATATTGTTATTTTTTCAATCTATAACATCCCAGGTTTATGAACGATTTGTGACATAAGCTATGGAGTGGTCTAGCACTTTTTATTCAATGATTTTTTCAGTAATCAGTTGGCAAGAATGTGTTCGTAATATTTTAATGTTAAGGTATTTTCGGTTTGGCAGAGATAAATTGAAACCAACATAATTTCTTAAATCCGAAAACCCGGTATATATTTACAAAAATCAATGAAACATACTAAACTACTGTTTTTCACCAAATTGCACTTTCGGAGAAACAATGATGCAAGTGCAAATTTTGATTTTTTTTCCTAAATATTGTAAAATGTATCAAAAATGATAGCTTTTTCGAATGGAATCATCAGATTGTAAGACGAAGGTGCGGCCTTGTAGATTCCAAAATTTTCATATCACCATTATTAAGAAGATCAATGACACACAGAAATGTTGTCACAAGAAAGTCACCTTTTCAGCTGCGAGCAACGTTCAAGCAAGTGCTTGTCGCTTAAAAATCACGTGTTTATCTGCTTTGTTGGGAAATAACAAAGTCCATCCCATGGAAGTGTTACTGATATTGGGAGGTCTATCAGAAACCTCCTGCTAACTTCGCAGGGATTGCAGCGGGCATATCCTCGAACCACACGACACGATGTCGTATGCGATTTTCATCGTTCTATCCTCGTGTCGAGTGATTCGAGTATACCTCCCAGGAATTGTAAACCTGTATAGTACTCGTTCAAAGTACCGTGATTGCGTGCGATAGATATCTTGATCGTTTCGCGACTATTGTTACCATTATACGTTCACCTGTGAGGATAACTAAAATGATTTTAGAGTTGTTAGACGAAGACGGAATTTAAATCAACATCTTTATTTGTGCCAGAATTCTTGCTGAAAACTGCCTTTTTCGTGACATGGACTGTATACCCATTTTTTTTGTTTTTTCCGGTAGACTTGTTGAGATAAAATTTTGAAATTTATGGTATTGCAGAATGGATCGATACATTTAAAAAACACGATATCCAGTCCAAAATATCTCTTGAACTTTACTATATTTGAAGAATATATTGTATGATGAAGATTTTTATTATAAAAATGAAGAAAAATCCTTTTAAGTTACAAATTGTGAAATAATGTGCTTTGAAGTAAATACCTTTTGTAATAATTTTGTAAAGCAAAGTTTTAAATAAACAAAACATTTCTAAACTACTGTAAGGTGGTTTATTGAAAGAGGCAATCATGAAAAACAAGTTAAAGTAGTTGAGAATATTTTTATGACGGTTTAAATTAAGGTTGAGTTGTTACTCGCGTTTATCGCCATTTGTCGACGTTAACTAGACGAACAAAACTAACCGGCATTAAAACTATGAATAATCAGAGATTTTCCGGAATGAGTTAGTCGTAAAAAGGCAACTCTGGTTTATATTGCTTGAATTTAAGGAGAATTTGTAAATAAAATAAAAGAATGTGAAAATGCTTTGCATGTAAAACATCCACAATAGACCATACATAATCCATATGTAAGCTTTGCACGTGCTTGTGCTTCCATTATCTTGAGTTGTGTTTATATTTCTGTTTTTCAGATTTGTAATAAACCTATGATCTACATAAATACATTTTCATATTACAAGTAGTGGTTTTCATGTAGTAGTTGGTTAAGGGTCAAGCTGGCTTTGCCTAGTATTTTGGTTCGGAATATTGATCAGCAAGATTCCGAATTCTGGGGTCTAATACAGCTTGTCACTTCGCTGGCGTAGTTGGTATCATTTACATCACGAGGCCCCATAAGTATACGCAAAATTCGTTGGTGTATGAATGTCCTTTTGGCGATACACGCGATAGGTAATCTCTTATCGATAATGATGATCAAGTGTACTTTTGGGGCCACGCTTCTTAATTCCCAGCCGAGCTGTCGAATGACGTGCTTTGTCTGTTTTGGCGGCCGGGCTAGTCGGGTATACAATGCGAGATATCCGCTATAAATGGAACGCCGGTTTAAAGAGTGTCGGCATTAGCAACGAGGTGGAGCTGCCACAATTCCGGGTGCTGGGCCATAGGCAGAGGGCGACCGTAATTAACCTTACCACAGGTAACCAGACACTACACTGTTCCTATCTACGCTTCCTTTTTTTGTTTTCTTCCGTAATTTATGGTTTAGTTTATTTTGTCCCGTTTGGTTTGATACGGCTGCGGGTGTGTTATTGCCTCCGGCAAATTTTAAGCAGTTGGCACTGGCTTGTGATTGCAGTCGGTTACACCATGCGGGATATCCGCTATAAATGGAATGAGGGCCCTAACTCGGTAGGGGTGTCCAACGAGGTATCGCTACCCCAGTTTAAGGTGCTCGGGCACAGGCAGAGGGCCATGGAGATCAGCCTTACCACAGGTACCTGATCCGAGTAAACCTCTTTTAAAGTAGCCTCCATAATTTTAATTCCGACTAGTTGTATTATAGTTTCTCAATAAAAGAGCATGCCTTTTTTTGTTAATAAATTGCATGAATTTTGCTTTTTTCAATTACAAGATCCCCATAAATTCCCAGACTCGATGTAAATACTTTTTTCTAATCCAGGAAACTACTCTCGACTGGCCTGCGAAATCCAATTTGTGCGCTCTATGGGTTACTACCTCATTCAGATTTACATCCCGTCCGGCCTTATCGTCATTATTTCTTGGGTTAGCTTCTGGCTGAATCGTAACGCCACGCCTGCCAGAGTAGCTCTGGGAGTTACAACGGTGCTTACGATGACCACCTTAATGTCTTCTACGAACGCAGCGCTACCGAAAATTTCGTATGTCAAGTCGATTGACGTTTATTTAGGAACATGTTTCGTGATGGTATTTGCCAGCCTTTTAGGTAAGCAGCACGCGTCTTTGCATATTGTTTCATGAATACATCATTGAATTATTCCAGAATACGCCACCGTCGGCTACATGGCGAAACGAATACAAATGCGGAAAAATCGATTTCTTGCGATACAAAAAATAGCCGAGCAGAAGAAATTAACTGTCGATGGCCCGGATGGAGACCATGCCCCAAAACAAACAGTGAGTACTCGTCCATTTCATAATCCATTTATATTAAACGCATACAAATATATTCACAACAATCCAACCCATTTAAATTAAAAATACCACGTATTGATTAACATCTCAGTTCTGGAGCATTTAAAGAAACAGCAGAAAAACAAAAACCTAAAAACACATTATTTGAACTTTAATGATTATTCTGGGAGCAGTCAATTTGCGACATGAGCTTTTGAAGTCGAGTTTGGTAATTTTAGTCTCCTGAATACGAAACCAAAAAGTAGGAGTCTATCTCTTTTGGTTTTGTAGCTACAACATTTTGAATTTTAGGTGAGCGATTTTTGTCGAAGTCAGTACATCGATAATAATTTATCAAACGTGTCTAGAGATTAAAAAAATTATTACTAGCTCTTTCAATTGATAATAACAGTAATACAATTAACTTCCCACACTTAACAGAACGCAGCTCAGCCTACTCGGCGAAGTCAAGTATCTAGGAATCCTAATTGACAGGAAGTTGAGTTGGGCTTCCCATGTAAAGAGCAAAATAGATGCTACGGAGCACTTGTTTGGTGGCCATGAACCAGACAAAAAACACAACTGGTACAAATTACTCACGTCTAGCGACTCGCAGTAACTGTAGCCATGACATAACACATAACCCCCACCGCAGCAATGGCACTACATTTCCTCCTAAGACTGCGAAAAGTAAAACTCCTGAATGCAAGTTTTGAAGGGAGTACGCATCTAAAAATTTTGGGAGAGGCACACAAAAGTGAACCACACCTCGGGATATGGACAGACTACAAACCAGTAAAGTACATTTTTACCAGGAACTAGCGCATTGAATACACACATGAAGAAAACAGAAAACCAGATGTGAACATTTTCACTGATGGTTCCAAAAAATAAGGAGTCTTCTCACCTACTAGATCTACAAGATAGTATTAACCTCGGTGACTGCACGGGGCCAGAGAAGCAGTGGAGAAAGAACTACGGAATAAAGTAATTCGCTTGTGGACAGACAGCAGGGCAGCAATGCCAGCCTTAGGGAGACAAAAAGTCACAGAATGCCACTAAATGCTAAAAACAACACAATAGAAATCATCTGGATTAAAGGACATTCAGGAAACCAAGCCAATGAAAAGGTGGACGAGCTAGCTCGAAGGAGTGCCACCAAGCTATTAGTTGGGCCGCAGCCTTTAATACCTATAGCTAAGTCTACTATCTATGCCTTGATAAAAGAGCATGTCAACAAATGGCTAGAAACAGAAGACTGCAGATAGAGTAAGATACGAGCACCTAAAACTAAAGAGGGATTAACTCAGAAAGCTTATAGGAATATGGATCGGACACTGCCAGGTGAATAAACACCTACATAAGCTGAGAATAACCAAAGATCCCAGCTGTCGCAGATGTGAAAGAGGAGATGATACAATAGAGCACTTGCTCTGCTACTGCTCCACGCTATCTTCAATCAGAGTCTATGTTTGGGGACTGCTGGCCAAGTATGGACGACATCAGTTTGTCAAGTAGTCTATGAATGACCCCTGATGAAAAGCCAAGAATCAAAATGCCTACCGCGATTCCGTGTTCTGCCACTCGAGACATGTGGTAGAAACTAGATGGTTGTCCTGCAGATTTTACTAAAGAGGTAAGATATTTGAACCATCATTATCATCGTTGGATAGGTCGAGGTGGCCCAATTGCATATCCATCCAGATCTCCAGATCCTGATTTTTTGGGAATATGAAGAAGATTCAAAAAACTTTAAAATAACACAAGCTTAATGGAAGAAATTTCTTTCTTTGTCATTTTGTTTCCAAATTTTATCAACGACCTTATTACTGTTATTACAAATTAAAAGAGGGTGGTTTTAGCTATCTAGTGATAATCCTTTGTTGTATTGACTTTCGACAAAAATCGGTGATCTAAAATTCAAAACTGTTACTCCTAAACTTTTTTGGTCGATGAAATTGGTTCTTGTTTCTAATCCTCACGTTTGGACTGAACACCCCGTATACCGGATTTGCCAGAATTAACTTACAGAATGATTTCACACAAGTGAGTTCAGAATGGAGATAAACGAAAATTGCATTTCCATATGCTTTCATTCTTCATCTTCGACTCTCGAGATTGGTATGTACCGGTACATTATCAAAAATGATTTTTGGATTTTGAATTCCTTCAGCAGCACATTTCCCTATTAAATTTCGAAACCATACTTTGCAATCATCCGTTTTATAGGAACCACGTCCATCTATATTCATATTTCAAAGATGTAAATTCTGTTTTCGTTGAATGAAATCGTTCTGTAAAACGTAGTTTTTGAAATAAAAGCAACTGTGTTATATAATTAAAACCAAAATATTGAATATATTTTTAACGTTTTTAAATTAAAATACATTAAGAATATCGTTTTTTTATATGATCGTTTTCTATGAGAAATAACCGAGATTATCGGGGAATCTGTCTAAATGACTATGCAAAATAATGTACTTTTTAACTCATATCAGCTCCCAGTTTTTCAAAATTGGAGCTTTCTGGTTCCCACAAAAAAAATTATGACTGAAACAAAACTTGTCCATGCTTCCAATTCAAACTGGGTCATGATTTGTTAAGTAATTGTCTTTTATAATAGCACGTATTTTTAGTTTTGTTGAGTGATCTATCGGGATCGAAGCAAATTTGTGTCCGTTATGCACTAACACACATCAAACTTCGTGCTTCGATCTGGAGAAAGCCCCAGGTTCTGAATAGTCTTAACCTTTATTTGTATTGTCTAACCTTACTTCAATAACCGCATTATTGAGCTTGTGACTGGAAGATAAGTTTTGAAGAAGAAGAAGAAACTTCGTGTTGAGCTATCTACGAAGAACCAATTTTCTGGCCTATATTTTGGAATACCTATTGAACTTACAAGCTCAGTAGTATCTTTATAATATACAAGATCATTCTCCTCAGTAAAATATGAAAGACTGTCTTGATCTGTAGTTCGATAAGATGTTATTGTCACACCAAGCTGATTTCTTCGATAAATTTAAATCTCGAATTAAACTCCACTTGAGAAAATCCCTGAAGTAGACTGCACCCTTCAAATTCACTTCACTGTTGCTTTTACTTGAAGTGTGTCTAAAATTCGACAATATCAAAGGGAACGTTTAATAAGCTAAAAGAAAATATCGGTATTGGTAACTCTTTACTATATAAGATTGGTGATTTAGTCTATGTACAATTGAGAAAAATCCAAGAGCGTATTTTGAATCGGTTCATATCATTTATATTTATGGCACAAAAGTAACAATCATTAATGTGATTTCTTGGCTCACACCACTTGCTCCAAATGGAAGACCTTTCCGTTTTCCTGCGCTCCAGTACCAAACTTTATGTGGCACCCAATATTTAGCTTATTGTTGTTTCCCAAACTATATATTAATATTTCTTTAGTTGTTTTTTTACATAATATACCACATAAAGGGTCGCATTTGCCTACAATTGAACCCGATTTTGTAATACTTACAACTTACATACTATTTTGTATTACGCTTTAACATAATTTACATTCGTTTTTGATCGCTATCTTCCTCCGTAGTCCACATCTTAAATACATAAGGATCCTTTAAAATTTACTTATGTCATTTACCTTCGAATCTGCTCTGAAGTATCTCAATCTCCTTAAGCAAGGGAGGATCCTAAAGGAGTTCAACTACTTCAATTTATTGTTTAGAATCTAAAACTAACAATGTATATTCATGTATTATCCACAAACGACCTGCAGCTTTAAATTGAAAATATAAAATATTGAGCTCCATACACAATTCAGTAATGTAGGACGATGCAACCTTCTGTTCATCACCTGCAGTTGACCTAAATTTTTAACAAACACGTTCAAATTATCATCAATTTCAAATGCACTAGAAACTGATAAAATTATTAAATATTTTATATAAATTTTAGTCCTATTATTTTTTATAACCCTCAGTTTTTCTCCAACTTAAATGGGCTGCATTACTAAACCTATTGTTAATTGTTGCGTGTAGTGAGAAAATTTTAAGGGTAGCTATTTAAATCGTCAATTAAGGACTGCAGGTCGCCTCTACTTTATGTGAGTACACCCCATTAGGGTTTAATGGTTTTCAATTATCGCCGTTAGTACTAGTCAGTTTGAGTAGACTTTTCACGACATCCATCTTTTCCAAAAATCGATATGATGTTGACCGTGTTTTTTACTCTTCAGGGCTGATGAATGATGAAAAACACTAAATAGTAATTTAAAAACTTGCTTACCTTAGTTTAGTGTCTTATGATGTAAGAGACGCGGAAAAGTTTTTTGCTATTCAGTCCCCGCTGAAATCTCTGGGAAAACTATCTTCGGGAAACTAGTTTTTTTTTTCAAGTTTATTTAAATTTTCTCAATCAGAGATGAGATTCTTATATAATATATGCAATATTTCCTTATAAAAGTACTTAAACCTCCTCCATATTAATTGCTTTATTAGCATACACGATTTTTGTGGTGACCCAACAAAAACGGTCATTCGCTTCCTCCTTCTCAACCTATTCATCCATCTTACTTGATGTACATAATGGGGACGTGCTCCATTTTTTTTCAAAGCATATGGTGTCTGCCGTCAGTTGGCAAATTCTGAGTTTCGGAATATTTACCTTGGACAGGGTTTAACTTTTTGTTGCAAAAGTTGGAGATATCGCTGAGATGTTAAATTGCCTTTAGGAAAAACATGTCGATCGATGAGGCCGCACGAAGCATTAATTTTTTGTCATCTCTGGCCTTTGACCTCCTTCGGGCAATGTGGATTAATTAATGCCTGATTAAAATCTACACTTGTGGCGGTGATTATAATCCAACAAAAAAATAATATCCCACCTTACTTAATTTCAGATATTCTTTAATAAAATTCAAACCAGCTATTAAAAGATTTTCATACTTTTCCAGCAAGTTCATTTTTGTAAGAATTACACTTGACATGGTTAAATATTTTTTCTAAATCGATCGATATTTTTGATTAACGCCAAGTGGCGTACCGAAGTTTTGTGGTTATTAACACGCAACACAACAGTAAAATATTTATTTATTTATGTCACTCTTTAAAAAATACATATTTTGATCAAGCTTTACTCTCGATAAGATCAAATTTTAAATTTCTTCTTCAATTCTCACTTTAATCATAACTAAAATTTAATCCATTTTTAAATGTCCGTTTTTTCTTAGGGGAATATTTTTATTTATTATTTTTTGATACAACCAACGATATTTCATTAAAATTGCGATCATGTAGTATTTCCAAAAAAAAATCAATGGTGACAAAATAATAATCCTGCCAGCACTGTTTAAAGTTTCTAATTCTGATGTTAAGCAAATAGTAAAAAAGTACATACATATATAAAATTATTTTTCAGTACGTAACATGTAGATCAATTTTGTGATAAAATATTTGAGCACATAATCCAATTAATTTTAGCAGTTTAATTATGGAGAGGACATCAAATCTGCAATCGTATTTGATTTGAGTCAATAAAATGAATTCGTACCATTTCCTGCAAGCTACAACTAAAATCGAATGAAACCTATTTTCTCATTTAATTTTACAAGCTCGATAGGGTTTCCCAAAACTTCCACGACGATACAACATACGTAGTGTCGAGTGTCCCACTTAACATGCTTTTAACTTATTTATTCTTTAACCGACTTAAACTTACTTAGTTTTAAATGCTCACGTGTGACCACAAAACCATTAACATTTAAACAAAAAAGTACTTTATAATTTCTATCGAATTGATTCTGAATTTCGAGGAATTTAATTGGTAAATATTGATTTTTTCTAATTGTACCTGAGTCGCCGTTGATTCCATAATAAATCTTCCTTGGACAGCAGAATGGTCTTTCCTGGAGTTAAAAACGTTTGCTTCAACTGATCTTGCAAAGCTTCTTTTTGGAATTTACCAAATATTGTCTTGTTTGTTGACTCAAAAATTTAACAAAATCCTCCAGATGAATTATCTACCAATTATAGAGTTTTTCTCGCTATTTCACATTTTCAACGAGTATTGGATGTAATTTAATTTCAAGGTGTGGCGTTTTTAAAAAAAAAAATACTTTTAAAATGGGTTAAACTCGAAAGGGTTTACAATTAAAAGTACAATTTTCTTCTAGCACACCTGTATCTTCTTCTTCTTAAGTTGAAAAAAAGCCATCAAAACAGAAGTTAGAAAGGCTGATGCGGAATTTTGATAAAACGACTATAGCAGTACATTGCAGAAAACGGACTGATATCATTTTCAAAATATAATTTCACTTTTTCAGTGATAAATAGTAACATCTAAGCTTTAATTTTTCGTAATTAAATTTTTTTAAGTTAAAAAACGCCCTTCCATTCTGCCCCACCCTGTATAATGATCTCGAGACTGACCTGGACACCTAAGTCTAAACTAAAGAGTGATTTTACCAATATCGATATTAGTTTAGTCTCAAATGTACAAATTTGTATTTCTTCTTTATCTCTCAAAAAGTTAGTTTAAGGACAAAAGTATTTAGAGAGACAGAGGTCCCTTGGTCCTGTTGGAACCACTACATTCCCAAATACAAATTTCTTCTTTAACCCTCAAAAAGTTAATCCTTGGACTTTTGAAGGGCCAAAAACTCTAGAGGGACAGTGGTCCACAATGAATGCGTGCGCAGGGTTCGACCATCCCTTGGTTCTGTCCCCTAATACGTATTTCTTCTGTATCCCTCAAAAAGACAATCCCTGATCTTTTTATGGACCAAAGTCTTTAGAAAGGCAGTGGTCCATAATGAACCAGTGCGCAGAGTCTCACCATCCGTTGCGACCACTACATCTTCAAATACCTATTTCTTCTTTATCTCTCGGATAGTCAATTCTTAGACTTTTGAAGGACCGAAGTCTTTAGAAGGGTCCACAATGTATCCTACCATCCCTTCTTGTTGGGACCACTAGGGGAATCCTGAAAGCACCCCATAAGATGGTTTTAAATGAAAAAGAAACTAGGAGTATTAGTTTAAAGGGGGCGAAAGAGTAATTAGTGTCCAGAGTCCGATAAGATCTTAAGACGGCTCTGTGGGGGACCAAGTATTATAATAAAGGGTTATGGTAGAAAAGAGGGTAATGATATAGTGATTAGTTTCATAATTGATTTGAAAGTTTCGTGTAACATGAATTCGTTGAATATTTAATAATGTTTATTTATATAAAATGTTGAATAGATACTTGTTAGTGGGGACCTTTGTTCCAGGAGGTGCGTTTCAAAGTACACGACCCGAAGGCTCATAGCAAGGGCGGGACTTTGGAGAGCACGGTGAATGGGGGCAGAGGTGGCGGTGGTCCACAAGACGAAGAGGCCGCACCGCCAATACCTCAGCACATCATCCACCCTGGCAAGGACATCAACAAGTTATACGGCATCACACCATCTGATATAGACAAGTACTCTCGAATCGTGTTTCCCGTGTGCTTCGTGTGTTTCAACCTGATGTACTGGATTATCTACTTGCACATCTCGGATGTTGTGGCAGACGACCTAGTGCTTCTGGAAGAGGACAAGTAAACAAGTGACTGAATAGAGCTCATAAACACTCGTGCATTATTAATCAAGTGAGACTTTTCAAAACTTCCGAGTGGATCCATACGTAGTAATCAACGACGTAGGCGTAACTAAACCGCGATTGCTTCTTTGGCGATGCGCGTTTTGTATATAAAATAGAAAAGAAAAAAATAATTCCTATACATACTATATTGGCGTTTTAGCTCATGATTTATTTTGATTTAACGAGTTCATTTCTAGGTCGAATATGAGTTCCTTTATTGAAATTACCGTGATAATAAGAAAATTTTGAGGTCGATTATTAAATGTATTATATTGAATGCGGCGTAAACTCCAAGTTTTGTTCCATTTACAATGAACACCTCAACTCATAAAAGAGCTGACTCGCACACATGACTTTTTATTACAAAATGTTTTTTATTAATTATGAATTGAGGCGAGCATTCGTTGAATGTGTTGTTTTGTTTAAATTGAATTGAATTCTTTGTAAATGTTGCTCTTTTATACGACCTACTACAACATGTCAGTACCATCCATAGAAAACCAAAATCAAAACTGGTAGGGTAGTTGCACGCATATATCCTCGCACCCTTAAACCTAGGTGGCGATCGTTGCCCCTCTTCAGGGATCCACTTAAAATCGCGTCGTTTATTTTCAAAAACGGCGAAACGAAATTCTAAAAATGTAATATATTTATTATTGTAATTATTGATACATTATATAAAGAAATAGGAATAGGACACGCGCTCGTAGCCAATATGAAACTAGTTCACTGACTGTAAATAAATTAGACTACATAAAACGCATTCGCGACGTGACGCGAGGTTAGAACGGCGATCGGGAGCGGTCAGTCCAGCCGGGCCATGTCATTAGAAATCGGTGTTTGTCCGAAAAAATGCTACGATTCTACAGTTCGGGCGCGGATGGACTTATTTTTTAAGTTATATATACACAATTAGCAGCATGAAGAAATATAATGCACCTTATAAGCAAGATGTCAACGAGCTCTCCGACATGAGACGCGCTCTTGTACATTCAAACTAGAAATTAACATGCATTAACATTTAGAAGAAGAATAAATAAAATAAAAGTATACACAATACCGTCACTCCAATGTTAACCGACTTGTAGCACACAATGCACAGAGTAAGAGTCTGAAAGTTAAGGAGCAATATTAAACAGAGTAACCTTCCTTCTTATGAAATCGACACCGCATAATTTATAATAAATAAATAATAAAAAAATATTGCACACAGCAGCGAGCGTAGCGACAACTGACGGGAGCACGATGAACCGATGTACACCGATATTTCTGGGTGACATCTGCCGACCACACACCGACACCGCATTTCTATAATACTCTTGTAATGACTATAAATATATATATATATTAATCGAGTAACGTCGTTTCGACGCGACACCGACACGACTTCAGGGCTTGCTATTGTCAGTGGCGGCTGGCTCGTTGAGGACATGGCGTTGCAACGGATCCGACAGGTTTCGGACCCTTTGCATCTTCAACTCCTGCACTGCGAGCGACTATTGCTCACTATTGAATATTCTAAAATGATAAGAAGAGTTAAATGTATTATATTAAAAAAATTCAATTATTTATTAACTACGTATAACGTAGATATATATTGTTTGGCGTTTTTATTTAAATAAAATATAAAATTTAATTATATCTATTTATTACACAATCCTATTCATTTTCTTCCATAACTATACCTCACACTCCGAAACCCTTATTAAATTAGTATCAGAAGTATGCTCCAGAAACCCTGTATTGCAATTTGTAAATTCGAGGATGTCACCAGGCTAGTATGGCCACCCTTGTTCAAAACTACAAGAAATATACAAGGTGTCCCGTTATTCGACCCACAACGTTTAACTGAAGATTCCTCACCTCAAAATAAGTCGATATGACCCTACTTCTCTATTACCAAAAGTGAACCGATGAAGATTTTATAACGAAATTTGGCGTACTTGAGTTTTTATAAGAAACCCGCACTTTGTAAAAAATTAGACAAAATTTAACATCGGCAAAGGGTTTAAATGGAAGAGGGTGGGTATAAACTTTATTATATGTTTTTAGTCTCTTAAGATATTAACATTAAAGTTACCAATTCCCATTTAATCATTCAATTGTAAGATTTTTTGTCTCTTATGTCTTCCAAATAAATTATGCCGTTCTTGCAGAAAATGAGAAAAATTAAACTAGTGCAAAACAGCAAAGTTAGGCAACACAAAATACTTTTTCCTATTGTTTCAATATTAAGTCACCCTTTGAATCCAAAACCATTGATGTCATAATAGATAATACAGTTACATTCAATTTATAAAAATTACTTATAAAATGGATGTAATCTATTCATTTAATGAATATGCCGACATGCACCTTGTATTCGGTGAATGGCACAGTAATGGTAGAGCTGCTGCTAGAAGATATGCTGAGAAGTATCCAAATCATCAAACTCCTCATCATACAACATTTTCTAATGTAGATCGTCGTTTGCGTGAATATGGTAAACTGGAAACTGATCGTAGAAATGTAGGGCGCCCAAGAATAATAAGAACAGTAGAGGCAGAAGAACAAATATTGGGAGGTGTGGAGGAGAATCGCAGAGTAAGTGTAAGAGAGATTTCTACGCAATTACAAATTCAAAAAAATGCCGTACACAGAACACTTCAAGAACAGTTACTTCATCCATACCATTTTCGCAAAGTTCAAGAATTGCTGCCGATTGATTTGAACAATAGATTGTTATTTTGCCAATTGTTCAAACGCAAATACGATCAAAATCCAAATGTGGCCAGAATAATTTTGTTTACTGACGAATCTTGCTCCTCAAGAAGCGGAATGATTAATTTGTATAATTTGCATAGCTGTTCGGATGAAAATCCCCATGAGAAAATTGTAGCCAATTATCAAAGGCAGTTTTCTAAGAAATAATCTTACTGGACTACTAGAAGAAGTACCCCTTGCCTTCAGAGCACAGATGTGGTTTATGCAAGACGGAGCCCCCCCCCCCCCCCTCCTAATTTTTCAATAAATGTGAGAAATTATTTAAATGAAAAATTTCCTCGCCTATGGATTGGTCATGGTGCTGATGCTCCAGTCACTTGGCCACCGCGATCACCGGATCTAAATCCTCTAGATTTTTCTTCTTGGGGTTGTTTAAAAGATAAAGTTTACAGTACTCCAGTCGAAAGCAGAGAAGATCTTTGGGTACGAATCGTCAACGCAACCAATGAGATACGTGAAATCCCAAACGTCTTTGAATCTATTCGATTTTCATTTTTGCGCCGTATTCCTTACCCTTTTAATTTTAAAGAAATTAATTAATTTTCAAAAACTTTCGAATTTTATATAACTAATAGGCTAAGATTATAGATTTTGGTCAGCGGAGAAATAAAAATTTTTAATTTACGACCAGTAGATTGGAAGTTACAGCCATTTAAGTGGCCTAAAAAAAAATGATAGAGAATAATCAAAAATTTTTGAAAAATTTTTTAGCGATTTTTTGGCTTCAACCGTTAGATTTGAGGTAACGAATCAATCAATATTAGCATGATCTAACGCATGCAAAATATATTTAATCATTATTTGATTATTATTGGACACATTGTATAAGATGCAATTCCTCATTTTATTATAATAAAATTACAGCATCTAATTATTTTAAAATTTGTCTATTTGTAATCTGATAAAATCTAAAATATAACTTACAGGGTGAGCTAAAATGATTGAGGTCAATTAAAATTTCCCGCCTAAAAATCTGGGGAATTTGTTTGCTTCAAGTTCATGGTAACACAAAATCATGTCAAAATCAAAACAAAGTAACTAGACTTCATAAAAGCAGAGGCGTAGGTGTAATTTTTACCGCTGTGTCAAAACTTCAGATTTTTGAATTTCGTTATTGTGCCTTCTATTTCATAAACGTCAGTTCTATCAAAATTAATTTGAATAAATCTTTGTTTTATGTTAGCATCTGTCTCGAAAATGAAGAAAAACATTTTCAATATTTGACATTTGCTGTGAAATTAGAGATTTTGGAAAAAAATGCTACGACATTGGATTACTAGGAGATTTTCTTTTTAAGATTTCAGTTGTACCAACCTGCATATTTGGTTGCCTACATGTCAAGCCACAATCATTTTAGCTCACCCTGTACTTTTACTAGACAGCCTTCAGTACTGTAGATGTAGTTGCCTACATTTTCCTAGTAGAATACAAAGAAGAAATAGTTCCATATTTTATCTAATTCAAAATTCATATTCGTTTATTCAAAATCTTAACCAGATCTTTAAAGGTTATCCTTAAAGTGAGGAACAAAAATAGAAAAATCATAAATTTTTCAAATGTTACAACAATAATGTTTTTAAAAAATATAATCCAAAAATCCGGTCATAGGCTTGCTTATTGGCTTTATTCATGCATTGGAACAATTGGTTGCTTTCAAATAAAGTAATTAAGCGTGCATTTTTTCTATAAAACAACTTTTGGTTTTAAGGCTAGTTGTACCACTTTTCCTGGTGCAAGTGTGGTTCTTAAACGAAAAAAAAACAATGATGATGTTCAGATCAGAACATGGCGCTTGTTTTTGAAATTCGATAAATACTACGTTTTTGGTGGTAGAAATGTCTACACCTTGTTTCTGTTTTTATAGTGACTTAAAAATATCTTATAATTTGCATGATTTTTTAAAACATCATAACAGAGAATTTAAAAATCACACAATTTCAGAAAATAATCAAAATTAATCGAATTTCAATATCAAGCGCTGAGATTAAAATATAGTGCTTTGATAAACTTCAATTATTTCCTGGTGATTTTAGAACGAAGAAGAAAAAAAAATCGAATTATATTAACAATGTAGTGTACAGAAGTTCTTCCTAAAAATTTACACGCCTTCGAAGATTTAAAAAAAAATACTTGTATACAATATTTTTTATTTTCTGCATACTGTTACTTTTAATCCCAAATCTCGTTATTATTAAAATAAATTTAAGTCGAATGTATAAAATGTAATATTTAGTAAACTAATGTGTTTTATAAAACAATAATACTAAGTCTCATTTTTGGTAGTGATGTGGTTATGATGTGGCAAGTAAAATTGCCTAATAAATATTTATTTTTTGTGCGATGTAATCCGTGCTATCAATTTCACCTCTGACATCTGTACTAACTCATACGCAAATTTCTACTCTTTTATCTCAGTAGGGGGTAATCATAAAGATAAATGTATTAATCAATAACAACATTGACCCTAATTCAAAAGGCGTTCGTCAATATTTTAATATAATTAAATAATTGAAGGTATATTTTATATGTTATGTATTAAGGAAAGGCCAAAAATTGAAAAAAAACCTAATATGCAATTTTAACAACAATTTTTTTCTGTTCGTTGAGTCTATGGCCATGTTCGGACATTTCCGACGTAAATCGGGTATTCTTTTTACTTCCAAGGAGTAGAAATGCACTTTCTACTCCGCTTGTTTGACAACCCAATATACACTAGGAAGATGACATGACGTATGTACAATCACGCGCAAAGACATCGTGGACACAAAAGGAATATTCTCAACCAATAGCAAACGTTTGCAAACAGGAGATCACACGAAATTTGAAAGAAAGCTCCTTTCAAACTTCGTGTGTTCTCGTGTTTGCGAAGGCTTTTTATTGGGTCAGAATATATCTTTTGTGTCCTCGATATCTTTGCGCGTGGTTGTACATTAAACGTCACATTTTAAAATTATTTTTTACAATATTATTTTATAAATTTCGACGTTTTAAGAAACAATAGCAGATTTTATTCGGAGAAAAAGTACTTTTACTCCTTATAAAACAATATATTGTTTTAAACTTACATCAAAATGTAAACATAAACTGAAAAATACAAAAATCGGTACTTATAATCACAACTTTGGCTACAAAAAACGAAAATTCGTAATAACTATTGTATCTTAAAATGACATTAACTTGGGTTGGGGTCAGTTGAGTTTCCAAAAAACAAGGATTTTTATAAATCACGATATTTTTGTTCAAACATAAAGTTTTTGGCATATAAATGTTTTTAATTTTTTTAAATGGTTTCTATAGAAAAGCGACTTAGGCCTAGTTGGAGTAGTTCTACTTAACCTTCAAGTGACATTTAAACTAAAAAAATTGAGAGATACACCATGGAAAATGTGGCAATTTTATAGTTTAGGTGTTGTTAGAAGTTTAAGTGAGACTAGTTGTTCTTAATGATCAGCTTATTCTGTAATGGAGCCAATACGTATGTTTAGTACGCAAACGCTTCTTTCACGTGATTATCTCCAATATGTTACGCCACTGGTTTTTTAGTCGATAAACAAACCTTTATTTTGAAGGCTAATATCGTGCGTTAGGTTATTCAAGCTGATTCAAGCGTACTCTAATTATAGTCTCAGTTCTACGCGACATTTCTTGTAAATCCGGTCGGCAAAATGGTCATTCCAAGGTTAGTAATTCGGGCGACAAAATTAGTAAATAAATCAATTCTCGGCCACGTAAACAAGGTAAACACATGCGAAGTGTTTAGGTTAATTAGCACGAGTCGCCATCTAGCTGCAGGTAAATCACATATAAAAATTTGAAATATATCTTTACTTATAGATATTTTAATAAGATTTCGAAAAGTTATTTTTGAAATCAATATAATTAAATGCACATTAAATAATTATTTTTAATATTTTTATTAATTGGTAGAAAGACGATTTAGTGATAAGCATGAATGGGTCGAAATCAATGGTAAAGTAGGAACTGTGGGAATTTCTGAGTACGCACAGGTATGTTTAGGTTTATATGATTACTAAAAGTTATATAATTTAATATTTTCCATATTACAGGAAGCTTTAGGTGATGTTGTATACGCACAGTTACCAGATGTCAGCACTGAACTTTCTAAAGGAGGTATGTTAAGTTATCTACCTAAAAGATGCTTATTAGAATAGAATTACGTTTTAATACGTTAAAATATGACTGCTATTTGTTAAAATGCCAAAAGAAGCATTTCTAATGGTTCAAAATTTATCAATGACTTTTGCTATTGGATCTCTTAGATTATACAGTGCGGACATAAAGTAAATCCCCCCCTGCTAACTTTTGAACGGTTATATTTTTGATTTTGAAAATGTGTCTACTGAGGAATCTAATTGCGAACTTTCTAATAACGGTATTTTTGATTTTCTGGAACTTCCGGTTACACCAAAAGTGGATGGCAACTTTCTTATTTTAAGTGGAACACCCAGTATATTTTTGCATTTTCGTGTTCTCTATAAAAATACCATTAAATTGACCTAGCATAGTGTGATCTACGATTAATACTTTCGAAGTTACGCCTATTTGAAAATCGCATTTTTTATGCAACTTCATTTACACCGGAAGTAGGAAAATTAACGAACTTACGGTTAAACATAATTTTGTTTAAATTTAATATTATAAACTTAATTGCAAAATATTTCATTTAAAATAACGAATTTGTGGCAGTTGGATGCAACTTATGAAGTTGCATAAAAATACGATTTTCAAATGGGCGTAATTCCGAAAGTATTAATCGTAGACCACACTATGCTAGGTCAATTTAATGGTATTTTTATGGAGAACGCGAAAATGTAAAAATATACTGGGTGTTCCATTTAAAATAAGAAAGTTGCCATCCACTTCCGGTAAACCGGATGTTCCACAAAATCAAAGATACCTTTATTAGAAAGTTCGCAATTAGATTCCTAGGTAGACAAATTTTCAGAATCAAAAACATAACCGTTGAAAAGTTAGCTGGGGGGGGGGGGGTTATTTTATGTCCGCACGGTAGAGATGAATAAAAAATCTGGAAGGTTCATTTTCCAGTGCAATTGGCGATTCAAATTAATATTTCTCGGGCAAATGTATGTTTGGTTACATATTCTAGTGACATCACGTACGTCACAAAATAAATAAAAATTTAAACTTTATTAGGTAAGCTGACATTATTTACTTGACTATAACAGACGTTAACAAACGTTAAATGCTAACTTCGTCTGCTCAACTATCACGGACGTGACGTCATTTCATAGTTTCGCGCTAGGCCGCAAGAGGGAGATCGCTTAGCTAGAATCGCCAATACTAGCGCAAACATTCCCACATTTTTATCTACCGCAAATAATGTGAAAATTAAAAAAATGTCAGTAAATAATAAAATAAACAAAGGTTCTACTTATATTCTACTTTTTTAGACGAATGTGGTGCATTGGAAAGCGTTAAAGCTGCAAGTGAGATCTACAGCCCAATCTCTGGAAAAGTAGTAGAAAAAAATAAGGAGGTTGAGGAAACGCCGTCAATAATTAATACCTCTTGTTATGAAAAAGGTTCGTAAAAGTTTATATTCATCTAAAATTAAAATTACCTCATACATACTACATACCTTGTAGTACGCTTGTTATAAAATATTTTATGTTACAGGTTGGTTATTTAAAATTGAACTAAAAGATGAGGCTGAATTTAAAGATCTAATGACTGAAGAAAAGTACAATGAATTTTTAAAATCTGATGACCATCACTAGTCCTATTTATGTTAAAAACGCTATTTGTAGGTGTAAAAATATAATTTTCTATTATTTAAACTTGTTCGTATTATTATTTATGTATTTGATACTCCTAAAATTAAATTTTTTTAAACAGATTTATGTACCCATAGCGGAGCAGTTTTTCGAAATTTTTGTTTGTATCTCATATTCTGACGTTTGAAAATCGGGGTACCATTTTGGACATTTTTTAACGGAATTTAAAAAATCGTACCTACCAAACGACTAAACTGATTTTAAGGAAATGAGGCTTATATTGTGGCTAAAAGTACCGTTAATACCCAAAAAAATAATCGGGTTTATCCGGCGTCTCCGACGGCGTCGGGATTTTTTTTCCAAAAGCGTAGAAAAATATCGATAAAAAACGGCGCGTAGAGAAAATTGGTAGAGGAAATGGGGCCAAAACGGGATAAAAAATTAAAAATTGCTACACGTGACCTGTAAGAGAATTGATCGAACGAGGTCGGTTTGAAGTTTACAAATCTCTATCTTTTCATTTCACCTCACACCGACCTATTAAAGTCAAATTTGTGTTTTTTCAATCCCCAGTAATCCTATCGTCTAACTAAAATAAGCGTTGGAATGAGATTTTTAAGTACTACTACGCGACGCGTGACTTTTTTCAATTTCGAAAAAAAATTTTAATCGCGCAAAAAACTTTGTAAAAAAATGTGATGTTGACAATTTTTTTTACCCCCCTGCCCCTTCATCGATTTTAACAAATTGTGGCTTATCTTAAAGGTTTTTGCGTAGGCTTTCACACAAAAAAGATTCGTTTAGATATCTTTATTCGTTTAGAAGTTATGACCGAATAACCGTTGAAAATTTGAAAATTTCACTTTTGGAAGAAGAAATTGCTATGAAATTTTTGATTAATCGGAAAATAATTAATTTTGATCGAACCGATTAGAACGATCTATGGCTTACATTGACCGATAGAAAAATATTTTTACTTGTATTACAGCTTCAGTGATGTGTATACGTGGCGCATATCATGAAGATTACAACTTTTTCAACTTTTATAATCCTTATATCTCAGAAACGGCGGCCCTTAGGAGAAAAAGTATTAAGTCATTTTTTATAGATAATTATATGATCTACAATTTTTGTCTGACTTAATATTATGATAAAACTTACCGTTTTGTTGAAAAACGCGAAAAAACTATTTTTTAGACCTTTGACTTTGATAAAAAATTTTTCCAGGTACGGGATCGATGGGGACTTTTCATCATTTATAATGTTCTTCTGAACATTCATACCAATTTTAAGCTCTGTGCCAATTTTTGCACCTTTATTTCCATTTTTAGGGCTAAATTGACAGGACTATAAAGCTTCAGTAAAGTTTAAAGAAAAATGTACCAATACGATATATCAAAAAAAGAATGTTTCCGAATATAACAGTTCATATAATTGCCATTAGAATGTGAGCGAAAGTTCTCAATTATTAATTTTTGTATAACTGACTATATTATTAAATTAAAATTCAATGCAATCATTTAAAATTGATATGGTACATAAGAAAAGTAAAGATAAAATTAAATTTCTTTGTTCAGAGCTTAAACATTTTTAAATTATCTGATCATAAAAGAAAATAATTACGGCCATTATCTCGTTTGGGGTTGAATTGCATTTTGCACAATGCCTATTAGCAGGTTTTCTTGCTAAAATTAGAAGTTAATCGATATTTTATCTATTATCTACCTACTTACATTCAAAACTTCTGAATAGCAAAATGCAAGTTAACAACCTAAGCCAGATAATATATCAATGCATTTTTGTAGTGTAACTATTGTTAAATTATTTTAAGATTTAAAAATAGTTTTTAAACTATATTTACCTTACAGGTGGTCTATTATTATACTTTAAGACTTAAAATACTTCAATTGTCTCTAAAAATATATTCAAAATTTGTCTTTAACAAGTTAAAATGCTTCTATACAGTTTAAAAATAATTTATGCTCCTAATACAGATAGAAATTAACATGTTAATGGAGAAAATATGTACGTCAGGAGCAATGTTTATTTTTGTATATTTAATAAGGATTATGACGTTGTGAATTTTAAATTTTTTAATAAAAAAGTTACGCTAAATAATCGTCGGATTTTATAATTCATCGAAAACGCATGTTACACTTGCGTAATTACATGAATTTTGACGAATTATTATTTATAAGTGACTTGCATCTCGTGTCTCATACAAAGATTATGCATTCTAACCATTTATGTCTGACATAAATTGCATTTACAATTTAAAATATTCGAACAGTGCGGAGATTTGAATACAATCATTATTATATTACCTTTTCTTATTGATCCAAGGTCCAAGAAATATAAAAAAATACTTCTTGAAAGACAGATCACTTTGCTAAATTTTAAAAGTAATCAAAACAGGTATCAGGTACCAGAAACTTAGTACTACAGGTGCATTCATATTCATTAAAATCTATGATACAAAATGAACAAATGAATACCAAAAATATACTTAAAATTTTAAATTACTTGTATTTGTTATAATAGTGGAACTTCATGCAAGCAAAAGAAATTTAGAAGAAAAAAAAGAGTGCTTTGTTTCAAATTAAAAATTTGAAAGTTAATAGAAAAAAATTTAAAAAAATTCAAGTCTCTACGATGCTTTGTTCAAAAGTTATTAATATTTATATAAAATATGGCATTCTGGTAAATGTGTATTTTGAAAAATTAATATTTCGCTAAATAACTAAAATTAAATTTTAAACTATTTTTTATAAAAAAAAATTGGTGATTTCATGTCCTAACAATCAAAATGCTTGCATAACTTTTTGGTTATCAACGGATTTTGATTATTCTTGTTTTATTTTGTATTTAATAACACATGTGACAAAATAAAAGATTTAATTTTCAATTTGTTTATAGTAATTTCGTTTTCATTTTGTAATTTTTAGAAGGTAGAAGGTCTAGATTTTTATTGAGTTTCAAAATTCATAATACTAAGGGCTCGTTCCACTAAAGACTCGCAATGCTCATGACGACCGCAAAGTCGTTCCACATAAGACCGCGGTTGTTTCTTTAGTGCATAAAAACGTCATCGATGGCGACCGCAAGAAGCTCACAACGACCGTATTTATTCGTGGGTTTCTGTGGTCGTTTGTTGAATGGTGACGTTTTGAGCTAGTGAAAAGGGAAATTTTTGCGGTCGTGGTCTTGGGCTTTAGTGTTCATTAGTGGAACACGCCTTAAGTATACGCATGCAAATTTACTACAGATGTAAACTTTTTTTTATTAACAATATTTTTCAAAATTTTAAATGTTAAAACGTGATTTCTATAAAAAATAGGGTTTTAATAAATAATTCATATTTTATTTATTACAAAAAAAGAAAAATGTATACAGGGTGTTGCAAAATTCAACCGACAGACACCTGTATAATTTTCTTTTTTATACAGAGGGGTGCACAATAAACGGCCAACGATGTAGCTTCGTTATTTCTTATCCGATTTTAATAAGTGATATGTCAAATTAAATGGTTTGAAGAATACTACTTTCAGATAATAAAAGATTAATTTTATTTTTTAAAACATCAGAGGAGGAGGAGGCAACTTTTCTTTTTCAAATGGCAACATATTTTTTTCTAATAAAAAATCATTAACAAAAATAATCTAAACCAATTATACTAATAATTTTTTTTTTAATTTTTTTTTCTTATTTTTATATTATTATTAATTTTTTTTAAATTTAATTAAATTGTTCTTTTTTTGTTTTTGAGTTTTTTTAAGTTTTGTTTTTTAATTTATTATTAATAATTTTTAATTTATTAATAATTTTTTAATAATTTTTTAATTTATTAATAATCGCGGTTGGGATTTTTACATGGTTCTTTGAAATTTTTTTTTTGGTTTAATTTTCTATTTATTCTGTTAAACTATCTAAAATATTTTAAATCAAAAAATTGAAATTGGCATTTTTCTAAAATGTTGTTTAAATTATTTTTTTATATTATGTTTAATATTACTAAATAAATAAATCATTTAATGAATATTAACGAATAATTAGGTAATTGTTGTTGTTTTTATTGATAGTGTTAAGAAATTAGAAAATTATTAAAAATCTAAAGATAAAACCATTCGATGTGTATAGCGTGATTTTGCATTCGAAAATCAGCTGATGTGATTTTTTAAAATTCATAATTTGCCAAAACAAAATCAGTAGAGCATAAAATTGAAGCGCCATCTAAATCCATACAAAAAATAAATATAAGCAGTGCGCAAACGTTAGAATTTTTCAGTTAACCTGCGTGAGTTGGGCGCGCGAACGCTACCGTTCCCATTTTCACCTCTCACAACATCGACAGTTCACAACAGTTCACAAGTTCAGAAAGTGCGCGCGCGTTCATTTGGTACATTCTTAATTTTCCATTCCTAGCGAAATGCCTTCTGAAAAATCCGTCTATTTGCCGGACAAGTCCATCGCGAAAAATGCATACATCTCTTCTCACGAGGAATATCAGAAGATGTATCAGGAATCCATCGACAATCCGGAAAAATTCTGGGGGGAAATCGCCAAGCAGTTTCACTGGGAAAATCCAATAGACTATGACAAGTTTTTTAACTATAACTTTGATATCTGCAAAGGACCAATCTTTACCAAGTGGCTAAATGGAGCAACCACCAATATTTCGTATAACTTATTAGACAGAAATGTACGAAATGGACATGGGGATAAAGTTGCTTTTTACTGGTTAGTAAATTTGCAAAAATTAAGAAATTACCTATTATGTATATAAATTTTGAGAAATCTGATTGTGGTTTACGATATAAAACTCTAGGATATGAGTGTCGACGAAATCAGGGAGAATCTATCGATTTTTATTCCTTGTTCCCACATAATATAGGTCAAGAAGTTCACAACAAACCCTTCAAATTTAATGCTATATTAATGCATTTTGTGGTCCTCATCAAGTATTTAAAATAGGATTTTTCTTTTATTGGTGTAACTATACATAATATAGTTTATACATACATGGAACAACAAATCGAACAAATTTCCAATTATATTAAAGATTTTAATTGGCTATTTTCTGATATATCTATTAGTTCAATCATTAGAAAAATAGAAGTATGTAGGAGTATATTCAGAAAATATACCAATTAAAATTGACTTAGGAAACTTACAGCTGAAACTAATGAAGTCACTAAAAAGGCCATAATACAGCTTTTTACTAGAATTAAAATGAAATTAGTATATATTTTTCTAAAAATCAGATTAGCAATCTTAAAAAGGGCATATTATTTTATACTACTAAAATATTTGGATTTTGAAAAAAATTAATAAATTTTAATGAAATTTAAAATAAATTATGAAAAGTTTTGGTCTAATTTCTTATGAAATGTGTAATTAGGGGCGGATTTATATATGGCCCCCCTCTCTTTTTGAAGCCCTCAAAAAGCTTAATTCTTTAAAAAAATTAAGCTATATTTCGGGAGGAGTCCAATTTTGTAGTATCAAAAAGTAAAATTGTGCAATTTTTGCAAAATCTCATTATTTTTAATGTTCTTCCTGGATTTTTTCAACAAACTCGGTTTTAATTTTGTATGATTCTCTAATTTATTCACATCGACCGCAAAATCAATTGTAGCTCACGTGATTATTTTTTTATAAATTTTTAAAAACCATCTTCCAGCTTGAACAAGTTAAATAGTGCAATTTTTAGAAAATCTAATTTTTTTAAGTTTCCCATGAAATTTTTCAACAAACTCGGATTAATTTTTTGCAGAATTCTCTAATTTATCCAAATCAACCGGAAAATAAATTCTAGCTCGCGTGGTTATTTTTTTTATAAATTTTGAGAAACCATCTTCCAGCTTCAACAAGCTAAATAGTGCATTTTTTAGAAAATCTCAATTTTTTAAAGTTTCCCTTGGAATTTTTCAACAAACTCGGATTAATTTTTTGCAGAATTCTCTAATTTATCCAAATAACCCGGAAAATAAATTCCAGCTCGTGGTTATTTTTTTATAAACTTTTAAAAACCATCTTTCAGCTTAAATAAGTTAAATAGTGCAATTTTTAGAAAATCTCAATTTTTTAAAGTTTCCCTTGGAATTTTTCAACAAACTCAGATTAATTTTTTGGAGAATTCTCAAATTTATCCAAATCAACCGGAAAATAAATTCTAGCTCAACTGGTTATTTTTTTATAAATTTTTAAAAACCATCTTCCAGCTTAAATAAGTTAAATAGTGCAATTTTTAGAAAATCTCAATTTTTTTAAACTTCCCCTTGGAATTTTTCAACAAACTCGGAATAATTTTTTGCAGAATTCTCTAATTTATCCAAATCAACCGGAAAATAAATTCTTGCTCATGTGGTTATTTTTTTTTTATAAATTTTTAAAAACCATCTTTCAGCTTCAATAAATTAAATAGTGCAATTTTTAGAAAATCTCAATTTTTTTAAAGTTTCCCTTGAAATTTTTCAACAAACTCGTATTAATTTTTTGGAGAATAAATAGTGCAACTTTTAGAAAATCTCATTTTTTTTAAACTTCCCCTTGCAATTTTTCAACAAACTCGGATTATTTTTTGCATAATTCTTTAATTTATTTAAATCAATCGGAAAATAAATTCTAGCTCACGTGGTTATTTTTTTTATAAATTTTTAAAAACCATCTTTCAGCTTCAATGAATTAAATAGTGCAATTTTTAGAAAATCTCAATTTTTTTAAAGTTTCCCTTGGAATTTTTCAACAAACTCGGATTAATTTTTTGCAGAATTCTCTAGTTTATCCAAATCAATCGAAAAATAAATCCTAGCTCACGTGGTTATTTTTTTATAAATTTTTAAAAACCATCTTCCAGCTACAATAAATTAAATAGGGCAATTTTTAGAAAATCTACATTTTTTCTTCTCTTAGAATTATTTAATAAACTCGGTTTCATTTTTTGCAGAATTCTTTAATTTATATAAATCATCCGTAAAATTATTTCTAACTCATGTGGTAATTTTTTTTTTAATTTTTGAAAGTTATCTTACAATTCCAACAAGTAAAATAGTGCTATTTTTACAAAATCCTAATGTTCCCCTTGGAATTTTTTAATAAACTCGGATTTATTTCTCGCAGAACAGGGACGAATTTATATATGGTCTAATAGGGCTGCAGTCCATCTCTCTTTTTGGGACCCTAAAATAGCTAAATTTCAACTTTTTTTAAAAAGTTAAAAAATAAGTGGTAATATTTCTTGATGAGAACAGTTTGGTAGTATCTCGGGGCCCCCGTAGCAATTTTTGGAGGGAAACTACATCAAAAGCAATAAATTTAAATAAATAAATATAATCCGATTACGGGGTAACATTAATTAATAAAAAGGTATAATTCACACTAAAAAAATATGGTATAATATATTTATTTTATAATATGAAATATGAAAAATAAATTAGACAGAGAGATATCAAAAACAAGAGAAGGTGTTCTCATCGACAATATTTTTGAATTCCTGAAAAAGCATCGGTGGTTTATTGCTTTTAATGTGAAGTTTACGACCAACCTTCTATAAATATGATGTAACTTGTAACCAGTTTATTCACGAACATTATTGCTTGTCATCCATATGCGAAAAAGAAAAGTTTAACGAATAAAAATCATTAGAAATCATCAAAAATACAAGAAGCAAATATACTCCACTATATTTTCCTTTACTAACGCGCGTTAAATCTTCAAAAATTTGGAGTATCAGAAAAAAAGAAACAGTTTTGATCAAAAATTGGTGGATTTTTAGTAGAAAATTGTGCAGGAAAGATAAGTTTCATCATATGGTTTATAATGAAAGTTTTCAAGATTATTTTATAGATGAAGAGTCAGTAAAACTTCTGATTTCCTTCTATCCCACTTTATGTTGGATAAAACTTATCTCTTCACGAGTTCTTCAAATGAACAAGTGCCAAATTGATTTATGTTCGGTATTTTATGGATGTTTTCTGGTTTCCACAATGATCAATAAATTTTTAGAAAAATATTAAGTACTGTAATTTCAGTTCTAAATGGTTGCATAGATACAAACAAGGGTTTGAATTTTATATCTCGAACCCTTTCGAAAAGGTGACAATGAGTCATTGGTTGCATGTATTGCAGTGGCGGAATTAGAGGAGGGTCAGAGAGTAATTTTCACCCCTTCATGCCAAAATCCAGTTTAAGGCGCCTTTTTGGCATTAAAATTTTTTAAATTAGAAAATAAAAATTTATGCAGAGTATCTCACTTTTTTCCTTTTTGGGGTTAAAAAAGCAATTGGGCATAGAAAAAATCCAAAGTATAATTGTCTGAAGTTTGTGAAAAAGAGCTTAGGTCAAAATTAATGATTTTTATAGAAATTGGAATTAAAAGTTCGAAATTGTTCCATAAATCGTGTAACAAAAAAATAAATAATGAATTTTGCGATTGAAATGGTATAATGAAACAAATGTAATAAAATAAATATATAAAATTCAGTAAAACTGAATAATTCTAACTTAAATCCCTGTTATTAAAGAGAAATAAAAAAATAATAAAGAAGAAAATTATACAGGTTCTACAAAAATCATGAATATTTTGCAATTTAAAAAATGGCGTAACTTCATAGAATTCAAACAATATTAGTTGCCGGTCAAATTTTGAGACATCCTGTATACTTTGTTATATTTTTTGTAAAAAAAAATAATTATTTATCAAAACCACATTTTTTTAAATCGTGTTTTAACATTTAAAATTCTAAAAAATGCTGGTATTTAAAAAAACGTCTTTTTAGAATATGTACCCTGCTGACCGAAATTCCTGGCTACGCCACTGATGTATTGATTGTTCACCTGTATAAAACACGTGAGTGGTTTAGGGAGTTTATTTTAAAGTTGTGCCAAAATCACTCTTCAATAAAATCGTTTCACGATAACTCATGGAGGTCTTTTGGGATTATCTTGACGTTTTATTCTGTATTTTAAATTATTCATAAATTTTTTATTAAATCAATATGAGTAACTTAATAAATTGCCTGAATATTTTATACGAGTAAATTGTTTTTACTATGATATGAAAAATATTCATTTCAATTTTTTTTTTGCTTTTAAGAGGTATAACAGTAATATAACCGCAATCTAATTTATTAAGTTCACTATTAAGCAGGTGGAAATAATGTGACTAAAAGCCTAATAATGTCCAGCAATTAAAAATGTGGTCTAGTGGACAACAAATATTTGGTCAATGTAATTTAATTTCTCCATTACTCTACTTTTAAATATAAAAACTTCAACAAAAATTAACAAACCGAAATTTTTTAAATAATTAGTTAGTACAATTTTTATAAATGGCATTATAAATACCTAATCTACAAAAAATAAATACAGAGTGATCCATTATAATTGATCCAAGTGAATATCTTGAAAACTAAGTGATTTCCTTAAAAAATTTTCAAAGGGGAGATTTAAATACTGCCAAAAATCCAAGGAATTATTAATTTTTTATGGGGAATCTCCTTTTTTTTCGAATGGTTACCAATAATTTTTAATGTAGATTCATCTATGAAAAACTTGACTATTTTGTTAAAACAATTTTTTTAGAAAATGTTATTTTTTTTACTTGAATACTAAAATATATTCAAAAATATGTTTATTACTTGTATAGAAAAATATGATATTGTTCTTTTTTAATATTAAAATTAAAGATAAGGTTAAAAGTCATCATAAAGTTAACTTTTTCTTACAAAACTTTGATTTTCTAGTAAAATTGTTAATTTTGGTGAATATCATGAAAAACTGACATTTTGTTAAAAATATTTCAAACAAATGTTGCATATTATTTTTTATATATTATGAATCGACAATAAAAATGATGGGATACATTTGAAAAAAAAGATTCCCCCATAAAAATTAAAAATCCATGGGATTATTAAATGTCCTCTTCGAAACATTACAACTTTCGTCCGAAACAATTTTAAGGAATTACTTAGTTTTCAAAATTTCAGCTGGATCAATTAAAATGGGGTTAATAATTGTATTTAAGTCACAGATATTTTGTTCATTTAACCGACTTTCTATCGCCAATAATAACAAAGATATAATACAGTCCAACGTCAAATGGGATACCCTGTATATAAATGTTTTACTGGTTTTGATCATTGTTTTCGTGAAAACTGGGAGATATGAAAAAAGCAAAATGTAGAAAAATTAATTTTACTTTATTGCACATTTTCGAAAATATATTTATCCCTTTAAAAGTATATTATTAATCAGAGAATTTATTAAATTAAGTAGTACACATATTAAATTTTAGTAATTTTTATAGTTTTTTATTTCAATTTATAAACTTTTAAAATGTACTTTTCTAATTTTATGTAAAAACTTTATTACCAGTCAAACATAACATTTTAACCTTCACCTCGTCTATTACGTCTATTATTTACACATTTTTTATAGCAATTAAATTGGCTAACAGTCAAAAATGTTTAAGTAAATTGATTTAAGCTTTGACAATTCGTAATGGTTCAAATTTTATTTAGGAATAAAATACGTCTAAAAATATGAACATAAAATTTGCTTTATTGTAACTTTTAAAATTTTATGACCAAATTTAACATAAAAAAATTGTTAAATATAAAAGAAAGTGGCAGCAATTTCTAGGCAGACCGGAAGTGAAACATATAACATTAAACGTGATTCTACATAGTTTACACTTTTCATTGTTTAAAATCTAGGAACGAAAAAAGAGAAGAATTTTGATTAAATTTTTAAACTACCCCAAATTTTTTTAATAAATATACCTATTATAAAAAAATAACTTAATTTGAGAAACTTTTATTTGCTTTTAGAAGTTAATAATAAAAAGTTGTTAGGTTATTGTAACAAATAAAAATATGCATATAACGCCTTTGATTTAATTAATTTAAAATACAATAGAGTTTATAAAATAAGTACTGAATGTATAGCATTTTGCTTGTTCATCGCATTTATGATGATTATGCCAAAAAGAGTAAATTATCGCAAGCTTTATAAATTGTTTAAACAATATAAGTGCAGACGAAACATACATACGTATGTATTATTAATAATATACGGAATAATTCATGTTCAAAAAAAGTGAACAACTGCATTATTTAAAAAAATTAAATTATAAAACGTATTTTTACCTGTTTCATTTTTTAATCTCTTATTAACTCACTTGATGGTTAATAATTAACTAACTAATAAGAGGCTGAAAAGGGGTGTTTAATAATCGAGATATTTTAACACACAAGCGGTAACGAGTTCGTTACAAAAGATTTTTTTCTTCAAACGTCATTAAAGTACAGTCTTCTGTGACGTTTGACGGGCTTTAAAATGTCACTTTTTATGTTCGTTGATTCTATGGTCACTTTGTACTGCCTAGGAGTTGACATTACTACTTTGCACTGACAAGGAATAAAAGGGCGGAGTAGAAATGAATTTTAGGCATTCCAATATAAACTAACATTGTATTGTGTGTTGTATGTAAATTTAATGTCAAATTTTAAAATTATTTATTATATTAATATTTTAAAGATTTCGACGTTTCAAGAAAAATAGCTTGTTTTATTCGGAGTAAAAGAACTTTTACTCCTAATAAAACAGTATACTATTCAAAGACTTCTATGTTTTCTATTGTTATACATAGACCGGACACGTGTCAATTTTTTGTGTATCACTGGCGGCCATTTTAAAAGTGTCCGTTTTGGCGGTTAATTTGAAATACTGGTTCACATAACCTATAATACTCATAAAAACTTGTCAAATTCGATTTTCATTTGATCAGAGAGCACCAAAAATTAAGAAAATAACCGAGGTGAGTATAACTTATGGACACTTTTAAAATGGCCGCCGTAGTTCACGCTGATACACTTTGGGGGCGTTGGTGTCTATTTTAAAATAGCTGTGTTTTTCTTTATTTTACAAATTACCAGATGCAACAAACAAGTAATGCGATGGATTACGATAACTTCGGTTATTATTGGATTGAATGGTAAAAGTTAAACATCCAAAGTTAGCTCATTAGCAGGTAAAAGTGAGAAATAAAAAACACCTATTTTTTCGAAATGTCAAGCGTGTCCAGTCTATGTATAACAACAGAAAACATAGAAGTCTTTGATACTATTATCTGCATTATCTTTTCAAAATTCATTGGGGTCGCAATCAATCAACGAAAAAATGATTATTAAAATATCATACCCAATTTAGACACAATGGTACAATTCCTTTTTTTAATTGAAGTAAACAATGACATTTATAATTATTTTTGATAGTAAAACCAATAAGTACATCAAACAGTCGTAAAATGTTCATTACAAGATATCAGTTGATAATTTCACATATTCGACCATAAATTAACTGAAATGTCATAAAAATGTATAGTAGTTTTCCACTTGTATCCTACTCGCCAAATAATGTTTTATTCAATAATTTTTCCGAAGTAATGAGCAAAAATTCAGTGTTGATTTCAAATAAAAACTTAATATTTAATACAAATCACGTTTTATGCGAATAACTAAGTGTTTTAAAAGACATTGCATTAGTTACTTGTCATTTATTTTTTATATAGGAAATATTTTTCAATGATTTATTTCATTTATTTATAGTTTTCTTGAAAGTAATTTTTTTAATTTATTTAAAATTAATTAAAAACAGATTTTACGAATTTCATTTTATTACAAACAATTTGCGCTATTAATAATTGAAAGTTGTCAGGATGTTTGAAGATTGTAAGAGCAAATACGACTTGTTTCTCAAATATTTGTATTAACTTTCACACAAATGATTTTTTACACGATCCACTGAAGTTTAAAGTAATTTTAACAATTATTGCTTTTAAGTGTTTATTTTTACTCCAGTTTCCATGAGAATAAAAGTGTATGTACATATAAAATTTGTTTTTTTACATAAGTCAAACAGGAGCAGCCTTAAGGCGACAAAATAATTCGCGAGTTTTAATTGAAAGCAAATAAGACGTGCCCCTTTTATAATTATTGGTTTAAATTTTCGAAATACAGTTTTTGAACTTTTTAGAAAATAAATGTATTCTTATTTTGAAATTCGTCAAAAAAATCAATTCGCAAACACCCTGTATATTTCGAATTAGAGTAATAGCAGGTAAATACCTTTTTATGGTTATAACGATTAACGGTTATAACGAGCAAAATTCGAGGTAAGGGACATCAAGGGGATGCTCGAGTTGGAATCGAAAAAATTGAGTTATAAAGAGAAAAATGGTTCTACAACTTTTAAATTCGCGAGCAGAAATTTATCGAAATATCAGAAATATTTCTATCAGTATCTTTAGGAATTATCATCACCATTTTTCAAAATACGTAATGATTATTTTTTTATAAAAATACTTTCGTTGAAATTATCATCCTTCATTTAACAATTCGTAAGTTTTCTAGTTTTAAAGAAAACCCGAGTAAAATACGTCCTTTATTTATTGCTCTAGAGATTTTGTAAAGGAAAAGCATTTTCATATCAGGTTTATATACAGGGTGGTGATAAAGTTTGGAACAAAATTATTTTTTTTGAGAAAATCGCTCGGACAGGTCAATGTTAATTTTTAAAAAGCCATCTCTTGGTATAGAAAAAATATTAAGGCCGTTACTGGTGATTCAGCACTGACGTCATCATCGATTTTTTTAAATTTTTGTACTCGTTTTTGATAGACATTCATGTCACTTAAACGATGAAATAAAAAAATGATTACTTTTATAAAACAAAATTTGAATAAAAAATATTTTACTTCAATACACTTGAAAAAAAAATTCTTTTGATTCTATTTAAATGAAAGAAAATTTATAAAGAACAAAATTTTAAGCTTAAACTATTTACCATTTATTCAAATCAGTCAAAATAAATACAAATGTAATAATTTTTTTATATCATTTTTAAAGTCACATGAATGTCTATCAAAAACGAGAAAAAAAAGTGGGGGTTTCCATTTAAAAAATCTATGATGACGTCATTGCTAAATCACCAGTGACGTCAATAATATTTTTTTTATATCAAGAGATGGCATTTTAAAAACTAAAATTGACCTGTCCGAGCGAATTTCTCAAAAAAATTAAATACGGCAGTTACGAGTTTTGTTCCAAACTTTATCACCACCCTGTATTTATAAAATGTTCTATATTTATCAAATAAATCAATAAACATTAAAATTCAGTGATATGAATTATTGTAGGGAAGGAAATCATCCTGACGATTACAGCCGGTTGACGTATAAAAAATTACTGGAAGAAGTGTGCAGATTTGCAAACGTATTGAAGAGTAAAGGAATTCAAAAAGGAGATCGGATTGCAATTTACATGCCAATGATTTTAGAATCTGTAATTGCAATTTTGGCTTGTACACGAATAGGAGCAATACACTCACTTGTGGTAAGTATTTGAAAATGATAGTAAAACATATACAGGGAATTCAATAAAGACTGTTACAACAACCAAATATACAATGTAGTAATTGTTAGGGACTTTAGTATTACTGTGTTTGTACACCTCAAACCAAATGTTTTTTTTAATTTCATTGTAGCAAAATTAGGTTTCCTACAAATCACTAGTAATATCCTTTTTTAAAAACCCGATACAAGAAGATGACTTGTTCGATCGTAACTATTAAGAATTTGAAAGTTTCTGGAGAAAAGTTGTGCATTTTTATGATGATTAATGTAACGTTTCTGAATCTCAAATATCAAAAACTAGTAGTAAGGTTAAATAAAGTTCTAAAAATATAAAAACTCTTCAAAAACATTGGCATTATTTTTGAGTTAGCGTTTGGAATGGTGAACGTCAAAAAATTAACCACCCTGTGATCCTCTAATTTTTACCAACCACTCTATGTTAAAAACAAATATGACTTTTCCTTATTCTTAAGCATTACTTATGTTATATTCTTAGTTTGCAGGTTTTTCAGCAGACTCCTTTGCTGAAAGAATAACGGATTGTAAAGCCCGAATCGTTATAACGGCCGATGGTGTTTGGAGAGGTGAAAAATTTTTGGCTCTAAAATCTATATGTGACCAAGCTATGGACAAATGCGCTAAGAACGGATTTAATGTAGAACACTGTTTTGTCGTATCGCATTTGCAAAGGGTGACAGCTCCATCTGGTATGCAACAGAATCAAAGTAATAAGGTAATTGTTATAAACTTTTTGTATTTATATTTAAAGCGTGTAATCCGGTATTCTATGAAATAACTAGTTATTTCATCAAATACCGATCTACATTACTACGGTAGTTAAATTACAGAATAGCTCATTATTTTATACTTTAACTAGGTATTCTATGGAATATCGATGGCGAACTGTTCTAAGTGTAAAATGAAGTAAATATTATTTTGTTTTAACAAAAATAATGTTAAATTAAATTATACAGGAGGAATCATTTAACTTGAGACAAATAAAGTTCTTAGGTTTGAAAGGGGAAAAAGTTAAATTTCGAAATTCCTGCAGAGAATCTGAATTTGTCGGGATAAAGTCTTTGTCTATTTAAAGATCTTGCATAATCGACTTTTGTATTTCTGAATGTATAATTTATTTACTATTATTACTTTTCTTCTGATACGTATAGACTCCTATGCAAGAGGGTCGTGATATTTGGTGGCATGATGAAGTTCCTCAAGCATCTACTAGTTGTTATCCTGAATGGGTCCAGGCCGAAGATCCTTTATTTATGCTGTACACAAGTGGTTCAACCGGAAAACCAAAAGGAGTCCTTCACACGACTGCAGGATATTTACTTTACGCTGCTACTACTTTTAAATACGTTTTTGATTATAAACCGAACGAAGTTTACTGGTGCACTGCTGATATTGGTTGGATTACTGGACATACCTACGTTGTCTATGGACCATTAGCCAACGCCGCTACTTCAGTATTGGTAAGTATTTTAATTTTTTTCAATTACAACTCGAGAATCGTACGCCAAAAGATTCCAAGTACAAATTAGTAATTTAATTTAAAGTTGCCAAATGTTAACATGGTAAAAGTCTAAACTAAATTTACAGATTTGCCAAAAAAAATTAATTGGTGAAACATCTAAAACCAAATGTTTCGGATAATTGCACTTAGGACCTTCTTATGTCCGTCTTTCGAAAGATTGTACATATTTATCACAGTCAAAATACAAAATTGTCACCAACGATTGTCTTTTATTAACATATTAAAGACATCAATCATAATACTTAAACGAGATATTTTTAGGCAAAAATCATAACTTGATGAAGTTTTTCAAAAATAAAACGAAACTTTAGCAAATATGATGATGGCCTTTTACTAGTTTCAAACTATATTATTATTTCATCATCATAAATGAGGATTAAAAATTAACCATTCAAAATAGAAACTTTGGCCAAGTCTTTTTACTAAAAAAGATCCAAAAAATTTTAAAAAATCGAACTCGTAGTGTTTTATTATTACAGTTTTTATAATGAACATTTTTAAGATGTTAATTATTATAATTACATACTACCAAAGACACTTTATATTTTCATAGTCAAGGCTAGATGTGATAGAGGTCATGTGTGGTAATCAATTGCAGTGCAGTTATGGGAAATAATATATTCCCGCAAACGTTCAGTTTAGATCTATTTTTAACGAACCAGCAAGCCGACCTTTATTTTTAGAAGTTGTTGATTTTTTATAACCAATAATTAATATCGCAGAGTGTACTAAATTTACAAATATCACTGTTTTTTATATAAATTGTATTAAAGTATGTCATGAAAAAACTGATTTCGACTAATAGGTTAATCGTTTTTGAGATCTGAACAAAAATGTGTAAAAACTCACTTTCGAGTCAAATTCTGTCCAAATATTTTTTAAAATAAATCTAGGTGCTACATATATGTTTCTGGTAGAAGATTTTGGTGTTCATAACTTTGTAGTTTTCAAAAAAATTATAAAAATCTAAACATCAGTTTGTTGTATCATTGTTAATTTTTGAGTTCTGGACAAAGATGTGCAAAATCTCACTTTAGAGTCAAATTTAGTCCTAAAATTCTAAGAAAATTTCTTAAAAAATATATGGGGTAATACTTAAATTGATAAATTTAAATCTTGAGGAATGTGCAATCAGTTAATATACCTTGTGAAATCGCCATCCGACCCCCCTTTGATTCCGACAATCTTGATTATACCGAAAAATCTAATATACATTTAAAAAAAAAATAAATATTTTTATCAAAAAAATGGTGATGGACAAATTAAAATTAAATTAACTAAAAAAATTGTTTGTGCTAGAAAATATATTTACCTTTGTTAATTATCGGTTTATTTGAAATTAAAATTTATTTATAAATAATTAGGAAGGGTATATTTATTGCTGGAAAAATACTTTTATTAACGTATCCTATTATACTAATTGGTATTTTATTTAATTGCCCGACCAATATACCGCAATTATTAACGAATACATAAACAAATTACAAGTGGCCTTTAATGTTCTTTGGTTAAATAATCTTTTATATTAGGTATACAGGATTTAAAAATGTTACCAAATAACTTCTGAACTTTTTTGACTTACAAAGTCAAAGAAGAGGTATAAATAAAAACTATCAATTTACTAGTAAAAAATAAAAGTTGTTTGGTATACTTGTAACAAATATTTGTTAATCATTATTATCTCTACTTCAATTTGGATTTTGTAAGAAAATTATTTTGTTCAAAAGTCCTCGATTAAAAAAACCATTATTTTTAAATAGTTCCCCAAAAAATACGAAATAATGAAATTCATTAATACCTACTAATGAGAATTTCTTGAAAATAATTTTTAATCATCGTTAGTTTTAAATTTGTCATTGAAATTAATAAAAGTTTAGTAATCGTAAATCGTACCCATTAACAAGCAATGAATAGCAAATAGGATTTTTAAATTTTTATCTATTGTTTATTTAAATGCGTTGGCAATTCGAGGTAATTGAAAAATAATCCATCTAAAAATGGCTAATTGTGCCCATTTTATGTTTAATGCTTGCAAATATATGCATATAATAAAAATGTTCGTTTTACAATCCTAAATAAGTTAGTATTGACTTTTAAAAAAATGTAATCAGTTGAATACAAAAATAAATTATCATTATAACGAAAATTATTAAGTTATTAGGACTGAATTGAGAATTTTTGTTAATAATTTTATTTTTCAATAAAATTTGACAAACCAAAAAACATGTCTATAAAAACAGCAATGTCAAGTTTGTAATTAAAATATTTAGAGGTTACTAAATTGATTAAAATGTGACAAAACAAAGACTATTAGACCACGGTTGAATATTTAATGTTTTATATCATTATCTACCTCACATCAACACGAATAAATAAAATTATTTTATAATTGGTATCATAAACATACTTTTAAAAGTTTTACTATGTTATTGGAGTAGTGATAAAAATGTATTAATAAAAATTAAACATTTTAATAATTTATGGAATGAAATGTGTCATAAAATTGCATTGTTATTATTCATATAAAGGCAATTTGGAAAAGTTCTAATCTTAAACAACAATTTTTTACATTAAACGTGTTTTAAAAAATGTGTGGACAATAATATTATTTATATTTTTCATTTGCAAGTTTTGTAATAGATTTTTTTAAATTAATTTTAAGATACATTTTAAAAGTCCCTATCGATCCCGTAGCTAGAAAAAATATTATTCATGAGTTTTTCGGGTTTTTTAGCAAAACGGTAAGTTTTATCATAAAATTAGGTCAGATAAAAATTGTAGATCATATAATTATCTATAAAAAATGACTTAATACTTTTTCTCTTAAGAGCCAGCGTTTCTGAGATATAACGATTATAAAAGTTGAAAAAGTTGTAACCTTCATAATATGCATAAGTACGCCACGTATACAAATCACTGAAGCTGTAATACAAGTAAAAATATTTTTCTATCGATTAATGTAAGCCATAAATCGTTCTAATAGGCTAACTGGTTTGGTCAAAATTATTTTCCGATTAATCAAAAATTTCATAGCAATTTCTAGGTCCAAAAGTGAAATTTTCAAATTTTCAACGGTTATTCGGTCATTACTTCTAAACGAATAAAGATATCAAAACGAATCTTTTTTTGTGTAAAAGCCTACGCAAAAACCTTTAAGATAAGTCATCATTCGTTAAAATCGATGAAGGAGCAGAGGGGTAAAAAATAATCAAAATTGCATTTTTTTACAAATTTTTTTGCGGGATTAAAATTTTGAGTTTTTTTTTCGAAATTGAAAAAACACGACGCGTCGCGTGGTAGTACTTGAAAATCTCATTCCAACGCATATTTTGGTTAGACGATAGGATGTGTCGTTACCTTACATCGATTATTTTGGCCCCTGGAGGTTTAAAAAAACACAATTTTGAGTTTAATAGGTCAGTTTGAGGTGAAATGAAAAGATATAGATTTCAAAACTTCAAACCGACCTCGTTCGATCAATCCTTTTGCAGGTCACGTGTAGCGATTTTTTATTTTTTGTCCCGTTTTGGCCCTATTTCGTCTACCAATTTTCTCTACGCGCCGTTTTTTATCGATATTTTTCCAGGCTTTTGGAAAAAGAAATCCCGACGCCGCTGGACACGCCGGATTAAACCGATTATTTTTCTGGGTATTAACGGTACTTTTAGCCACAATATAAGCCGCGTTTCGTTAAAATCGGTCTAGTCGTTTGGTAGGTACGATTTTTTTAAATTTCGTTAAAAAATGTCCAAAATTGTACCCCGATTTTCAAACGTCAGAATATGAGATATAAGCAAAAATTTCGAAAAAGTGCTCGGCTATGGGTACTTAAGTCTGTTTACTCTTTACGAAATTGCCATTCTTGATTTTTTTCCTTCGGCTACAGTCAAAAGCTAAGCAATATTACGTTTTTGTTTTTTTTTCGCTAAAAAACGATATAGTAAATGAGGATGTGGGAAAAGGGGGGGCCCGATTTGGTCATTTCGATTCCGAACCCGGCGGAGCTACAATTTTTCAAAGTCGCGCTACCAAAATTTTATTACAAAAATATTAAGTAGTTTATGAGTTATTTACGCGAGCGTGGCATACTCAAAAATGACTTAATAAATGCTACTTTCGAACTTTTTTTTTCAGAGCCAGGAAAAAACACAAAACTTTTACAACTTGTAAATGTATTTAAAGATTTTGGTCTAACAACTTTTGAAATATTGAAAAGATTCACGGTGTACTACTGATTCACTGTTGAACATGTCACCCTATTAAAATTTTGATTAATTTCCATACCAGTTTATTTTCTAAATGGATTTTGAAACCTTGGGTTTTATCATAGTTTTTTTTTTCGTGTTCCAAACTATCAAAAATTAAATATTTAATAAGATGATTATTTAAAATAACAAAACTAGAATTACTGTATCGTGCTAACCAAAGTTTTACATAAAAACTGAAGCACGCTATCTTACACAAGTGTTTTATGTATAAAAAAATGAACAGTTTATAAAGAATAAGAGTAATTTACTGAGTTCACAGCAATTTCCATGACCTTCGAATAATTCATATTTAATTCTAAAAAATGTATATCTTCTTGAATATAGTATTATATTATGTAAACAAAAATTGCGCACATTTCTAGCATTTTTCTTGGATAGGCGTTTTTATCATAAAAATATTTCTACAACGTTTTTTTGGAAATCTTTACACTAAACGTTATCTTAATTAACTTTTATCTTTATAGGAAAAATTGCACATTGAATTGTTTGTACATGAGTCTTTATTTTTGAAATTTTCAAATTTATTTTGAAAAGTATTTTTTTTTTCAAATTTGAGCAATTATCAGTACAAAACATACAGGTAATAAAATATATCCTTAAACTTTATCCTAAAATTTCTATTTCTACATTTTTTAGAAAATCCTGTAACATATTTGAGCAAGTTATATTTTCTTACAAAAACTTTTAATTTGAAATTGTTTTTTTTTTTCGCAAAAATTTTTAAATTTGTTAACATAATGGACAATAAATAGTACCTAGCAAAAAAAATTATATAACTATAAAACAAGCAATTAAAACAATTATTGGACATGAAATAATGGCAATGACCTTAATATTACAAGTCATTCCAGTCAGAACGTATTCGTTTGTTTTTCTAATATTATTTATTAATTTCAAAGCAGACTAGTAATTAGGTTTAATAACAATAAATTATTCATTTTGCAGTATGAGGGAACACCATTTTATCCTGAAAACGATCGATTTTGGGCAGTGGTTGAAAAGTACAAAGTAAATCAATTTTACACGGCGCCCACGGCAATTCGTGCACTCATGAAGTTTGAAGATGACCTTGTGACAAGGTAAGATAATGTAACCTTATATGTACACAATTTTAACACTATAATTAAATTGGATTACAATCTAATTCCTTCCTTCCGTGCCTAAAAAATAATCCATTCACTTATCTTTTTAGGCACGATTTGTCATCTTTGAAAGTACTTGGATCTGTTGGAGAACCCATTAATCCTGAAGCATGGATGTGGTATTACAAATTGGTAGGTGGTGGAAGATGTTCAATAGTTGACACTTTTTGGCAAACAGAGACTGGGGGACATGTTTTAACACCACTTCCTGGTTCTACACCCATGAAACCTGGCGCAGCAGTAAGTATTTTTTGGCCAAACAATACCATTCACAAAATTTTAGCAAGAATAATAATTCTAAAATGTACATTTTATATCATATTCCTACTTTATACTTGCACACACATTCGCCAGTATTTTCATATATTAAACATCCAAGATAAAGGGCTTCAAGCGAGCTTTGAAATTCTTGGAAAATTGATGATTACATTTTAAATAGATCGTACGTTATGTTATGAAATAATTCTTTTTATTAATTTATTTTGCCCTTGAAGTCATCAATCATATCACATTCGTTATTTAATCTAAATTTCCAAATTAAAAAATGCATTCAGTATATTTTTCCTAAAATGTTATCTTCCTGTAAAAGGCGACTTGTAAATACAGCTTTTGTTTCTTAATCTTTTAAGTCATGACATATGCTACTGGGTGATCTACTTGACCTAGAATGTAGGTATTAGATTATAAACTCCAAAATTAATGCTTAATAAAATTTTAGTCATTTCCATTCTTTGGCGTCCAACCCGTATTATTAGACGAAGCTGGAAAGGAAATTGAAGGAGAGGGAGAAGGATATTTGGTATTCTCAAGACCATGGCCTGGAATAATGAGAACTTTATTTAATAACCACGACCGTTATGAAACTACATATTTTACTAAATTCCCTGGATATTATTGCACTGGCGATGGTGAGTCACTCAACGTTCTAAATATTTATCCATTATTAATTTTTTTATTACTATTTTAGGAGCAAGAAGAGATGCTGATGGTTACCTCTGGGTTACTGGACGAGTTGATGATATGCTAAATGTTTCAGGACATTTAATGTCCACTGCAGAAGTAGAATCGGTTTTAACTGAACACAGTTCAGTTGCTGAAGCCGCAGTGGTTGCAAAACCCCATCCAGTTAAAGGGGAATGTCTTTACTGCTTTATTACAACAAATGATAAAGTAAATTTCAACGATAAACTTGTGGGAGAATTGAAGAAATTGGTGCGTGAAAAAATTGGACCATTCGCACAACCTGATGTGGTTCAAAACGCACCAGGTCTGCCTAAAACAAGATCAGGAAAAATCATGAGACGAATATTGCGAAAAATTGCGGTTAATGATCGAGATGTTGGAGATGTAAGCACACTAGCTGATAGTACAGTCGTAGATCAACTTTTTGCAAACCGCCCAATAACAGCCTAAAATAATAAAAAAAGACGAATATTATACCTACATGTTGTTTACAAAAATAGTTGGCACAAAGTTAAATTGTGATTTAAGCTCCTAAGCTTTTAGTCTTAATTTTGTTAAAATACCAAGCCAACGCTTTAATGTTTATAAGTGTGTTACAAGAGAGTTATTTATTTTATAAGAATTTTTTTTACACAGGGACGCACACTTCTGTAGTGTATAATGAAAATTGTTGATGTTTTTAGAATTAATTGTTGAAATGTGTGTTGTTGTCCATGCCTTCACATACATATCATTCCAAAAAGATTGTATTATTTTATGTATAAATGTAAATAATGTACCAATATAGAAAATAGTAACTATTTCTTTAAAATTATTATTAACCTGATACCCATACGCAGCCCTAAGATGAGCCACCGTTTCTGAGATATAACGATTATAAAAGTTGTAATCTTCATAATAGGCACATTATTCGTCAAATTCATAATCGTCTAATATTCACCATAACGGGTAAATTTTTTAACCAAATTTCATAAAGCCGGTCTCGAATTAAAGGGGCATGTTTGTTTTATAATCCTTTTGGAATGGATTTTTTTAAGCGGCGGGAAAGCTTTCAAAAGCGCTCCCGAAAAAGTCCATTTTTTCGAGCGTCCTCCGCGCCGACTTTGTAAAATCGCAGCTCCGCCGGGATCGGAATCCAAACGAATCTTTTTTCCCAGTTGAATACTATACTTTATCGACGACTTTTTATTATTCTGCAGTATATTTTTATGTTTTCATTATTTTTGTCAAATAAATTTAACCTAACCCCTAACCGTTGCGAAGCTACCAACGCAAAACAATGCTTTAGTAGCTAACTTCACCTCGTGGATAAAGAAAATATGCGGAAATACAGCTTTTTGATTGGCTACTGCCCGTGACTTTTGGATTCATTGCTCACGGGGTGAAGTTAGCTAACTACATTCCTAAACAATAAACGTATTGTTATTATTCAATAGTCGTCGATAAAAGTTATTTATTTATATAATTGCATATTGCATTTATGTCCAAACTATACAGCAAAATTTAAAAAATGTACAAGATTTCAATGTTTCATTGTAACGTTGCATTAATGTTGCAATAAAACGTTTAAAATACGTAATGAAACACTACATGTTTACTGGGTAAACAAAATAACATTGGAAATAATATCTTATAAATGTTTCCTGGAAACATGCAATGTTACCATGTATTAATACAATTGCGTTGCAGTAACGTTTCAAAAACGGTTACATGTCGTAGCGCAACAACCTTGTCACGGGCACGTTTCAAATTAAACATTTCATAAATATTACAATGGAACGTTGATTAGACAAAAATTTTTACACTGCTTTCAATTAAGCGATATTTTTAAATTCAAAGAAGAGTGGATTTTCAAAAAAGGACATTGACATATAAAAATTATATTATATTTTTAAAATATTCTATAAATATGTATAAAAATAAAATTTAACTCATAAATTCTCATAAAACAACATTTGAATAAAACACATCATATATAGGTGTATTAAAACATGACAGTTATGCCCGGTGACCCTTCCCGATTCCTTGTGGTGGCTAATACTTTCCTGTCAGTAACTCCAAAAAATCTATAAATCTAAATAAATCTAAAATAAAGATTTTACATTTAAAATTTTGCAATGTATAACAAAGATCTTTGAATTTTAGTTTTATTTTCTACCTGAATTTTGTCTTAATTTTTTAAATTAAATATTCGAATGTACAAATGCAGGCACATACTTCTTAAAAATAGGACAATTCAACTAAAAGTATTTCCATTAAAAATCAAAAATGCATTAAGGCACGATTACCCGTCAAACTTTTTAAAAAATATACAGGGTGTAACAAAAGTAACTGAATAACATTTTTTCAATATTTCATTGCAACGTTGCATTAATGTTGCAATGAAACGTTTAAAACACGTAACGAAGCATTATATAACGTACATACTAAAAATGTAGTTTGCAAAACATTTCCTACACATCACAAAAAAACATTACATTAATTTTGTTTAGAAAGGTTTACAAAACATATCATGTTTAACTATTTACAAGATTTCAATGTTTCATTGCAACGTTGCATTAATGTTGCAATGAAACGCTAAAAATACGCAACGTAACATTACATGTTTACTGAATAACATTTTTTCAATGTTACATTGCAACGTTGCATTAATGTTGCAATGAAACGTTTAAAATACGTAACGAAACATTACATGTTTACTGGGAGTTTTTCGTCAAATTTAAAACACTAAAAAATTGTAGATTTTATATTGATTTTGTTTTCATTTTTGTCTCTAATTTTATTCTATAATTTTTCTTCTTTTAATTTTTATCAGATGCAAAATACAATAAATAAGCAAGCGAAAATTTTACCGATTTTTTTGTTCATCCCATGTAATTACATTACATATTAATTAATATGAATTTACCTCAAGAAATAATAGCCAAAGAAACCTATAATATAAGATTAAAAATGACTAAAAATGCTAGTATCATCCAAAATTGGATACAAGATATTTTTTGTAATTTTGTGCTCTAAAAACTTAAAGAAATATCGTAAAAATCACATATTTTTTGACTTACTAGGAGTTAAATTGCCGTTTTTTACAAAAGATGGTTAAACTCTATTATTTGAAATTTCAAAATCAAGGAAATTGAGCAAAATTCAATTTGGCACATAGACGTACCCCCTACCCTACATATTTCAAATTTCAACGGTGAACGATTTGCCCTATACTTGATTATTATATTATTACTTCCATCACTTTATAGTGTCCTGATATTTTTCACCAACCACGTGCTTTGTGCGGACAAATGTGAGGATTAACTTCACTAGCGTCACCTATCACTTACTGGCAGAACTATTCGAGCTTTTACTTCTTTCGTTTGAAATTTAATTTGTTAATTATTTAAGAATTAAAGAATTTAACATTTTGTTGTTATTACAATTATAAATTGTCTTGTTATTACAATAATAAAATCTTATCTTCTATAATCACCACAAAGATAACCTTTAGCTTTTACACAATCATTTAAATACCTAATTAAATTTAATATTGATATATATTAGTGTATTACGGTAATCATTTGTTTTACAATGGGTCATAACTTAGAAGAATATTTTAATCATGCATTAGAACTTACAAAAGAAGCCGGAGAGGTATTATTTATTGTTAAAATGTTGTAAAGGTTATGTTTTTGACACTAAAAATTAAATTTATTACAATGAAACTTTCTGTACATATTTTGCTTTTAATGTTTCTTTTATTTGTTAACTTCTAATCTCAAAGAATATAAAAGTCGATAGTCATTCCAATTATTAGAACCCCTTTCACTTCGGTAAAACCAGGATGAAGTCAATTACTATTTCATGTTGATGTTTTAGCCAATTTAAATTAATTCAGGCAAATGGTCATAAATGTTGTATAGAACTTTTTCCAATTTCTTCCAAAAAAATACACTAGATTTATTGTTCTAAAATGTATTTTCTTCTAAGTTGCCGTTTCGAATTCATTTTCCAGTTATTTTTTACTATCATAGCTGTAAACTTCATCCAACAATTTAATCTGCTCACTCAAATTAATTTGTTAGGACCAATTTTGTAAATCTTTGATTGGTTTAATGTTTTTAATCGAATTTTTGAATACATGCTTGAATTTAGTGGTTTTGATCTTTGTTAAGTTTGAATTAATATTGTTGAGTGCTTCTTTGTGAACTTTTAGAATGAAAAACAAAAATTAAAAGCTTTTTTGGAGTGTTGAAGATTTTATACAGGGTGTCTCACTTTTTTTCCAGCATAATTTTTTTTAGATAATAAATGTCATTCTGAACAAAAATTTTCCTATGAACTATTATGTTTTTCGACTCCTTAAAAAGTTATACCAATTTTAAAGTTTCATAAATTTAATGATTTTTGTGGGACATCCTGTATAAATTTCATTTAATTTTTTTTAAATCAAGTATGGTTTGGATTTTGAATATCTTTAAGCCAATAAGATGCTAAATTTTACTGAGGGAAATTTAACCTCATCGTTTACTTATTTTTAAAAAGCCAATAATGTTCAAAAAACCCAATTTGGCAAATAAAAAATCCAAATAATAATTGATTTAAATAAAAAAAATATAATAAGAAAAAATATTATACAGGGTGTTCCACAAAAATCATGAAAATTTATCAATTTTAAAATTGCTGTAACTTTTTAAAGAGTCGAAAAAACATAATAGTTCATAGGAAATTTTTTGTTCAGAATGACATTTACTATCTAAAAAAAAATTTGCTGGAAAAAAAGTGAGACACCCTGTATATCTCTAAAAATTTAACAAAAACTTTACATCCTACTTCCAAATTTCTGAAATGTTAATGTATTAAGAATTAAGAACACCTATTTTTTTATAAATTTTGTTTAAATCGAATAAAGATTAAAAGTCTGGAAAATTCTTAATGTTTAGTAAACCATAAAAGATTAAAAAAATCAATATTCAGTTGGATTATACAAGTAAAATAGAACACACGAGACACAATAATATATTTTATATTTTTAATCTTTTTATTATTTCCTAATGTGTAAAAATTTTTAGTTAATACTTATGCAGAAAGATAATCCTGATATCTGCACTAAATCCAGCGATATCGACCTTGTAACTGAAATAGATCAGAAAGTGGAAAAACTTCTTATAGATGGAATTAAGTTGAAATATCCCACACATAAATTCATTGGTGAAGAGACAGCTTCATCAGGTGTTCCTTGCAATCTTTCAGATGAACCAACATGGGTTATAGACCCAATAGATGGCACTATGAATTTTGTACATTTATTTCCCCATTCATGTATATCCGTAGCCTTATTTCTTGACTCAGAACCGCAAATTGGAATAATCTATAATCCAATGCTAAATCAATTGTTTACGGCAATTAAAGGGCAAGGTGCCTTTTATAATGGTAAAAAAATTAGTGTTTCTAACGAAACTTCGTTATCAAAAGCTTTAGTCATGATGGAGAATGGTACTAGTCGTGATCCTGAACGAACTAAAGTACTTTTTAGTAATCAACAAGCTCTAATACCCGTTGTTAGAGGGTAAGTTAAAAAATTTAATTTTACATTTAGTTAATCCAAAATTTTTAGTATTCGTTCTCTTGGTTCGGCTGCTTTGGATATGGCTATGGTAGCTTTAGGATGTGCTGATGCTTATTTTGAAGTGGGAATACATATTTGGGATATAGGAGCTGGTGAAATAATTATTACTGAAGCAGGTGGATGTGTAATTGATCCTGCTGGAGGAAATGTAGACAGATTATCCAGGCGAGTACTTTGTGCTGCCACCAAAGAATTGGCTGAAGAACTAACAAGCGTACTTTTTCAATACTATCCATCTCCCAGAGATGATGAATAAATTATGATATAATTAATTAAGTTGATCATATTGTGGCAAGATAGTTATGGTTGGTTAGCATAGTGTAGCGCTACATTTTTGAATAATTTTCAATTTACTATATCGTAAAAAATTGTACATTACTTTATTTTCTTTTCCATGTAATTAGGTATACAAAGGTATTTAAAATCTACCTATTTTTAACCATCCTAACCTAAACTAACCTAATTCAATATAAAATTAAATTGAAAATAAAATATCGTAAGTATCGGGCTGTAAAGGAAGAAGAAACCAAATTTCAAAACAAAGAGGATAATTCCAAAAAAATATTATAATAGTTCATCACTAAATTTGCCAAATAAATTCATATTTTCTGAAACAATTTTGTAATTTCGTGTGATAGCTGCCAGTATTTATTTAAAAAATAAATTGTTACCATTTTATCTGTGTTATTACTTATTTTTTTTGTAATTTATGACTGGGGAAAAAGAGAGGGAAACACAGCAACCGTTTGTTATTTTAATATTTTTACATAGTAATCATAAAAAATAATAAATAAAAACTATCTGACCCTTATAATTATAAGTAGTACTTTAATTTTTACCTAATTTTTCTTCTAAATAAAATTCTGGGAAAGCGTAGAAGTGGAAATATGATGAAATGTGGAAAAAATGTGCTAGATCCGCTTCTACTCTCTTCCAGGGGCACATATTTAAAAAAAATATGCTGGAACCCAAAGAGTTATTTATAAGGAAGGGGATCATGTAAATTTTATTCAGTTTTGTTAATGGTTACTATGCAAAAAAAATAAAATAACACATGTTTGCTATACGTCTCTCTCTTTCTCACAATTTCCCCATCTTAAGGTGTTTATAGCATAGCATAGCTTTATTACAAATATATTTGTTATTAAAAATTGATCAATGTTCCATATACATTTATTTTTTATATTTTCTTTCTTTAATAAAACAATAAATATGCAGTATTATTTTTGTTTTAGACAAAAAATAATTCCTTTTCCCACACCGGGTGTAAACATAACATGGGTCACCCTCGACGCGAGCTTACCTGAGGGCACCAAAAAAAAACACGGAACTTTCGGACTTTTTTTACTTTTTCGCTTGTAAAACTGAAACGATGCTTCCAAACGAAAAATTTACTATTACAAGAATTAAAGAGCATTAAATTCTGGGTCGAATAATAATCCGGTCAATTTAGCCCTAAAAGTAGTAGTAAAGGTGCAAAAATTAGTGTAGAGCTAAAAATTGGTATGAATGTTCAGAACACCATTATAAATGAATTCTGAAAAGGCTCCATCGATCCCGTACCTGAAAAAAAAATTTTATTCGAGGTCAAAGATCTTAAAAATGGGTTTTTCGCGTTTTTCAGCAAAACGGTATGGTTTCCAAATTAGGTCAGACAAAAATTGTAGATCATATAATTATCTATAAAAAATGGCTTGATTCTTTTTCTCCTAAAAGCCACCATTTCTTAGATATAACGATTATAAAAGTTGAAAAAGTTATAATCTTCATAATATGCATAAGTACGCCACATATACACATCACTGAAGCTGTAATACAAGTAAAAATATTTTTCTATCGGTCAATGTAAGCCATAAATCGTTCTAATCGGCCAACTGGTTCGGTCAAAATTAATTAATTTCCGATTAATCAAAAATTTCATAGCAATTTCTTCGTCCAAAAGTGAAATTTTCAACGGTTATTCGGTCATAACTTCTAAACGAATAAAGATATCAAAACGAATTCGTTAAAATCGATGAAAGGGCAGAGGAGGTAAAAAAAAATGTCAAAACCGCATTTTTTTACAAAGTTTTTTGCACGATTAAAATATTGAGTTTTTTTTCGAAATTTGAAAAAGCGTTAAAATCTCATTCCAACGCATATTTTAGTCAGACGATAGGATGTGTCGTTACCCTACAGCGATTATTTTGGTCTCTGGGGGTTGAAAAAACACAATTTTGACTTTAATAGGTCGGTGTGAGGTGAAATGAAAAGATAGAGATTACAAAAATTCAAATCGACCTTGCTCGATCAATCCTCTTTCAGGCCACATGTAGCGATTATTTATTTTTTGTCCCGTTTTGGCCCCATTTCCTCTATGCGCCGATTTTTATCGATATAAAACAAACATGCCCCTTTAATTCGAGACCGGGTTTATGAAAGTTGGTTAAAAAATGTAACCGTTATTGTGAAAATTAAACGATTATGAATATGACGAAAGTGCATATTATGAAGATTACAACTTTTATAATCGTTATATCTCAGAAACGGTGGCTCTTAGGAAAAAATGTATCAAGGCATTTTTTATAGATAATTATATACTCTACAATTTTTGTCTGGCCTAATTTTATGATAAAACTTACTGTTTTGCTGGAAAACGCGAAAAAAACATTTTTAAGACCTTAGACCTTGAATAAAATTTTTTCCAGGTACGGGATCGATGGGGACTTTTCAGTATTCATTTATAATGGTGTTCCAAACATTCATACTAATTTTTAGCTCTACGCTAATTTGTGCACTATTAGTTTTTGCATATCTTTATTCCTTTTTTAAATGCTATTTATAATAAATAACAAAAAATAAACATTTTGGAAAAAATTAAGGGTGTCCCATTTATTAACATGCAAAACTTTTTTCGGATTATAATTATCATTCTGAACAAATAATTGCTTATTGACTAGTATTTTTTTACTCTTTAGGAATTTATAGCAATATGACGTAGAAATAAATAAAATTTTCAAAACAATAGTTGGATGTTCTATCAAAAAAATAGAGGAAGTTATGCAAAAACTAAAAATATCCATTGAATTTAACTTAAAAACTTTTGTATTTAACTTTTTTATGTAACGCTTTAAATTAAAAAGTTAATACGGCCATTTTTTTGTTACACCCTGTATATTGAAATTTAAAATAAATATTCAATTGTCTTTACTAAAATTATATTAAATAAATATAAGATTAATAATAATTCCTACCAAATTATAGAAAAACTAATGATAAATAGAAAATATATGGAGTATATTTTAATTATTTCTTGAATAATTTAAAAAAAAAAATTTGAAACTGGAATTACATTTTTCAAGAAAATAAGTGATTTCCTCAAAAATATTTTAGGCAAAAGTTGCTTATTATTTTCCGTAGATTATGAATCTTCAATAAACTATATGGGTTATCTGAAAAAAAGTTTTTGCCATTAAAACGGTCCCCTTTGAAATGCTAATGTATATGTATAATAAAAAATGGGTCCGGATAGCGGATTTAAGGGGAGTAGAAAGGTTAATTCAATACAAAAAAAGCATACTCTCATTTTTTTTATGACATAGTTAATTTATATTTATTTCGGTAAATACTACATAATAAAGTAACATTTGAAGAATATTCTTTGAAATTTTTATGAAGAAATAAGCCATTGACAAGGAATCTCCGCAGATGACGTCTCAGTTTCATTACTGGATCATCGGAAATCAAAAAACCCAAATGATTTTATTAGTTGATAAGTTTCTGCAGGTAATGACGTCGAGTTCTTTATTTTTTTCAATTTCAACATATTTAAAATAGCAAAATTTTCAATTTTTTTGTTGAAAAATCAGTGTTTTGACTTCTAAGTGCTGTAAAAAATTTAAAAATCAATAAAAGGAAAAAAACTTTTTTTTGAGACGTCCACGGAGATTCACTATCAATGTCACATTTCTTCATAAAAATTAAAGAAAATTTCATAGAATATTCTTGAAATATTACTTTATGATGTAGTAATTATAAAAATAAATATATATTAACCATGTCATCAAAAAAAATTTATCGAAAATACGCTCTTTTGTATCGAATTAACCACGCTTTTTTGTATCGAATTAACCTTACTCCCCCTTTAAGATCTGACCCCTGTTTACACTGGCGAATTTTCCTAAAGTTTTTGGCCTCCGACATGCGCCAGCCCGCCACTGCCTCTCAGCACGACGTATCGGACATAACTCTGAAATTTCCCGATCTTCAAATTCCAAATAAAGGTAAACGTCGTTTTACGCCGGGGTTCCGTTCCGAGAGACACCGGCGTAAAAAAATCGGAGTAAAATGAACACACATTTTTCGTCCTTTTTTCGAATAATGTTTGGGTTCTTAATCACTATAGTCGCCCATAATGAAACTACAAATTGAATATTCTTTTAATTTTATAATAAAATAAAAAATATAATCATATCTTTTTATTTTTCTTAAAAACAAAACGAAAACTAACTCGTAAAATCATACACCGGCACCAACCGGCGCAAAACGACGTTTACCTGTATCTGTTTATTACAATAACTGTATTTTTTAGATACCTTAAAAATCGACTTTCCAAAGTTTGTAAATTATCTCAATAAATGGATTCGGTAAATATTCTATGCAGTATTGTAGGTTAATAAAATCTGTTTATACCATGGATTGTTTAATGAGAAATGTGAGTAATCGTACAAGTTTTCTTGTAAGGCGAACTAACTTGATTATCTTATAAAAACAAATATTGTGGAAATGTTTTTATTAACACCTGATAAAACTGAAGTAAATAATAAAAAATTGTTTATATTGTATCCTCTTATCCTCTATCCATAACTCCATATCTAAAATATCTAAAGTACTTCATTTTACTTACCTTCAAATAGAAGTACTCCTTAATTTTTGCCAAAATAAAGACGTATCTCCTCTTTTTACAAAATCCTAATAAACCCAAGAGTTCCAATCAAGAAAAAAGCATCTTCTTATTAAGCTGTAAATAAAAAAACAACATCAATAACAATAACTTACAATATCAATATTCTTATAAACAGCATAGATTCAAGTAAAGTTTACTAAATATATGCCTAAATAAAATGAAATTAAACATTTTTTAGTTTTAAAATACCTTATCATATACTGATATACTCGAAGTACAGACCACTTAGTGTGATATCCAATTTCTCTCATTCTGTAACAAAAATTAATACATACTTAACAATTCGGATCAACTTTAGCCGGGCTTACTGCACGGCAGAAAAAAAAATAATTCAAATAATTTAATAATTTATTTTTAGTAAAATCAATAAGCACTTAATAAATTTAGTGTATTTACATTACTCATGTTTGAAATAAAATGGAACCAAACAAAAACTAATATTATATCCTCTGATTGTTCCTTGACATGTTTACCTCACTAAACTAAATTATCATATTTTATCTTGAATAAATGGGTGTGTAAGTGCATTATTCAATCCAATTCGTTTTGCTGGATCCATTGACAGGGCCTTGTCAAGTAAATCTTTTAATTGGCTAACTTTCCGGAGTTGATCCATTGGTAGAGATTGACCTGCTACTAGTTCCGTTTGTAAATCTCTTGTAGCTTTCACCACTGACATTACAACTATCTTTTCCTAAAAAGCAAAGATAAACATGAACACATTTTAAATAAAATTTTATTAGACATACCCTCTCTGTGACTTTATCAATTTCATGATACAAAAAGTTGCAATTACTATCAAAATGTTGATCTTTAAAAGCTCCTTTGCGTATTACTTTATTGGGCATTTTTCCTTTAACGTCCATAAAAAATTTAAGCATCTGGTTATTTGATTTACCCGAAAACAAAATCCTTCCCGTATATAATTCATAAATAGTACAGGCAGCTGACCACATATCAATTCCATAATCATATGGTATACCTAATATAATTTCTGGAGATCTGTAAAATCTTGAAACGAGATAAGGAGTTATTTCATTATCATTAATAGTTGATGCTGACCCAAAATCGCATAATTTCAAGACTAGCTTACTTTCGTTAACAAGAATATTATCAGGTTTAATATCTATAAAAATTAAATTTAGCACAGTTCTTGTTTTTAGTATGCATAAAATCTTACCTGCATGTAAAATACCAGTTTTCTTTAAAAGTTTTAGTGCTAATAGTAATTGTTGGGTATAACTTCTTACAGCTTTTATATGCAATCCTACATCCTTTCCATACTTTTTTAAAACTTCTCGAAGATTCATAGAAAGTGGTTCGAACACCATGCAAAGATGTTGCTTGTGAAAAAAGTGCCTTATTAATCTTAAACAATGCATTCGATCTTCTGGATCTGCATCATTTAATTTTTTTAAGATTTCCAATTCTTTTAGCCCAGTTTTGTGCCTAAAATTTAAAATAGTTGGATCAGTAAAAATTGTATATTTTTCAAGTTATTACAAGGCGCACATATGTGATTTTCTACCTCTGAAAGGGGCCTGTCTATTTATAATGTTGGTGGAAATGCAGAAAATCCCATGAGCACGCTTGTGCAGTAAGCTTACATAATCTCATTATTCCTTATTATTTTCACTGCAACATCTAGACTTCCACGAGCTTGATCTCTAGCTCTAACAACATTACTGAAAACTCCTTGTCCTGTATATCCATATACCATGTATCTATTATCTAATATTTCACCAATTCTTACTCTATAATAACCTTCTGCATCATCCCAGTTGTCGGTTAAAGCAGGATTTTCATTTCCACTACCTTTTTGTACTAAAGTACTTGGAGACTGAAAATAATAATCAAATTCAATACATCGCAATCGGCCAACTGGTTCGGTCAAAATTAATTATTTTCCGATTAACCAAAAATTTCATAGCAATTCTTCGTCCAAAAGTGAAAATTCCAAATTTTCAACCGTTATTCGGTCATAACTTCTAATCGAATATTTTTTTGTGTGAAAGCCTATGCAAAAACCTTTAAGATAAGCCATCATTCGTTAAAATCGATGACGGGGCAGAGGGGTAAAAAAATTGTCAAAATCGCATTTTTTTTACAATGTTTGAGTTTTTTTCGAAATTTAAAAAAGTCAACGCGTCGCGTAGTAGTACTTGAAAATCTCATTCCAACACATATTTTAGTTAGACGATAGGATGTGTCATTATCTTACAGCGATTATTTTGGTCGCTGGGGGTTGAAAAAACACAATTTTGACTTCAATAGGTCGGTGTGAGGTGAAATGAAAAGAGAGAATGCAAAACTTCAAACCGACCTTGTTCGATCAATCCTCTTGCAGGTCACGTGTAGTGATTTTTCATTTTTTGTCCCGTTTTGGCCCCCTTTCCTCTTCAAATTTTCTCAACGCGGCGTTTTTTATCGATATTTTTCTACGCTTTTGGAAAAAGAAATCCCGACGCCGCTGGACACGCCGGATTAAACCTATTATTTTTCTGGGTATTAACGGTACTTTTAGCCACAATATAAGCTGTGTTTCGTTAAAATCGGTCCAGTAGTTTGGTACGTACGATTTTTTAAATTTCGTTAAAAAATTTCCAAAATTGTACCCCGATTTTCAAACGTCCGAATATGAGATACAAACAAAAATTTCGAAAATGTTCCGCTGTAGGTACGTAAGTCTGTTTCCTGTATACGAAAATGCCATTCGCGATTTTTCCCTCCGGCTACAGTCAAAAGCTAAGCAATATTACCTTTTTGTTTTTTTCGGTAAAAAACGCGACATTTTGAAGTTTTCAAAGAAAAATTCGCCCTCGCCACAGGAATAACTTGGGAGGGTCGGAAATTTTGGATATAGTAAATGAGGATGTGGGAAAAAAGGGGACCCGATTTGGTCGTTTTTATTCCGAACCCGGCGGAGCTACGATTTTTCAAAGTCGGCGCGGAGGACGCTCGAAAAAAATGACTTTTTCGGGAGCGCTTTTGAATGTTTTCCCGTCGCTTAAAAAAATCCATTTCGATAGGATTATAAAACAAAGATTCCCCTTTAATTCGAGACCGGGTTTTTGAAATTTGTTTAAAAAATGTACCCGTTATCGTGAATATTAGACGATTATGAATCTGACGAATAATGTGCATATTATGAAGATTACAACTTTTATAATCGTTATATCTCAGAAACGGTGGCTCTTAGGAAAAAAAAGTATTGAGACATTTTTTATAGATGATTATATGATCTACAATTTTTGTCTGCCCTTATTTTATGATAAAACTTACCGTTTTGCTTAAAAACGCGAAAACCCCATTTTTAAGACCTTTCACCTTGAATTAAATTTTTTCCAGGTACGGGATCGATGGGGACTTTTCAGGATTCATTTATAATGGTGTTTCGAACATTCGTACCAATTTTTAGCTCTACGCTAATTTGTGCACCCTTGGATGTCTAAATTGACCGGACTAACTCTGCGAGTTTACGGATTGCCGATTACACACCAAACGAACGAACGTTAACAAGCGAAAGCGATTGGTTGGTGTGTACGCTTCAGCGAAGGCGAACGAACGCAAGCGAAAATTTTGGAACGAACGCGGTGTGGTGACGCGGTAGCGAATGCTCATTCAACAACGGCGGCCGTAACGCTACCAAACTTCGCCTTCGCTCGCTATCGTTCGCTTAACGTGGACACAACGCCACAAGCGAACGAACGAGCGAGATTATCGGCGATTTCCTTCGCTAGCCTTCGTTCGCTTGATGTGTACGTAGCCTTAGACACTTTTACGTTCGACAATTTAGTGCGTCGCCATTCGGGGATTTTTTTTTTCTTATTATTCTACAGAAAACCAAATATTGATGCCTAGGGCCGAAAATTCGATATAAAAATATTAGGCTAAAATTGGTCGAAGAACGTACCCACAATACATAAATTCAACATTCTTGAAAAAGAGTAGGTAAAATGACAGAAAAACCATGATTATCGAGCAGCTCAGGCTAATAATAAACATGTGATTAAAAAAAGATACACACAAAAATATACTTACATTAGTATGTTTAAAAATATCTTGATCCGCAAACATATCCCAGTGTTGAGATTTAAGTTTTTCCTTTTCTATTTTATCATTTTCATTTGTACTCTTTACTTTCATATTGGGTAATAAGGGAGGAGTAAGAGATTCTTCAGGAATTTCATGAGGTGCAACTGTTTTTTCTTCAACGATAGTAACCTCATCATCTTTTTCATCAACTATATTTTCATTCACCTCTTGGACTTCTGGTCCTGAGGTTTGAAGAGAAGTTGCTGTATTAGAATCTTCACTTCCATTTGCACCCAATCTCTAAAATTAATCAAATAATTATTTCAAATTATATTAATATGTACTACCTTTAATAATTCCTCCCTTTGCTTTCTTCTTTTTTCGATTATTGCTTGCTCATCTTCTTCATCATGAATATCAATATCGAGCTCAACATCGCTGTCTGAACTACTTTCAGTTTTCTTCAATCCTTCACTTAACGAATCTTTAAATTTATCTCCTTTTTCAGTACGGGAGGTTTTGTGTCTGTTTTTACAATGCCTATCCCGAGAACGTGACCTAAATCTATTATTTTTGTGGTTATCATATCTTCTATTTCTATCCCTATCCCTATCTCTAGAATCCCTTCTATCTCTGGAAGGTGACCTTCTTACATCCCTAAAATATCTTTTTGAATCTCTATCTCGTCTATCCCTAGATAAAGCCCTTTCTCTTGAATCACGCCTGTGGTTATCGTAAGTGTCTCGTTCTCTTGAGCGCCTGTAATCTCTTGATCTCGATCTTCTTTCGTACCGAGATTTAGAAACAGATCTTCGTTTTTCCTTTCGTTCATCTCTTCTGTCGTAACTACAATGTTTTTTGGTGGCAACTTTTTCAATAACTACTCTGCGTTCCTTGCTAAGAGATCGATGTCGTTTCTTTTTCACTTTCACTTCAGCATCATTGCTTGAATCATCAAGTAAAATAATTTCATCAACTTTATCAATTTTACCATTTTTATTTTTATCAGCTACTTTAGCAATTTCTGCTTGTAATCGTTCTTTTTGCTTCATTAATTCTTCCAAATCCATATCAGGTTCAATAACTGTTACGTCAATAGCATCACTATCGCAATCTGCTTCCACGGCGCCATCGTCACTTTCTGAAGATATTACTTCCAACGAATGTGTTTTACATAACCCTTCTGTTATGTACTCAACTAGTTCGTCTTGTTGCAAAGGGGGTTTATCCTCAGCTTTAATGGATGTTCCTGAACAAGATTTACCATTAGTTTCATTAATAACATTACCTTTGACTTGTTTTGGAGATAAATCTGGTGTATACCGGTCGGTTTTGTCTCCTTTTGAGCCCTCCGACTCAACTGGTTTTTTCTTATGTTTTTTATGTTTCTTGTGCTTCTTATTTTTTTCTACTTTATCAATAGAATGCTTCTTGTGTTTTTTGTGCTCCTTCTTGTGCTTTTTTTTGCATACTTCTACTTTGGAATTTTTTGTAGGTTCTTCTGGTGTTCCCTCGGATGATCTTAAAATAAAAAGTGACAAGACATCGTAAATAAAGTGAAAAACTGGATTAAATTAGAATTTAATTTTCCTAGCACACATCATGATATTTTTTGTGTGGGTATACACACAAGCTGTATAGGCGAAAACTAAAATTCTTTAGATTATTAATATTTATTAAAGTTGGACGAAAATTCAAGGTATTAATTTTTTTTAGACCCTCAAACCTAAAAGTGAGATTTTCTTAAAATTTTTACGAGGTGGAACATAAAGTGACGTAAAATTGGGCAAAAATTCAAGGAGTAAATATTTTTTAAGCTCTCAAAGTGATTTTTTTTCAAATTGTGATAAAAAAAAATTGAAAAAATTTGTAAGAGCGAAAATTTAAGATGGCAAGAATTTTATTAGTTACTTCAGTCGGCATGCACTCAAGTATAATACATCATTATCAAGACAATACCAGGACCAAGAACGATATTTTAAGGGGGGAGTAAAGTTAATTCAATACAAAAAAAGCATATTTTCAATTTTTTGATTTCTGATGATCCACTAATGAGTTATGAAGCTTTTTTTTGAGACGTCCATGGAGATTCACTGTCGAAGTCACATTTCTTCATAAAAATTAATGAAAATTTCATAGAATATTCTTCAAATGTTACTTTATTATGTAGTAATTATAGAAATAAATATATATTAACTGTGTCGTCAAAAAAAATTATCGAAAATACGCTTTTTTGTATCGAATTAATCTTACTCCCCCCTTAACTCAAAAACAAGTAATATTTACTTATATTCAGCACATCTATTTGATCAAAAGCAATGTTTTGCTACCTATGTACTGCGAATCATCTCAGTCCCACTCAAGAGTGGGTCCTACAGTATAAGTAAAAGCGAGATAAAAAAGCTGATTTGTTCGTATCATGGACCATAGTTGTTTTAGTGTAAATTTTAAATGACGGTTTAGAAACCTTTACTGGCATGATTTAAATATTATAAAAATATATGCTAAATATGAAAAACCAACCATTTTCCCCAAGTTTCATGTAAATAAATATGCAACTGCGTCTTAAGATTCTATATTATTCCAGCACTTTTTCAGGGTACTAGAATTTCGTAAAAAAATGAAAGTATCGTAAAAAACGATACTATTTTATTTCTTTTTTGGACATGTTCTAGAAGAATCGGTGAATTGTATTTGATTATAAGGTATAAGGTTGTTTACAAAGTTTGACCTACTTATGTATCCAAATAGCATGCAGTTTTCCATGATTTAAATCTCTAGATTTAAGTAATCGGTAATTAAATCCAATCGGAAATTATTATAAAATAAATATTCTTATCTTTTTAAGACAGTAAATAGAATAAAACAAAAACACTACTCACATGGAATCCATTGTATTAAGGACAATCGGCAAAAAAAAACTAATAGTACTTAGTTTTTCTTTTCCTTAGTTATATATTATTAATTGATAATTAATTAAATATTTAAAATTATTATAAAAATGTATTCACGCTTTTACGTCAATCAAACATTTTAATAGCGATGACGGCCATATTGATCATAGAACTTAAAAGTTTTAGAACAAGGGAGTTTCATGTTGAGCTTACTTCTGTGCCCATATTCTTGAAACGGTCCACACGATGTTGCATACCACTTTAATCATTCTGTCCTTGTCAGTTTCATGAAAAAATAGGAGTTTGTCCTTGTATGTTGTATGCCACATCGTGTGGAGTGGTTCAAGAATACGCCTACTGATTGATTTGTAGCGTTTTCAGCTTAAGGTCTATTGGGAATTTTAACTACGTATAGATGGCGCTATAAATGGAGGTTATTCAGTACTTGACCTTGTCAAAAATTGTGTTTAAAATGCATTCTTTTATCTTCTAACTATAGCTGTGACTATAGTCTAACCACTTTTACGAGACGTCAGTATTAAACAACCACTTTTACGTGACGTCAGTAAAAGTGGTTGCCAATTTTTGAAATTTGAATTTGTGGGATCTCTTATTTTAATGCTGCCACTGATAAGCGTTCTCACGGAGACTGGCAGCACCGTATTTTTTTATAGCCCTAACACCTACGCCTCTGCTTTTGTGAAGTCAAGTTACTTTGTTTTGATTTTGACATGATTTTGTGTTACTATGAACTTGAAGCAAACAAATTCCCCAGATTTTTAGGCGGGAAATTTGAATTGACCACAATCATTTTAGCTCACCCTGTATATTTATTAATATACATTTATTTTTTCTCTTTTTAATTTTAATTTTGCTTTTAGTTTTAATTTTTGTTTACTTTGTTTCATATCTTATGTATTTTTTTTTGTACTATAAGATTCCATCTTAGGCCAACATCAAGTTGAATGATTGAATCTTATAAAAATGTACACATTCATTGTTAAATAAATAAATAAAATAACGTCATTTTGAACATTAACTAAAGGATCACTCGGTTTTTTTTATTTAAAGATGTAACCATGACGTAACATCCTGTATACGTTATACTCATAATTCTATAATAAAATTAGTCGTTCTGTGATATGACATGAAAATGACATGTCAACATGTGGTGAATAGGTTATGTTTACAATAACCTCGAATTTTAGGTGATTTCCAACTTATTTTAAGAAAATAAGAATGGATAATAAAATGGAATACGATGTAACTTTAGGTGGTACATACAATTTACCAAATTGTATAAACCTTCACCATTTTACCGCAGCACGTGCAAAAGAAATAGAAACTCTCAAACAATCACTTCAATCAACTAAAAGTTTAAAACTTGCTTTTCAGACACTTCCGAAGCATATGCGAAGACGTGTTATGTCTCACAGTGCTAAACGTCTGCCCAGACGTCTCAGAGAAAAACATTTAAGCCAGTTGGCCAAGTCTGGGATTCCTGCTAAACAAAAAAGACCAACGAGAAAGCATAGGCGAAGGCCTGGAAATTTCTTAAAGGAAATGAAACGCAGGTCAGAAAAATGTAGTTGGCTTGAAACTCATATTTGGCATGCTAAGAGGTTTCATATGATACAAAAATGGGGATATAAATTACCAGATAGACCTTGTGAAAAATCTTTTAGAGCGTGTTATAGAGCTACTTCAAAACATTGTTTAGTTAGTGATATTTCATATATATCATGCATAGAAATTGTGGGACCTCAAAATATAATCATAGATAATCTTAAAACGCTTTCTAAATCCAATGAAGGATTAAGTATAGGAGCTAAAGCTTATTTAAACGGAAATCGTGAGGGATCTGTTTTCATTTATGATCACTTTAATCAACCAATCGGAGACGTGACGTTTGTTTGGAAACCTGAGTTAGCTGATGGGAATCGCACATTGTGGATTTGGGCTCATGCTGCTTATAATGGCAAAGTTTTCGATACTTTAAAAAAATTATTTAATGCAACAGAGGAATTATCTGAGAAAAAAACATATTTTAATTCAAACGATAATATTAAGCTCACGTCTTTAAAAGATGATTTAAATAGATTAAGATTAACTGGACCGTTATCTCAACCCGTGTTGAATAAAGTGTTTCGGGTTGTAAACCCATCCAATTGTAATTCATCATGGTTTAAAACATTTTTAGAAAATGATGAATGGAGGCAAGTTTTTGCTGAACAGCTTCAATATTGGAGCAGCATAAGGAATTTTAATTCGCCTGCTTTGGTATCACCACGTGTTGCTTTTTCATTAATAATTATCGATCCCAGATGTACAGTGCCTGAAAAAAGAACCAAAGCTCTGCCGGATCAAAATATCGATTTGACCATTAATGTTAGTTTACCTGACAAAATTGCTTTTGGGCCCATTTGGGATCAAGATTTAAGAAAGGAAGTTACGGAAACTAAAATTTCTACTGCAGCTATTGCTGATTTAAGAAGTCAACTTTTAGTACCGGGAAGTGACTTGCATGAAGGTGGATCAGCTCTTCCAATTTTGTTGATACAGAGACCTGGTAATAGTTCGACAGGTAATTACAAGTTTTTTTATTTATTTTTTAACGCCTTTGAGGTACGTTTTGTTTGGTTAATTTTTTTGAAATATTTACGATTTTGTACTAAAATATCTAATTAATTTCAGGATATTGTTCAGGTTGGGACATAATAACTCCATCTGGATGGTCACAGCCTTTATGGTTGTCTTTAATTATGTGGGGCGCCAGAGCTGGAGGTTTAACACAAATGGAACACATGTGTTTTGAAATGGGAAAACATAATTTTTCAGCAGACAGTGAATCAGGAAAACGTGAAGATGAAGAAAGAACTAAAAATAAAACTGAACGTTTCTTTAGATTACCACCAGCCAAAAGGACAAATTACAACAAATTTGCAATTTCAAGTCCTTTTAAATTTAATTGGGAAATTCTTTTAAGAGACTGGCATGCTGATGAAAAACCAACGGAAGGATTTAGTGTTCTTAGAAATAAAACATTACTTAAAGTGTTAGGGGTAATATATTTATAAAATTTACTATACAGAACATGATTTATGGAACTTATCAAATTAACAAAGAGGCCGGAAAATGTGTGTTGTTCTGGGGGTTTTGATTTTTTTTTTTGTCGGAGGAGGGGAAATTTTCAAAATACCTCACCGGTTTAACTACCGGAGAGAGTGTCAGATTCACCTGGTCTTCCACGACTTGATTTGGTGCATAAATACTGTTCCTCACTGTAGCCTTTTTTTCATAAACTATACTTATGAATATACCATCTTTATACGTTTAATATACAGAATTATGGATATTGTTCAAGATTCAATAAGTTTTGCTATCTTTGTGACATTACACATATTAAATTTTTAGGAATCTATAAATAAGAAAAATTCAAATTTGTTCCCTACAGAAATTTTAAACAAAAACTTACTGATACCTGTGCAAATTTTACCGGAAAGTGGTGTTTTTAAAGAAAATTCAATTGTTTGTATTCCCAACATAAGTGACATAAAAAGTAAACTAGAACCAATTGAACCCCTGAAGGAAGACATAAACCAAGAAAAAAGAAAGTTATTAAGAACAAATCATCGAAAGTTGGTAACATCTTTAAAAAAGAAATCAAAAAATTCACCTGATTCTGAAGTAAGAAATAATTTTATAATTAAATTAGATAAAACATGTATTATTTTAGCTAAAATCGAAAAGACTGAAAGAAATACATGAATTTAAGGATAAAATAAGAGAGTTATGGTTACCCGAAGTGAAATCGAATATCCGTGAATCTTGTTCACGAGAAATTATTGGTTTTGTAACGTATGGTGATTTTTCTTTACTTCGTGGAAAAGGAATGTGTTTAGCCTACATCGCAGCAAATGCTTTACAACAATTAATCCCATTCGGCAATAAAGTATTACTTAGGAGCACTAACTCTAGGCAATACCGATTTTCTGTATTTAATGTTATTGTTTAATAAATTGTTTTAATTTAATTTTTTCATGCCATTTTAAGGAGTGGAAAATTATTCAGGAAGAACAATAAAAAAGCAGGTTGTATAGTAAAAAAAGCTATTTTAATATTGTTAATAAAAAATAAAGTAACTAATATACATGTTGAGTTTTTAATTTATCACTTAATGACTTAATTAAAACTAACTCCTGTTTGGCTTTTTTGAATTTATCAAGAACGTATTTATACTCTGGTTTAGTTATAGAAGATTTATAGTTACTGCTCTTGAGTTCCAAATCTGTAAGTTTTTCTGTCATTTCTTTTAATTTAATATCGAGTTCATCTACAACCTTCTTAGAAGCCACTGTAAATAATTTTTTATTAACCACAATTAGTTTTTTCCCTTCTTCTGTAATCAACTTCATTTTGATATTTAGTTTTTCACTTTCCAATTTAACTTGAGTTATTTTGTTTTCGCAAAGTTCTTTAACGTTTTTTGTGCGTAATAACATCATTTTATCCAGAAGATTTGAAATTTCTATTAAGTTATTTGTATATCTCAAAAAACTCTGTTCTAGCTTTTTTTCTAACTCAACAATCGCAAGTTTTTCTAATTGTATGCTTTTGAGAGGATCCACATCATAATCATATAATTTATTTAATTCATTAATATTTTGATCAACGGTTTTTAGAAAATCATTCTTTATATTAACTTTCTCTATGTCAGTCAGTTCAGGGACACGTATGTCTCTTAATAAATTTGTTTTATTGTTCGATGATAAGTTATTCCATTGGGTTGCCTCTGCTGATAAATAAATATTTTCTGCTTTTTTAATTAAATCTTTATCTAATTTACTTTCATTAAGGTACTTTGAAGTAAATAATTGATAAAGTAATTTTAATTTTGCATGTTTTAAAGTTGCTTCTTCATGTAATTTAATTAAATCATTCTCGGTGATATTCATGTTCTAAAAGAATAATTTACTTTTGAAAAACTATTTAGTATCTACTAAGTTAAAATATGTTTAAAAAGTCATATTTGTGATAGGGGGTTTTCCTTGAGCACTAGCAGAAGATATGTTCAGATTATTTTTTAAATTGTGAGAACTCATTTTTTATAAACAAAAATCATAAAATATACTTCCAAGGTGAGATTTTCTTTTTTAGCCGAATTTCTTACTTTATTCAAAACGTCATGTTTTCATTGTTCACTATGTTAAAAGGTAACTGAAAACAATAAAAACTTGACTTTATGATGAGGCAAAAAAGAAAATCCTATATCTGTACTGTTCATATCTTGCACATGCTCTAAAATCGAACATACAGTCAAGCTAGCTCTATATTTAATATACACTCATTTTTAAATATACCCTCTGTATGTGCACAAAAAACGATGTAGCTTCGTTATTTCTTATCCGATTTTAATAAGTGATATGTCAAATTAAATGATTTGAAGAATACTACTATCAGATAACAAAAGATTAATTTTATTTTTGAAAACATCACAGGAGGAGGAGGCAACTTTTCTTTTTTAAATGGCAACATATTTTTTTCGATTGAAAAAATCAATAACAAAAATAATCTAAACCAATACCAATAATTTCTTTTTAAATTTTTTTATTATTAATTATTTTTAATTTAATTCAATTGTTTTTTTTTGTTTTAGAGTTCTCAGTTTTTATTTCTTTAAATTTTGTTTTTTAATTTATTATTAATAAATTAAAAAATAATTAATAATAAAGTAAAAAACAAAATTTATAAAATTAAAAAAAACAGTTGAATTAAATAAAAAAAAAATAAGAAAAAAAAATTTACAAAAATTAATTTTAAAAAAAATTATTGGTATAATTGGTTTAGATTATTTTTGTTAGGAAATATCAGATACTCCATATAAAAAATAAAAGAGGTTTACTTTTGCAACATGTTTCGAACCACTTTATTGGGTCATCATCAGGCAAAAACTACAATTAAAATATAAACAAAAATTACAATCAATTTAAAAAATACACATCAATTAAATAAATTAAAAATGGGCATTAGCATTTTAATATAACTGGCTAATGCCCATTTTTAATTTATTTAATTGATGTGTATTTTTTAAATTGATTGTAATTTTTGTTTATATTTTAATTGTAGTTTTTGCCTGATGATGACCCAATAAAGTGGTTCGAAACATGTAGCAAAAGTAAACCTCTTTTATTTTTTATATGGAGTATCTGATATTTCCTAACAATTAAATTACCATATACAAGGATGGAACGTACCAATAGATTATTTTTGTTAATGATTTTTCTGAATCAAAAAAATATGTTGCTATTTGAAAAAGAAAAGTTGCCTCCTCCTCCTCCTCTGATGTTTTCAAAAATAAATTTAATCTATTATTATCTGATAGTAGTATTCTTCAAACCATTTACTTTGGTATATCACTTATTAAAATCGGATAAGAAATAACGAAGCTACATCGTTGGCCGGTTTTTGTGCACCCCTCGGTATAATAATTATATTAAGCTTGAACGTAAGACTAGAGTTAAGGAAATAAAACCGGAAGGCTCCTGGTGAAACCCTTAAATCCTAAATCAAGCAAATTTATTTTGAGAAATTTATAATTTAATTCTGTCATGCATTTTTACCATAATGTTGATTCTTGTTGTATTTAACTTTAATATATTTTACTTGTATTTCTCTTATAATTTTTTAACTTGGTAGTTTATAAAATAGGTAGAATTACATACCTATATCGATAAAAATAAATTATTTAATGTTCGAAGACTTGTGATTTTTATACAAAATTTAACCGACAATGGTTAGTTAAAAACTGGAAACTATACTCACTTTTTAGTCTTGTAAGTTTTGTAAACTTGCCTTGAATAACTAAATTCAGCTTTTGGTTTTTGTTGAACTTCGTTAAAATCACAGAACTTGTTTGAGGTTAGAATAAAAAATCAACGGCTTATTGGTTTCAAAATGACTTCTATGTTTTCTGTTGTTATACGTAGGGTACGGTCCACATTACGCACATACCGCATATGGACGTAGATTCGTGAAATCTCCATATTCTCCTGGTCAGGGGGCTTACTTTTGAAATTGTCGACACGATGTCGCATGCAAGAATTCGGCAAATGTCGATTAACTTCCTCAAATCGTATTTTTGACGACCCGACATCAAGTCGCACACGCGAATCTTCACACGACTTGTCTCGAAAGGGTGGGTAGGACCCACTCGACATCCATTAGAGATCCAAATGTCATGCAATATTTTTGGGGTTATTAATTATTCCGTTCTTCTCAATCTTCAATTTTGCACATAAACTTTATATTTTTATACTGGGTGTTTCTGAACAAGTGTCGAATAATCTAGGAATGAGTTTTTGAACCAATTTTAAGGCTATGGAATTTTGATTAGTTTATGAAACATTTTGACGTACAAAAATTTTACTATTTGCTGTGTTTATAGATACTATGTGGGTATGGAATCAGATAATTTTCAAAAAAAAATCTGAAAAATAAAAAAGTAAAAAAAATTAAAAAAAAAAATAAAAATTTTTTTTTTTGAAGATATTTGTAAATTAGCATCTAAATTAAAGAGTATTACATGAATTTCACTTTTTTATTTTGATCATTTTGTATGTAAAAACATATAAAAACTTCAGTTTTTTTTAAATTTTTTTTGAAAATTATATGATTCGATACCCACTTAATATCTACAAACAGGGTTAATAATAAAATTTTCATGGCAGCCGCCTTGAGATGAATTCGCATTTTTTTTTTCATAGATTGAAAAAATCTAGAACTTTAAAATATTACAGCAATTGTAAACGCAATATCTAAATGAAATTTAAATATACATATTTGATAAATTCAGGCTTTTGGTTTGTGTAAAAAAATATTTTTCTAGATGGCTGGGTAACGATTCCTACGAATTTACAATCCCAGTTGTAAATATATCATAATTACCCTAATCCCTTGGGGTTTTTCCTCTCATTTCTTAATAAGCAGGTATAAACTTTTTACAGCGCTCCAAAAATTAAGCAAAATTTTAAGAAATTTTTGTTAAAAATCAGGTTTTTAGTTTTTCGAAAAATATTAACAACGATTCCGACAAAATTTGGACCGAAATCTAATCCCCTTGGCCCACTACAGTAATAAATTTTGGAAATATTGTTCTCATAAACAATACAGTAGTCGATTAGTTTCTTAGTATTTGAAGATAATTTTGGGTTAAAGGCTTCAAAGATGTATAAGACTACCTTTTGCGTTCACCCCTACTTTTGTAATAAGCCCCCCCTCTAATTCTACCAACATTTAAATTTAAATATTAACTAACGTTTGAGGAATTGTTAGTTGCGAAGTGAATTTCTTGCAAACAAGGCGTGCTAGTGAAAAAATTCCAAATTTAATTTATTTGAAAATTCTCGAGTTACAATCAGATATAATTATTTATTTTCATTATATAAAGTAGTTATTTGCTTTGCTAAAATTTTGAGATAATCGACAAAACAAAACTTGTGTCAAGTTAGCAATAGATTTCATTCATAGATTATTTTTCAAAATGTATTCAAAATGTTCATAATAAAAAGATCGTGCACATCACTTTTTGTTTTTATTTTCTTTAAAATACATATGTGCCCGATATTTTGGTTGTTCCTTATTCACACCTGAATCTTTAAGGGGTTGTAGTTTAAAAACAAAAATAACACTAATTTAGGTTTTTATTATGTATTTTGTTTAAAATACATTTTAAGGTAATAAATTTAGGCAAAATAACGAAAATAAAAAGTGATACTTATGCGTTTCAAAATTATTTCTAATCGCGTTATAAATAATAAACAAAAAAATACTTATAATTTACTTTTTCGATATCATGTTCATATAATTTGAATATTTCAATTCCAAAAAAAAATAAAAAAATCGGTTAACTATTCAAAAAATTTGATTAAGGGTAAGGTACTTTTTTGTTTATAAATTGCATACATTTTGAAAAATAACTAATGGATGAAATATATTGCTAATGATTGCTAACTAGACACAAGTCAAATTCGATTTTTGGTCGAAATTTTTTTTTAGCCAGAGCTTTTTATTACATAGTTGATTGATTTTTTTAGATAATCTCATTATGGCCAGTAAATACAGGACCTACGACATCACGTTAATTGTATCTGGCGAAAAATTTATGGCGAATAAAGCAATAATTTCAGAAAAAAGTGATTATTTCAAAGCCATGTTTTCCAGCGGAATGCTCGAATCGAAAAGTAACGAAGTTGAAATTAACAGACTTTCCTCGAAAGAATTTGCGAATGTTTTGTGGTTTATGCATGGATTGGTACTTGAAATTAATATGGAGAACGTCCTGGACATCCTCGCCATCTCCCATTACATTCTAATAAATGACGCGATTAAACTTTGTGAGGAATTTTTGATATCGAATGTTAATGCGAAAAATTGTAGTACTGTTGCGAATATCGCCGAGTGCTACTCGCTTGTTGGTCTTAAGGAACATGTCCTTAATTTTATAGATGAAAACTTTTGGGACATTTCTCAAACAGACTTTTTTTATAAATTGACTCCTGAGCAAATTCATCATGCCGTTACAGCTGATAAAATAGTTAACTATTCCGAGTTGGACTTATTGGAGGCTATTTTACAATGGGGTCTTAAGGCCAGTAATCTTACGCGAGTATTTTTTTTTTCTAAAAAGAAGAATATCAAAAAAATTTAGAGGTGCGGGAAAATTCCTGAATAATGACTATAACTTATTTTATACTGCTTTAACCAATATTAAAAACGTTATAGCCATTATTCAGGACTTTTCCCGCACCCTGCATTTTTTCTTCGTAGAACCTAATGCCTAATAATTTTCTAAAGAAATTATTCTCCAAATCATTGAACTTGATTGAAGTACCAAAATTTATAATATTTGTAATTTATACGTTTTAGAATTGAGGATAAATTAAAACACGTAGAAGATATGTTGGTCATGTGCGATTTTATGAAATTTCCAAAAAGGAATTGAATGAAAGGCTGAACATGATATTTTCAGAAAATAGTGCAATCCATCTAATTCATGAAAAAATCACGCAACTGTCGATGCTACCGTGCAATTCATTAAGGACGTGATAACCAAGATCCCTACCCGAATTAAAAAGGATAAATTATACCCGCAATGTGGAAGTGTAGTAGTTAACAATGAATTGTATACGATATGCGATAAAGGAAGTGTTTTGAAATTTTCACCTAAAACCAATAATTGGGAAACAACTAAATTTAAGAATCCCCACAGATGTTTTTATAGTATATGCGAAGTTGACGATAAACTCTATGTGGTGGGAGGAAAAATTATAGGTGATGCAACTAACACCGCGGAAATTTACGACCCAATGATGAAAACCTGGGAGTGTATTAAAAACCTACCACAACCCCGCTTTTTGCATGCTTCTGTAAATTTCGCGAACATCCTATACATTTCAGGTGGTAGAATATCGAATCGCTCGCCGGTAACTTCAATGATGAAATACAACCCATTAACCAACGCTTGGTTATGGTGTGCCCCACTTTTATCACCACGTGCCGGGCACACCATGATCACCTACGGAGATAAAATTTATGTCTGCGGAGGTTGGAGGGGCGATATTCGGTCATATGTGAAAGAATACGTTTGGGACATTGAGGAGTATGATGTAGCTAATGATTCATGGAGGTTTGTTACTACAGTTCCAGTCTCGTCTCGTCCTACCAATTTTACCATTAGAGACGCTATTTTTCTGGAATCAAAAATTTATATTTTACCACATTACTATTCTGTAATTGATTGTTATGATGTTGAAACAAATGAATGGTCTACAGAGGTAAAAGAGAACAACAATTCTGGAAATTTTTGGACTCGCGATTATCAGACCATGTATCTTCCTAAATCACTCGCCGATGATTAATGATTTTCTTAATTTTTCACATTTTCTTTAATATATCTTGTAATTGTATATTTTATGTTCTAAGCAGGATACTATTTTTTTTATTTAAATAATTTATGGAGCAGAATAAGCAACAATAGTAATTTAAGGACTTTTAAATAAATTTTTTACAAAGTAAACATTTCTTTAATTTCCCGCACAGTTAAAGTGAGAGAATTTCCATCTCTCGGCACCGATATCTTGCAGGTGGCTCTTAAATTATAAAAGATTAAGTACAGAAGATTCATAAGGGAGAGATGGAAAATTTGTTAATTTATTCAACAAACGATTTTTCAACCTTCATGTAGTAAATATCGGTCGTGTCTTCGATAATGTATATCTAAAGGTTTATTACTACTTATCTTCAGTTGTTATCCAGGTAATTAATTGACCTTATGCTTACGCTTATAAATTTAGTGGAAGCGAGACTATAAACAAAAAAAATGATTCGGGCGGTGACACCCTGTACATTTTTTTCATACACAGAAATTTGGTAATGAATGAAAGCACCTCATTTCTCTTCTTTTTGTTCTATGGTTTAACGTCATAAGTCATAACTCATAACATAACCTAACTAAAATTCGTGCTAAAAACACTAGAAAAAAATTATGAATTTTTACTGATTAACAAGATTAATAAAACTAATAAAAAGATTAAAAAGAGAGAAATTTATTAACCTTACAATGGTTAATTCTAGACCGTGTGGTTGTAAAGGATGTCGAACTTGTTTATTATGCGAAAAAGAATATGGACTTTCAAACCAAAATAACTTAAATCCAAGTTTAGAAAGTTACGTATACTGTCCGTTTTGCCAAAAAGCCTGGATTGGTTGGGACATAAATGACTACCAAAAACATCCTAATCACTCCGGTAAATCTATAGAATACCCAGGAGTATACATAAAACTTGATTTTCTATCGGAAGGTGAAGAAAGCAACCTATTGCATAATATTGACAGTATACCTTGGGATTTGTCTCAAAGTGGAAGACGAAAACAAAATTATGGACCGAAATGTAATTTTAAAAAACGAAAATTAAAACTGGGCGAGTTTAAAGGATTTCCAAAGTTTTCATCGTTTATTCAAGAAAAATTTAAGGAGGTTGAGTTGCTACGGGATTTCATTACTATTGAGCAATGTTCGTTGGAATATGATCCGGAAAGGGGAGCTTCGATTGATCCTCACATAGATGATTGTTGGATTTGGGGAGAGCGAATTGTGACCGTTAATTTATTATCCGACTCGACTCTTACAATGACCACAAATTCAAAACCTGATTCTTATAATTTAGATTGTGTTTCAGATTATAATACTGGTTTTTTAAAGAATAATGAAGAGCATGATGTAAGACTTTGTGATTATCCTGTAGTACGAATACCAATGCCGAAAAGATCTCTTTTGGTTTTGTATGGAGAAGCAAGGTATAATTGGGAACATAGGGTGTTACGTGAAGATATTATAGGGCGAAGGGTATGTTTAGCTTATCGAGAATTTACCCCACCATATTTGATTGGGGGAAATAAATATGAGGAGGGCAAATTGATTATGGAAAGTTCTACTTTCTTTTAATATCTGGTGTTTATTTTTGTAAGTAATTTTAAGAATAAAATTGATTTTATTTTTATGTGAAATCCTTACAATTATAATTAATAAAAGAAATGTAAATTTCGCAAACACCCCATATATTTCAGGTGGATTGTCAAATAATATACTTACAATTATAATTAATAAAAGAAATGATTAATGAAATTATTTTTGGTATTATTTGTTTGACCCAACAATTCTAATTTTAAATTTCAAATTGTTAGGTTATGTTGCGTTTGCGCAAAAAGAACTTGACCACAGAATTGTTATTTGTTTGAAAGAAATTATTAAACATTAAAGTTGTTTCAATTTAACATTTATATTATATATTTCGTATAAGTTATAACTAAATTTTCTTTAAAATAATAAAATTCTTTTTAAATTTATTAATGACATTGTTTTGTATGCGTTGTTAGGCAACCAACATTGCACTTGAGTGTGCAAAAGATTTAGCCCACTAGTGAAAAAATGACGTGCTTTACCCACTAAATTTAATTGAAAAAATGCAACTTTTAATCACGAAAATGGAAAACATATTTTTCACCCTGTATATGTAAAAAGCTTAAAATATTGTCGGTAGATGGCAGGACTAGTAATTAAAAATAGCTAGTTTAAAATATGAAACTAGATGTCGCTAATATTTCTAATTCATGCAATTTATTGTTTATTTGCAATTTAAAATTTGCAATTTAAATCGATATGTTTACAACTCGGAAGTCGAATTAATTCTTATTTGATTGCGAGCTAAAGCTAGAAGAGTATTCTAGGTATAATTATTAAAGTCTTAGACCCCCACCCCGCCCTAGACGAATAGAACATACAGCGATTCATGTATGTGCGGACAACGGAGCGCGGTTTAATGGTGGATTGTTTCGATTTGTTTGTTTATCTCCGTTTTAAACATTAAAACTATAATGTGCACAACGAAATAAGTACTGTGAAGATTCCTTTTGATAATCTAATAACAACGTAAAGACTGCACTTCAAGACTGTCTTTAACTTTATACATCGATATAAATTAAGGTAAAATACTCATGATGAGATGTAGTATAATTAGTTTTGTAGTATAATTAGTTATTCCAAACGTGTTTTTAAATTATTATACACAAACGAATTACTTAAAATTACTTCTGATAAATTACAACAATTATATCATCTATACTTTTAAATTATTTTGGCTTTCCTGTATTAATAAATAATGATTTTCACATTTATTTAAATTAATACAAATTAGTATTTGTAGTTTCAAAATAATTATAAATTGTTGTTATTGTTTACATTGCAATATTTTGTTTTTGGGGAGTAATTATTATTTAGGTCATAAATGAAAATTTGGGCTCGGTCATTGACCCTTCGTTTATTGTGTAAGGGCGTGTATTGACACAAGAGGGCTTAAATTAAGGGGAGTCAAATTGTGAAACCTACATTTTAAACTTAAAGGGAATGTACACCAATTCTGCTCATGTGAATGCGAATTGCCAAATTCAGCAAATGTCAAGTATTCTGCAGATTACTACTTCAATAAAGTTACAACAGATGACGCTCAATGTCTCATTTATTTCTCTTTATTTTTAGCCAAAATATTTTTATGGCGCAAAATAAGAAATTAAGTTGTTTTTTTCATTTTTATCTTGATTTACAGATGAGTTTATTACTAATAACTAATCAGTGGCGCACCCAGGATTTATTTTGGGGGGGGGGGGGGGGCGACGGAGTTGAAAGGTAAAAAACCGTAACGCCGTGGGGGGGGTGACCTTACTTTATAAGTACGGGGTCCTACAAAATTTTCTCAAAAAATAATACAAATTTTCTCATTTTTATTAAAAATTTCTTAAAATAATATATTTTCTTTTGGGGGGGGGGGGGGGGGGCAAGGCCCCAGCGCCACCGATACATTTAAAAAAATTGTATCATTACTTAGTTAAAAGTTAAAAAAATCCACGACTATTAAATAAACGGTTCATCACGATTGAATTTTTTGATATGTTTCGAAATTCATTACTAAATTTTTGACATTATTCAACATGCTTGGATCTCAACAAATTTGCATAAAATCGCCGTAAAATAAAAAAAAATCGTAGAAAAAGTATTTAAAAAAAACGCAAAATTTTAGGAGAAATTTATCATATAAATTAAATCACGGGGTTTGTACGGGGTTGTGGATAATCAACCAAATATTTTTTATTGCAGTACATCTAAAAGTAAAAAATTAGAGACTTACATTTTTTCGTTTTGGAAATATTTAAAAAAAACGCAAAATTTTATGAGAAATTCATCATATAAATTAAATCACAGGGCTTCTACGGGATTGTGGATAATCAACCAAATATTTTTATTGCATTACATCTCATATAAGAACATAGTAAAAAATTAGAGACTTACATTTTTTTGTTTTGGAAATATTTTGAAAAAAACCGGACTGAAGTTACATTTATATGCATTCATTTTTACATTCATATTTTTTTTTAGAAAAAAAAATGTAAGGGCTCAATTTTTTTATATTTTGTTACAAATACAGTCCTTAGTAAAACTACATAAAAAGTTTTTTCAAAATCAGACAAGGAGTCAAGAAATTAAAAAAAAAATTAAGAAAATAGTCACTTTTTCAGATTTTATTTTTTTTATCGAAAACAAAAAAATGTAAGGGCTCAATTTTTTATATTTTGTTACAGATACAGTCCTTAGTAAAATTGCATAAAAAGTTTTTTCAAAATCAGACCATGAGTCAATAAATTTAAAAAAATATTCACTTTTTCAGATTTTATTTTTTTTTATCGAAAACAAAAAAATGTAAGGGCTCAATTTTTTTATATTTTGTTTCAAGTACAGTCCTTAGTAAAACTACATAAAAAGTTTTTTCAAAATCAGACAAGGAGTCAAGAAATTAAAAAAAAAATTAAGAAAATAGTCACTTTTTCAGATTTTATTTTTTTTTATCGAAAACAAAGAAATGTAAGGGCTTAATTTTTTTATATTTTGTTACAGATACAGTCCTTAGTAAAACTGCATAAAAAGTTTTTTCAAAATCAGACCATGAGTCAAAAAATTAAAAAAATAGTCACATTTTCAGATGGTCTGATTTTGAAAAAACTTTTTATGCAGTTTTACTAAGGACTGTATCTGTAAAAAAATATAAAAAAATTAAGCCCTTACATTTGTTTGTTTTCGATAAAAAAAAAATAAAATCTGAAAAAGTGACTATTTTCTTAATTTTTTTTTTTAATTTCTTGACTCCTTGTCTGATTTTGAAAAAACTTTTTATGCAGTTTTACTAAGGACTGTATCTGTAACAAAATACAAAAAATTGAGCCCTTACTTTTTTGTTTTCGATAAAAAAAAATAAAATCTGAAAAAGTGATTGATTATTTTCATTCTTTTTTAAATATTTTGACTCCTGGTCTGATTAAAAAAAAAGTTTTTATGCAGTTTTATTAAGGACTGTATCTGTAACAAAATAAAAAAAAAATTGACCCCTTACATTTTTTTGTTTTCGATAAAAAAAATAAAATCTGAAAAAGTGACTATTTTCTTATTTTTTTTTAATTTCTTGTCTGATTTTTAAAAAACTTTTTATGTAGTTTTACTAAGGACTGTATTTGTAACAAAATATAAAAAAATGAAGCCCTTACATTTTTTTTTTCTAAAAAAAAAATATGAATGTAAAAATGAATGCATTTAAATGTAACTTCAGCCCGGTTATTTTTTATTGCATTACATCCTATATTATATAAGAACATAGTAAAAATTAGAGACTTACATTTTTTTGTTTTGGAAATATTTTGAAAAAAACCGGGCTGAAGTTACATTTCAATGCATTCATTTTTACATTCATATTTTTTTTAGAAAAAAAAATGTAAGGGCTCAATTTTTTTATATTTTGTTACAAATACAGTCCTTAGTAAAACTACATAAAAAGTTTTTTCAAAATCAGACAAGGAGTCAAGAAATTAAAAAAAAAAATTAAGAAAATAGTCACTCTTTCAGATTTTATTTTTTTTTTATCGAAAACAAAAAAATGTAAGGGCTCAATTTTTTATATTTTGTTACAGATACAGTCCTTAGTAAAACTGCATAAAAACTTTTTTCAAAATCAGACCATCTGAAAATGTGACTATTTTTTTTAATTTTTTGACTCATGGTCTGATTTTGAAAAAACTTTTTATGCAGTTTTACTAAGGACTGTATCTGTAACAAAATACAAAAAATTGAGCCCTTACATTTTTTTGTTTACGATAAAAAAAAATAAAATCTGAAAAAGTGATTGATTATTTTCATTCTTTTTTAAATATTTTGACTCCTGGTCTGATTTAAAAAAAAGTTTTTATGCAGTTTTACTAAGGATTGTATCTGTAACAAAATATAAAAAAAATTGAGCCCTTACATTTTTTTGTTTTCGATAAAAAAAAATAAAATCTGAAAAAGTGACTATTACTTTTTATGTAGTTTTACTAAGGACTGTATCTGTAACAAAATATAGAAAAATTGAGCCCTCTTACATTTTTTTGTTTTCGATAATAAAAATTAAATCTGAAAAAGTGACTATTTTTTTAATTTTTGACTCATGGTCTGATTAAAAAAAAACTTTTTATGTAGTTTTACTAAGGACTGTATCTGTATCAAAATATAAAAAAAATTGAGCACTTACATTTTTTTGTTTTCGATAAATAAAATAAAATCTGAAAAAGTGACTATTTTCTTAATTTTTTTTTTAATTTCTTGACTCCTTGTCTGATTTTGAAAAAACTTTTTATGTAGTTTTATTAAGGACTGTATCTGTAACAAAATATAGAAAAATTGAGCCCTCTTACATTTTTTTGTTTTCGATAAAAAAAATAAAATCTGAAAAAGTGACAATTTTTTTAAATTTTGACTCATGGTCTGATTTTGAAAAAACTTTTTATGTAGTTTTACTAAGGACTGTATCTGTAATAAAATATAAAAAAATTGAGCCCTTACATTTTTTTGTTTTCGATAAATAAAATAAAATCTGAAAAAGTGACTATTTTCTTAATTTTTTTTTAATTTCGTGACTCCTTGTCTGATTTTGAAAAAACTTTTTATGTAGTTTGACTAAGGACTGTATCTGTAACAAAATATAAAAAAATGAGCCATTACATTTTTTTGTTTTCGATAAAAATAAATAAAATCTGAAAAAGTGACTATTTTCTTATTTTTTTTTTTTTAATTTCTTGACTCCTTGTCTGATTTTGAAAAAACTTTTTATGTAGTTTTACTAAGGACTGTATCTGTAACAAAATATAGAAAAATTGAGCCCTCTTACAATTTTTTGTTTTCGATAAAAAAATAAAATCTGAAAAAGTGACAATTTTTTTAAATTTTGACTCATGGTCTGATTTTGAAAAAACTTTTTATGTAGTTTTACTAAGGACTGTATCTGTAATAAAATATAAAAAAATTGAGCCCTTACATTTTTTTGTTTTCGATAAATAAAATAAAATCTGAAAAAGTGACTATTTTCTTAAAATTTTTTTTAATTTCTTGACTCCTTGTCTGATTTTGAAAAAACTGTTTATGTAGTTTTACTAAGGACTGTATCTGTAACAAAATATAAAAAAATTGAACCCTTACATTTTTTGTTTTCGATAGAAGAAATAAAATCTGAAAAAGTGACAATTTGTTTAAATTTTTTTTTAAATTTTTTGGCTCATGGTCTGATTTTAAAAAACTTTTTATGCAGTTTTACTAAAGACTGTATCTGTAACAAAATATAAAAAAATTGAGCCCTTACATTTTTTTGTTTTCGATAAAAAAAAATATTTTTTAAATAAAATTTGTAAGAAGTTTTTTAATTAAATTAAATCGAGGGCCTTCTACAGGGGTGGGGAATTTTAATTAATTATATTTTTACGTATTTGAGCAAGTTTATGACCATATAGATTTTTTTTGTTGGAAACGAATGTAAAATTGAATACATTCGTATGTAACTTGAAGGTGGCAAAAATTAAGGATGTAAAACTTATTTTTCAACTTAAAGTAATAATAACTCATGAATTTTTAATACAATGAGCATTCTTGGAATATTGAGAATTCGGTAAGGTAAAATATTTTCTCATGCCATAAAAAAATTAATAAATGCATATATAGGTACTTAACATTTATCAAGAAAAGATAACAGCTCGTACTCGGGATTATACCAGGTGTAATACCGGTTTCCACTAAACGGCTTTATTTTAATAAAAACTGTTGAGAAATACAAAACAGAAATTCATGTCGAAAAATACGCAACTGCGACTTTTTACAAACTTTTTGAGAAAAGCGATGACTTCAAAAGGTGTCGACATGTTTCTGCTTTTTGGAAATGTCAGTTGGCGTTTTGTTGATGTTGTGTCTTCATAACCGGGCTCTCAAATCAAGATCTTTGATTGCAAGCAAATAAGTACAAATAAATTCTCGACATTTTTGGCATAAACTCGTCAGAAATTGAAACAAAACTTCACGGTATCAGCGAAAAAAACAATAAACCTGAGTTATTATTTTTCAATGAAAATATTCAAATTGGTTCTCATTTCTTATCAACCATTTTACATTAACAAAATTGCCAAGAAGTACTTTACGTTTTTGCTACTTGATAAAATTAAACTCAGCAAGATTTTGTTAAATTATTGATATTTGCTAATTTTCCAAATTTTGAGGTTTGAAGACTCTTCTGTTAAAAACAATATTTTTTTTTAAATTAAATGTTCGTTTTTTTTAAAAAGTAAGTAGGTACTAATTTTTTTATATCATCGTTTTGATACGAAAAGATGCCATTTTTTAAATAAAAATCGACCTATCCGAACAATTTTCTAAAAAAACATGAAAAATAAAACCCGTTACCAAACCACTTTGATTTATTTTTAACTTTTCAAATTATTTAATAACTATCAATAAAAGTATTTAATTTAAGAAAATAAAACTAATAAATCCCGTTCCTTTGTCGCTAGGAATTTACAATGATTGGTAGTTTCGGAGAAAGAAGTATTTGATTTTACGAGTCACAAAGAAATTTCGACATTTTTAGGGCCTGAACTTGTCCCTGAGATATATTTAAGTATAAAGTACTTAATTATAAATGTTTGATAAAGGTTCTTATCTACTTTCTGGAAAAAATAGGAAAAATAAATATATTTTGTTGTCGGTTGTACAGTTAGTTCTAGTCGGAACTAGGAAACAAAAGAATCACAAGTGAATATAGAGAAAAACGTGCTGGCGTACGCGGAGTAGCCTGAGCTCAGCCAGCAATCGAGTCTTTGTATCCTGGTTCCAACTGAGACCAACTGTACCTGTTCACATAAAAAACTAGTAGGATTTCTACTTTAAAATTAATTAATTCATGCATTTTTTCTGGTTTAACTATAATTATTATATTTCATAATTAAATATTTAATATAAAAATTAACATTGAGTGCAAAGTGTATGATATAAATAATATCTTGTAAAACTGCAAGGTCTTTCGATATAAAAAATGTTTATTTCTATGATTAGTATGTTATTTTATATAACTATACATAATGATAGAACGAACTTTTACTATTACTAGATTGTGAAATATTTATCATCGTTGCTACTATAATAATATTTGCAAACAATATTATTCAATTACGGGATTTACTTTTAAATCTTTCATGAAAAAACCTTTGTATTTCCAAGGCGAAAACATCATTAAAATTATTATATACCCGGTATTTTTCCAGGATATAGAATATGAAATCTTTAATAATATTTTTTACTTACAATTATCTTCCTTCCAAGTAGACACCTACACTTGTGAAAAAGTATCAATAATATATACTTTCCTAAGATTTGACTAAAGTTTTCAATTTGATCGAAAATTACTTTTCTGTAATACTAAAACCGTAAGAAACGGGGAAGGTGTTTTTTTTTTCGTAGAGAGTTTTTGTAGGTGGAAGGAGGATAAGATTTTAAGAAAAAAGAAAAAAATGAAAGATAATAAAAAAATGGATGAAATGTAAGGGTTCACTTGCCATCTACACACCCCCAAAAAATTTTTACTTACATGGGGCCGTTTTTTTAAACGTTGGTATATTGTAGCAAAACCTCGAAACTCTGCAATAATTTAGCAATTTCCATTTTTCGCAAATATGGAAACCTTTTTTATTTGAAATTCGTGTCCAAATAATGATTTTAAATGCATTTATGTCTTCCATACAAATTTATAAATCAACAAACCTGACAAAGAAATTTGACCTCCAATTAATGTGATTAAAATTGTAAACAGCATTTCGTACATATCTTAAGAACTTTAGAAGTTATTATATTTACCGTTAAAAGATAAGCCAACTATTTTCAAATAGAATGCACAGAAATACGTGGAAGGTTAGAGGAGAGATAAGAATGTAGAAGACCCCAAATTTAAACGGTCAAAACGTTCGTAATTGTTTTCAACATATTATTAGTTTAACTTAAATAAAAAACTTTTTGCACAAATCGCTAAGTAATTCATTTAATAAGTGCCGTTTTTCGAAAAAAATCTTCAACCGTAACCCTATCTTAGTATATTTGGTTGCCTAATGAGACTCACTAGTCGCAGATTTATGCTCATTGTAAGTATTCTTGTTGCATTAATTAATTATTGAGATTATTAAACAAGCTAGTGTGAATATTTCGTATTTCACTTACAAAATTGCTTCTAATTTATTAATTTTCCTAGTTAATTAACGATCTTATATTCACTTCGAAGTAGGTGTAAGTTGTTTTTTTTATGTTTTTAAGATTTTATTGTATTTATTCCAATTAAATAAATACTTTAAAATGTCCTTTTTTGTATTCAATTAAATTTCACCAAAAATTAAACATAATTTATTCACGATTTCAGAGATCAGATACGACCTCTAGTGGTCATTTAATAAAGCTAGTAATGGAGTAATAATATGTAAACTAAATATTTACTATAAACACTATACTCCGGTCAATTTAGACATGCAAGGGTGCACAAATTAGCGTAGAGCTAAAAATTGGTATGAATGTTCCGAACACCATTATAAATGAATGCTGAAAAGTCCCCATTGATCCTGTATCTGGAAAAAATTTTATTCAAGTTCAAAGGTCTTACAAATTGGTTTTTCGCGTTTTACAGCAAAACGGTGAGATTTATCATAAAATTAGGTCAGACATAAATTGTAGATCATATAATTATCTATAAAAAATATCTTAATACTTGTTCTCCTAAGAGCCACCGTTTCTGAGATATAACGATTATAAAAGTTGTAATCTTCATAATATGCGCATTATTCGTCAGATTCATAATCGTCTAATATTCACGATAACGGGTACATTTTTTAACCAAATTTTAAAAACCAGGTCTCGAATTAAAGGGGAATGTTTGTTTTATAATCCTATGGGAATGGATTTTTTTAAGCGACGGGAAAGCTTTCAAAAGAGCTCCCGAAAAACTCAATTTTTTCGCGGTTTTTTTCGAGCGTCCTCTTCGGCGACTTTGAAAAATCGTAGCTCCGCCGGGTTCGGAATCGAAATGACCAAATCGGTCCCCTTTTTTTCCCACATCCTCATTTACTATATCCAAAATTTCCGGCCCTCCTAGGTTAATCTTAAGGCGACGGCGAATTTTTCTTTGAAAACGTCAAAATGTCACGTTTTTTTTGCGAAAAAAACAAAAATATTGCTTAGCTTTTGACTGTAGCCGGAGGGAAAAAATCGCGAATAGCATTTTCGTAAAGAGGAAACAGAGTTATGTACCCATAGCGGTGCACTTTTTCGAAATTTTTGTTTGTACCTCATTTTCTGACGTTTAAAAATCGGGGTACAATTTTGGACTTAACAAAATTTAAAAAAATCGTACCTACCAAACGACTGTACCGGTTTTAACGAAATGCGGATTATATTGTGGCTAAAAGTACCGATAATACCCAGAAAAATAATCGGTTTTATACGGCGCGTCCAGCGGCGTCAGGATTTTTTTTTTCCAAAAGCGTAGAAAAATATCGATAAAAAACGGCGCGTAGAGAAAATTGGTAGAGGAAATTTGGCCAAAACGGGACAAAAAATGAAAAATCGCTACACGTGATATGAAAGAGGATTGATCGAACGAGGTCGGTTTCAAGTCTTGAAATCTCTATCTTTTCATTTCACCTCACACCGACCTATTAAAGTCAAAATTGTGTTTTTTCAACCCCCAGCGACTAAAATAATCACTGTAAGGTAACGACACATCCTATCGTCTAACTAAAATATGCGTTGGAATGAGATTTTCAATTACTACTACGCGACACGTTGACTTTTTTCAATTTCGAAAAAAATTCAAAATTTTAATCGCACTAAAAACTTTGTAAAAAAAATCGATTTTGACAATTTTTTTTACCACGCAGCGCTTTTAACGAATGATCTTAAAGGTTTTCACACAAAACAGGATTCGTTTTGATATCTTTATTCATTTAGAAGTTATGACCGAATAACCGTTGAAAATTTGAAAATTTCACTTTTGGACGAAGAAATTGCTATGAAATTTTTGATTAATCGGAAATTAATTAATTTTGACCGAACCAGTTGGCCGATATTAGAACGATTTATGGCTTACATTGACCGATAGAAAAATATTTTTACTTGTATTACAGCTTCAGTGATGTTTATACGTGGCGTACTTGCATATTATGAAGATTTTTCAACTTTTATAATCGTCATATCTCAGAAACGGTGGCTCTTAGGAGAAAAAGTATTAAGTCATTTTTTATAGATAATTATATGATCTACAAATTTTGTCTGACCTAATTTAATGATAAAACTTACCGTTTTGCTGAAAAACGCGAAAAACCCATTTTAAAGACCTTGAGCTTGAATAAAATTTTTTTCCAGGTACGGAATCGATGGGGACTTTTCAGCATTCATTTATAATGGTGTTCCGAACATTCATACCAATTTTTAGCTCTACGCTAATTTTTGTACCTTTACTACTATTTTTAGGTATAAATTGACCGGACTTTTCTATATTGAAGATTACTCGCATTACTCGAACTCCTTAAAACCAGTTTTGTTGTCACTTATGCTGATCCACGAACTTTTTCCAGTTTTCCAGTTTTCTGTTTGAACTGCAGTTGACGCCTGTTTCGTTTCGAAGTGTCTCTTTAATAACTCTTCAGTTGGCTCCGAAATGTAACAAACAATGGATAACTTCACTATAGCTTCTACCATTTTCGCCCATTAGGATATACCTACCATATCAGTTTGTGCTAAATGATTTTGGCAATCAAATAGATAAACTTAAACAATTAGGTACTTACCAAACTTCTTTCTAGAGAAAATATTTGATTCAGTTTTACTATTCAAGTTCCATGTATTGCCGGATATATCAAATAATTACATGGTAAAAAATTAAAGATAAATTTATGCAACTTAGTTAAATTCCTTTATAAATTTCTTTATGTTTTAATAACCCCTATAAAATTCATTTGTTTATATTTATTGCTTTGAACTGGAGGTAGTGGGAAGTAAAGAGAATTTACTTTGCTCAGTAATAAATGTATAAAGGAGTGCCTCTCAACATTTTCTTCAAAGGTATCCTTCAGATCTTAGAACATGTAAGTTATGATAACGAAAGTACATCTAACTATAAAGTAAATATTGCAATTATTTGTGTCTTATTTGATTTTACACAAAACAAGACCCTTTATACATAAACATTGCTTTGTTTTAATAAACATTTATTCATTGTATTGCTTCAGTTGTTGCAAATTGCGTGTCAATCTTTGTAATATTTCATCAATAATTTAAGTGTTTTGTATTTATTTACCCAAAGAAAGAACAACCATGGCAACCAACCGTTTGCTTGTTGGCGGATGAAATGAACGCATTAATCAATAAACTTGCTCAAATGCCGGAATTTGAAATAAGTTTTAATTTTCAGTTTATTTTTTATTTAATGTTGTTAAATGTTTTTGAGTTCAATTTAAATTATTTCGCAACGAACGCTTTCCATCAATTTTTTGTGTCTAACCGATTAATTAAAAGTTTAATTAGTTTTGCGGGTTTCGATGTTTTTAAAATCCTTGCATTCGTTTTACCTACTCCAATTTAAATTTATATTTTACATCTGCACAAAAAGACAACTTCTTGCAATTACCACCTAAGGCCAACAACTGTTTTTGGGATGAACATAACTTAGAATCATTTCATATCATCATTTCTTAATAAAAAGTCATTAATATTACACGTTCGTATTAGTTAACGTCTAATTGGAATGGTTTCAACCAAATTAAGGATTTTTAGCTATGAGTTTTTTTTTAATATACAGGGTGTCCAGGCGCTGCGAGGAAGTAACTTTACTCTAAAATGAAAAAAATTTGGTAATATACCGGGAGTCCATTCCAAGATGGCGGACCAAAGTTATGTTTTTTTAAATGGAACACCCAGTATATTATGACATTTTTGGATTCCTTATAAAAAAATAATTATACTTTGTACAAACTTTTATGGGTCTATCATCACTCGTTTTGCTCATATTTGCCATTTAAGCCAAAAAAAGATCCATTTTTGAAAAATCACTGCTCTAAAACAGATGAACATTTTGGGTTGAAATTTTCTCAAAAAATTTTCAACATCGTCTAGTCTTCAACTGTCATGTCAAATTTAAGTTTGTGATAATTTTTTATCAGGCTGCCTTGTGAAACGCAAATTGAACAAATAAAAGAAATTTTCAAATGGAACACCCTGTATATTTTAACATCATTCGATGGCATTTTTAACAAGCTTTCTACTGATAAAAACAGTTGCGATTTTGGTGAACTTTTGATTAAAAATGCCCAAAAATCAATTTTTACTAGCGAAAAGTACGTTCTTCAAACCTTTTGCTAACTTTCTCCTTAAGAAGGCTAATAAACTAAAAGTTTTAATTTAAGTCCATAGGTTTGTGGAAAAAACAATGCTATTGGATGAATATTTTAAATGTAACATATGTGTACTTTATTACGTTTTTCCCACAACTTAATAATAATAAGTTGTATAATTTAAAAATAAAACATTTTCACAAACAATATTTAATTACAAATTACCTTTAACTGATAGAAAGAATATGTTATAAATTAATTTATAGGATTTTTTTTGTATCAGTCATGTCATAACAAGTGGGACAGTGGAAAATAAAATTGTAACAAGTAATATCGCTTGTTATTAATTTTTTATTTCATCCTAGTATAATTATGAATTATGAGCATGTGCTTTTTACAGGGTACTCCACTTTATTTCTAGCAATTTTTATTGATAGTCATTTGATGTCATTTTGAACAAAAAAGAATCATATCAAGTTATATTTTTTCGAAAAAGTTACTACAATTTAAAAATTTCAAGTGGGTCGGATTTTGGGGCCAAAATTGATTTTTACTCCCAGCATTCTCCGGGTGCACTGTTGTAGATAACTATAAATAAAATTAATTTCCCAAAATTTTGGCTTTGAAAAAAAAAACACTTTTTGAGATATTTCTAATCTTCCAAAAATATGCGTAAATGTCACTTACTTGACATGTTGGTAGCATCATTAAAAATAAGATGTCAAATTTCTTATTTACTGGCATGTCGGGAGTGAATTTACACATAGAGCGCATTTTTATTATCATTATTTAACAAAGATTAAAGAATTGATTGTTTAAATTGAAATTTAAATTTTACTGACAGCTGTCAAAGTCTAAAATTACAGGTCGGAGCCGAAACATGGTTTTTTGTAGTTCACCCTGTATACATATTGTATTCTATTTTATTATAATTTTTTATTTATGTGCCTTGGAGTCTATAAAAAAATATAAAAAATGCGAACCGAGTCAATCGCTTTTCAATCCAATCCGGATCGAGTTACGCGATGTAAACGTAGTCTATAATCCTAAGCCAATCAGATAAGTTAATTTAAATTTAACACTCCCATTAGTTTAAAAAACAAAAAAAAACAAGCTTATTTTATTCAAAAAAGGAATTGCCCAAACACAAAATCCAATACACACTTGATTAAAAATTAAAAAGAATTATAACATAACGGTATTAATGCAGAGTGTTCCACAAAACTCATCAAAATTTTGAAATTATAAAATTGCTGTAACTTTTTAAGAAATTGAAAGAAAGATATTGTTTCATAGAATAATTTACATTTACTATCCAATAAAATTTTGCTAAAAGAAAATGGGACACTGTATATTTTCAATCCGCACAAATTAATATACAGGATGATTCGCATTTTTTTTAATTTTTCATAATAAGAAAAGACAATTTATTATATTATACAGGGTGTCTCATAAACGGCGGAAGATCTCTCAGTATTTATGGGAAATATTACTATTTTTCTGAAAAATTCAAGAGGGTCTCCAACAATATACCAAAAAGCTCTTCCACCATTTACTAGCTTTTAATCAAAAAAATATTTTTTTAATTTGTTTTTTTTTTTAATTTTCAGTGGTGTGAGTTTACGTAGAGACTTTTTAAATATTCCATCCGAATTTGGCAATATACATTTTTGGTAAGTTCTTAATATATTTTCTTATATATTGGTATTAAAAAAAGATATAAAGTTTACAGTAGATCAGCTCACGTAAAAGGTGAGTTTGGTCATGGTTTTTTTCTCACCTGTGACCTGATACATTGTAAACTCATCTTCAAACTAAGCAATTGAAATAACTTAGATGGCTAAAGTATGATATTCAGATAATCCAAAAATTAAGCGGCAAAATTTAATTTGCCTGAAGGATAGTGATTTACAAATTCCTGAAATTAAATTATCGAATTCTTATCTTCAAATGATCCTTTCTGAAATACAATTGATGATTTTGAAAATCAATTTATTCTTTCTGAAATTATTGTTTTTTTTATCTGAAATACAATTGATACATTCTGAAGTTCAATTTACGCTTCTGAATTACAATTGATGATTTCTGAAATTAAAATCATTTTTCGTTATGATTTTTGCACCATTGCAATTTTGTAACCTCAAGAAGATACGGAAGATCCTGAAATGTTTTAGAAAGGTTTTGTAAAGCATTTTTTTTTAAAACCATTTTCTTTTAAACGGAATATTTTGAGCTTTACTATCACCTCTTCAAATATTAAATGTCATTCGTAAACTTCAAAGTTTTTATAGGTATGCGAAATATTTAAATTTTTTTAAATATGTATGTACAGGGCGAAGCACATGAACCGGATGTTTGTAAAGGTGTAATTTAATTCCCATGCGTTGATATAATTATCTTGGGGACAATATCGACCTTACTTCTTTTAAGAAATTAGGCTCTTGGTAACTGATATACAGGGTGGGCCAACGAAAACGAAACAGACGAGTTTTGAAATAGTTAATAAAAAAATTTGAAAAAATGCTCGGACAGGTCAACTTTAGTTTCGAGGGGGACATATTTTACAATAGAGCTGATTTAAAAATCCATTCATCCCTGCGCCCTATGGATACAACCCCTTAAATTTTAATAGGGATGGTGGTGTAAGTAATACCTCGTTGGAAAGATCTTTTTATGCAGAGTAACATACAAAAAAAAAAGTTAAATCGATCGATTCGTTTTAAAGATATTCAAAATTTAGCAAGTAGAGATTTCATACCTTTTAAAATTGTGCCATGAACACCACACCTTCAATTTTAAGTGTTTTGATAAGGTAAGTAATACCGTTTCGAGAGGGGACATACTTTGAAATAGAGTTGATTTAAAAATCCATTCATTCCTCGCCCTTTGGACACAACCCCTAAAATTTTAATAGGGATGGTAGGGTAAGTAATATCTCGTTGGAAAGATCTTTTTACCCAAAGTAACATACAAAAAAAAAGTTAAATCGATCGATTCGTTTTAAAGATATTCAAAATTTAGCAAGTAGAGTTTTCATACCTTTTAAAATTGTGCTATGAACACCACGCCTTCAATTTTAAGTCTTTTGATAGGGTAAGTAATACCTCCTTGGAAAGTTCTTTTTACCACAAGTAACATACAAAAAAACAAAAGTGAAATCGATTGGTTTGTTTTAAAGAATTCAAAATAAAACAGTATTGCACATTATTTTTTATTTAACCAAACTAAACTTAACTAATCTTTTTGAAGAAAACTTAACACTTTAAAGAATCCCATCGATCCCGACACTTTCAAGGATGTTTTTATTATTTTATTAAATGTTCGAATTGAGTTCCACCAACCTCCATGCAAACGTACAAATTTTGCTCAAAGCGAATTCTTACATTTTGTAACATTTCAGCTGTAATTTCTCGGCATTCATTAATAATTCTCTGTCGTAACTCTGCTAGAGATCCTGGTTCCGTTGCGTAAATCATACTTTTTAAATGCCCCCAAAGGAAAAAATCAAGGGGAGTAAGATCGGGAGATCGCGGCGGCCACTCCAAAGGTCCTCTACGCCCAATCCATTGCCCAGGAAACGTCGTATCCAACAATTCCCTAACAGGCCGTGTGTAATGAGGAGGGGCTCCGTCTTGTTGGAAAATCAGATGGTCTTCTAAATAACGATCGTCATTTTCGATAATATCGTCAAGAAATGGATGAACAAAGTTTTGAAGTAGATCCAAGTACATATCCCCTGTTAGATTGCCATCTAGAAAATAAGGACCAATAAGACGGTCTCCAAAAATTCTAACCCACACATTCAATTTTTGAGGAGTTTGAGTGTGAACTTCATGAAATACCCTAGGATTCTCATCTGACCAATATCGACAATTATGACGATTAACGGTTGAGTTTAAGAAAAAAGTGCACTCATCAGAAGAACAGATATTATAAAGATAATTTTCATCAGCAATTATCCGTTCCGTCATCACCTCACAAAATTGCAGTCGCCTATCAAAATCATCTTCATTTAACCCATGAATTAAATGAATTTTATAGGGATGATATTTGTGACCTTTCAATATTCGGCGAATGGTTGTTCTCTGATGTTAGTCACAGTCTCCAGTTTTCTTGTGCTTAAAGTTGGATCTGCAGCAACTTGTCCCAAAACACCTATTTCAACGACCTCATTTCTTATTGGACGAACATTACCAGGATCGCGTTTCTTATTACCAACAGAACCAGTATTTTTAAATTTTGCAACCAACTCCAGAACGTATTTTCGGTTACAATGTTTGTTTGGATGTTGTTCATTAAATAAATTAGCTGCACGATGAGCATTCTCATCGTTTTTAAAATAAAAAGTGATTAATTCAACCCTTTCTGGAATTGTATAAACCATTGCTAGCAGAAGCTTTTACAGAAGTTCACGAAATTTCAAATGTTGATTTCTAATAATTAGTCATAAACAGTTTTAACACGATGAAAATCACCACTAATACAAAATACAACTGATAAAAAGAATCTCAATGTGGTTATAAATCGTTTTATGTTTTGCATTGTTTTGTTCCAGATGTTACAAAATTTTAAAAAATTCCTCGAATAAATTTAAATTTGTTTTTTAAAATCTCTCTTTTGTAGAAAATGAAAATAAATTGCGTTTTACATGTTTTTGTATGTTACTTTGGGTTAAAAGATCTTTCCCAGGAGGTATTACTTACCCTATCAAAACACTTAAAATTGAAGGCACAATTTTAAAAGACATGAAATCTCTACTTGCTAAATTTTGAATATCTTTAAAACGAATCGATCAATTTAACTTTTTTTTTGTATGTTACTCTGAGTAAAAAGATCTTTCTAACAAGGTATTACTTACCCCACCATCCCTATTAAAATTTTAGGGGTTGTGTCCATAGGGCACAGGGGTGAATGGATTTTTGAATCACTTCTATTGCAAAATATGTCCCCCTCGAAACCAAAATTGACCTGTCCGAGCGTTTTTTCAAAATTTTTTATTAACTATTTTAAAACTTGTCTGTTTCGTTTTCGTTGGTCCACCCTCTATAAGCTAGTTTCAAAATATAGTGATTTTTGTCAGGTGAAGGATTCCATTCAACAGGAAATTGTACACATCAATGTTGATATTTTGAAGAACCTGGAGGCCAACGATTTTAGATATGCTTTAATAAAAAATCATCACTGACAAGATGTGATTTTCTCTACACGAATTTCATAAAAATGTATCCCCTCAAGATTGTTTTTCAATAATTCATTTGTTTTCAAGCAAAACCCAACGATTTTTAAAATGTTTTACAAACATCTAGTTTTCATGAAAATAAAAATATATGTTTTGAATATTTAACAATTTAAGCTTCATAAATAATAATTTCACTTGTTTAAAAACAGTACATTACAACTATTATACAATAAGTGTCGCCTTGGTGAGTTATGAAGGATAATTTTAATCGTTATCTTTAAATTATAGCGCATGTTTAATGATTGTCTAGGACAGTAACCATATTACTCAATTGATAAGAGATTTTAAATACAAATATAACTACCTTGAGCATTCAAAATGTGATAATTACTGGCGTCGACATCTATTGATGTTATTTAACTAATGAAATTCAACTTAAAAATTAAATACAAGGTTGGATATTGGTAAAAATTATATTACTCACCAAAAACTTATTTGTATTATGATTAGTTCATGTATTATTTCATTTTTAACTTGGTTTACATATACATTTGGTCGTAAGTTAATTGAAAGTGACAAAAAATTTAATCTTTTCGTCCATCTTTAATGCATATTTTTAAATATTTAATTTTTAATTCAAAGTCATTAATTTTATTCCGATTTTGCAATAGTATTTTTTAATTCCGAAGACAGCAAGGACGTTTGTAACATAATAAATTATAACTTAGTACAAGTAACCCTATTGACTTCCGCATTTATTGATATGAAAGTAATGTTAACGTATTTAATGTTGTATAACATTAAACATTTCTTTACTTGTGCAATGCAGAATAATTTGAAGGAAACAATTACTTTGCATTACTAAGGACTCGCTGGAATCATAGGAATACTTGAAAATAATTAAAATCTACATCGTTTTATATAAATAATTCGTGCATTTAAATGTATGTATTTACTCAACATAAATTAAATTAATTTAAAGACGAAATTATAATTGTTCCTTTGAAAATATGAATTAAGTTTTGCTTTGATTTAATTAATTAATGTCACTAAATAGAAGCGCTTTGCTAAGCCTTTAGGGAATTTACAATTCATATAGAAATAAAGTGGCAACAAATTAATGAAAATTTTAATAGTGGAAAATACAGCAACTTTATTATTGTTAATACATTTTTATTTTTAGGTTTTAACTATTGCTTAGTTACTGTTTTTTCCAAACTTCAAAAATATTGTTAACGCCATAAAAATTTTATGCCATAAATTTTTTTTAAACGTATTTTTTACGAGGAAATATCTTTTTATGATTGCAATTTTGGAATTCATCGCGTTTTTTTGTATTTTATGTAACGACATTATAATTAATTATTTATAATTGGGTAACAAAAAGAATATGGTTTATTATTGTTTTTTTTTATAAATGCAGTACCCTTTCACAATGCTTAAATATTTTAAAAGCTTTCCATTCCCTTATCTTTTCTATAAAACAAAGGAATTTCAGCTTTGAAAAAAAGTAAGTAAATTTTGTTTGTTTTAAATTTTGCCTTGCAAATATACTCATCTAAAAACTGGGGTAAATATTAATTTTGATAGTCGCAATTTATCACAAAGTAAGTATATTAAAATTGTAACTATTGAATGATGTGTATTTTTACCGGAGATTATACATACACGTACCTACATACAGTGGTGGAAAAAAGTATGGAAACTTTTAATTATCTCCCGTTAACTTACACCTTTTCTTTATTAAATGTTTATTTACAATAAAAACACGATGTTTCTGGGTTTTATTTCTTAAAATTATCTTCATAAATTTTATTTTTCACATTTTATCAAGAGGAATAATCCTCTTAAAGCGGTGAGGCAAATTAAAGAGAAGTTTTTGAACCAATTCGACATTTACCTGATTTCCAAAACCATCAGAAATCACTTTATAGATGTTTTTAAATCTCTATCTTTGCATTTCACCTCACACCGACCTATTAAAGTCAAAATTGTGTTTTTTCAACCCACTGCGACCAAAATAAAATATGTGTTGGAATGAAATTTTCAAGTACTACTACGTGACGCGTTGCTTTTTTCAATTTCGAAAAAAAACTCAAAATTATAATCGCGCAAAAGACAAAAAAATGCGATGTTGACAATTTTTTTTTAGCCTCCCTGTCCCTTCATCGATTTTAACAAATGAGGGCTTATCTTAAAGGTTTTTACGTAGGCTTTTAAAGATTAAAAAAAGATTCGTTTTGATATCTTTATTCGTTTAGAAGTTATGACGGAATAACCGTTGAAAATTTGATAATTCCACTTTTGGACGAAGAAATTACTATGAAATATTTGATTAATTGGAAAATAATTAATTTTGACCGAACCAGTTGGACGATTAGAACGATTTATGGCTTACATTGACCGATAGAAAAATATTTTCACTTGTATTACAGCTTCAGTGATGTGTATACGTGGCGTACTTATGCATATTATGAAGATTACAACTTTTTCAACTTTTATAATCGTTATATCTCAGAAACGGTGGCCCTTAGGAGAAAAAGTATTAAATCATTTTTTATAGATAATTATATGATCTACAATTTTTGTCTGACCTAATTTTATGATAAAACTTACCGTTTTGTTGAAAAACGCGAAAAATCCATTTTTAAGATCTTTGAATTGAAACTTGAATAAAATTTTTTCCAGGTATAGATAGGATCGATGGGGACTTTTCAGAATTAATTTATAATGGTGTTCCGAACATTCATACCAAATTTTAGCTCTACGCTAATTTTTGCACCTTTACTACTATTTTTAGGGCTAGATTGATCGCACTAATACGCCAAATTGCTTTTTATTGGTTATTTAGATAATTTTAATGACCGGCTTGTAAATATTCAATCATATTAATTCTATTTTAAACTGGAAAGACATATTTAACATGGTACTGGTTTGTAAGTATTTATAAAGTTTCCTTACATTTTTCCACCACTGTATAAGTAAGTTTATTTTTATTCATTAAAATTTGCGATGAAAATACTTAAGATAAGAAATGTGGCCTAATTTATGAAGTGGCTTTAAAGTTTTTCCTGCTTTAATTAAAAATATTAATAAGCAAATTTTGCAACTTAATATGTTCTGTCGTTATCAAATTCTAAATTGCGATAGATACATGTTTATCTTTATTTACATACATTTTGCTTTAATAAATAATGTCGCGAATTTCACGAGTGTTTGGATATAACTTTTTTTTTGTTAAGATAGGCTAAAAGTTCATTTTTATCGATTATTTATTTTAGCTAGATATTTTTGAATAAATTTAAATTTTTACTTAGTTCAGCATATTTTGACTAATTTGTATAACTCAAATTTTGATACTAATGTCACTTAATTTCGATTTTTTTTTAAATCAAATTTTTATAATTTGGAAGGTGGACTTTTGTTTTATAAATAAAATAAAACTATTATCTAAAAGATGTTTACCTTCTAATTTTTAATCGTTTCAAGATCGTTCTTTTGAACGATCTATGGACTTAGTGAAAAAGGACAATTCCCATGGTTTTTATCTTTTCATAAGAACACATTCACGTTTGTCGTTTGTTACCAGAACGACGGTGAAGGAATTTGAGTAAATATCGGATGAGTTTCAAGGTGAATGTACGTACTGAAAGGTATGCTGCAGTTCAAATTGTGGTAGATAGATTAATATGTGAGAAATTTTGTTAGCTGCTTATGTTTATTTAATAATTTAATGTCAAGGCGAAGGCAGAGGAAAATTAAAAAATCTTGATTTGTTTGTTTGATGAAATTAGAAAAATCCTAAAATTTTTATTTGTATTTATACATTTTTAAAAATTTCTAATTTATACCTACCAATTTATTTCATGTTTTTTAGGAGTATTGCATAAATTGTTTTTAGAGACCGGACTTTATTTTTTTTTCTCAAGAAATATAAATACATAAATCTGAAATTTTTACCAGTCTAAAAGATTCTTGAAAGACGTAATTTCAAATATTTCTTATAAAAATGAAATCGGGTAGTTTTTTCGCAAAAAAATCTAAGAGTTTTGTATTCTAAAGGCCATTTTAGATGAGCACATTTTTGGTCCAAAATCTTGTACATTTGTCCTCCACCTATTTTATGTCACAAATTATAAATAATGAAAGTATGTGCAGGGCCGCAATGAATTTTGTTTCTCAATTTACATGACCAAAAATATTGGTGTTAAATTTTCCAATGTATAAATATTTCTGGGCAAGGAACTTAAAATACCATAATTTTTTAGGCCCACTTAAATGGCTGTAACTTCCAAACTACTGGTCGTAGCCCAAATATTTTCTCTGAAATCAGCAGGCTTAAATCTATAATAGTAGCCTATTCTTTATATGAAATTCGAATATTTTTGAAAAAAAGTATAGTTTTTTAAATTTTCGAAAATTTCCGATATTTTTAAACGCTATATTTTAAAAAGTAAGCATTGGATCGCGCTAATATTCTTTAATTCGTTATCAGCGAACCCAAATCTAGCGGAAAACGCTAAAAATGAGCGAAAAAAATTGTTAAAATACACGAAAAAGCAGTGTCAATAAAATAGACATAACATCAATTTTTTTTTTTAAATAATGATTTTAATGTTTTTTTTTATTTCGGTCTATTTAAATTTAAAGAATAAAAAATTTCGCCTAATCCTCTGGAATTAGGAATGGAATTTAATATAGAATAAATTCTATTCCAATTCTTTGACGAAGATATTCAGTACTAGTTTTTCTTCGGTGCTCTTTGAAATTAAATTTACTATTTTAGAAATTAACGATTTTGAAGAAGAACCCCAAGGACCAAACGTTTCAAATCCTAGAGGATACAAAATGAATTTGCCTTCAAAATTCTAAAGTTTTTTTTTCAGCTTTTTCTGCAGGAGAACCAACAGGGGTAATTAAGTAAGCTATATTAAAATTAGATAAATTAAATACATTTTTACCATAAATTATGAATGCCTCATAAATCATAAAACATGATACGTTTTGAGTAGAGAGCAGTGGAAAGCTCCATCTTATTATTTTAATAAAATACGAATTATGTGAAATGCATTGTTTTTATTCAAATTGGTTTGACCTTAACTTTTATAAAGTGCATGCAGTTAATAATAAACAGGCTACATACTATTTTCATAGATTAATTAATTACAAAATAACATAAACAAAAACAACTCCAGAACTTTATTTCTTTAGAAAAAAATATTTGTGGCTACATATATTTTATATCGAATATTAGTATCAATGTAATAATATTATTATTAATCTAAACGACCATATTTATATAACACTTTAAATTTAGCTCGTCCTTTGTATGACCTACCTTAATATAAAAATTCTCTCTATGCCAATGTGAATGCAATGTCAAAATGAAAGGATTAATTATACTCGTAATTACGTTGCTTTGATTTATTAAACTTTAAATTGCTATTAAGAAGATATGGGATAAACATTTATAAAAACTGCATACATATTTGGATCACTATAAAATAAATTATAATTAATGTTTTTACAGAATTATTCTTTTTTCTATTTCTGAAATGATTTGAGTCTTTTATATTTACATTTAATCAATTATACTTATTTTTGTACATATTAATTTTAAAAATATGTTATAATTTTTCACTAAAAGGCCGAGTAATAAATCATTTCTTTTTAGGTGAGTGAGCCATGTTGCATATTAAGGCGAAAAAGTAGGTACTTTTTCGGACCTCCTGAAAATTGTTATAATTAAAGTTTCATAAATTTTGGCGCTTGAAGAAAAAAAAATTTTATTCAGAGGAAGATTTTTTTTTCCCCAATTAAAACAATATACTATTTTATAGTTGATAATCGAGTGAAAAATTTATTGGAATATAAAGTCGTTTCTTTATTTGTCTTTAGTAAAATAATAATTATACACAAAATATAAACTGGGGTGTTTTGCATACTGCTTGAAGGGCACTTGAAAAACTACGGGTAAGCAATTTTAAAGAGTTAATAAAAAACGCGTATTTTACAAAAAGTTTTAAGTATGTCTATAAAGATAAATTTTAAAACAATAATTAAAAATATCCTCAATTTGCATCGTCTAGAAAAATATAAGTTTACTTTACTTGTGAGTAATTAGATTTCTTATAATTAAAAAAAAATCCAGAGAAAATAAAAATCACAATCGGTTGAATAATAGGAAAAAATAGCAGTTTAGGCTGCCACTAGAAACGCTAATGCAAACAATATTTTTATATACATTTTTTATATAAGGTTTTAAAGTCATTTCTTCAAAATCTGGACAACAGGAAAACATTGGAGAATGTATAAAATAATATAATTACTTTAACTTTGAGCCCTTATAATTAATTCTTCATAAAATTGCAACTTATAAATAACTGTCCAGTTGTAGTTTAATTAATATAATTTCTAAAGCGGAAAGAAATTTGAAAATCTGTCAACAACACTTAGGATGGCATCATGGCAATCTCATGAATTTTCTTCCCAAACTCATGCGCGCTCTAGCGGTTCGCATTATTTATCAGTTTTTACAGCACTCTAAAAATTGAGTAAAATTTTAAGAATTTTTTGAAGCACTGCAAAGAATATAACCAAAACCACAAATATCAAGCGAATTTTAAAATCTTTACCACTTAATCCAACAAATTTGCAGTACTTTGTCCATTTGACCGAATTTCTTATAATAGCAAAAATACCCATATTATCGTTATAATTATAATAACAAAGAGGTATGTATACGTATTTATACATTTGTAAAAATTACATAAAAGCTTAATATATGTACGTATGTAATATAAGGAACCGAAATTTCAAATGAGCTCTAGTACAAAATAAATATTGTGAAGAACTGGAAGAATATGCCCTTTCCCTGGAGTTGTTAAATAACTTTAAACAGTTGTGTTTATACAATAAAGGTCACTGGAAAAGTACTCAACAGGGGACGGCTTCGTAATAATTTTAGATAGTCCAGAGGGCTTACAACGTCTGCTGAATTGCGTAGCAACCGCAGGCACTTCAAATCAATACCGCAAAGACTAATAGTTGTTGATACTTTAAAATCCCAAGTTTTACGAAATGAATATAAGAAGAATAATTCTTAAAATATGTTGTGGAGCCTAAAAATATCATAAATCAAGTGAAAAAACTACTTACGTGATTTTTGCTAAAATTGAAACGATAATGAGGGTTTTTTTTTAATTTTTTTAATTTTGCTTTTTATTTCGAGCCGAGACCTTTGGATTAACACTTAAAATTGGTAAAAATTTGGAAAAACATGAAGGCACGTGTACGGTCCAATATTTGAAGAGTAAACATGCAAAACGTGTTAAATCCACTTTTGGTACATTTTGACATTATGATACTTTATATATTTTAGATACCATCTAAATCCATTCTGAGTACTTCAAAAATTGTAGATCATATAATTATCTATAAAAAAATGTCCTAATACTTTTTTTCCTAAAGCCTAGTTTTCATTGGTAAGGAAAGTGGGCGAGTACACTTGCCTACTTTTTAGTCAGGAAAGTCAATTCTACCGAATTTGGTCCGCACGCATTTTAAAATATGTGGTAGAGTAGAGTCGTTCAGTGCAAAATTCAAAGATCAACGATGAACATAGAGCAGCACCAAATTTTGAGAAAATCTTTGCGAAAAGTTTCTGGGATTTTGCTAAAGGAATTAAATTTAGCTGTTGAGGAACAAATAACTAAACAAAAGATTAGAAATTATTTAAAAAGAAGGGATCCGTTGAAAATTTGAAAATTTCACTTTTGGACGAAGAAATTGCTATGAAATTTTTGATTAATCGGAAAATAATTAATTTTAACCGAACCAGTTGCCCGACTAGAACGATTTATGGCTTACATAGACCGATGAAAAAATATTTTTGCGTGTATTACAGTTTCAGTGATGTGTATACGTGGCGTACTTATGCATATTAAGAAGATTACAACGTTTTCTACTTTTATAATCGTTATATCTCAGAAACGGTGGCTCTTAGGAGAAAAAGTATTAGGTCATTTTTTATAGATAATTATATGATCTACAATTTTTGCCTGAGCTAATTTTATGATAAAACTTACCGTTTTTCTGAAAAACGCGAAAACCCCATTTTTAAGACCTTTGACCTCGAATAAAAATTTTTCCAGGTACGGGATCGATGGGGACTTTTCAGAATTCATTTATAATGGTGTTCCGAACATTCATACCAATTTTTAGCTCTACGCAAATTTTTGCACCTTTACTACTATTTTTAAAGCAAAATTGACCGGACTAATAGCTCAATTGTTCCATCTTGAGCGTGGTATTGTCAATATGATATTTTCAGTGATATATTTTATTTTCACTTATTAATACCTCAGAAATGTATTGAAAAAATTAACGTTAAGTGACGGGAATTGTATCCTCATATTTTAAATTGCCCAAAATGGAGGATAAAAGGTAGTTATCAGTGTCAAAAATTGTACCTAATAAGTACATATAGTATTCAACTAAACCCAAATTGATTTATTATTTAAAGCTCAAGTAAATCCCGTTAATTTTGTACTATTACTTAAAATCGAATAATGAGCAATTACCAATCAGAGTTATTTACCTTTAGAATGGGAATTTTTTCTTTAAAAAAGTTGTAATTAAAATAGATAGTATTAGACTTGTAAATCGTTTAAAATGCACGTTTCTATTTACAAAAAATAAATTGACGAACAAAATATGTTTTTATAAATATATTTTGCATTTTATGATGTTGGTACGCAATTTATAAACAAAACATGTATGATTTTATTCAGAATGTGGAAGTTAAATGAAAGCATATAAATTTACGTACATACATAATTACTATATGAATCGGGAAATTCTAAAATACATAATATTATTTCTATCTGATGGATAAATAATAAACGTTATACGCGGTAATTTAAAAAAATAAATTTGCGTATAAAAATTTATTATTTTGAGCAAATACAGACAACATTTTTTATTCGCTGTGATGATGAATAATAATTATTCTCCTAAATTAATTAGACTGATTGTCAGGGTAATAATAAAATATTGAAATTTAATCCACACATTGTGCTTTTATAATAAGTATGTAGATTGGAGCTTTTTAATTTTAAATTAAATGAAATTTGAGGAATCCACTTTTGAAAATATAACCCTGTATTCAGCGACCGCGATGAAAAATTAAATATTGTTAACGTTAAACACGTCTCTAAAAATTTGTTTAAGTAATTTACAAAAATTATTTTTTTTAAACTACTTATGTAGGGTGAATATTTTATCAAACAAATTATTTCTTAATTTTTATTTTCAAATAGGTCAAAGAATTTATTACTGAAGTATCTATTACTCAATTAAACGTGTCATTTGGCAAAGTACTTTCTATAGAAAAGATATTTGAAATTTAAATGTACGCTTAAAGAAAAAATGGGGTTTTCGCGTTTTTCAGCAAAACGGTAAGTTTTATCATAAAATTAGGTCAGACAAAAATTGTAGATCATATAATTATCTATCAAAAATTTCTTAATACTTTTTTTCCTAAGAGCCACCACTTCTGAGATATAACGATTATAAAAGTTGTAATCTTCATAATATGCACGTTATTCGTCAAATTCATAATCGTCTAATATTCACGATATAGGGTACATTTTTTAACCAAATTTCAAAAACCCGGTCTCGAATTAAAAGGGAATGTTTGTTTTATAATCCTATCGGAATTGATTTTTTTAAGCATCGGGAAACCTTTCAAAAGCGCTCCTGAAAAAGTCAATTTTTTCGCGGTTTTTTTCGAGCGCTGCGATTTTGAAAAATCGTAGCTCCGCCGGGTTCGGAATCGAAACGACCAAATCGAGCCCCCTTTTTTCCCACAACCTCATTTACTATATCCAAAATTTCCGACCCTCCTAGGTTAATCCTGAGGCGAGGGCGAATTTTTCTTTGAAAACGTCAAAATGTCGCGTTTTTTTAGCGAAAAAAACAAAAAGGTAATATTGCTCAGCTTTTGACTGTAGCCAGAGGGAAAAATCGCGAATGGCATTTTCGTAAAGAGGAAACAGACTTACGTACCTACAGCGGAGAACTTTTTCGAAATTTTTGTTTATATCTCATATTCTGACGGTTGAGAATCGGGGTACAATTTTGGACATTTTTTAACGAAATTTAAAAAATCGTACCTACCAACCGACTGGGTCGATTTTAACGAAACGCGGCTTATATTGTGGCTAAAAGTACCGTTAATACCCAGAAAAATATTCGGTTTTATCCGGCGCGTCCAACTGCGTCGGGATTTTTTTTTCCAAAAGCGTAGAAAAATATCGATAAAAAACGGCGCGTAGAGAAAATTGGTAGAGGAAATGGAGTCAAAACGGGACAAAAAATGAAAAATCGCTGCACGTGACCTGCAAGAGGATTGATCGAACGAGGTCAGGTTGAAGTTTTGAAATCTCTATCTTTTCATTTCCCGTCACACCGACGTATTAAAGTCAAAATTTTATTCTTTCAACCCCCAGCGACCAAAATAATCGCTGTAAGGTAACGACACATCCTATCATTAACTAATACATGCGTTTTCAATTTCGAAAAAATATCAAAATTTTAATCGCGCTGAGAATTAAAAAAAAAAATGCGATTTTGACATTTTTTTGCCCTTCTGCCCCTTCGTCGATTTTAACGAATGATGGCTTATCTTAAAGGTCTTTGCGTAGGCTTTCACATAAAATAGGTTCGTTTTGATATCTTTATTCGTTTAGAATTTATGACCGTATATCCGTTGAAAATTTGAAAATTTCACTTTTGGACGAAGAAATTGCTATGATATTTTTGATTAATCGGAAAATAATTAATTTTCACCGAACCAGTTGGCCAAATAGATTGATTTATGGTAAATTTTTTTCCAGGTATGAGATCGATAGGGATTTTTCAAAATTCACTTATAATGGTGTTCCGAACATTCATACCAATTTTTAGCTCTACTCTAATTTTTGCACCTTTATTAAATTGTAGTGATATCTTTTTTAATTTAAATAATAAACAATAATTTCTCAGCAAAAAAATAATCAGTAAAAAAATTTAGGTCAATTATATAAAATAAAACGTATAAAAAAATATCATATCAACAAAAACTTATCTTAAAAATTAGCGTAAAAGAGTCGTATTTACTTTTCGAAAAAAACAACCATTTTTTAATTTTCATTACATACAGTTCACTTCAGTATTTTCATGAAGCTACTTTAAATTTCTGCGTATTACTTTTATCACGTTTACATAGACAACACCGATTTGATAAGTAAACTATAATATTTAGTATAAATGTCTAGTGTAGTGTTTAAAATTGAGTCTTAATTTATAATCTTTAAGAAAACTGGAATTTTAATGAGTTCGTTATTTGCATAACTGAAGTTTATTTTATTGCTGTTAGTTTTAATTTTAATGTTAATTTATTTCTTTAAACTTTAAATTCAAAAGTCATCTCTTATGCAGTCAGAATTTATTTAAATTTATCTCTTGTCCTAAGAAATTTTACATTTTGAATCATTTATTATTCTTGTTACAATATTTACGAGTTACAATCCGATAGTTTGCCAAAATTTAAATTCATATATAAATTTAGATACTAAATTTCTATGTTAAACTTGGTGCATTTGTGTTTTAATATAAAACATGTGTCAGATTAGTTCAGCGCTCAACATTCGCATGGAATTAATTAATGAATTAATTAAATTTATACTGCGCTTATAATTCGTTCGAATTCTGTTTATAATGTTTTAGTTAATTATATCGTAATTTTAAAATGTTTTGTTTATTGGGTTGAAAATAATGTAATTCCACCTGTTTGTCTTTGTTGTGATGTGATATTTTATAGTATAATTATTTTTAATAATACATTTATAAAAATATTCCTAATATTAAATGAAATGTGGTGTAATTTAAATTTGGGAATAATTTAATATATGAATACTAAGAACAATTTTAATATTTAACGTAACGACACACGCGTACTCAGCAGGAATGAAATTCACCCTCCATGGGGTTGACTACTGTATTCATATCTCGTTAGATCTCCAATTTTCAATCCACGCAAAAATTAATAACTCAAACAATGAAAGTTTGCGCCCAACTAACAAACTTTTAACTCAATGTTTGATTTGCTTTTATAAGAATATCTATAAAATTGTAACTTCGCCAAAATATGCACTTTGTATCCACTTTTATCATAAGATATTTCTTCGACGCATGCTTTCAATTTATTACTCTACATAACTTGTTTTCATGTGGAATCAAAAAATTTAACTATCAAGTCTCGCACTCTTTTTCATGAATAATTTTTCAGCTTAGCAGAGCATAATAATATTTCAAATGTTAATTTGTAAGTGTGATACAGGGTGTCCCAACTAAAACTTGTCCACTATGATTTTTTCTTAATTTCGGAAGAATGATGTCAAGTTTCGTTTTCCAATTTTAACTTTTAACCCATATCCACCAGCAGCAAAAAAACTTTTCCAATTGTATTTTAGAAAACCAATTACTGAATTTCAGATAAATCATACTTTCTGAAATTAAATTGGCGAATTCTGATTTTCAAATGATTCTTTCTGGAGTAAAATTGATGATTCTAAAATATAATTGATACTTTCTGAAATTAAATTGTTTTTTTCTGAAATACAATTCACGTTTCTGAATTATCTGAAATTGAATTGATCTTTTCTAAAATTCGGAAAGGTTTAGTTCATTTTCTTTTTAAAAAAGAATTATTTTCATACCTCTCTTGTTACTTATGAAAAAAATAGCAAGTACTTCACTTTCCTCCAGTTAAAGAATTTTCCGATTTTTCCTAACTTGAATTCGGCTTAGCTTGACCTCTACCATTTGAAGTACATGTAAAAGGTCAAATAAAGCCTGAATTCTATCTGGCTTGACCTGCTCGAGCTAAACGTAGTCATATTTTATAAAAAATTTTATCATGAACTCGAGAATTTTCACGAACACCAGCTTAATTATTTTTTATTTAAGGCCTTATAAAAGTTTTGATTCAATACTTTTAATACTCATGTGTACAGTGAAATATATTTTTGTATACAAAATATAATATGTTCCTTATATTTTTAATGTACTTTAATATTTAATAGGTAATCACATTACATGAACTTTAAAATATTAAAATCGAATGAAGTCCCAAGCTATGCAACATTTTATTAAATAAAAATATCATCTTTTGTAATTATATTGCAGGATATTTTTAAAATCCACTTCCACTGCTATTAGTAGACAAAGCAGAACATTATTAATGCTAATAATGTTCATTGAGCCTCTTTCATACCAGTTCCAAAAGGTTCCCTGACAATATCGTCGTAAGAGCACGATTAGTGCAAAAATATGAGTTTTTTTAATTAACCTTTGTCCCAATCCTGTGGAATATATTAAAATTTTTGATCTGCTAAATCGTTCTGGATATTTTATAGGCCCACCTAAAAGTGCAACTCCACAATATTCCACTTTATTATTTTTATTTCGTTTTTTTTTTAACCAAGTGTGGTTCGAATTTTAAATTTTTTGGACCTCCCCGACATTTTGTAAAAAATTCCCGAAAATGGTCGATTTATTTCACTTTTTTCTGGTTTTCGGCGGCGTTACCTTTGAAAAATCGCAACTCCGTCGGATTCTAAACGGAAGCGACGAAATTTGGCCCCTTTTATTCTAACATCCTGGGGATTAGCGTGACCGATTTTTAAGCCTCCCGGCGCAAAGGTGTGACGTCACGGTCCCGAGACGCAAATTGTACAATTCTACCGTTTTTTCGGACGACAAAAGTACCAAAACTTTTTGGCTTCGATTATAAAGGAGGAAAAAAATCGCGGTTGCTTCATTCCTCATCTAAATTCCACGTTTTACCTTAAAACGGGAGGTTTTTTTTGATGCGTTTACTCTTTATGTCGTTTTGGTGCTCCCAAAGTGACGCTTTCTTTTGTGCGCTATTTTAACGCGGACTTTGAAAATTCATAACTTTTCATCGGAACAACCTGTAATACTCGAATATTTTTTATTTTACTTATTTGGTATTTACTTATGAGAGAAAAAATCGGCACATTAAATTTTTTATCCTGGACCTTGGAAAAAAATCGAACGTAAAATGTTAAAAAAAAATGGGTAAAACGCGGTTCAATCTGGGCCCATCTGGCTCTCGCAGTTTTCAAAATTTTTGCAATTTTCTTACGCAACATTAAAAAGGAATATTTTTTACAGTGTATAGGCTACTCAGATTTTTTATATTTGGTAGGGTTGAGAAATTACGTACAAATAAACTCGAAATTTTTATTTTAGGGGTGAGTGGCTCCCGCCCTGTCACTTTTTGACATATTTTCAATTTTAAAAACGCTTTAGAATCTACTATTTAAACCGAAAGCTCTCACGCATTGTATATTTAAAATTTCGAAAAAATAACGAAAAAAAAAAATTTTTTATATCGCATTTTTAAAAGTCGTATTTATGGGCCTTTAAATTACATTTCAACCCTACTTTATGCACCTTTTCTAAAAACTCTTTAGGTCCACTTTACGTCAAAAAAAGAATCACTTCGCTATCTCTTTCCGTTTTCGAGTTATTACCGAAAATGTAGCTAAAATAAGCAAAATCTCCGTTTGAAGCCAAAATTTTTCACTTTTCATAATTTAATTAATATCTTCGAAACTATTAGTACCACCGAGACGTTTAATAGCTTAAAATTCGCACAGTCACCTTCTCCACCAAATTTCGTGAAAGTTTTAATTTTCGGTTTAAAATTGCGCCGTCCAGAACCGTATTTGTACCAAGATTTGCCAAAATTTTGCGAATTTTTTCCAAAAAAACAATTTAACCGATTTTAACAAAATATTTTTTTAAAACGCATCTATCCACGGTGTTTACTTTTGGTAAAAATTTGAAACCGGTAACTTTTATAGTTATCGAGAAAAAAAAATAAAATATTTTTTTTTCGAATTTTTTCAAAATCGACCCCGCAAATGAAAGATAAAAAATGGAAGAAATGTATGGGTTCACCTGCCCTCTACACTGCCCCAAAAAATTCTACTCCCCAAAAACTCAAAAAAAAATCAAAGGTAATGTATGTATGTTAATATCAGTATTTTGAGAAATTTATCTGTACGAATTTTTGTTTCTTAATTTTAGTTATTAAACGAAATACTATATGATTTTTTAAAATACACTTTTACTTATTACCAGAATGCCATATTTTATATAAAAATTCATAACTTTTGAACGAAACATTGTAGAGACTTGAATTTTTTTTTATTTTTTTTTTACTTTAAATATAAATTATTAACTTTCAATTTTTAATTTGAAACGAAATACTCTTGTCTACAATTTGTTACATCTATACTTTCTCCAGAGCCCAATTTTCGTATCTACGTTATAGCTTCACTAATAAAAATTTCCAAGCCATAAAATTGTTTAATTTTTGTAGCAATCCTAAATTCTAATAAGATTTTTCTTTTTTAAATTTCTCATTTTACGGGGTTGAAGTTGCAAAAGTGAAAAAAGAACAACAGGGCTATTTTCAAAAAAATTATCATTTAATTTCAGGTCAATCTTTAAAATGTGCGAAATAATGTCGTGACCTTTAATATTAATTATTTTTAGAAACATTTTGCACCACCTTTGAAAATTTTCTGTTCTATTTCTTTCTATATTTAAATACTTAAAGACAATTTAAAGTTGTACCACGTTGCACAATTCTTTCACAAATTAAATTAATTTAAATGCTATTCAAAAGAGCATTTTAAAATTTGTTGAAACATTCAGGTATCTACTTTATGCTTCAATTAAACTGCATTGATTTTTGCACCTGGTTAAGCAGCAAGAAAACAAAGTTATTCGCCGAACACGGTTTCTTGATTTTTAAACAAAACTTTTATTCTTGAATAATTTTAAAAGCGTTTTTCTCAATAAAGAAATGTTATCAAATAAATTCTAGTTAATGTAAAATTGATTGAATGAAATAATTGGGTAGATCAATTGGAATCTTGAAGAGTACACATTTCATTAAAAGTATACGTCAAATGCAATTAGTTCGCTGCGCCATTGAAACATTTAAAAATGTAATAAAATCCCTGCTAACAAAGCAGTTTATTTTTCTGGATGAAATCTTTCTGTTGCTAGGGACGCACCAGATGTCGTATTTATAAAAGTGGAGTTTATTTACACGTTTGCCTGGGAAAATAAGAAAATAATTTAAGATTGCACAATTTATGTAGTTTATAATGGCTAAAATATTTTATTGTTTTTAGGTGCACAATGAGTAGCTTGGACAGTGCAGATTGTGAGACTGAAGAAGATTCTGGACATGAGGCGTGCGTGTCACCTGAGAGTGCACTAGCACCGAGGTCAGTAAAACATTTAAACATTTACACTCAAATTCCTTACAACTGACGCAGTAAAGTGGATGTGATTAGTTTCCAAGCCACTGGATTTCCGTATCTATCTTGTCTACGACTACAAATAATAATTACAGTGCATTGGCTTCGTGAACACATTCATGTAGTGCGAATGACCGATTTTGTTTATGACATTCTAAAATCAAGCTTTTCTCTTATCATAACTTCTATTCTTCACTGAAATCAACATATACAGGGTGATCGTTTATTAACCATCCACCCTAATTATTTAGTTGTATTGGGAATTTTAACTACAGTATTGGAAAAAAGTAGAGCAACATTTACATTTTCTTGATATATAGGTTATAATATTCTGTAATAAATAACTTTAATATTTCAAAATAAGAATGCTTTAAATCTACATTATTTCATAATTTTTTTATTAAATAAAAATAAAAATTGCAGGTTTAGTAAAATAATTTAGTAATATGGCTGGAAAAAAGTAGAGCAACAATTAGAAACTTATTATTTATTCATATTAAAATACAAAAATTAAAGTGTAAACTAATATTTTGTCCAATACCCGTTGTTCTTAAGTATATCAGCACATCTTCTGGGCATTGATTTTAAAAGATTATTAATTAAAATGGGATCTACTTCATCCCAAGCATTTTGAAGCGCTGAAAAGAGTTCGTCCAAATTTTTGTAAGTTTTATAGCGAATTTTTTTATCCAAAATACTCCAAAAGTTTTCAATTGGATTTAAATCCGGAGATTGTGATGGCTATTTCAATAAATTAATTTTTTCTTCCACAAACCATTGTTTTACAAACTTTGATGTATGCTTCGGATCATTATCCTGCTGAAAGAAGTGACGTAATGGAAGAGTTCTATCAGCATATGGGACCATAACGTTCTCTAAAATATTTTTATACACAAAACGATCCCTTATGCCATTTATACGATTAATGGGGCCCATTTCGAAACCAAAGAAGCACCCCCAAATCATTGCAGATCCACCACCATGTTTTACTGTATGTCGAACATATTTGGGATGTAATCTTTTGCCCACAGGACGTCTCACATATTGGATTCCATCACTACTTATCAAACTAAACTTTGATTCGTCACTGAATATTACCCTATTCCAATCTTCCAAAGTCCAATTATTGTGATCTTGAGCAAATTTAATTCGGACATGTCTGTTTTTCTTTGAAAGTAGAGATTTCTTTGCTGGTCTTCTAGCTATAAGATTGTTCTCACTTAGCCTATTTCTGACAGTGCGTGATGTAATATTTGAAAACTGATTGTTATCAAATTGGGGCTTAATTTTGAAGATTAAAATGGGTTTTGTTTTGAAATATTTATAAGCGCTCTATCTTCATGTAATTTTGTTTTTCGTGGCCGTCCTGATTTTTTTTTAAATCTACTGTTCCACTTTCATTATACCTTTTTATAATTCTGGATAAAATGCATCTATGCAGCGAATACTTTCTAGAAATATCAGCTTGTGACACTTTTTTTATTAAAATCACTAATTATCAAATTTTTAATTTCTTTTGAAATTTTTATTCCTCGCGGCATGATGGATAAGCATAAACTAAGTATTTGAGTAAAATGTGAAATAAAATTTTTCATTATTTTGTGTATTATAATAAAATGTTGCACATGTTTCTCTACTTTTTTTCAACAATAAAGCGTGAATGATCCAAATTCTTTCGAAATATTTAAATTTTCAAAGAAATTTATTTTAAAATAAACTTTATAAATTCGATACTAAGTACTGAGTGTTAAAATTAAACATTATTTTCACTATTTTTAAAAATTTTAGAAAGAAAGGTAATGTTGCTCTACTTTTTTCCAATTCTCTATAAATAGAGGTCGCCATAAATGGAGGATATTCGGAACATGTCAGTGTCAACAATTGTATTTAAAATTCAACAAAACACAAATAGATTTATTATTTATAGCTTCAATTAAGCTCAAAAACATGTACCAATGTGTTAAATCAAAAACGTTAATATGGAATATAATGTTCATATTTTTGTCACTAGATAACTAATAATAACACACACATTTATTGTAAGATAGTATTTCTTAGTAACCTCTGAAAAATGTTATGTTATGTTATGTTCAATATATTAGTACAATTTTGGTATTTATATTTGTGGAATTCTATTTTAATAATTCTCCATATTTTAGTTTAGATAAACTGCAATAAATCATAAATTTTTTGATATTTATTTAAGTTTTGTGAAGTGTAATAGATATACAGTTTACTTGTGTACATTCCAAAAGTCTATCTTGCGCCATACAAATTTATGTTTCTTATAAATCTTGGGAAATGTCGTCTTCTGGAAATAATTTTTATTAAATAATTCTGGAATATAAAGCAATGGGTCGATAAACATACAGGATGTTTATGGAGCTTTTAAATTTGGGATTAGAGCAAGTAAATTTTATATTAATATTTTTCATAATTTTTAACAAACTGGTATCTATTTATTTTGAGAAAAAAATATATGTAATTTTAAATAATAGGTACGAAATTTATTATTCACTTAAATATTGAGAACTGATTAATTATAAAAATTAAGGCTGTAATGTGGGTTATTATTGCATGATTACGTATACAATAATGAAACTCATAAACAAAGGTTCAATGCCAAACTATTTCTATTAATAGTAAATACCTAGATAAGAGTTTTCAATTTTATAAAATAGCAATTTAATTATTGAAGATTAGAATTACCTCTGGAAATATTAAAAGAAAATATTTTATTCAAAAGAAATTAAAATGTGGAAATTTAATGAATAATAAAAACTTTTAGTGTCTGGACATGAAAATCAGTTAATAGATGGCAAAAATATTTTTATTTTAATAGGTAGTTAAAAACTCGAAAATATACCTATAGTGTTTACACAAACTTAATATTACACCAGTGTTGCATGTGAATGATACATATCTTTCTTCAGAAGTCAGAAATCACAGCTGTTTATCGATTTTTGACTTTTTTATCTATCAAAATTGTTTTATAAAAGTATTGAAGTTGGTACAGTTTACTAAAAAAAAGTAATATCTCGTTTCGCGAGAAAATCTCTCTACGAGTATGTTTAAAGTAAAAAGAATAAAAAAGTAATGAAAAGCAAAGAAAAATAGTTTTACTTTACTTTTAAATTGGTTTTTTCCAAAGGTTTGATTCTAGAAAAAACACCTAATACCTGGATGCCATAAAACTCCAGGAGCAAAAGGCTTCTTATATATTTATAAAGAAACGTATAAAAAATACTGATCAAAGTTTTTTTAACTTGTTTTACTGCATAATAATAAAGGTGCTTTACAGAAAATGAGTTCATCAATTTAAACTCTGGAAAATATTAAAGTGACATAACATAAAATAATTTAACGTTATGCTACTTGCTCTTTTGAATAAATTATCGTTGGGAAATTCTATTAAGTCTTCTACTAAAATTGCTTCTTTTATTTTGATAAAAAAATAATTATTTTATGTAATAATTTACGAAAGCAAGCAACAGTCTAGTTATTTCAAAGACTTTGGTGGATTAGGATTTCATGGTAGTAATATACTTTAAAATTTTTAAAAAACTTTTGATGAAGAAAGCTCAAATTAGTGTAAAATCCACGATCGTTTCGCGCGAATAATGTCGGAAATGTCTGTTGAATTTGAAAACATGAAAAGGAATACCAGGTACCAGTGCCAACATATTTGAATCGTGACGCTCTAAGAAACCTTGCCATAAAAGTTGAACTTGGTATTTTAGACAAAGGCCATGTCAAACTAGCAATGCTCATTCAATTGATTAATTGATTACTCAATGGCATCCGGTTTCTTCACCATATCTTGAGACCAAATTATATCTTAAGCTGCGTCTGAAGACGCAAGTTCAGCTTTCTAAGTTGCACGACCCCGAAATTTCGTCAAACAGAGCTAAGTAGTCGCATAAGACGTCGATTTTGATCGTTTAAACATCTAAACATAACGTAAACATGGATTTCGAAAATGTTGTAGATAAGATATAGATGTGGCTATTCTTAAATACAATTTCGAATGGCTTTTTAGTTCTTTGGTTCATTATTTAGTCGAGATTATTTCGACCAATCGTGTTCTAATGATAAATTGATAACCTAATACAAAGTTCAGTTCAAGCTCGGTTAAATAAAACATGGACGGTCCGCTCTTTGATTCATCTTTTAGTAAGTACTCTTTCCTAAAAATGGTATTTTTTGGACGGTGATTTTGAGTTATGTTTTAGTCCAGTTAAGTGGTAGATTGAAGTGGAAAGTTCTGGAGTAATTGTTTTTAATAACTTACTTCATGTTTTTTTGTAGCCCTGAAAACGAATGTGAAGTTGTCCAACAAAAATTTTATTGGCAAATATGGGAAATCATCAAAAAACACTAGAAATTACAGATTTTTTTGTTCTTGGCTTATAACTTAAAAAATAAGCTGTATTAAAATAAAAAGGAAAAAATAACCTACAATTCATGTTTTTATCATTTTTTGTACATGTTTTTTGCGCAAAAGGGCTTTGAAAAATCGCTATAAATCAGTAAGTTTTTGGAATATACCATAAAAACACTTTTTAGTGATTTTCTCTTCATAAAAAGAAAAGTAAGCATTTTACTGTAAAAAATAAAAAGTTCTATACTTTGAAAAAGAAGATAAAATTCTCTATAATTCAACATGTCAAAAGGTAAGGAGTGGCAAAAGAAAAAAATTACTTGAACAACAAAGACGTGATGTTTGTGCCCTGTACTAGGAGGTACAGGTCCTTCACAGGATGGGTGGCGACCTCCTTTGGTTCTGTAACTGACTTCCCAAAAATGCTCTGTCTCTTTTGCCCCAGAGCATCACATTTGCATAAGATGTGCATTGTAGTTTCCGGTTCCTTGTCACATAATCTGCAAGCAAGGTCTCCGTCGAATGTTCCAATTTTCCACAGGTGTTGTTTTACAGTCCTGTAAGTAGTCCTGTGGCAGTTCTAACTTGTGTTCTGTTTAGGGACAACAACTCAGCTGATTTTTTGTCTGTTGTGATTTTGTCCTGGGATGTTCTGCCAGAATTTAGTGTGTTCAGTCCGAATCCAGTTCTTTAAATACAACTGAATTGTACTAATTGTTATTCCTACTGCCGGTTCTGGGTCTGTGAAACTTGTTTCAGATCCCATTCGGGGTACAATTTTGGACATTTTTTTAATGAAATTTAAAAAATCGTACTTACCAAACGACTGGACCGATTTTAATGTTACGCGGCTTATATTATGGATAAAAGTACCGTTAATACCCAGAAAAATAATCGGTTTTATCTGGCGCATCCAGCGGCGCCGGGATTTTTTTTCCAAAAGCGTAGAAAAATATCGATATAAAACGGGACGAAAAATGAAAAATTTCTACACGTAACCTGCAAGAGGATTGATCGAACGAGGTCAGTTTGAAGTTTTGAAATCTCTATATTTTCATTTCACCTCACACCGACCTATTAAAGTCAAATAGTGTTTTTTCAACCCCCAGCGACCAAAATAATCGCTGTAAGGTAACGACGCATCCTATCGTCTAACTAAAATATGCGTTGGAATGAGATTTTCAAGTACTACTTCGTGACGCGTTGACTTTTTTCAATTTCGAAAAAAAAACTCAAAATTTTAATCGCGCAAAAAAATTTGTAAAAAATGCGATTTTGACAATTTTTTTACCCCCCTGTCCCTTCATAGATTTTAACGAATGGTGGCTTATCTTAAAGGTTTTTACGTAGTCTTTTACACAAAAAAAGATTCGTTTTGATATACTTATTCGTTTAGAAGTTATGACCGAATAACCGTTGAAAATTTGATCATTTCACTTTTGGACGAAGAAATTGCTATGAAATTTTTGATTAATCGGAAAATTATTCATTTTGACTGAACCAGTTGGCCGATTAGAACGATTTATGGCTTACATTGACCGATACAAAAATATTTTTAATTGTATAACAGCTTCAGTGATGTGTATACGTGGCGTACTTATGCATATTATGAAGATTACAAGTTTCTCAACTTTTATAATCGTTTTATCTCAGAAACGGTGGCTCTTAGGAGAAAAAGTATTAAGTCATTTTTTATAGATAATTATATGATCTACATTTTTTGTCTGATCTAATTTTATGATAAAACTTACCGTTTTGCTGAAAACCCCATTTTCAAGACCTTTGACCTTAAATAATTTTTTTACGGTACGGGAGCGTTGGGGACTTTTTAGCATTCATTTATAATGGTGTTCCGAACATTCATACCAATTTTTAGCTCTACTCTAATTTTTGCACCTTTACTACTATTTATAGGGCTAAATTGACCGGACTACAAAGTATTTTTCCAAACAATCAACAAAATTGTTATTCGAAACTCCTATATCAAATGCGTAATTTTTTTTTTGTTTTTATGATCTACAACGCACATAACATCACATTAAGTTAAGTAGAGAAGTAAAGTGATAAATTACTTACTTCCTAAAATATTTCCGACACACCATCCGATAATTTCAAAAATATTTGATCATTAAAAATATAAGTTAACGTAAAGGCAATCAAATCCCACTCAGATTTGGTAATTTTTTACCCTGTTTTATACATCGCTCTTATTCAATCCAATAATGAGTTGAAACTCCTGTTTATAAAAAACAAATTGTGTCTTGGCCTAATGTTTATAATTTACCCGTTTGCTATTATGAAAGAAAATAATTTGCCCAACACAGTTTTTTGTGAAATTACGTTTCAGTAAGTAATTTTTTGGTAATTTTCGTAAGGTAATTTGAAGTAACACGCCTCTGGGATATGGTTTAGATAAAAACAGATTGTCTGGTCGTTACTTGGGCGAATGCCCAAATCTAAATATAAACGGTTGGTCTAATAATTATGCACAACACTAACGCGTATTTAAAGTTGAATAATTATTGAGGTGTAATTAGAGGTGAGAATGGCTTCTTGATATAATCAGGCGTAGTTATGCAACATTCGCGACTGTTGAGAATAATTTCGTGTGGCAAAAGGAGGAAAAAAAAGGCATGAAATCAATGTGTTGATTAGAAAACAGTAACGAAGGTTACGCTGGTCGCGGGAGTTGGCAATAAAGGAAGAAATATTTTATTGCCCGATATCGGCGCTACTGTAGATTAGTCCTTGTGTATCACAGTCCGTATCATTTGGTGCAGTTGCGTGGAAACAACGCTACCGTCACAGTCGCCGCTGCCATGTTCGTGCGATTCTAATGAACAATATATACCAAGTGGAAATAAATATCATGTGCATGATATTGAGTGCTTAATTGTAAATCCGTTCAAATGCATAACGGAAACAATATTCCAAATTATCCTAATTGTTGTAACTGCTACAACATGGAACCATCACAGTGGTATAATGCGCCGATTCCTGTGCCTACATACAATTTTATTATGGATGCTCAGCCTAGGTCAGTGCTAATTCGCCAATTTCAATTTAAAAAGTCCAAAATTCCCGCCTAAAACCACACGACCTTATTTTTTCCACTTTAATCATAAATACGCAATAAACAATAACGTCTGGAGGCCATTTTGCAATAGGAATAAATTAATGCGTTATAAATGATAAAAGTTTAATTTATTTGAATAATTTAACCGCTTTCTAGAAATGACTGGTTTTTGCCAGCACGTCCGGCTCAAAGGACGAAAGGACCAGGAGCTGCAACAAGTGCGAAATTTATTTAGCCTCTATTACCGCTGCTTTTAATTAAACCGCCTTTTATTCGGCTGCCATTGTTATGCAAAAATCGTGCGCGCCATAAAAAAGCTACATTTTCAAGACACTTTGCGAGGTCAGTTTTGTTTTGACTGCACCGCACACGTAGTAAAAAATCCCGGTGCTAAAAATACTATTTTGCATTTACCAACTTTTTGGACTCCACAAGTACGCCTAATCGGACTAATTACATTTTGACGCGTTTGCTATAAATTAATGACTCCCAAGATTTTTCCAATCGTTATAGCATTTTAATTACATTTTAATGCACTAATAATATTCATTTCTATATTTAAAACGCAATTTACTGTTTAATCTGCACCTGACTCCTCAAGTATTCCTGGAAAATTACCCGGTTTTATTTTGTTTCAGTTTTTAACCGCTATAAAGTTTCCGCATCAAATTATTAGGTCTTAAAAGTAAAAAACTTTTTTGAAACTTTCAGGCATTTTGTAATACCTTGAGAAGATAACTTCATTAAAAATTCTATTAAAATGGAGTTCTACTACTTTTAAGTACTTATTTCTCGCAGCTTGTGGAAATGAAAATGTCTTCTAAGTTTTGAATTCATAATTTAAATTTAAAATGTTGAAAATCTCCTACTTTATAATTTTCTATAATTTCGAGGAATTACGAGATATTGCATTTTGCATTCAATAATATGGCTATGTCGATGAAATTGTAGCAGAAATGGTTTAGTCGTAGTAGATGAAATGGTCGTGTTACAAAAAATTAACTGTTGATGATATTTTGCATTTAAGAGCAATTTCCTAAGCGGAAAATGTAGTCGTTTAGTTCTGCAAGCTAGTACGAACAACATTTTTGTATAATTTTTTTGTAAATGATTTAGAAGTCATTTTTTTAATTCCTGCCAGAACGAAAAAAAATGGAGAATGTACAAAAAAATATAAAAGTACCTTAACTTTGGACCCCTCTAATTAATTTTGTGCTAGGTTGCAGAAGGTAACTCTCTGGCAGGATGTAGTCTAATCAATTTAGATTATAAATCTGAAAAAAAATTGAAAATCTAACGAGGGAAACTTGAGTTATGACTGCAGAACTAATGTTCGATTTCATGATTTTTCACAATTTTTCCTCCTAAACTCGCGCGCCCTCTAGGGATTCACTGATAATTTTCAAAGAAGCTCCAGAAAAGTGGGATGAATTTTCTATTCCTTGTTATTATCTCCAATGGAAAATTTATCGCGGGTGTCTAGGAAGATGCTCTTAATAATAAGGCTATATCGATCAATCTAAATTTTCCATGAATTAATAAAATAGTTTAGTTGATGAAAAGGCAATGTCGATAAAATGTCTTTGTCGAAGAAAAAGACATGTTTGTGAAAAGGTAACATCGATACCGTCGATGTAACGAAATGGTGTTGTCGAAGAAACATACTCTGGATGATAATGCATTCAATATTAAGACTATGTTAATCAGTGTCCTAGACAAGGAGGTTGTATGGGTGTGAACAAGTGAACACACAACCCATTTTTTCTGATTTTATACTACAACTAGTGCTGTGCGAACTTCAAACATTTCCAGTTTGAAAGAAGTTAAAGTTCTCAAGTAGTCCGAGTTCCAAAGAAGTTACATTTCTAAAGAAGTTAGATTTTATTTTCAAAAATAGTATTCAGAATCAGGTCGAGTTCAAAGAAAGCTCGAACTAGGAAGCTTTCATTGCATTTTTAATTTTTACCTCCGAAAATTATATTATTTTTTTGTAATTTTGTAGATTGAAGTCTTTTTTGGATTCGGAAAGAATTAATTTAAAATAATTATTCCAGCAACAATAGACCAAACCTCAAAATAGTCATTTACTTTCCAAAGTTTGAACTGTCTTAGTTTCGACCTTCCCCAAGAACTTCCTCGAATTCGAATTTGATCAAAATCCTGGAGTTCAAAATTTGGCAGGTTTGAACTATAAAAACTATAGGACAGTTTGATTTCTAAATTTGAATCTGTAGCAAATTTTAAATTAGAAATCATAGTTTTAGCAGAATTAATACTTATTTGTACCTAAACTACTAAAATTTTTCGAACCCAAAAAACTGTAAAAAGAATAGAATATTATTACAAAAGCATCTTAATTTTTTTTATCTGTTAGATAATCAAGAAAACTATAATTTGATATTATTTTAAGTACATTAGGGGAGCGCATAAAATGATTTTATTGAAATTCATCTATCTCGCAAAGAAAAATGGAGATACTTAGATCCGAAAAGGGAAAATTATAAAGCTGGTATTTGTCTTTTCAGGAACTCCTGTACCGTGTTCTGATATAATAGTCTTTTTTTTTAAGTTACAGTGTTCTAGAGTTCAAGCAAAAAAATTTATTAAAATATAGATAGACTCGACTGTTGTGTTTTTAAACGTAAATTTTGTATTATAAAACATTAAAAATCAAAACTATAAAAACAAAAATCTTCGAAATAGTTTATATGTTTATAATATTCAAGTTCCAGTAATTTTATTAGAATTTACTTTAGAATTTACAAGTACCAAGTATGTTGATAGAAATGGCATTTGTTAAAAGTTTAAATTTCCCCAGCAAGCTGGATCATGGAATAATTGCACAGATTTCCAAGATTTTCCACTGACATAGCAAATAGGCATGGAAAAAACAAGTCCTAGAATGCATATACCGGGTGGAAACGATACACGGGTCACCTTTATAACTTCTTTATTTTTGAAAATAAAAATTGACTATGTTGTATGATTCAAGAAAACACATTTTAGGCACTAAATTTTTTTCTGGTACATTATTTTTTTAAATGTAACACCCATTTTTTTATTTTTTTTTAAATTTTGAAAAAAAAAATTTTTTTTCTTCATCTGAAGTTTATAAAAACTACCAAAACTCATTCCAAATACTACAAATAAGTACGGAAAATTGTATTTTGTAAAATTATCTAAGCAGTTTTTGAGATATTAATTTATGAACTTTTTTGAGTTACTTTTTTACAAATAACTCTTTTTTTAATGGAAAGATGCCGGGTCACTTGGTTTTTCAAAAAGAAGATTTTAATACGTTTATTTTGGTATCCCATATGTAAGGCGTATCAATTTACTTGTGCCAGTTTTTCATATTTTTGTACTCGAGATTTTTCAAAATTTCAAAAAAATAAGAAATGTAAAAATTAGGGTTACATTTAAAAAAATAAAGTTAATGTAACTTTCAATTTTACCGAATATTTTAGTGCATAAAATGTGTTTTCTTGAACCATACAACATAGTCAAATTTCAAATTTTTATTTTCATAAATAAAGAAGTTATAGAGGTGACCCGTGTTTCGTTTCCACCCGGTATAGTATTTATAAATTAATATTGTCATAGTTTTCAAAATTGGATAAAAAATTATTGAATACCAACTCTTTTGTCATTAACACAATCACACCAGGACTGCGATTTACGAATGTATGTGACAAATTATCGCAATTCTGTCAAAAGTTACATTATTACACACACCAATAACTAATAGGTCAACATGTTTCTTCAAACAATGTCATCTTCAGTACCAACTGAAATACACAAATTGTATTTATAACAAATAATCGAATGGTAAAATTAAAATAAAACAACTTGTCAATCAAATGCAATGCAAAATTTCGAAAAAAAATTGTAAACAATTTTACTTAAATTTCCAAATGAAGAATATTAAATTGACATAACGTAAACGGGGATTCAAACAAGATTGTGGCTGAAAAGGTATTTTAAGCAATTGGAATTACGTTCGTAGGAATTATGTAAGGAAATATTTTCAGTAAAAATCGAACAGTTTTCTATCATCAATTTAATTAATAATTTTCCTTAAATAAAAATGTCTAAATTTTCACAAAAACCTTTATATTCAAGGAATATTTCAATTTTTTAATATTAAAACTATTCCTATTTTCCAAATTTAAATTTAAACTGAAGTACTATCTCAACCTTCGTTCATATTTTTCTTGATTTTTTATAATCTAGAATCTAGACGAAATCTTATGCCCGTTTTCACCAAGGATTCCTAAAAATTGCTTATAGCACTAGTTGCTGGGTATTTTTAATTATTTAATAAAATATACCTAGCAACTATAAGCAATGCCTAAGTTTTAGGAATCCTTGGTGAAAACGGGGATTAGTGTACCAAATTTATTATTACTTCCGATCTGTTTCAGTATATTTGAATCGGTGAGTCCAAAAATTGCGGTTTTAAAATTTCCGAAATGAGCAGAAGAAACTATGAGTCTAGTTGCTGATCAAAATAAGATAAATGACACCAAAAAATCCATAACTTGTAATAATATATTGAGTTCAATAACAGCACAATTCCAACCTATTTTTTTGCAAATTCCTTAGTGCAGTATGTTTTTTTTTTCTAAAAATGTTGACATCAAAAAAATCGTTTTAAGGTTAAAATGTACTACAAGTATTATGTACAGGGCGATTCTAAACTCCGCCAATAATCAGTTAAAGGCATTAACGATGCGGTAAAGTCCGCCAGACATAAAATTTTGACCGCAAAGGGGAAGGAAAAGTCCGCCACATTACTACCTAAATATATAATAATATTTAGTCAACAGTTAAGTTTGTGATTTATTTACAATATCCCGTAATTTCAGGTGATTCGGTTAGGTTATTGTTTTTTTAAAATACACTGTAGTGGTCGGGTTAGGTTAGGTTTGGGTAGAATTTGTTACGTTTTGATGCGGAATTTTTTTTAAAATATACATTGTAATTTGGTGAGGTTATAGTGTTAGAAAAATGTAGTTCCCTTCGATTACCTGGAACGGGCCTGGCGGATTTTGGCTACAGGATTAAAACTTCGGGTCTTGAATGTCCCGTTGTTTGGAATTACGTGGCGGAGTTTGATACTGCCCTATGTACATACCAAAGCTGCATCTTTACAAATTATGCATTTATTATGTTTAAATTGATTATCTCAAAATCAACTTTTTGAACTCGTACTGTTGTTGGACCCACCTATTCATTTATAACTTTGACATTAATTTTTTCAAATGCAATCCGCCATGAACTTGACCGTTGCAATGTTCTGAATGCAAAATAAATATTCGGTATTAAGTTAGTGTGGTTAAAAAACTTATTCACGAGAGTGCATATTTCATAAAGGTGACATATTCTGGAGATTGGTCAATAATTTGATTATCCAACAAAAAAATATTATCGGTCATTTTTAATCATTTGCATGGTGTAGCAGAAATATTAAATTAGGCGTTCTAGTTTATTATCGCTGGCTTTTTTATCTCCCCTGTGGCCTTGTTATTTTGCCGACCTAACCGACGCTACTATGTGTAGACGTCGGCGTCGCCCGCCGGCGTATCCATGCCCTGTAACCTTCCCGGCAGTTAACACTGAACAATGCCACAACCTTGGCCCACACTCAACCTGTTGATTTTAGCAGACGAATTTTATTTCGCGCCATTTATCGACTTTGCCCGACTTCGCCGTTGCCACTTGTAGGTTATTACACAATTTTGAACTTGAAAGTATTTTTGGAATATCACGTAGCATTTCTCAAAAACGGCCGAATGAATTTCATAATTTACAATTTATTTTGCCCATTTAAATTATTTAAGAGTAATTTTAATACATTTTATTAAAAAAAAAAATAATAAAAAAATTCAAATTTTTTTTTGAAAGTTCAGAATTTTTTTTTGTCATAAACATACTAGGAATTTACCAATGTTTATAATAATAAGTACAAAAAAATAGGACGTTACGTTTAAAAATAGAAAGTTACAGGGATGGCCCTAGTTTCGTGGACACCCGGTATAGTAGAAATTAATGCGATGTGTAACGTTATCCAAATTTGTATGAAAACCGTCCAAATTTCGTGTATTGAAAATTGTGGTTTTCATGTACGTTTTTCCAAGATGTAATTACGTCCCGAATAACTGAGATAAATCAAGTTACAAATTAATATGCATAGTAGGTACGGTTTAATAACTCATATTGAGTTTCATAGATGGTTTTAATTTAATATGTAAGTTTCTAAAATATTAATTTTAATAAAGAAGTTACGAAAAGATTTTTTTAGTAAGTACTTGAGAACTAATATAGCCTCGACCCACGACATTTTGAATATAAAAAAAAACATATCATAAATTATTGTTCTAGTCAAGAAACTAGTTACGCGCAATGTTATTTTATTCTAAAAACTTGATTTAAACATGTAAATACAATGATTTAAATTATTTGGGTAAATTTGCAATTGTCTCAAAAAATAACCATAAAATAAAGACTGTTAATTTGGATTATGCTTGTTTTTAGAGAGTTTTTACTCTAAATAAGATAGGTTATATAAAAAATTTGCAAAATGAAGTTTTTAAATTAATAATAAAATAACATTAATTTGCATACATTTCGCAACAATTAAAAGTAATGATTTGTGAAATATTTGCAGTAAAATATCAATTTGATATTCTCGCATAAAGTGTATGACTATTTACATTGCATATTTAGCAAGTAGCAATATTTATGCAATTTTAATTATTTATCATCATTTCAAACCGATAATATACATACACATACTTTGTTCTAATAGATAGATAAATAGATACCAGCAACAAGGACGTATGCATTTGTTTAAGTTTAATCTTTTTTGATAAAGTAAACTATATTTGCCTTAATTTGCACAAGGTTGAGATGTGGAAACTTTTGAATGGCTACAATACTTTTTTAGAAGTGCTTGGACATTTTCCAAACTCGATTCGCTGAACTAAAATAAACCTACTAAAACGTCAAAGTCACCAACTAAATGGCTTTAGATTTTTTGAAATCTTTCAAATAAAACTGTGTCGCGATATTTAAAATTATTATTTTTTAAAATTTTTATATCGCACCTATGAATTTCAAGTTTTACTAGTTTTTAGTATTATTTTTTATAAACCTTGCCACTTTTTCATTAAAATAGTGGATTATTTTTTTTTTCAAAGATGGACCTATATTTCAAAGTTTGTCAATTATGATCAGTTGTCCGTGCATAAAGTCATGTTTTTTTTGCACTAGCGCAGAAAAGTATTACTTAGTCGTGATTTTTTGCATTACGTAACGATTAGGTGCACTCGTTCCCAAATGGCCTACTTTTTGCACGATCGTAGAAAAATTAATTTTTTATTGTAAATCGATTTTTTCCAAAAAAGCTCAGAAATTGCAATTTTAGTTTTTAACAAAAATACAGAAACTTGGAAAAATTACTTGCGTGGTCCTTTTAATATGAATAGTAGAAATATCTCCCAAAGTAAGAGAGAGTAGAAAAAAATTTGCCAGTAAAAGGGCTAAAGAATGGTATTGTTTTTTTATTGCATTACTTTATTTTTTATGTAAAATAATATAATTCATATTAAAAGTTAGTTATTTTAATATCTGTAACGGAAAATTCTTCAAATAATATATTATTGTTTTTTTTCTTGTATATTCAGATTCTATTAACAAATTATGGGTTTCCATTTGAAAAAACTTGTTTAGGGTTGGAAGAAACATTTTTTAGAGATATTTTCACTCTTCAGGTTAAATGGACCACCCTGTATTTTGTATACCCACAAGTTATTAGTAACAAGTATGGAAATTATTTATTTTGACCAAAAACATTTGTGTTGTCAACAATCTTAAACATTTGAATTGTATCTTTATTAGATATCACCTTTTTAACCACTGTAATTACTAGATAAATAAATTTGTACTCAGGACATTTATGTTCCTTCTCAAAATTTGAACATTTTATCATAATTTCCCGGCGATTTCACCATAATAGAAAAGTGCCTTTATATGAAATTTGGAGGAAAAATTTAGTCGGGTATGAATTTTTTTTCCAACAATTAATCCCTAAAATGACAACACTGTTTCAATATTTAGGACTGTTTGCACCATTTTTTTTTCTCGAAAACTATAAAAGTTACTGGTTTCAAATTTTTACCAAAAGTAAACACCGTATATAGACGCGTTTTAAAAAATATTTGGACATATAACTTTTTTCGGGGTGGTCCTATCGAAAAGGGACATTTAAAATTTTGTCTTAAAATTTTCTCCTCGTTCCACCTGCAAAATTTCTACGAAAAAAAAATACCTATTCCGTATAATATTGTATGTAATGTATTTCGATAAGTATTCCAATAATGTCAAGTAAACAACCCTTTCCATTATTTTAGAAAAAGTGCTCGGCATTGAAAATTTTCGTGGTCCGTTTTATTACATTTTTCTTTAACATGTTTATGATTTTTTACCAGTTGTCTATTTAATTATACACTTTTGATATACTGATTATTATAGTGGGTAAAATTAAAAAAAAATATATCTTTTTAACGTAAATCAATTTATTGTTGCCACTTGCCACACTGTTATGTATTGGATAACATATTTTTTATAGAACCATGTGTCATTGTTTTCTTTATTTTTTCCAGACATTTTTATCTAAGCATTGTATTCTAAATTTGATAAAAAACTGAGTGATATTTTAAGAATAGTGTATAAAATTTTTAGAAGTTAAAATACAAAACAATTATTATGATAATAAAAAAATCCGGAACAATAAAGAAGATAATAGTTTAGACACAAAAAAAGGTGCTATAATTTAAATTGTAGTTTAAAATTTTTAGAATATCTTAAAACTTAATCAAATTTCACAAAAAGAAAATAAAAGAGTTATTTTCTTTTAACTTATTTTTAGTACATTTTCAAGTATACAGGGTTAATCGAAATCACAGCCTATTTTAAAAAATTGATTTTATGTCAAATAAATTGACAACTATGTTTTTGTTATTTATTTTGGTAGTTTCTCGGGATTTTTCTAAAACACTTTGTATAAAGTGGAAAAAGTTTGTTAAAGTTTTATAAATTTCAATTAGTAAATGTTAAATGAAAAGATGCTATAAAAGAACATAAATTAATTATTCAGTGGAGAAATAATTAAATTCTGTACAGAATCACAAAAAATAATAAAACTTTTGTTGTCATTCGCTATGATTACTTTTCACATCAACATGATTTTTTTACAAAATTGGGATTTTTTAATTATTTTAAAATAATTTGAATATTTCTGTTGCGTAATAGGAAGAGTTTATTTCTGGAGAATTGCAATGGAGACGTAATAAGTAATAAAGTTGCGATCGTTCACAGTGGAACGTAGTTGGCTATTTTCCTAGACCTCTCCACTGTGGCTCAGAATGCCTAGGCTGACCTTCGAGCTGCTCTAACCTATGACGTGTTCTAACTAATTATATTCATCATATTGGCTGGTAAAGTTGTTGCAGACGGTATTAGATGTTGCTATTCGTGCCTGGTGTTCAAAATCAGCACGGAATTGAGAGTTGTAAACAAGTCTATCGTATTTTTATAAGATATTGGTGTTGATCCACTCTGTTGTTTACTAAATACATAGAGCCACAGCCACATACGACGATAAGAACGTTTTTTTAAACGAAGTCTGCCAACTGACGAAAGCAATAAGGAACCAGCGCGTCAGTAAATAATTAATCTCAAAATAAATCGCCTTCGGGTTTAAAGTCTAATCCAGTAATATTCCAATATTATTATTTTCGTTCCCTTTGTAGTAAAGAGGAATTGTTACGACATTTTCTAATTAAATTGTATTTCATTCCTGATATAATTATTTTTAATTGGCTTGTTGTTTAGGTTGAAAATAATGCTCGTGTATTTACAACACGAATTTTTTAAAAATTTGTTTTTAATGAGATACCTGTTTATTTATAATAATTTGTTCTAAAGTAGCTGTTTATTTATAATACACTTTTAAAAATTCATGAGTTTACTTAGGAACTTAATTTTTTTCCTTGACCTATACTAATATACTTCGTGTTATTTCGTGCGTATGCAAACGAAGCAAATCAATAAGATTATTTTTTATTTAATTTTATAGTGAGCTTTATAGTGTTTTTAAAACCACCTTAGTTTGATATTTGGTATTAATTGATAGTTTTCTGCTATTTGTTGTTATTGTGTACCAAATTGGCTTTAAAGTGCATCTTAATATTCTGTATTGCATTTACTGCGAAGCTGAGTGCAGTTAATCAATTTATGTGCTAGATGTATTTTGTATTTATTAAAATTAACAAAATAAAAGGGAAAATTAAGAAGTATAAAATGAAGACTTATTTTTTTAGTATTAGTAAAATACAAGTGTGATCCGTTTCAAATTAAAAATTTGAAAGTTAATAATTTATATATAAAGTATAAAGAAAGTAGAAAAAAAATTAAAAAAATTCAAGTCTCTACAATGTTTTGTTCAAAAGTTATGAATTTTTATATAAAATATAACATTCTAGTAAATGAGTAAAGGTGTATTTTGAAAAATTAATATTTCGCTTAATAACTAAAATCAAGAAACAAAAATTCGTACAGATAAATTTCTAAATATTACTGATATTAACATATTAATTTTTTTGAGATACATTACCTAAAAAACTTTTGACTTTTTTGAGTTTTTGGGGAGTAAAATTTGTTTGGGGGTGTGTAGAGGGCAGGCGAACCCTTACATTTCATCCATTTTTTATTATTTTTCATTTGCGGGGTCGATTTTGAAAAAATTCGAAAAATTTTTTTTTGAGATTTAAGGCTTGAAATTTTTTATGGAAATCGGTTTTTATTTTTTTCTCGAAAACTGTAAAAGCTACCGGTTTCAAATTTTTACCAAAAGTAAACGCCGTGAATAGATGCGTTTTAAAAAATATTTGGTTAAAATCGGTTAAATAGTTTTTTTGGAAAAAATTCGCAAAATTTTGGTACAAATACGGTTCTGGACGGCGCAATTTTAAACCGATTTTCGGGAATTTTTTTCAAAGTGTCGGGGAGGTCCAAAAAATTTAAAATTCGAACTGCACTTGAAATCAACATCCCTCTTTACATCGGAACCGGAATTCTTAAAATCGGTCGAAAAAAATCACCCTTTCGGTCTCTCCTCGCAAAAAAACGTCCGAATTCGGGGTAAAACTACGAAAGGGGTCGTATTTTTTTGGATTATCTTCGGAATGAGTATAAAAAACTCTAAAACAATGTCGATTTAGCTTTCTTAATAACAAAGGTACCCATGCAATGTAACTCAAATTGGACACTCGGTATACAAAAAATAGAAGAAAATTAAAGATACATTTTTTCAGATCATCGACATTTGCTACATTATGCATGGAATTTGTGTTGGAATAATTGAAATATTTCGCGAAGTAAAATGTTTCATTCATTATTTGGCTGAAATTCTATAAAACATAATGAATAATGGTCATGAAATGAAATAGCTAATGCACCGGTGCCAATAGCCTAGACTATTTTTCTGCCATGACCTTAAAGTCGACCTCGGTTTTTATTTATTGCTTCTTACCTTAAATGTGGATCATTAGCTTCAAGTAAAAATACAACAAATTCCTAGTTAAAAATTCTATTTGTGTTTAATTCTAAATTTATTATTTAAAAATTACGATTAAATCAATAATTTAATTTAATAACAAACGTTTTATATTTTATAATTGGAATTTGATTAGTAATTTACTCGAATGTTGATTTTTAATATTCAATGCTGTCCTAAAAATAAAAGCTAAAAGCATTAGAAGCCATGAATAAACGAATTAAAATAAATTGATCTTGTTTAAGATATAATTTAATCGCGTTTATAAATTTATTATGAACAAATAAGGTTGCGGACGTAGTAATAATGAAAAGGAGAAGCAAACATGCAAAACTAGTTTAATCCACTTTTGAGTACATTTTGACATTTTATATGTTTTAGGTATAAGCTAAACATAGTAAAAACGCATACCAAAAACTATGCAATCAAGCATATCCGTACCCTAATACAATTTGCCTTTAAACGCATCAAATGCAGCCTGGAAAAAGTAAAGCTTAAAGGCGCGTACACATCTGAGCATGTACGCAAACGAGGCAAGACGAGGCAATGCTTTTTCTCCTATATGTTTCTGCGTCGCACCAAAGAGATACAAGAAAAAGCATTGCCTCGGCTTGCCGCGTTCACTAACGTGCTCATATGTGTATGCGCCATTAAACGAAAAAAAATATTTAATATTCCAGAAATAATTTTCAGTAATATTGCAGAGCCAAAATTAATACTTCTATGAAAAAAAAAAGAATTAAATACAAAAAAGAGATTTATAAAAAAAAAATGGGGATTAAACTTTAAAATATTTATTGTATTTATTTTGTATTTAGTGGGGATGTCTACTTAATTTTTAAATTAAAAAATATTCATATCTTTCTAGATTGATGCATTAAAACGCATTTGCAACATTGTAAATATCAAAAAGTAAATATTTAAGGATCCAAAGTCTTCACAAAAAACAGCTAAGTAAATATGATAATATTTTGAATTTATAAAGCGCATCCATATCTTTGATTAAAATAAAATAAGTACCTAGTTTGTATTTAAGGATTAACTTTTTTATAAGTTGACATAAAAATAGAAATATTAATCGAATCAAAAAATGTGCAGATTCCTCAAAAAGAATATAACTTTTTATTGTTAAAAAGATAAGTGTAGTGGTCTTTTTAAACTTGTTTCTTGTTTTAGCAAATATTTTATATTATCCATTAAATTATTATTTGTGTATAATGTATGCACGTTGCAATACAAAAAACAGTTTTTACAAAGTGCGTCGTAGTTTTTTTAGACGAAACAAAATGGATTCTTCTCGAGCATTTAAGTACTTTAATAAATAACCTAACATAAATATATATGACAACCATGAAAATAAAAATTTATAAACAATTTACTGTGATTTGTTAATAGTTGTATTATTCTACGCTGTTAAAAATTAAATATAGAAAAAAATCTAGCTAGATTGGGCCTTTAATAATGTTATGGTAAATTTCACATTTAAGTAAAACATACTTGAAAATTAGCTGCCACTGGTTGCCGTTTTGAGAGGTACGTTATAAATATTGTAACATTGTACAGTTGGTCCCAGCTGGAGTAGGACAAAAGTAATCACGATCGCGTATTCTTTGTCCTACTTCCAGCTGGGAGCAACTTTACAATTTTTGTTGTTTCATCAAGTTTGTAAATGAACATAATACTTTTTTCTCTAGATACTGAGTATTGTATATAAAGGTTATAGTATTTTCAAAACAGGATTTTTTTCTCTGTTAGTCAAATGCGAAATTTGGCCTCCTTCAGCGTTTCTATCGGATGCAACCTTTTGTGGACGGCGGGCCATTTAAAAAAATATAAATTATAAGCGGGCCGCATAATCATATGTTTTGTTCATATGATGTTACTTGTATATAGTTTCAATAGCTTTTTAAAATCAAAATAAAATTGCGCAATTGCGAAGAAGTGTACAGGAAAATTATCTTGCTTGGCGGGCCGCATGAAAACTTACAACGGGCCTCATGCGACCCGAAAAGGTACGCATTTCTTGCCGGACAAATTGGCTAATTCGAACCATTGTACTGACATATACATAAATACAATAGTAATACGAAGCAATAATGCATACTTGGAAAGTCCTAAAATCCTTGAATAATTCGTATTCTCGAAGAAGTAATATAATAATATTTATGAGAGTTATTTGACATTGTGTGTCTGCCATGTTTTTTTTTTTGGAAAATCAGTATCACATTCGAAATTTTGTACCGTAAAAAACGAGAATTGATAAATTTTGTTAGAAAGACATTAAAATTCGAAAATTCATCCGCCATTTTATTTTTTTATAAGAAAACTCAAAAATACCTGCAAAATACAATTCATCGCAAAAAGATGATCTTTTTTCTAATTACCGCCAGATTTTTAGGAATTTTGACTACTGTGCATTTTCTGTTTTATTTTACACGTTTACTTTTAAATTATAAAAAGATGAAAGTTTTTCAAGAGTTCATCAAGTTTTCGGAATTTTTTTGCTCAGTTCCTGAAAAATTTTTTTAGGGTTTTTAATATTTTTGAAACGAGAGGAGTGTTTTTTTTTTAATTTTATAAAAATGGATAATGAGTTAAGACTTAAAAGAAATAACAACATTAGTTGTGTTTCTTTATCAAAATTTGCTCTCTTTTTAGTTCTATAGCAGAAAATGATATGCTCAGATTTCTTGGAGCAAGTAGTAGAAAAAACACAACCACTATTTACTTGCGGTTATATGACAACAACGCCACAATTTTTAAACTTTTTATGTTATTTTGGCAAATTCTGATTCTCTTCTTCTTTTTGATTGTAAATATTTTTTATAATGAAAAATTTAAAAGAGTTATTTATCCAACGAATACGTTAAAAAGACCGATTAATAATATGTAGAGATATTTTACAGAGCTCTGTATAGAAAGTAGTGGATAATAGTGGCATTTAAATTCGAATGGTCCAGTTGCTTATCAGTTATTTATATTTATTTATCATAGTTATTACTCCATAGTTCAAAGTGACTTTCATTACAAATTTTAACGGAGGCTCTATAATAATTTATTAATAGGTAACATTAATGAATGATTCTGTAAACATTAATAATAATCATTAAAAAACGATCAACGAAACAACTTAAGAATGTTTGTGTTTTGATAAATTTTTCTTGTAAATTGAGAAACCGTTTTTCTTTTACCTTTTTGTTTTAAAGTGATGCAGTTGTGTGTTCAACATAAAACTTGTTCTACCACAAAATTAGCTGAAAACAAAACTATTTATTATTGTTAATTTTTTGGGAGGCTTAAAATATGTCGCTGACAAAAATTTTTTTTGGTAAAAAAAATTAGTTAACTTCATGTTGTGTATCACTGTAACCGGAAAAATTCCTATATCTAATTAAGGGGTGGCAGCACTATCCTGCCATTTAAAAAAATGAAGATAATTAAAATTAGGTCAGATAAAAATTGTAGATCATAAAATTATCTATAAAAAATGACTTAATACTTTTTCTCCTAAGAGCCACCGTTTCTGAGATATAACGATTATAAAAGTTGAAAAAGTTGTAATCTTCATAATATGCATAAGTACGCCACGTATACACATCACTGAAGCTGTAATACAAGTAAAAATATTTTTCTATCGGTCAATGTAAGCCGTAAATCGTTCTAATCGGCCAACTGGTTCCGTCAAAATTAATTATTTTCCGATTAATCAAAAATATCATATCAATTTCTTCGTCCAAAAGTGAAATTTCCAAATTTTCAACGCTTATTCGGTCATAACTTCTAAACGAATAAAGATATCAAAACGAATCTTTTTTTGTATGAAAGCCTACGCAAAAACCTTTAAGATATGCCAACATTTGTTAAAATCGATGTAGGGACAGGGGGGTAAAAAATTATCAAAATCGCATTTATTTACAGTTTTTTGCGCGATAAAAATTTTACTTTTTCGGGAGCGGTTTCGAAAGCTTTTCCGTCGCTTAACAAAATCCATTTCGATAGGATTATAAAACTAACATTCCCCTTTAATTCTAGACTAGGTTTTTGAAATTTGGTTAGAAAATGTACCCGTTATCGTGAATATTAGACGATTATGAATCTGACGTATAAATTGCATATTATGAAGATTACAACTTTTATAATCGTTATATCTCAGAAACGGTGACTCTTACGAAAAAAATATGATCTACAATTTTACTGTTTCGCTGAAAAACGCGAAAATCCATTTTTAAATTTTTTTTAATATTTTGATGTTCTTTTTACTTTATGTGTAACCGGATTTGTATGTTGATTTGAAGTACCTCTTGAAAGGCACTTGGTAATCGAAATAGGGTTGTTGTGGAGTGGACTATTGAATTTCAGAACACCCCAAGTACCATTTAAATACACAACTAATTCGTCTTGTAATTTCAATCATTTAAAGGTAAATTTAATTCAATATAGCATTATTAATTAAATTTTGCTTTTATGCGATGTAATTTATATTAATTATTGTAGAATGAAGAAAAATACTTTACATAATTAAATAAAACAAAAAATATATCCTCTTTCGAAATAATAACACACAATTTTTCCTAGTAGAATATTTTAAACACAACCGCACCTTGGTTATTTTCCGTTATTTTAAGTAAAGTTTTAATTACAAAAAATATTTACTTATATAAATTCGCTTTCATGGAATTTTCATTAGTGGCATAATTTAATTTTAAAGTAAAAAAAAACACATTTCATCATGAAAACAACTTGTTTATAGTTTATTCTAAAATATGCAACACTTAATTTTGAATGAAAATGAAGTGACGGTTTATTATAGGAAATTATTTAGTCCTCATCACATTAGTTAGATAATTTACTATTTGAAACTTTTTGCTAATGAAAATCTTACTAATCAGTTGTGAGGAATCACAGTAAAGCTTAAAAAATGTATATAAATTTTTATATTATTTTTATAAAAATTAAAAAAAGAGATGATTAAACAATATTGTTGTTTGTTTGTGAGTAAACAAAAAATTGATTGGATTCCATTTATTTTCAGTTAGAAAAGTATAATTGAAAAATATTTGAATAAATCTAAATAAATAAAATCAAAAGTTGTTTATGAAAAAAATATGGTTGCTTGGTTAATAGGTCATTAATTTTCCTACTTCAAATACTTCTACGCTTTTTGAACATTTGAGTTTATATGTGCATTTAAGTGCATTCTCTTAAAAATTTTCCATACTATTAATGGTAATGTCTTTTTAATGTAGCAAATGGAAACTTTTTCTAAATGTTTACCTGCACGTTTTGAATTTGCATTATTTATTAATATTACGTCATAATACATTATGCATCTTTTGCGATGATAATATTGAGAATGGTGTATTTATAAGTTTTGTAATAATCTCGAAATATCCGGGAATACTTTTCTTCGAAGAGTAATTTTAAAGATTGTTTCTTTGTAATGGAACTTAATTATTACAATCACGGTCTTTTGTAAGGGGGTAATGATAATTACATTAAATTTACTTATTTATTTAAATACAAAAGCCTCCGTTGCTAGATTATTAATATTGCCTTAAAATTGATAAAACTACTTTTATTTACGTCAACACGTTAATTAGGTTTATTCATCTTGATATCGTTAAAAAACTTTACTAGAGGCAAAGAAAATTTCATAAACGCTTCATTTATAAATGGCTTTTATAACCAAGATAATTTGTGGAAAACCACAAATTATCTTTAATAAGATTTAAAATGATGTATACTTAAGGAGCATTGTTTTATTAAATTACAATATCTTACAAAAATTATACGCAATAAGTATATTTCGTAATTCTTTTCTTTATAAGAAAATTAGGTTAATTTCAGGATAAATTACAATCTTGTTTGTAGACAAAAGATCATCCCAATATTGTTGCTGCGTTTAATGTAGGTAAATTCATTAGAGTATAGCCATGCCTATCTAGCAATCCTCAACACTCACTCATTCACTCATTTTAACGAGTTTCAAACCGAGCTCTTTTTCCTATTTCAAGTTCTTCAATGCTAATCTGAATTTACTAAACATAGACCACGTGAGATTTGATACTCTTATTAAAATGAACACGTTTACTTTTTCATTCGATAATTTAGGATCGTCTCATGAGTAAAGAGTGATGAGCAATGACCATTGGGTATGGCAAACAATGAATTTTACCGAGATTGATGTCCCATTTGTTTTCAATCACTTGGATCGTTTCTTAAAAAAAAGATTTTTTTATCATGTTTTTCTATGAATTTTTTTGTATTTTTTGTATTTGTTTTAATAATTGAATTCTTAAATCAATTTTGTATTTTTGCTTTAGATTTGTTACTAATTATTGTATTTTATTTACAGTAATAGTCGAGAAATGAGAAACAAGGCTGAAAAAATGAGAAGAGATAAGTTGAATTCGTACATCTCAGAATTAGCTTGTTTGGTTCCCATAATTGCAAGAAATCCTAAAAGAATGGATAAAACGAGTATCCTAAGATTGACTGCAACACATCTAAGAATCTACCAGAGTAAGTACATTTTCTAATATAAATTTCAAGTTTTCCAAATAAAAAAAAAACTGATTTAGAGAAAAAATTGTAATTTACAGGTATCTGTTTTTACTTCCATAAGTAATATTTAAAGATATAAACATTTTTACAGTTTAATAACGAGCAAAATATCACCCTAGTTATATTCATTCAGATACGTCGTTCCATAAAATTTTTGTGCTTGGTAATAACATAAACATCGAAAAGTGATAAAATTTTGGTGATAATTTATCTTATTGGGTTTTTGGAAATCGTATAAATAATTGCTAAAATTTAAAAACTTATTTTTTACGTTTGCTACGTATACGTAGACCTTCTGTAATAAAAAAAGATACAAAATTATACAGGGTGATGATAAAGTTTGGAACCTTTTCATAACTGCCGTATTTAATTGTTTTGAGAAAATCGCTCGGATAGGTCAATTTTAGTTTCTAAAATGACATCTCTTGATATAAAAAAATATTAATGACGTCACTGGTGATTTAGCAATGACGTCATCATTTTAAACTTCACAAATGTCGAGATAATTTAGTTTTTCCATAATTACTCACTTAGTTGGCCCGGACAGCTCCGATAGTAAACGTATATTTTGAGCTTCTTGAATTTGGGGAAGAAATTTTGACCCAAAGTACAATTTTATAATTGCATAGTTTAAATAACATTCATGGCTTTCTTTTGGCCATTTTGGATATAATATATTAAAAAACTGCCGCACACAAGTCTTAAGCAGAGGTTCCACTTTCATATGATATTCTTATTTAGTATATAGCTCAATAAATATTCGCGTAGTTTGAAATATAAAAACAGGGAAAACGATCGATCTAAAATAAAAAATCAACAACATGTTATGACTTATTATTTCCAAATGCGTAGTTTTTAATTTGTTTTTTTGTAATTGTTTTAATTTGTAAACAACTCTGAAGTTGCCAATTTAGTTTCTCAATTTTACTTTTCTTGTCCATATTTTCAATAAAACTATATAAGAATAGTCTTTAAGAACTAAGTAACTCGATCCGGATTGGATTGAAAATAGGATTATGACGGGATTCAGTCAATCACGTAAACAACGCGTTTATCTCGACAGTTCATTTGGCCTGGATTGAATTTTCCAATCCATGATTAATCCTAGTTACCAACTAAAGAGAAAGAAAATTCCTAAAAATGTTTTTGGGTCGACTTTTAGTGGTCTGTTCACGTTGTTTCGTATTTTATTTATTGAAGAGGTTATGTTAATTAAAAACGTATAAAATAAGGAAACTTGAAGAAAATTACGTGCATTTTGCAATTATGAATGCATCACAGTAACAGCTGACAGCAGTCAAATGTGTCAACTTCGATAATAAAATTTAATAGTAACTTTTATAAAGTCAATCACGATTATAAAGTCAAATCCCATGATTTTATAGGATTAGATTATTAAACTGAATCCTGAAAGTAAATCCAATCCTGCGTGTTTATATCGCAAGTCAATCGCTTTTCAATTCAATCCGGATCGAGTTACACGAGATAAACATATTTACTAGTTTTACAATAATTGTGTTTTCATAAAAAGTGTTTACTACAATGGTAACATGTTTCCCAACGACCACTTAAAGCTTTATTAACAAACCGCAAATAATTTAATTACGATGACTAAACTATTGATCCGATCACGAGTCCGGTAACGAATTAATATGACATCATTAATTTTCTTCTGTATTAATCTTTAATATAGGTAATAGAATTTTGATAAACTCTGGTTTACAGTCCTTTGAGTTACCTAGATTCACTAGTGTTTGTTTTTATATTTTAATTACTTTTACTGCATCGAAGGCATTCATTTACGTCTTATGTGTTAAAATAATTTACATTTTATGTTAATCAATGCAAATTGTTGTATTAGATAATTTAACAAATGGACGATATTCTTTCTAGAATGACGATATTAATTTTTCGTCGGATATCCTAAGAGAAGATAGAAATCCCATCACACTTTTGTGCAGCTTCGTTATAAATTCCAGTAATGCGGATCGCTAGAGCGTGCGCGAGTTTGGAAAAGAAATCAATATTAATCATGAAATCGACTATTATGGGCGCATTCCACTAATGAACACTAAAGCCCACGACCGCAAAATTTTCTCGTTCCACTAGCTCAAAACGTCACCATTCAACAAACAACCACAGAAACCCACGAATAAAAACGGTCGTTGTGAGCTACTTGCGGTCCCCATCGATGACGTTTTTATGCACAAAAGAAACAACCGCGGTGTTATGTGGAACGACTCTGCGGTCGTCGTGGGCATTACGGGTCTTTAGTGGAACGCGCCCTATGTGTGTCGTTGTATCTCAATTTTTCTTGTCAGATTTTTAAATTTCTTTCTGATTTATAACCTAGATTAATTAAACTACAACTGGATATTTATTTATGTATTGCAATTTTGTGCAGAATTCATTATAAGGGCCCAAAATTGAGGTAATTTTAGGTCATTATATTTTTTTATACTTTATGGATCTTTTCCAAATTTAGTAGAATGACTTTAATAACCATAGGTATATAAAAAATATTATTTGCACTAGCGTATCTATATAGTAGCAGCTATTTTTGCGTATTGAGGAAACACTCTTAATAAAGCCTTTTGTGACTCGCTTGATTTTGGGAATACAACATTTTGCTTCCACAATGTTTTATCAAATTCAGACGCACTTTCCCAGTATCATCCTTTTATGTATGTTCAAAGCAGCATTTTTTCGCTCGTATACAAAAATTTGATTTCACAGCGCGGTGCATTTATGAAAATAAAACGCTTTTACAATTTTTTTTCTGCCAAGCTTCAGCTTTATTGCATTTTATGGTTTAATATAGCGATACTGAGTAGCAAAAGAAATATTTTAATGAAAATATATAATGTAATAAGTATACAAATTTGTTGATTGTGATCCAAGCAGTTGAATTGGTCATGTATGTGTTAAATCTTAAATGTAGAGATTTTTTGTATATTATCTCCTAATAAATATAATGTACATACATTATCGATGTTATAATTATAGTTTAAAATATGTAACTAAATAACCAGCATGCATTTATGATAAGTGATAAAAGGCTAAACATTCAAATATAGAATTGTTGCTATGCAATTATTTTGGCATGCCTCAACTAGCTCCAATTTATGTGCAGTTATGAACATGTTATAAAATGTACAGTTTCGTATTTTAAATTACTTCTTTGTATAAAATGCAACGTAAATATAGACACATCTTTTTATACACGCCATAATTTTAATTTTTTTTTTAAATAATTTGAAGTAACTATCATTTTTTTCTGTTACTTTTGTTTTAGGGCACCACAAACGCAATTTTTATTTTAATTCCATTGTTTTGCGTAGATTTTTATTTCGATTGTGTCAACCGTACAAGGTGAAGACGTTATCAGTAGAAAATAACTATTTTTATACAACAGTTATTAATTGAACGTGACATTTACAATAATTACAGCTTCTATTCAGAAGTATAAAAAAAGAATAAAAAATTGTATCAACACGTACTTAGTCATCATTAATCTATTATATTTTTAAATCATTGCTAATAATTGATTCATTTTATGTAAGAAAATCATATTTCTGGAAACTTTAGAAATTCATTTTGAAAACGAAACGTTTTCGAATTTTACTTGTTTTATACCGTCATAATTATATCACAAATTGTTCTGGGAGCATGCGCCCTCGTCACATTTATGTTGAGACCTAATTTAATTGTTTATATTTTGTATTTAAACTCTAAAATCTAAAATAATATGTATTTTCAAATATGCAAATCCAAATTTTTGTTTATTCACAAAAAAGATGACATTTGAACTCCATTAAACGCAAAAGCGCAGGCCCGCAACACTTTTGTGGTCGAATTTTGTCCAAAAAAACTATTTAACCGATTTTAACCAAATATTTTTTAGAACGCGTCTATCCATGGTGTTTACTTTTGGTAAAAATTTGAAACCGATAACTTTTATAGTTTTTGAGAGAAAAAAAAAATAAATACCGATTTCCATTAAAAATATTTCAAATTTTTTTTTTCTAATGAAATGTAGGGGTTCACCTGTCCTCTACACCCCCCAAATTTTACTCCCCAAAAACTTATTCTAATTGCACAAATAATAAAAACAGTTTAAAATAATTATATTAATTTAGACCAATTTTATTTTTAGCTTTAATGAATGGAATGGCTGGAAAAATGAACATACCCCGATATGTTGACCAAAATGTTTTGGAGAAGTTAGTATATGAACAACTAGGTGGATTTTTATTAATCGTTACACAAACAGGCAAAATAGTTTTTGTATCACAAACAATCGAAAATATATTGGGACACTTACAGGTTAGTAGTAGAAACATAACGCAAATAAACCGTAGAAGTAAGAAAGTTTCTAACGACTATTGTATTTATTTACCTTTTTCCACAATATTTATTTTAAATTATTTTAGACTGATCTCATGGGCCAATCTATTTTTAATATTACGGAACCAAGAGATCATGACAGATTTCGTAATTACCTTCTTTCTGATCCTCTTACCGAGGGCGAGTGGAGAAAATATTTCAATGTTAGGTTTAGGAGGGCTGGGCCTCGCAGCGAAACCCCTTCTTATGCGATTGTTAATATTATGGGCATGCAAAAAGTTGTTAACAATCCAAACCCAGAATCACACTCCAGGGAGATTGCCAATGAAAATAGGGATGTAAGTAGTATTTGAAATTCTAATAAATGGAATAGGCAACAATCAAAAAATGTTGGAGTATTTTATACCTCATTCGCCGTATAGCAATGTAAACTAATAAATATATTTTTTATTTTTAGATGTGGATATTTTTCGCCCGAATACAGCACGAGCCAGAACAATTAACTAGGCTATTAATTGATGCTAGTAAGGACGAATATCTTACAAGACACCTTGTAGATGGTAGAATAATAAATTGTGATCATAGGATCTCACTTATTGCTGGTTACCTCATTGAAGACATTTCTGGCGCTTCAGCTTTCCAGTATATGCATAGAGAGGATGTCCGATGGGTAATGGTTGCCTTGAGACAAAGTAAGTACACGTTAACATGTTCAAATATATACAAGGTGTCAAAAATTACTCGTCCACCACATTTCCAGGATAATTTTGGATTTATTTTTTTACTGTAATCGCTAGGAAGCATCTAAACCACAAATTTTAATAAAAAAATATGATATTTTACCGAAAATATCGTTATAAGTATCAATAACAGGTTGTGTTTATGCTAATGCGTTTTTGCTGGGAGGTGAGCATAGAGGTATACCTCGAGGTACACCTCAGACTGGGTTAGGGTTTTCAAAATCATAAGGGGTTGGATATTACGGTGTGATATTTTTTATTTTATTTATCACACTAATATTTATGAGCCAAAAAAACGAAACTTCTAAATTTTCGCCCTTTGCTTTACAAAAAAATCGAACGTAAATGTTAAAAAATGGGGCTAAATGTGGTATAGGCCCTCAATTTCAAAAAATTACTAAATTTAGAATAATTTTTACTTACGGTAGCGCGTAGGAAATTTTTATTTTCGAAGGGGTTCGGAAGTTATGCTTAAATAAAGTCGAAATTTTGAATTTAGGGGCAAGTGGCTCCCGTCGGACTATTTTTTAACCGATTTTTAATTTTAAAAGTTCATTCGAATCTACTCCTGGAACCAAAATCGCCCACGCATAGGGTTTTCTAAATTTCTAAATACATCGAAGAAGTTATCGCATTTAAAATATAATATTTTAATTTCCGGTTTTAAATTTCGCTGTTAATTGCCGTATTTGCCAAAACTTTGCGATTGTTTTTCCAAAAAAACTACTTAACCGATTTTAACCAAATATTTTTTAAAATGCGTATATCTAGGGTGTTTACCTTTGGTGAAAATTTGAAATCGCTAACCTTTATAATTTTGGAGAAAAACAATAAAAACCGATTCACATGAAAAATTTCAAAATATCTCAAAATCATTTTTTATTCGAATTTTTTCAATATCGGCCCCGCAAATGGAAGATAATAGAAAATTGATGAAATCTGGGGTGTCAGTTGCCCTTTACACCCCTGAAAAAATTTTGCGCCCCAAAAACTACTAAAAGTAATGTACCTTAAAAAGTAATTAAATTTAAAAAAAATTAATATCACAATATCGGTAATTTTTATAAACTTATCTGTACAAATTTTTGAATAATTAGTATTTAATATTAAAATAAAAAACTCACTCTTTTTAAAGATATTTAATGAGCCAAAACGTTTTCGTCAACCAATGTTGACATTATCAATAGCATTTTATTAATCAAATTTTTGATTCTTAATTTTAGTTATTAACCGAAATTTTTCAAAATTCACCTTAACTCATTTACCAGAGCGGCCGAAAGGGTGGTTTTTCGTCCGATTTTAAGAATTTCGGTTCCGATGTAAAGAGGGATGTTGATTCCAAGTGTGGTTTTAATTTTAAATTTTTTGGAACTCCCCGACACACAAAAATTCCCGAAAATGGTCGATTTTTCTCGCTTTTTTGGGGTTTTCGGCGGCGTTAACTTTAAAAAATTGCAACTCCGTCGGATTCTAAAGGGAAGCGACGAAATTTGGTCCCAGTGCAAAGGTCACGGCCCCGAGACGCAAATTGTACAATTCTACCGTTTTTTCGGACGGGAATAGTACCAAAACTTTTTGGCTTCGATTTTGACGCGGACTTTGAAAATTCGTAACTTTTCATCGAAACAACCGGTAATACTCGAATATTTTTTTTTTACTTATTTGGTATTTACTTATGAGAAAAAAAAATCCGCACCTTGAAATTTTTACCCTGGACCTTGGAAAAAAATCGAACGAAAAATGTTCAAAAAATCGGGTAAAACGCGGTCCAACCTGGGCCCATCTGGCTCCCGCAGTTTTCAAAATTTTTTCAATTTTCTTTCGCAACTTTAAAAAGGAATATTTTTTACAGTGTATATGCTACTCAGATTTTTTATATTTGGTAGGGTTGGGAAATTACGTACAAATAAACTCGAAATTTTGATTTTAGGGGTAAGTGGCTCCACCGGGTCACTTTTTAACGGATTTTCAATTTAGAAATACTTTAGAATCTACTCTTTGTACCGAAAGCTACCACGTATTTTAAATTTCGAAAAAATAAAAAAAAGTTTTTATATCGCATTTTTTAAAGTCGTTTTTATTGGTCAAATTCACCCTTTAAATTACATTTCAACCCTACTTTATGCACCTTCCCTAAAAACTCTTTAGGTCCACTTAACGTCAAAAAAAGAATCACTTCGCTATCTCTTGCCGTTTTCGAGTTATCACCGAAAATGCAGCTAAAATAAGCAAAATCTCCGTTTGGAGCCAAAATTTATGTCTGAAATTTTTCACTTTTCCCAAAATAATTAATATCTTCGAAACTATTAGCACCATCGAGACGTTTAATAGCTTAAAATTCGCACAGTCACCTCCTCCACCAAATTCCGTGAAAGTTTTAATTTTTGGTTTAAAATTGCGCCGTCCAGAACCGTATTTGTACCAAAATTTTGAAAAATTTTACGAATTTATTCCAAAAAAACTATTTAATCGATTTTAATCCATTATTTTTTAAAACACGTCTATCCACGGAGTTTACTTTTGGTGAAAATTTGAAACCGGTAACTTTTATAATTTTCGAGAAAAAAAATCAAAACCGATTTCCATTAATAATTTTCAAAATCGATCCCGCAAATGAAAGATAATAAAAAATAGATAAAATGTAGGGATTTACCTGCCCTTTAAACACACCGCCCCCCCCCTGAAACTCAAAAAATTCAAAAATTTTTTAGGTAACAAAATATTAATTTTTCAAAATACACCTTTACTCATTTACCAGAATGCCATATTTTATATAAAAATTCATAACTTTTGAACGAAACGTCGTAGAGACTTGATTTTTTTTTAATTTTTTTCTACTTTCGTTACACTTTAAATGTAATTTATTAATTTTCAAATTTTTAATTTGAAACAAAACACACTTGTTATCAGAACTAATTGATTTATTTAAAGTATGAATATTATGTGGAATCCTTACAACAAACCTTATAGGATTTTCTGTAAGGGCAGTTTTAAACAGAATCGATTAATCGATAAAGACCGATTTTTATAATTTCAAGTTTCTGCTAAGTACGTCAGCATCGACTTATCACGACTTGGAGTTAGACGTGGAATAATCTTATAAAATACCAATCGTTACTTGAATATTAACTTAAATTTGTTGATGTTTAAACAAGCATGTTAGCTTTCCATTACCACATATGTATATCACTTTTGTATTTTTATAATCAGTATATTAATAACTACACAAGTTTGTTTTAAAATACCTTAGTTAAAAGATATTGTACACTAAAACTTTTACATTCTATGTAATTTGTAGATATTTAGTTAGTTAAAACATTTAATCAACATGTTTACATCAAGCAAATGCACTTTAAGGTCATTTAAAAATAGTAACATGCCATGCAGTAGTTGCATAAGTTTGCCAATTATATTACGCTGTAAAATTATTTTCAATAGGAAGTGCATCAAGTTATATAATATCAAAATATTTATGAATTTATAATTTCTATAATTGGACAAACTATTTGAAGCATAAAGTTTAGGTTTTTATTTACTTTTGGTTATTACCTATACAATTAAATATGAATTATGTTTTTGTACAATTAAATTTAATGCAGTGAATCTAATCTTGCAAAACCGATAAAATCAAAACTCATTGAAATGAAATGAAAGTCACAACATTAATTAATGATATTTGTTAGTTTTTTTTAATGGATTTCTGCTTAATAAACGAATACTTTCAATCAATTTATATTATTTTTGATGCTTGTTAATTTTTAGTTTTCTATTTTCCAACATTTGATTAGAGTTATTTAATTATGATACTAATTAAAAGTTGCGGATTTAAAAATAAAACTTTTGCGAATTTAGATAATTAAAAGAACATTAAGATAATTTACTAGGAGTTTTTCGCTACTTTTGCGCTATTTAATCACTCAATCTCGTGTTACTTGCGTGCGATCTTTGTTGCATCAAATAAATATATGACATAAAAACAAACAAAAATCTAAAGATTAACTTTTTTATTTCAGTGTACGATAAAGGTGAAAGCAAGGGATCGTCTTGTTATCGTTTGATGTGTAAGACTGGACAATTCATTTATTTACGGACATTTGGATTTTTAGAAGTAGAACATGATGGCACTGTAGGTAGTTTTATTTGTATAAACACGTTAGTTTCTGAGAAAGAAGGAATTGAGTTAATACAAGAGATGAAGCAACGCTTCTCTGCACTAATTACATCAATATCACCACAATTAAAAGTAAGCTATTGAAATTAGTTTGTTTTTATGATAATTTTATTTTTGTTATTTTAGGTGGAAACTAATTTTAATAGCGATCCATCCACTGGAGGAGTTGAGGATCCACTTCAGTTGGAGGAAGCAATTGCACATCTTATAACTAACTTACCTTCCCCTGAATCAGAAACATCTGAAAGTACATCATGTCAAGAGAATCAAGACTGGGCATCGAATTCGACTGATTCATCCAGCTCACCTCGTCCCCAAAAAAATATTTATATTAAGATGAAAACAGGAGCAAAAAGGCCCCAAGAATTTAATCCAAGCTCAATAAAAAGGCAGAGAGTTGATATTCCCCTTACCTCATATCAGAGGCCTAAATTGTCTGAAGCTTCGTTGAGTAATGAAAGTAGGTGATACCTAATGACAAAATAAAATAAAATATTTTGTTTTGTCATTTTTATATTTTATAAATTTTTGCGAGATTTAAAAAGATCTTCTACATACTAATAACGTTAGAGTGTTAGTACCTTATAATATTAGGCCATTAAGATATGACTTGTGTCATTTTTATATGTGCCATTTTTTTCAATATGAGACTGATATATTTTGCATCCACTGGAAAGACTTTAAATTACTGAGATAGTGATGGAAGGTAGAAAACGTATATCACTGTTTTACATTTTTCCAAAAAAAATATTAAAAATTACAAAAATAACTACATTTTAAAGGCCATATAACTTTATTTTAATTTTGGACCTTATTTAAAAAAACCTTATGAATATAATCAAATGATTATATTAGAGTACATACATACAAAATTAGTGGCTTGTTAATACAGCGTGTTTTATTTGAAACAAAACTAGAAACTTTCTGGTGCGTTTAAAATAACTCGCACTGTATAAGATAATAATAGTAAGATGAAAATATTAAAACGACTGTAAAATATCTTAATATTTTGTCTTATTTTAACCTAAAATACCTCAAATTTTCAATTATATTATAAAACGCCAATTATTCTATAATAATTGACGATATTATTTGAAAAATAGAATCTGTTTTTTAATGAATTGAGTTTTAGTTATACCATTGTTATACCAAAGAAGTGCTATGTACTATATTGGCATTTATTGGTTGAATATTCAATAAGTACCTTTACAATGTTTTCTTTTGTAATAATATTAATACGTACTTGATAATTTTAACCAATTAACAACGTTTTTAAAATTAAATCTGATCAAAAATGACTTTTCTTAAAAATATATTTAGTATATTAAAGTAACTTTTAATAATCAATTTTGATAAAAATGAACTTATTTACTTTCTACACCAAATCTAACTAAAAATATTAAAATTATAATATAATGTACAATTCAGATGGATATTAAATTAATATTTAGGAAAAAAAAGTTTGTTTTCATAGTGCCTATCCTTTAATGTAAATTTTATTATAACTTTCCTAAGTTAATAAATCCGCGCATATTATGCAAAATTTTTAATACATCCCAAATCAAAGTTAAGTAATTAATATCTTGAGTAGAATTTACATTAAAAGCAAAGGCACGACCAAAATATATGCTTTGCTTTTAAGATTTATATTTCTCTTGTCTAAATTCGAAAATGTTACACTAAACTTTTATATTTATATAAAACATTCAATAAAAGTGGATAAAATAATAAAAACATAGCAACTTAAAAAAGAAGTCTGCTTGCATATTTCACTTTTACATGCATAAATTTGACTAATATAATGAGGTTCTTTTTCGAACTGAGTACCATAATGAACTCATTATGCCCCTAGTACCATAATGAACTCATTATGCCCTTAGTACCATAATGAACTCATTATGCCCCTAGTACCATAATGAACTCATTATGCCCTTAGTACCATAATGAACTCATTATGCCCCTAGTACCATAATGAACTCATTATGCCCCTGGTACCATAACTAATTCATTATGGCCCTAGTACCATAAATATTTCCTTATAGCCCTAGTTCTATAACTAATTCATTATGACCCTAGTACCATAATTATTTCATTATGCCCCTAGTACCATAACTAATTCATCATGGCCCTAGTACCATATCTAATTCATTGTGGCCGTAGTACCATAATTATTTCATTATAGCCCTAGTACCATAACTAAATCATTATGGCCCTAGTATCATAATTATTGCATTATGGACATAGTACCATAATTATATGGACCTAGTACCATAATGATATCATTATGATACTCAAATTATAATTCATTAAAGTACTCAAATTAATATTAGTAAAAGCGTCAATAAATTTTAATATAAGTAAATTCCTTAATGTTTTATGCAAGCAAATAACGTTTTATATGTAATTCGGATCGTAACCAATCTTTTTGGTACTACTCGTGAAATTTGGGGACTGCAAAACACGACATTACGATCCTTATAAGATAAATAACTGTTAAAACTTCTATTTTAAAAAGTGCACATTCTATTTGTAAATATCTAATTTCTCAAAAAACTCAAATATTTCAACATTAACCTCAGTTATTTAAAATTAAAACAAAATGTCAATAGATATGTTAATTAAATGGCCATAAATATTTGTACGTTAGCAAGGACCACTGTAGTGAATGTATAGTGTTTAGTGATGGACTCTGCGTTAGCTATGTAATTTTATATACTGTTTATTGATCGTGTAATGTTATAAAACATTAAAGTTTATTTCTGGATTTATTCAATACATTATTTTTAGTATGTCTGTGATGAATTTGTCTTATAAGTTTTAATTTCTATTGTAGCTGTAGCAATTAGATTATATTTTATTAGTACAAATTAATAATTATTTACTTGTAATAATTTGGCACATATGTAACTCGGTGTAATTTATATTACCATACATAATTTTAATTAATTTTTGTACATAATTTAGTAAAAATATGTACCTATATAATCAAAAATGCATTCAGTTTTCTGGTAGAGTAATTAAATCTGAGTGCATTGGTTTTGTTTTTAAACTAGTTTTGAGTTTTGGGTAATTCTCTCAATAAAAATAACTATTATCAATAACTTTTAGTACTGTAATATTTATTAAATAAAACAACATAAGATATCTGTTTACATCAGTAATAAAGAAAACATAATTTTGTTGATTGATTAATTGAATTATTAAATATTATTCCTTATACATTTTATGTATACATATATTATGCTTATTAAAGTAACAACTGTTTTTAGTTTGTTTTGAATATTGTGCTAAATTTGTTTATTTTTATCCTCTTGTAAGTCTGACGGTGAAAAAAAAGGTCAAATAATCACAAAATGTTTGTTCCTTTTTTTTATTAGCCGACACAGCTTAAAATTTAATTTATTGCACTATAATTTTTAATTTATTCTATATAAATATCTTCAATTGGATAAGCAGTCTCTATAAACTTTTGATAGAACCTCTGGAAGGCACGGCTGAAACAAAGGATTTACGATTTAGTTACAATCAATTAATAACATTCATGCATGGTTGTATAAATTTTATTGATTCTAATAATTTTTAATTATTTTAATGCATGCATTATTATAATTTTTAATTCAAGAAATTTTATCCAAGCAAGATAAAACATTTGGAATTCCTACAATGTTGAGTGTTATAAATGTCCACTTAATTAATAGTCCGTATACATCCCCGAAACTACATATATGTTTTATAGTTATTAATGGTAATAAGTGTTATATTCATATTATACTTTATTATAATTATAAGGAAATTACTAATTTTATCTTATAAATATTCAAGTCTGTTACTGAAAACTAATACTTAATACTTCCTGCATACAATCAATGAAACAGGATTTTTTAATGGTGCCAGGGCCGGAAACCTAAATAAACATCTACACCTACATATATTTTTCGAATTACATATTTTGAGCAAAATATCTTTATAATTAAATAAAAGTTTTTTCATTTTAATATGTTTTGTTTTTCTCGACTCCCAATTCGAAATTATTCTTTTTAAACAATGGAGTAATTTTTAGAAGTGATCTAAAAAAATTTTTTCGAAAGTTTGAAATTATTACAAAAAACTAGCTGGCGTTTTTTCAAATTAAATTTTTCTAATTAAAAAATATACCTTAAAAAACAAATAGATGGCGAAAAGAACTATTACGGCACTTGCCTGGCGTCATTTATCGTAAACATATAAAAGTATCACTTAAATATTCATAAGTTTACGTGGTGTCAGTATAAAACAACTTGTACGTACTTTTCATGGTCAATTAAAAAGGCATCGTTAAGTTCAGGTAAATTAGAAACTATTGTCAAAAACTTTTACTGTTTGCATCTTTTTGTCATTACTTTAAGGCAAATTAAAATATTGCCAAGATTATTTTTAAATTAAAATTAAGATTCTTTTTTATTTTAAAGCTTACCCGAAGACCTTTAAAATAAGCCATCATTCGTTAAAATCGATTAAGGGAAACCAGGGTAAAAAATAGTCGAAAAACGATTTTTTCCAAAGTTTTTTGCGCTTTTAAAATTTTTGTTTTTTTGAGAAATTAAAAAAAATCGACACGTACAATTATAGTGCTTAAAAAGCGCTTTTCGATGTATATTTTAGTTTGACGATGGGATGTTTTCTTACCTTACAGCAATAATTTTGGTCGCGAGGGGTTGAAAAATCACAATTTGGCTTTGGAGGGTCGGTGAGCGGTCAAATGAATAGTTAGAAAGTTCTAATCTTCAAACCCGGATGAACTGAATATTTGTTTTTAACTCCACGTGTAGCGATTTTTAATTTTTGGATTCGTTTGGGCCTCATTTCCCGCACAGTTTTGCTCTACACGCCGATATTTATGTTTTTTTACGATTTTCGAAAAAAAAAATCCATACACCGCCAGAAGGACCGAACAAAACTGAATATTTTTCTACGTATTAAGGGTACCATACGCCACAATCTAAGCTACATTTCGATAAAATAATGTCGTTTGGGGGCTACGATTTTTTAAATTTCGTTAAAAAATGTCGAAAAAGGTACGCCAATTTCAATCCGCCAAAAAATGGGTTAAAAATAAAATTTCCTTGTCGACGAAATGATTGTCGATGTGAAGGTAATGTCGATGAAACCTCTGTGTCGATGAAACGTCTGTATCTAAATCCTGCCTTCCTTAAATGATTGAGAAATACCAGAGTATAGAAGAAATACACCCATACTGGGTCTACCATTGTATATGCACCAATTTTTGGAGGACCATGTATGATTTCGGTGTCCCTTAATCTTTGATATGTCTTGGTAGAAAACGTGTTAAGAAGGTACGTCTATACATATAGAAGTCTTCGTCGATATTCGTCGAAAATTTAAAAGTTTATATTTAGTGAAAATATTTTCAGAATTCCGAACATTTTGAAGTAGACTTTATCGTAAAGTTACCACTTTATTTCCATTAGGACTTTAAAAAGCCAATGTTCACACGTATATCTAAACAATGAAGTGTGTATTGGATTTCGATTTGCTTTAATACTGAAAAGAAATTAGAAATAAGTTGGATCTGTAAATATACTTTAAATCGAGAGTAGCAGATTAGGTTTAATGAAAATAACTACGTTACCAAGGTATTTTGAAAATGTATTGAATATGCTCTGCTTGATTGGTTTGTCGAATAAATAAGTATAGCGTTTTAAATTAATAATGCATGTAAAAGTAGTAAATGTAAGAAAGTCACGCTATATTCAGATATAAAATAAAATCAGTATAAATTTGAATATAAAATTCTAGAAAATCTCGGGATTCTTAGAAAATTGTAAACAACTCCGGAACGATGTAAAAGATTTAAGTAAAGCTTGATCTTACCTCTGAACCCTACACGTATTTTTTAATGGATCAAAAGTCATTGATATTTTATAACTCGCAAAAAATATATATATTTTTTAATTTGTGCAATTTCTTATATCAAAATCTACAAAAATTTTAAATTATGCTTATTAAAATTGGCGATTCAAGTTAAGCGATCTCCGTATTGGGACCCAATGCGGATCTAATAGGATGACGTCAAAAGTAGGTACGTTGTCATCGTTTGTCAAATATCATTAGTTGTCACCGAGGTTACGCGGCTTTGTAAAAATTAATTTGAATCGCCAATTGAGTTTATTATTGAGTATTATTTTGTCAAAAGATTTTGTACAAAAGAAATTCTTACCCCACTCCTTCAGCCACAGGCCTGGTAGAGTCTATACCACGAAAAACGTGACATGCAAACCTCTGCAGCGTAGGATGCTTTGTTATGAAACCCAAATAGCGATGATCTCTAGGATGAAAAGCGCAAAATGATACGTTTTTGAGAGAGTAAAAATAGTCTATACAAGGAGCGTTGTGCTAAAATACCACAAAATTAATAAAAAAAAGTCATATTCAGTTAGAACAAATTACGTTTCTTTTTCTTTTATCCACCATCCGAAGTCCCTGATCGGATACTTCGAGAATGCAAGGCTGTGCTTCAGGTTCAACTCCAGTGTTACCAACCACTCTCCTTACCGCCTGGCACACCACCGAAGTACCTTTATGAGCAAGAGTTTCAACTGATCCTAAATATCCCAAGAGATACCTTTCCCGCCTCCCGTGTTCACACGTGGTATCCCAATCAGTATATTCACTATCTACAGCGTAAGCTGAAGGAAATATTCCCATCCTACCAGTTCGTAAATTTACACCTAAAATAATATTTTATTTTAAGTGCGCCACTAGTAAATAAATAAAACCAGAACTATACTAGCAACTGATAAATAAATAATTTTGTTCAATAAAAGTCGATGCTTGGGCGAGTTTCAATTCTAAAAAAAGGATAGGTAATAAAATATTTGTATCCAATTTTTGCGATTTGAATTTGTTTCCAAAAATTATTAATACACCTACATCAAAAGGTTTTTACCTTCACACCATAAGTCATCTGCTTCTTTTTGTACATAAATTGGGTCTCCAATTTCGACCTCAATTTCATCTTCATGTCGCGGAACAAATTTGTGTAGACCTCTATGTGTAGCTTCTAACATATCAACATCTGTGTATGGTATACCTCCTCCTGAAAACGACGGTGATATACCAAGCAAGGGAGACATCGATTTAGGACCATCTGTAGGTGAGTGTGCTGTGCTGTGTCCACTATCAGCATCTGTCATCAGACGATCTGAGTCTGGCGAGTCGTTATCCCATAAATGACCACATTTTAATACTAACAAAGAGCTAGGACCACTAGACCCGCTTCCACATCCAAGTTCATCTGCTAACGATAGTTCTTTTGATAACTGGTGTGCGTTTATTAAAGATATTACAGCAGCTAGAAGGAACAAGCAAAATCAATTAAATAATTTATAACATAAGGGAAATCCCAGTGAGCAAGACGTGAGAAGGTTATTACAAAAATCGTTCAATAAGGGATTTCTTCATAAAATGTTTTAAAAAAGATCTTACGTTTTTTATTTTTTGGAATTTCCGGTAGTTTCCGCCTCCTCCTTTCTCCTGGTCCAGTCCAAGGTACCGGTGGAGCTCTAGACCCTTGTATAGATTGCTTGTCATCTTGTCCCCTGGCTTCTGAGTGTATAACACCCTTTGTATCACAGTCAGTTTCTGGATCGCTCTTGGAAGACGTCGGCGATTCTTCATCAAGTAGCACATCATGCACCAAACTAGAACATTTAAAATACACCACCTCTTATCAAGAATATCAAAAATCGAAGGAGTGTCAATAAAATATTAATTTATCACTAAATAAAACGCCCACTCACGAATAATATGGTGAGGATTGTTGGGTTGTTTGTATATTTTTTCCGAAACTCGGACTAAATTCTTCAAATTCACTATCAGCCATGTTTATTTTCAACCCTTCGCTATAGTCTATTGATTTCCATGGCGCTAAACGCACGCGTATACTATTACCCGCTCTAGATTTGCGCACTAAGGACTAAGGACACGATACGATAGAAACGCGAAGAGGGAAGATTTGTTTTAACTCAGTTAACCGTTAAATAACAGATATCAAATTCAAAATTTAATTAAGCTTACATGGATGAATACTAATTTATTATAAGCGACAACGTTCAAATTAAATGAGACATTTTATTTCCGTTTTTGATATTCTATTCAATTGGTTAATCAAAACAGCACTTCGGAAATTGAACGTAAGATAACATTTAATTTACAAAATAAAAATATTATAAAATATGATTCTCCTCATGAACGCTGATAATGGCCAAATTAGCAATACCTTCTGGTATACAGTAGTTATTTTAATAATATCAATTTTTTTTGGTTTTGTCTATTTACCTACATCTATTATAATAATTCATTAATTATAATCTTCTAACTGAATGAGTTATAAAATAGAAAACACATTAATCATTTTTGTATAAATGAAGGACTTAAATGATATCCACTGTCTGCTGAGCTAACATCATCAAATCTTATCCTTGTGATGAATGCGGGTGAAATGGAAAAGGAAACGGAATGAGTTTGGTTCCGGAGCGTTAAAGTAATTGAAACCTTTATATGCAACTTACTGAATAAACCATGGCTTTTATCCCAGAACTTTTAAAGTGCGCACGTTTGTTAAACATTCCTTCTGGGATTCTTCTTTTTCCCCAAAGTAGGATGACAATAGAGCATTTAAAAAATAAACAACAGGAATTATAATTTGAAACAAAAAAGATTGAGACGATATATTATTAATTTATATCGATATTATTTTATGAGAAATGTTTGTTCGATGATTTAAGAGTTTTATGTTTTCCACTAATATTTTTTAAAGGTGTTGCGAATAAAAGCTAGCATTTTCAATCTTCTTATATCGGTGATAAATTTTACTGTCTCAATGAAAACGCATGAGAAACACTGATTCCGCCAATCAAAGAAGAGTTGCGCTCTAACCAATTTACACTTCAAGATTCCTTTATAAGGACGAAGAGTCGAAGAGCTTTTCAGTGTATCTAGAAGTAACACGAGACAAGAGGTTAACTTAAGAGAATTAACTAAAAAATAAATTAATGAGTGGCTCTGGAAAATCTCTTCTTGGTTTGTGGCTTTATAGGAGCGAGGATGATTGGAGCTACAAGGAGGATATTCAAAAAAATGTAGATATACCTTTTTTATTATTTCGTGTTTTCTCTTATAAACTTTAAAAAAATCTTTAATATTATAAATTTTGGTACCATAATTCAATTATTTCAATTTAAGATATATGGAATGCTAATAATGTATTGAACAATTAAGTATAAGAAAACTGACGTAAATTTTTGGTTGCTAATTATTTGAACCAAAAAAACCATTTGTGCAAAAATAAAAATCCTTTAATTATTAATACTTTTACCCAATATAATAATTGAAATTCAAAATTTTTCGTCCATTTTAAAGACATAAAATATGTGTGATGCAATCCTATTTTATATTTGCATCCTATTGCCATTTTTTTTGCACTAAAATTTCGGTTGTGAAGTATTAATTTTCATGTTAATTTATCAGAAAATACAAAAACCAACATAAAAAAATAAGCATCGAGGTTTTCGTTATCAAATTTGAATCGTATTTTAACAATGGCATTTTCACTTTTTTTGCAGTTGTAGAAAGTTTCTACTTGTTTAAAGTATTGATACAATTTTGCACTTGATCTTAAATTATATTAGGAGTAAATTTCATTACAAATTTTCCCAAGTTCATAGTTGAAACAAGGTTTAGAACATCCTTTAACTTTAGAAACAAAAAAACTGTTCGTGTTTGACATTAATTTATGAAAAAGTTCTATCTTGAATTAAACTGGTGTTCAAAAATTAAGTTTGAATATGGGTGGATTTAATTTAATTTTGTAATATTATTAATTAGTAAGAGTATATTATTTAACGAGCCAGAAATGATACCCATTATTCACGAAGACCGAAATTGTACTAGGTCTGAGTGTAATACTATACTTGTCCACGACTTTTTTTATTGTACGGCGATTTTATGCAAATTTGTTGAGGTTTTTTGCGAATTTTTCGTATTTTTGACATTACCTTATTATTTCTTCTATATAAATTTTATTCTGTGGTTCATATTACCCATTTCTCATTACTCAATAGGTTGCCCAGTGATTAATGAAATTATTCATTACCCAATAGGTTACCAATTGCAGCTTTGTGATTGGTCCGCACACGGTCCTAGCGTGTTGAATTATGTCAAAAATTTAGTAATCAATTTCATTATTAGCTATTTTATCGTGAACACCTTTCACTTAATCGAAAAAGACATTTTATCAGGCTTAATTTTTGTCAACAATTGCTATGACATTTATTAAAATTAATATTCTTACTTTGAAATTTATTATTTAATTTAAAGTATGTAAAACCTGTTTGTAACTGTAATAAACATTTTGGGGTACTACCACTTCATTAGTGTACAGTCAACAATTTCATCGACACAATTATTTCTTGAAAGAGACATTTCATTAGAATTACTTTTTTCAATTTCGTTAGTCGAAAAAACCATATTCATCGATTTATTTTTAGCGACAGATCCAATTTTATCGACAAAATCATGTTATCGTCATCAACTTTAGATATCCAGATATCGAATATACCATGTTTTATCTTTTATCTAAAATCAACAATTTATCGAAAGAAACGTTTTATTATGATTACTTTTACATTCAGTACTGACACGAAGATTTCATTGAAAAAAATAACACTACCATTTTTTTGACAAAGCTTTTCTGTCAAACTGGTAGTTGATGGAGAATACCATTTCGTAGACATAATAATTTATTGAAAGACTACTTTTTTTATTGACAATATTATAGTTTATCAACGAAATTGATAGAATATTTTAGTCAATACACCTACTTTATCGACATTAATACGAAAAATCATCAACAAAAAAACGTTTCATTGACTACTACTTCATTGAAATATCGAGAATACCATGTTTTATCGACAGTATTTATCGAAAGAGACGTTTTATCAAAATTACTTTTTCATGGACTATATATATAGTTTATCAACAAAATTCATTGACACAATGTTTTTGTCGATATAGTTTCATTGAAAGAGCCTTGCAATCGATCCAGCCATGTCATCGACAACTCCACTTTTTCAAAAATATAGTTTTGTCGAAACAAAAATTTCATTAACAAAAGCGTTTCATTGACACTACAAATTTCTTCGACAAAGCAAGTCTGTCAACTGTTTCTTCATTGGGAATACCATTTCATCGACAATTATTTATATAAGTCGAAGAAAAGGTACAGTCGATGAAACACTTTTTGTCGATAAGGAGGTAATGTTGATAACACGTCTTTGCCGAAGAAAAGATCTGTCGATACAAAGGTGCTGTCCATGAAACGGTTGTCGATGAAGAGGTAATACCGATGAAATGTCTGTGACGTTGAAGGACATTCTCAGAGATTGTTCTGTCATATTATTTGGACCAACCGCATTCGAATTAGTAGTTTTTGACATCATAGATCGTTTGGTTTAGGCCAATTCAAGCTTGGTTTACCAAAATCTGAACCGTGCTCGGGAGCATGGTTCGTTCTTTGGCTATTCGCTCCATCTCTTTCTATCAATTCGAGTAAGAATCGGAGGAGTTATTGTACCGATGGTTAGTCCACTGAAATCACTTAATGTTTTCATAGTTTTAGTTCAATAGACAAATCTTTTATTTTTTATATTGCCTTTTAATAGAATTTGTCTTTTAATCTATTTCCATTTATTTGACAATATCCAATTTTTATTCGACAAAAAACTTTCATCGACAAAGAAGATTCCTTTTTCGCCACCATTTCTAGGTATAGCACTTCAACGAGAATACCTACGATTTGGTATGTCTTTTATCAATAAAACCATATTCATTGATACAATGTTTTCAATGACAAAAATTTTGATAACGGCTTTTCATCAAAACTGCCTTTTAATCGATAAACCTATTTCATCGACGATTATGGAATTGTTCTTAGAATCTTTTACAATATCGTTTCATCGACACCAAATCTCATCTACAAAAAAGTTTCTTCAATATAGCTACTTCACCGAGAATACCTATAATCTCATCGAAAGAGGCGGTTTATCAACAATTGGTAACAAAACCATATTCATTGATACAATTTTTTTATTGACAATAGTTTTTCGATAATGAGGTTTCATGGAAACTGCCTTTTCATCGATACACCTGTTATCGGCAAGAATGCAATTGTTCTTCTACAAAAATGTTTCATTGACACTACCATTACTTTGACACAACGTTTTCGCCGACCATTTCATCGACACAATTATTTACTGAACGACTTTTTATTGATAATATCGTTTACGAGTATAATCGTTACGAATTGGTTCAAATAAAAATCCTATCCTATCCGATCATGTTGATAAAAAATATTAATGGATATAAAAAGGTCCTCTAGATGAAAAGGACTTGCCGAGGAAGATTAATTTTGACTCTTTCGTCTCTTGCCATGAATAATCGCGTAAATGAAATGATATTTTCGGATGAAATGGTATCGCCAATGAAATAGCCGGCGATGAAACGTTGCTCGTTTAAAGGATTTTTGGATTAATATCTTTTATCGAGAAACGATATTGTTAATTAGAAATAAAATGGTGTTCTCTATGAAGTAAAAGAGATGACGTGAGAGTTGGTCGATGAAATTTTGATATCCATAAAAAGGTCTTTTCGATAAAATGTCTCCATCGATATTATGCTATTGTCGAAAAAAGGTACAGTCGATGATAAAGTAATGTCGATAAAACGTCTTTGTCGAAGAAAAGGTCTTTCGATAAAAATATATTGTCGATGAAATCGTAACGTTGATGAAACGTTTGTGTTGATGAAGAAACCTTCTCGATGAAAAGTTTTCTATATAAAAATGTAGTATCCATGAAACGGTTGCCCATGAAATTTTAGTGTCCATCAAAGTTGGTTTAAACGCTAATACCCTAATTATTTTTAGTCATCCCTGGATGATAAAAAAGCTCCATTAAAATTGGAAAAAGTATCAGTAATATTTACACTGAAAAATCAGGTGGGTGGACTGGTACGGGCACTTCAAGCTTTTCAAGATTTGGGGATTAACATAAACCATATAGAATCACGCCCATGTATAACAGAAGCAAGTCAACTAGATTTTTTAGTAGATATAGAAACGGACTCGAAGAAACTCGAGCAACTTGGCAGGCTTTTAAAACGGGAGGTGCAAACCATGGTAATAGGTACTTATGCTGCTGAAGATAATTTTCCACCTCCATCTCCACTTTCTGCCGCTGCAAGTTTTGGTACAAAACTTAATAATGTAAGAGTTAGATTTTATTTAATACTAATTATAGATTTTGATGAAATGCCATGGTTTCCTAAAAAGATTACTGACTTAGATTTAGCACAAAACGTATTGATGTATGGAACCGAATTAGATGCAGATCATCCTGGATTTAAAGATCCTGTATACAGAAAACGACGTGAATATTTCAGTAAAATTGCTAATAATTACAAGCAGTAAGTATAATTTTACGATTGATTAAAGCTGAATAAAATATTCGAGTTTGTTCGACTTGTTGTTTTATTCATTTTAAACTCATTTAAACTAATGTACACATTTCAAGGGGCCAACCAATTCCAAAAGTTAAATATACAGAAGAGGAGATCAAAACATGGTAATATAAAAAATTTACTCAAAACCTTTCTAATAATTTATTTTCTGCAGGGGAATAGTATTCAGGAAATTGACCAGTTTGTATCAAAAATACGCCTGTAAAGAGTATTTGGAAAATTGGCCCCAATTGATTAAATATTGTGGCTTTAGGGAGGATAATATTCCTCAACTACAAGACATTAATGTATTTTTGAAACGTAAAACTGGGTTTCAAGTTCGACCAGTTGCTGGGTACTTAAGTCCACGAGATTTTTTATCAGGATTGGCGTTTAGGTTATTCCATTCCACGCAATACGTGCGACATTCGTCTGATCCATTTTATACACCAGAACCGTAAGATCAATATTACAAGTAGATTTGGAAAATTAGTTTTTATAAAAAAAAATTGATTTTTTCTTAAAACACTTTTCTTTGAATTTTAGTGATGTTTGCCATGAATTGCTTGGACATACGTCTCTTCTTGCTAATCCAAGCTTTGCTCAGTTTTCACAAGAACTTGGGTTAGCTTCTTTGGGTGCGGGAGATGAAGATGTAAACAAATTGGCCACGGTATTATTTTTTCCAAAAACTTGGTACTTTCACTAATTTTGCTTTTTATTTCAGCTGTATTTTTTTACTGTAGAATTTGGTTTATGTAAGCAAGATGGCGAATTAAGAGTATATGGAGCAGGTTTGCTTAGTTCTGTAGCTGAACTAACACACGCGATTGAAAATAAAGATAAAATTAAACGATTTGATCCTGAAATTACTTGCAAAGAAGAATGTATTATAACATCATTCCAAAATTTTTATTGGTACACCGATTCTTTTGAGGAGGCAAAGGAAAAAATGAGGTATTTTACAAAAAGCATCCTAAAATATTCAAAAAATGTGATGATTTTGTTTTGGATCAATGTAGAAATGAAAAATAATTAATAGTTTGAAGATTTTTAGAGAAATCTGATTTTTCAATTTTCCAGATCGTATGCAGAAACCATTCAACGACCTTTTGGTATTCGATACAATCCTTACACACAAAGTGTAGAAGTTTTAAGTAACGCGCAGAAAATAACAGCTCTTGTATCAGAGCTTCGAGGTGATTTGTGCATTGTTAATAATGCCTTGAAGAAAATCTCAGCTAGAGATTCTACAGTTGACGTTGAAGGAATTGCAAGCCTCCTACAAACAGGATTGCACACTGAAAACCCAGAAAATGGCAAAGGATCTACAAATGGCTTTCCAGTTTATTCAAATAAAATGTAAATTATGTTCTTAATTGTTTTACTACAAGTATTTTTTAAATATTTTCCATTAATGTTTAAATTAAATTCATATGTTTGACAAGGCAAGAAATATTAAATATAATTATTTGTTCAAAATTTTAGTAGGTACTTTTGGAAATTAAATACCAGCATTTTTTATTTGTATTTTAAAATCAACCAAAAATTTTGTTTTACCTTAGAGTCCGGTCAATTTAGACATGCAAGGGTGCACAAATTAGCGTAGAGCTAAAAATTGGTATGAATGTTCGGAACACCATTATAAATGAATTTTATTCAAGGTCAAAGGTCTTAAAATGGGTTTTTCACGTTTTTCAGCAAAACGGTAAGTTTTATCATACAAAAATTGTTGATCATATAATTATCTATAAAACATGTCTTAATACTGTTTTTTCCTAAGAGCCACCGTTTCTGAGATATAACGAATATAAAAGTTGTAATCTTCTTAATATGCACATTATAACCTAATTTTATCATAACATACCGTTTTGCTGAAATACGCGAAAAACCCATTTTTAAGACCTTTGACCTTGAATAAAATTTTTTCCAGGTACGGGATCGATGGGGACTTTTCAGGATTCATTTATAATGGTGTTCCGAACATTCGTACCAATTTTTAGCTCTACGCTAATTTCTTCACCTTTACTACTATTTTTAGGGTTAAATTGACCGGACTATACATAAAAGAGTGATGTCCAATAAATACAATTTGAGATGGAATTTGCATTATTATGGATTTTTTTGAATATTTAGTTTTCTAAAATGCTCTAAAAAGTGGTGAATTAATAATTCTATTTTCATATTCAATTTTCGTGTAGGTGTTTAAAAAAAATCTTCAATGTTGTAAAATATGTAATTTTAAATAGCAGTCTCGCCTTGTACGATTGTAATCAATTGTATTTCAGAAAACAACATTGATACTTTCTTAAATACAATTGATACTTTCTAAAATTAAATCGATTTATCTGAAATTTAATTGATGTTTTCTGGAATACAATTGGAAATGCTGTAGTTGAATCAATAAATCTATATTTACTCTATGTACTTCTTCACTTAAGATTAGTTTATAAGAGTGTGTAGTTTTTCCGCAACTAATACTTGTAAAATTCATAAGTGAATTGCGCGAACTCTTCAAAAATAAAATGATCCTTACTGCATTTTAGATTAAACGAAACGCAGCCGTTTAGAAAATAGATTAAATAAATGAATTCTAGATTAATGCTTGCACTGTGGACCATTGGTTGTACATATCTTGTACCACTTCGCTATCTACTCATACCTGAAATGAAATATAATATTCAAATATGTACAAAATTTGTGAAATATTTAATAAAAAGTTAAGGACCAATTTAATGTTAAGGCATGTGAATGTTCCTTTTTTTAGAAAACTTACTAGAATTCTCTATAGCTGGAATTAACTTAATTTAATAATAATTATTTTGAAATAATAATTGTCATCCAAATCCAATAAAACTAGATTTAAGTAATTGAATAATCCTTTCACTCCCAACGGTCACAATTGTATACATTAAATTTACATTAATTTTCTGGGATTTTTTTTAGCAAAATCATTAAAAAAATCAAGTAATTAAGTCAAAAAAAAGAGTCTCTAAAAATAAAAATTCAGGAATGAAAGGATTAATTCCACATAATAAAAAATTCTGGTCAGTGTCATTTGACTTTTAGAACTAGTAAAATACATAATAATTTTCATTAACCCTGAATAAAGAACGAGATGTGAAATTATGTTGTGACCGGGCAAAAAAAACATTTTTTTCCATTATTTGTAATAGTCACCTTATTTTTTAATTAGAAATCATCTCAACACAATCAAAATTAAGTAACATTTTGACCTTTTCTCATACACTAGGTGTTTTATAAAAAAGAGCGTGTGTACTTAAGGGTTGATGGTCGCCAAAATTTAGATTCCAAAATAATTTATGTATTGGCTTGAAAAGCTAAGCGATCTTCCTCTTGCGGCCGAATGTGGAACTAAAGGAATGGCGTCAAAAGTAATGTTTAGTTGTCATCGAGGTTACTTCTGACATCATTGTTGGCGGCAAAAATTAATTTGAATCTCCAATGTAATGATTTATTTATTTATAATGTAAAAGTATATTTTATGAATAAATGTTTAAAGCAATGTACGTGTCGCCGTTCTAGAGGAGCTTTGACTTAACCGCCAAATTGTTATTTTACAAAAAAAGCAAAAAACGGATTATTATTTTTATTTTATCAAAGGACTGTTGTCGCAACTGTCCTTAGTCCTTAGTCACTAGGAAAACAGCTATAGTTCTATCGATGTTCTTCCTTATCTCCTAGGTTCTAGGTTATTCGTTATTTGGATAACAGTGACATAAACCCAATTTTACAGTGACGGCATTGCTATTCTGGAACGGCGATGTTATTGTTTTTTTCAATCCGCACTTAAAATGGATTATCTCTATCTCAGTATCTATTTACAAGATACAAGGAGTCCGTTAGGTACAAATTTTGGACTAAAATTCCGAGACTAAAAAATTAGGTTTTATATTTAACAAAAAAAATTTAACAAAAATTTAAAAGAAATCGAGAACATTAGACAACCAAAACTGCATGGTAAAAAATTGCCTACTGTTATTTCAAATTTAACGATTATATTTCTGTTGTAGTCATAATGAAATATTGAGCATTTTGATAAAATTCCTAAGCATTTTATAAAAATCCGGCAAAACGGATATTAACGGGTGATTTTAAAGGAAAACAATATTGTCGATTTTAAATTTTAAATTAGTAAAAACAACAAGGGTGTAGCGTTTCAAATTAAAAATTTGAAAGTTAATAATTTATACTTAAAGTATACAGAAAGTAAAAAAAAATCAAGTCTCTACGATGTTTCGTTAAAAAGTTATGAATTTTTATATAAAATATGGCATTCTGGTAAATGAGTAGTTAAAGGTGTATTTTGAAAAATTAATATTTCGCTTAATAACTAAAATTAAGAAACAAAAATTCGTACAGATAAATTTCTAAAAATTACTGATATTAACATATTAAATTTGTTTAAATTTAATTATTTTCCGAGATACATTACCATTTTTGGGAATTTTTTTCAAAGTGTCGGGGTGGTCCAAAAAATTAAAAATTCGAACCACACTTGAAATCAACATCTCTCTTTACATCGGAACGGGAATTCTTAAAATCGGACGAAAAAAACCACCCTTTCGGTCGCTCCTCGCAAAAAATGTCCGAATTCGGGGTAAAAATACGAAAGGGGTCGTATCTCTGCCCGCTTAATAGAATATTGTCCCCCACAACATACAAAAATTTGGTGCGATTCGGGGTGAATTTTGGACACTTTGGGGATGAACTCGATTTTTCGTTCGGGGTGTAATAAATTTAAACTTTTTTTCTTAAAATTTTCTCCTCCTTACACCTACAAAATTTCAACTCTCTACAGAAAAAAACCCCTTCCCCGTTTCTTACGGTTTTAGTATTGTTGGTGTTTTTAGTGGTTTAATTAGAAAAACTCGTAGTTAAAACTATATGTTTTTATTTTAGATAGAAAGAGGAGACATAATGGATCACAGATGAAAATTTGATTCTAACTTCAATAAAACTACGAATACATTTTCCGAAGTGTTAACATTATACAAAATAAAATATTTGATTGAAGATTCTCAAGTATACAATGTAGCCAAAATAAATTGTTGTTCAAAACTTATAAATTTTAAAATAACATAAACTAAACAGGAGTTAAAAATTCACCTACTAATACGTATTAGATTTCTACCTAAATTTTCAATAGTTAATAGATGAGCCAATGTATTTATTAATCACAGTCTTCTAAATATCTATTATATCTAGCTATTATTATCGACAAAAATAGAGTCATCTAATGTTCATTTAAATACGTATTTGTATACTACACTTTAACTTTAAAAATAAGTAAATTTATTCAACAATTAATACTTATTGGTTTCATCCTACTAGAACTATATTAATATCTTTTTGATTTAAACTTTATAAATTTTTAACTTTAACTTAAGGAAGGGTTGCCTCCGTGTAGAAATCCGGTTCGTCATCATCTACATCCGGTTGATCTCCATCGAGCTGGAAACAATAAATAAACATTAATGTTTCTTTTTAAAATGAAGGCGCGAATTGATTTGTTATGAAAAGAACGGGGTCGTAGAACCCTTTATGAAGACATACTTTTCAGCTTAACCTCTAAGTACTCTTTAAACTTAATTTAAATCAAAACAAATATAGAAAATTTTATCAAGCTTACTTCGGTGAGGTGGAAAAGCTTATTTATTTATTTATAAGCTACTTTTTATTTTACTTATTTACTTTAGTTTGGAAATTTGATATGTAAAAAATACTAGAAAAAAATGTGGGACACCACCAATAAATTTCTAAAGAGCTAGTTGAACGTTTTTTATGAAAATCTAAACGTTTTTGAAGAAAATACAAAGTTTTGAAGGATTTAAGATTTAAGTGATACATTGTTTGTTTAAATTGCGGCTCGATTTTTAATTTGAATAATTTACCAAAAAAATGTCATGAAAAAGCGGTTCATTTCCTGTTAAAATTGCTCGTGTTTAAAATTACTGTAAATTCTTTAAAATTGACCAGTAATTTATTGTTAATATGAAATTCCGTTATTCTTGAACCTTCATTCAAAAATCAAAACACAAACTTCCTCAACTCGTGCGTCGTAAGTAATAGTAACATACTTTGCCTTATCTGATATCTTTCCTTATTTGTGATGCACCTTGCAAGGAAGAATGTTTGTATTAATTAGAGTTCATTGAACACTAAACACAAACTACTTAAAAATGATATAGCTATATTTTCCATAATACATGACAGATTTGAGGATTGGATGAAGTGATATATCGTATAGCTACGAAGATAAGTTCAACGTGCTTGTTATGATATATTAATAAGTCGATAAGCAATTACGCACCACAGTAATTTTTCTCGGTTAGTACGTGATGATAGCCCGATCAACGAGAAGTAGTTAAAGTATTTAATTATAGATGTTAACAGATATAACAGTTAATATACGTTAAAACAAAAATAACGTTGGTATTTTTTTATATCATAATCAAAACACTTCTGCCATTTTTTTATATACAGGGTAACTTGACAACTTTTGAAAACGTACATTTCAATTTTACTGAAATTTCAATAAATTATACTAGAGCTATCATAGAACAACTAATGACTAAAGCCGAAGGTCGTACTGATATACAAAAGTAAAGGGGTGGTCTAAATGTCACTTCAAAATATCGTCCAATTGTCCCAATATATTCTAAAATTTTAGAAACTAATAAAAAATCAACCTACTGATTATTTTGAAACATAAAACCTCTTAATCGAGGCTTTAGAAGAAATAAAAATACATCCCTGGTAATTGAAACATTGATATCTGAGTTGATGGTTGGATTTGAAAGTAAAGAAAAGATAGGAGCACAGTGCACAGTTCTGTGATCTTTCAAAAATATTCGACTGTGTCTCTCACAAAATTTTAGTAAATAAATGTGAAAAGTATTGCTTTAGTTTAAATAATCGCACTCTAGAATCTAGAATCATACCTAAAACATTAGTGAATATTGAGAATAGCTCCTCAGATATGCAAGAAATGGAATATGGGGTACCACACAAGGTTACACCTTTGGACCCGTACTTTTCCTTACTTATATCAATGATTTTCCATTCTGGTTATGAGAAACAAAAGCAAAGAAAACCGTATTTAGAAGCTTTAGAGAAATCAATGAAAGAGGCACAGTCGAAGGCGAAGAATGGTTCACAACAAACCATTTAACATTAAATGGGGTAAAATCGGTTCAGTTGTCATTTCCAGATAACCAGATAACCTCAAGTTGTTCAATTTTTAGAAATAACGATATCTCAAAATCTATCTTGTAGTCCGGTCAATTTAGACATGCAAGGGTGCACAAATTAGCGTAGAGCTAAAAAATGATATGAATGTACACCATTATAAATGAATGTTGGAAAGTCCCCATCGATCCCGTACCTGGAAAAAATTTTATTCAAGCTCAAAAGTGTTAAAAATGGTTTTTTCGCGCTTTTCAGCAAAACGGTTTTATCATAAAATTAGGTCTGACAAAAATTGTAGATCATATAATTATCTATAAAAAATGACTTAATAATTTTTCTCCTAAGAGCCACCGTTTCTGAGATATAACGATTATAAAAGTTGAAAAAGTTGTAATCTTCATAATATGCATAAGTACGCCACGTATACACATCACTGAAGCCGTAATACAAGTAAAAATATTTTTCTATCGGTCAATGTAAGCCATAAATCGTTCTTATCGGCCAACTGGTTCGGTCAAAATTAATTATTTTCCGATTAATCAAAAATTTCATAGCAATTCTTCGTCCAAATGTGAAATTTTCAAATTTTCAACGGTTATTCGGTCATAACTTCTAAACGAATAAAGATATCAAAACGAATCTTTTTTGTGTGAAAGCCTACGCAAAAACCTTTAAGATAAGCTATGATTCGTTAAAATCGATGAAGGCGCAGGGGGGTAAAAAAATTGTCAAAATCGCATTTTTTACAAATTTTTTTGCGCGATTAAAATTTTGAGTTTTTTTTCGAAATTGAAAAAAGTCAACGAGTTGCGTAGTAGTACTTAAAAATCTCATTCCAACGCATATTTTAGTTAGACGATAGGATGTGTCGTTACTTTACAGCGATTATTTTGGTCGCTGAGGGTTGAAAAAACACAATTTTGACTTTAATAGGTCGGTGTGAGGTGAAATGAAAATATAGAGATTTCAAAACTTCAAACCGACCTCGCTCGATCAATCCTATTGCAGGTCACGTGTAGCGATTTTTCATTTTTTGTCCCGTTTTGGCCCCATTTCTTCTACCAATTTTCTCTATGCGCCGTTTTTTATCGATATTTTTCTACGTTTTTGGAAAAAAAATCCCAACGCCACGGTACTTTTAGCCACAATATAAATCGCGTTTCGTTAAAATCGGTCTTGTCGTTTGGTACATACGATTTTTTAAATTTCGTTAAAAATTGTCCAAAATTGTAGACCGATTTTCAAACGTTAGAATATGAGATACAAACAAAAATTTCGAAAAAGTGCTCCACTGTGGGTACATAAGTCTGTTTCTTCTTTACGAAAATGCCATTCGCGATTTTTTTTTCCCTCCGGGCACAGTCAAAAGCTAAACATTATTACCTTTTTGTTTTTTTTCGCTAAAAAACGCGTCATTTTGATGTTATCAAAGAAAAATTCGCCCTCGCCACAGGATTAACCTAGGAATGTCGGAAATTTTGGATAAAGTAAATGAGGATGTGGGAAAAAAGGGGACCCGAATTGGTCGTTTCGATGCCGAACCCGGCGGAGCTACGATTTTTCAAAATCGGCGCGGAGGACGCTTGAAAAAAACCGCGACTTTTCGGGAGCGCTTTTAAAAGCTTTCCCGTCGCTTAAAAAAATTAATTCCGATAGGATTATAAAACAAACATTCCCCTTTAATTCGAGACCGAGTTTTTGTAATTTGGTTAAAAAATGTACCCGTTATCGTGAATATTAGACCATTATGAATCTGACGAATAATGTGTATATTATGAAGATTACAACTTTTATAATCGTTATATCTCAGAAACGGTGGCTCTTAGAAAAAAAAGTATTGAGACATTTTTTATAGATAATTATATGATCTACAATTTTTGTTTAACCTAATTTTATGATAAAACTTACCGCTTTGCTGAAAAACGTGAAAAACTCATTTTTAAGACTTTAGAACTTGAATAAAATTTTTTCCAGGATCGATGGGAACTTTTCAGCATTCATTAATAATGGTGTTAGGAACATTCATACCAATTTTTAGCTCTACCTTTTTTTAGTTTAATTTCCCCTTAATTGGCTGTATTTTGAAAAATTGTCACAAAATGTGTTATGTAAAATTATGTGAACGATTTCTGTTGTTATGTTGTCACTAATTGAAAAAGGATGGCTTATGTCCTCTAGTGATAAATTTTTAATTCCCTTAATGTGTGACCAAAACAAGTGACCCACAATTCAAACCGCTGTAATTCCAAACAATATATATGATATACTTCTACTTTTTTGTTTTTTTGAAAATGAAATTTGTTCTACCTTCTAAGTCTAAAGTTTTATCTACCAAGAACGTCACACTCTGTATAAATGTATCAATTATCAAAAATATGAAGAACTTAATACTTTTAAGTATACCAAGGGCCAATTGTACCAATTCTATTTAAACTTTATGACTGGAGGATTGTGAAAAAAAGAGAGAAACACAGCAACCGATTGTTATTTTAATATTTTTACATAGAAATCTTAAAAAATAATAAATAAAAACTATCTGACCCTTATAATTATAAGTAGTACTTTAAATTTTACCTAATTTTTCTTCTAAATAAAATTCTGGGGAAGCGTAGAAGTGGAAATACGACGAAATGTGGAAAAAAATGTGCTAGTTCCACTTCTACTCTCTTCCAGGCGCACATATTTAAAAAAAATACTGTGCAAAAAAAAATAAAATAACACATGGTTGCTATACTTCTCTCTCTTTCTCACAATTTCCCCATCTTAAAAGGAACACTTCAATTCAAAAATTGTCAAAAATACAATGGAATTTTTTGGTATTTTTGAGATTCATTCTACTCAGATTTTGATGCTTTTCCTAGTTTTTTAGACGAATTATCATTTTGTTTTTAATTTTAACACTCATATTTAGATATAGTTTCAAATATAAATAAACTAACTTACCGCACGCAATTCTATTGGAGAAAAAACGAATCTTAGTAGTTGACTTCTTAAGGGAACCATCAAAAGAAGAAAAAATGGAAAAGCCAGTGATGCTTTTGTAGATTTTACGACCCATAAAACCACTAAACACGTGAGTTGGATGAAAGTAAAGAGATGCATCTTCGCAGTTTTCACCTACAAAAAAGAAATGAGTAATTAAAAAAAATTATTTATAAGTTATAAGGATAATAATAAACGCATGAAAAATCAAGTATTTCTTTAAAAGTGTTACTAATTTGATACTGCGAATAACATTTTTAATTATACGGGTTTGTAATTAAAATTAGTTATCAGCTAAAAAGTTTATGTGCTTAGTTTATCTGTAAAAAGCATTTTATCGTGGTGATAAAGTAAATAATGGTTTCAACATATAAAACTCGATGACATTAAAGTATTTAAAAACATAACAAAAATTAGTTTATATATTCATGAATTTCATGATTCATCCCAAGTTTGGTTTAAAAAATGAGCGTTCCTGATTTCATTATTGATTCCGAAAGCACGCTGAAGCGAATCCAGAACCTCGGTACCAATTCTTAGCAACGTTGTCTAATATCTAATGTATAACTTGTTTTATCCGACCCTGAAATATTTAGCTACAATTTTAACGGAGATTCCTAGAAGTATTTAATTACTCATTCAAAAAGTATGTTAATTCGTTATAAAATGGTTTGAATTATTTAAATCCTTAACTTCAGTTTCATAAAGCGCGATAGCAGAAGTTTCTCTTAAATTTTTGTCTAAGTACATTGGATGTAATTTAAATTTTTCTCATAAATTATTTTTATTAAATCCCAGATTATACATAATTTGAAAGTACAGAAGAAAGTAATCCTAAAATCGACTATCTACAAATTAAAAAAACTAGTCAATCGTATTCTTTTACATTTTAAAACTAATCTAAATCAAAAATTAGACAAAAATTAAAATTTTACAGCATTAATTGTTTAATTACTTGTGTGAATAGTTTGTTTAAATTATAAAAACAGGAAGAAAGTTTGTATCATTTTGCAAAAATCCGAAACAGTTGTCTATAATACAACATTTTATTCATTCATTAACTCGATAAAAACATTAAAAGTACCAGCATTGAAACATAAATTCCCAACATGTACCTTAATTTTTCAAACCGGTTAATAGTAAACCACTTAATCGGACACACGTTTATAGGAACTTTTTTTTATCTTTATCCAAGGAATCACTACCAGAAATCTTTAAACACAAATATGAAACACCCTGTATAAATCAATAAATTAGCTAATGGACCGGATGAATAAAAAATTAGCTGTTATAATATTTTACTTTTCAAAAGTGCTTCTTTTTACATATTCACAATGTTAAGTCTGCAAATGTTCAATGTTTTATACCCAAACAGCGTTGGACTAGCCCATTGGGCAACTGGACAAATGCCTGGTGGCCCTTCCCAATTGCTTGTGGTAGCCCCTAATACTTGCCTGTCAGTGACTCCAATAAAAAATCTAATCTTCTTAAATTTAATTCTTTTTTTACTCAAATAAAGATTTAACATTTAAAATTTTGCAAGATGTTTGAATTTTAGTTTTATTTTCTATTTCAATTTTTTCTGAATTTTTTAAATTAAATATTTGACCGTACAAATGCTGGCATATATTTCTAAAAAATAGAACGATTTAATCAAAAGTATTTCCATTAAAATCAAAAATTGAAAAATTAATGCAGTAAGGCGCGATTATACCTATCAAATTTATTAAAAAATATACAGGGTGTAACAAAAGTAAGCCATAAGAGCAGTAACTTTTGAATGTAATGTAATTAATATCATAATTTTCAATTTTTTGTTACTATATGTTGTTTTTTCTTACACCGAAACTCATAAAACATCAATTTTAATCTTAAATAATTTTGGAAAAACTTTAATAACTTTACAATGGCGCAAGATTTTTCAAAAATTCTTTATGCATTATGAGCTGTAATTTAATAGTTAATTAAAATTATATTTTTCATTTTTTTGGAATTACACAGTGGAGTGCCATGTCGTTTTTTGCACCGAAATTCATAAAATATCAATCTTAATCCTACACTATTTTGGAAAAACTTTAATAACTTTAGAATGGTGCAAAATTTTTCAAAAATTCTTTATCCATATCAATCTATAATACAATAGATAATTGATTTCTATATTTTGTAGTTACTCAGTGACGTACAATGTCGTTTTCTTTGCACCGAAATTCATAAAAAATCAATTTTAATCTTAAATTGTTTTGGAAAAACTTTAATAACTTTAGAACGGTGCAAAATTTTTCAAAAATTCTTTATTGATCATGAACTACATTTGATGGGTAATTAAAATCAATTTTTTCAATACTTTGTAGTTACTCAGTGGCGTACCATGTCGTTTTTTGCACCGAAATTCATAAAAAAATCAATATTAATTTTAAATAATTATTATACATAATTATTATTAATAATTATTATTAGATTATACTTCTTTAAACTATTAACTTGAATAGATATACCATGGATGATTATATTAACACAATTAATTTTAAATTATTTTGAAAAAACTTTAATATGTTAAAATTTAGTGATATGTTAAAGTTAGACTTTCTAAGTGCATTATCCATATTTTGCTTTAGACCAAAAAAGTATTTTTCCTGATTTTCGAAAAGTGAACGATCTTGAATAATTAAAAAAAAAACGTACCAACTTTTAAGGAAATCACTTATTAGTTTTCTCTATATTCATCATCAGCTGGATTAATTAAAATGGAAGACCCTGTATATAATAAATAATAGGTCCAGATAGGGCGAGTTTTCCAAAAGGTTGGTGGTCCCAGGCACAAGCTTGCCTGGGTGGCTCCAATGAGCTGTACACTATATCCAAAACAAGGAAAATAATAAACAAAACATTAATTGCCGCGTTTATGTTTCATTGATAATCGAAATTATCTTTTTATTCATTAATAAAACCATTTCAACGAGAATGTTGTTTCATTAACTTATCGACATTTTACCTTTCAGTTGACAAGATCGTATCATGAACTATCAACTACTGACTCATTGACTCGAGATTCGACCATGACTCAACCCATTAAATCAGTGTAGATCGTAAAAACAACTCAAATACGATACTATTCGATGAAACACTGTTATATAAGAATTATCTGTTTCAGATGAAGGATTTTTGACAGTATTGTTTTAAAAACTTTTAAAGGAATGAATAGCTCTCGAATGCCCCGAAAAAATGTGGAACCTATCTGTCTAGATTTCCTTGGGACTATCTTCCAGGACGTCGATTCTTGAAATCTCACACAGTGAATGTTAATCTCACCTACTTCGAGCGCATGCGCAAAATGATGATTCGCCTGCACTCTTATTCTTGAATCAGTCAAGTTCGTGTTATTGACGACATTCATCATTCTGTCCTTTTCATTTACATGAAAAAATATGAGTCTGTCCTTCTAGTCTCGTCGACGACACAATCTCGCCCGGCCCAAGAATAAGGAATAAGGCAGCTGGTTCAGACTTCAGACCAAGTGAATCTGAATTCACCGGTGAGATTTTGACGCGTGCGCTTCGAGGAAGGTGAGATTGCGAGATTTCAGGAATCTACGTGCAGGACGTCGATTTTCCTGAAATCTCACATAGTGAATGTTAATCTCGCCTTCCTCGAGCGCATGCGTTAAGAACTTACACGGGAATTCGCCTGGTGCAGACCAAGAGAATTTAGATTCAGCGATTTATCAAGTGATGCAGATTTTTTTCGTTTGGTAAATACAATCTTCAGTAGTTTTAGGACAGGCTCTTGAGTTTTATTTGACAAGAAAATATTTCTTCCTTTTTTAAAGAAATTACATTTTCGGTCACTTGCTGCCGAACTACTCCACTGAAAAATATGCAATTTTTCTTCTCTTAAATTCTAGAATTTTTCGGGGATTTCAAACTTCAAAGTTTTTAACTGCCAAAATTTTTACGTTTTTGCCAATAGTTCTAGTTTTTGGATTTTATTTAAAAAAAAACATGAACTTTTTAATAACGTGAAAGAAAAATGTACTTTTAAATTGTTGTACACTCGCGGGGCTGGCATCATGAAATAGGAAAAATCAGTGAAAACCCTTTAGAAATATACAGAGGGGTGCACAAAAAACGGCCAACGATGTAGCTTCGTTATTTCTTATCCGATTTTAATAAGTCATATGTCAAATTAAATGGTTTATGGTTTGAAGAATACTATTATCAAATAATAAAAGATTAATTTTATTTTTGAAAACAACAGAGGAGGAGAGGGCACTTTTCTTTTTCAAATGGCAACATATTTTTTTCGATTGAAAAAAATCATTAACAAAAATAATCTAAACCAATTATACCAATATTTTTTTTTAAAATTAATTTAAAACATTTTTTTAAATTTTTTATATTATTATTATTTTTTTTTTAATTTAATTCAATTGTTTTTTTGGTTTTGAGTTTCGAGTTTTTTATTTTTTTAAGTTTTAATAAATTAAAAAACAAAACTTAAATTAAATTAAAAAAATGAATAATAATAAAAAAAATAAGAAAAAAAAATTTAAAAATTAATAAAAAAAAAATTATTTGTATAATTCGTTTAGATTATTTATTAATTTTAAAATCACCAGTGACGTCATTAATATTTTTTATACCAAAAGATGGCATTTTAAAAACTAAAATTGATCTGTACGAGCGATTTTGAATTTTGTTCCAAAGTTTATCATCGCCCTGTAAATTACTTATACAGAATCCTCCAAAAAAATGGAAACATCTAAATATTTTTTGAACCATATTGAATTAAAAAAAAAGAATAAGTAATGTATAACACAGGCCAACGAAAAAAATATTTTTTATGGATTTTTATTTTAATAACTATTTTTTTACTTTTAATATCGAAAATTAACAAAAACGTTTGTTTATTTTTAAAAAATTTTGCTTTTCCGGACGTGGATTCTTGAAATCTCACACAGTGAATCTCAATCTCACCTTAAACTTCCTCGAAGCGCATGCGCCAAAATTTCACCGGGGAATCCAAATTCTTTTGGTCTGAACCAGGCGATTTTGCGGGTGAGATTTTGACGCATGCGCTCGGGGAAGGTGAGATTAACATTCACTCGGATGTTTAAGTTTTTTTAAACAATTGGTTTAAGTCGGATAAAAATCTTCAAGGGTGTGAAGGTCTTAAGTGAAACACCCTGTATATTAATATAATATATTAATTTTAAGAATTTACTAAATTATCTTTATTATAATTCCGGCAACGGTTAAAAACATAATAACGCTAACGGACACGAACTCGATCCCGGGTATAAATTCGATCCCGGTACCGGGATTATAGACACAGCGAAAACTTAATCGAATCCCAACATTTCTGTTAAGTTTGGCGAATATCATGAAAAAATTTAATTTTCTAAAAAAATGTTTCAATCAAAAGTTGTTCATTATTTTTCATAGATTACAAATCTACAATAAAAATTGTGAGTTCCCATTTGAAAAAAAAATGATTCACCATAAAACCTCCATACAATGGGCCTATACCCGATTTTTTAATTTTTATTTCATTATAAAGATAAAGGCTAACTAAATAAATATATTCAATCAGTTCTTTTATATAGTTTCTATACCGGCCAAAAATTTAAATTTTATGTCACTCTGACGTCACTCTTCCGAGATTTAGATCTGGCAACATTGCTGTAAGTCCCTGTCGTCTCAACCTCCACGAAGCTAGAGAAGCTGATTTTAGGTTGGCATCATTGTTAAAGTTAAAACACACCTGTCAAAAGATGTCGCACGTGGTTGCACGCCTCATCGTTAATATTCGGTTCAGGTGCAACGTTGCCACCTAAATTAATCGGAAGAGTGACGTTACAACGATAGAATATTTAAAATAAACAAAAACGGCTGCACAAATTGAAAAAAGATTTGGTATTTATAAGTATTTTTTAAACAGCTATTTATAAAATAAAAATGATCAAAATTCGTTGCACCTGGTGGCTAAATTAAAATGGGACACTCTGAATTTTCAATTTTTTTATTCGTTTTAATTTTTTATTGCAGCGCGCAATAATTTAAGAAAATCTCACTTGAAGGGCCTAAAAAATTATTAACGACTTAAATTTTCACCCAACTTTAAGAAATATTAAACTTAATAACTAATAACCTAACTTAATGCCTTTAATTATCACCCAACTTTAAGAAATATTAATAATTTAAATTTTTGTGGTTAAATATTACACTAATTATCTTTTAAAATACAGGGTGAGCTAAAATGATTGTGGTTAGATATTTAGGCAACCAAATACACAGGTTGGTACAACTGAAATTTTAAAAAGAAAATATCCTAGTAATCCAATGGCGTAGCAAAGTTTTTTTTCAAAATCTCTAATTTCACAACAAATGTCAAATATTGAAAATGTTTTTCTTCATTTTCGAGGCAGATGCTAACGCAAAACAAAGACTTACGCAAACTAATTTTGATAAAAACTGACGTTTATGAAATAAAAGGCACAATAACGAAATTACACCTGCGCTTCTGCTTTTGTGAAGTCTACCCAGTAAACCAATTTGTAACTTATATATAAAATACACATAGATAGCTGGTAAATTCTCCTATGTAGCTAATTTAACGTAAAATATATGTATATTTTACATATATAATATTATATTATTTTCTCTATGTAAGTAATAAGTAAAATTTATAATGTGTTATTTATATAGAATTATTTACATATACAATTCATAAGTTCGTATACTGTATATTTTATATATAAATAATTATTTATTATTAATGTAAAATATCGCCTGTGTTATTTACATTAGACATTTAATTTAAAATATACCTACATAAATTATTTACTTATATTCTTTATGCAAATAATTCATACATAAAATATAAAATAAAATAACTTATTAGAAAAATGTATGGAAGTTGGGTTAGAATTTATTTATTTTGTTATAAATAATTTTAACTACTTAATTTTTATATTTAATGTCTTTATTTTTTAAGTTTAGAATTTTTTCTTAATTTTTTCTGCAAAATTGCGCTTACCAAAGAAATCCAACATTCAACACCGACATTATTAGAAAAAAGTTGAGTTATAATTTATAATTTATTTATTTTGTTAAAAATAATTTTAACTACTTAATTTTTATATATAATTGAACTTCTTTTAACTTCACTAATTTATTTTTATTTGTATTAAAACAAATATAATATTTATTTAATGTGGAATTGCTTTAAAACAATGTTTTTGTGTATTCATTTCATGAAGCCTCGATGGTCCAACGGTTAGGTGGCTTGATTCGACAATTTGCGACTGCAACGGCGTGGGTTCGAATCCCGCAAATCCCACTTTAAGTTTAACATGGTTTAAGTTAAGATAATATTAATTTATTATCTTGTGATTACTTACTAGAAATGGCCTGGTTGCTGCTAATTACTACATTGTACCGTCCAAGCAAAAAAATTATATTTTTTGTTTTTATTTACTTATATCCGATATATATTTTGTATATAAAAATTTACATAATTTACACATAATAACCTATCCCCAAATATGGCTGACATCCTTACATGATTTATCCCTAATTTCTCTCTAGATTTTACATAAGTTTTCTTACATGTTATATATATTTTACATATATAATACCTCTTTTGGTTTACTGGGTAGTTACTTTGTTTTGATTTTGACATAATTTTGTGTTATGAACAGCAAACAAATTCCCCAGATTTTTGGGCGGGAAATTTAAATTGACCACAATCATTTTAGCTCACCCTGTAGAAATATTCCCTCCATGCGCATGCGCACACACAACCGGTATAGATGCGTTAATCATGGTACCGGGAGCTTAGACACAGCGAAAATTTAAATTTACAAAAAAAGGTACAAAACAAATAAAAAATCATAAAAGCAGTAATTTTTTAATGTTTTAAATTTATTTACAATTGATGAGTTATTAATTGCACTTGTTGGAGAATAAATAAAAAAATTATCAGATAAATCGATACGTATGTGCTAGATTTATCAATGTATGCGTTATCTGCTTAATTCGTGATATGAGATAAAACCGCGATAAGATGATAAAAATTGTTTTTTAAAAATGTTACAAAGAAAAAACTGTAATTTTCCTTGTTTTGTGTAGTACGTGACAACAGCGCAAAAAATGAGAAGGGAGTAAAACCGGCTTTCGATTTGTTTGGTCGACTGTTTTAAACCCCACCATCGAAGGCCGGATGTTTCTTCGCCCCGAACACCCGCGTTTAGCTCGTAGCTCGTTACTTGCACGTTTATTGGCCAAAGTGGTGGGGTAAAGCGCAAGTCGCCATCCTGGAGGGAAAAGGGGAATAATAACAAACGAGTTCAATGCGAATGCGATTAGGAAGATAGGCCTGAACGCCGCATCGAATAAAACCAACAGTACATGTTTTTTAATAAAACCAGTGATAAATTGTTCATATAATTCCGCGTGTTAGCGTATTGAGCTGAATTTGGTGTAGAGTATCGAGTGTTTGCAAGTTTGCGATAAAAAGCGGACGCTACGGGCGTGGCTGACCAGTTCAACATTACTCATCATTCATGATCGTCCCCAAAAGTAAACAAATGTGATTTGCGGTAGATTTTATTAGAGTTTACACGAACAAAGCAAAGCGGATTACTATTGTAGGAAATTTTCATGAGATAATGGAATTATTTAAATAAGTACTTTTATGTTTTATTGTCATTGTAAAGACGCCGCCTGACCGCAAAGTTCGCGAAACGCGAAACCTTTTGCATTGCAATTTAGATAACGTGTGGGTAGTAATTTGGAAGCCGATGCAATAACATTACTTTACATTTTTTAAAATGAGCGGTAATAATGTTAACGTCACTGTGCCCACCACCCAAACAACTGCTACAATTAAATCAAGACCCAATATTATGCCCAGTAGCTACATGTACACATCCAGTAGTGGTTTATTAAACAGAAGTGCAGAAAACAAACCAGCACCTCCTCCAACTTTACCAAAATACACCTCCAGTTTTAATGCCGGCAGTGGATTAAACCGGGATAGAGATAAGGATAGTATTGGCGGATCGTACCGGCTTTCAAGTTTAGATAGGTTAGCAATGCGACAGAAGTTCATGGATCAAACAACGACAGCGACTAATGGAACTACATTGACACAAACTAATGGCGGAAGTAATGGTGATGCTTCTGCAGTTAATAACTCATCCTTACAGAGCAAACGGGAATTATTTTTTTCCGAAACAACCACTAAACAGGATTCCAACCGTTTGGCTAAAGTTCCTTCAGTCGATAAACCTCCAGAACCCCCCAAAACAAGCCCTCCGGAAACAGCCAAAGATGAAGGTATTGATTATTTTTACAACTTTATGTATTTACCATTTCCGCAGATTTTGCACAATGCTACACTGCCTAATGTGATTTCTTAAAAAAACGCCAATTTTATAAATTGTTTAAATATTTGAAGGTTTTTATTTCGAAGTGCTACCTAATTATGGCACTAGTTTTATACCATTTCCTGTAATTTAGACATTTTTGAAGTTTTTTCGTTGTCAGGACGTAAATGTTGGTTTTTAAAAACAATGAGTAAAAACTCAAATTTTATTCTAACCGTTTCAAATTTCAAAATGGTTTCAGTTAATAATTTTTTCTAAAAATGGTTTCGGTTACGGTTTTTAAAAATTTCAAAAAACTGTTTTAGTTAACCGAAAAAAAAAACAGTTAAAAACTGGTTAAAAATCAGTTAAGAACTGGTTTTGGTTACGGTTTTTAAAAATTTCTAAAAACGGTTTCAGTTGCGGTTAGTTCAAATAGAATTTCGGTTTATAAAATGGTTCGGTTAGAATCCTCGGTTTTTAGGGTGGTATTTTTTTTTCATTTGTAAAAAAAATATGTAAAATTTATGTGATTCATACTACCTAAGATTATTAAGAAGTATACAGGGTGTTGCATTTTTGAGATATTGGGAATTTTAACTAGCGAATATTAGTTCTTTTTTATTATTTCATGAAACTTTTTTTTAAGTAGAAATATTCAAAATGATCATACAAATAAGAAAATATTGATATCTTTCATTTAAAAAAATGGAGTTACTACATTTTTGTTCCAAGAACGACAGACTGTGCTTAATTTCCTTTTTTTTTTAATACCCTGTCTCAGTGACTATAGTAGGTACATATTTTCAATTGGGAATTTTAGAATTCTGCTTGCCCTGTAGTGGCAATATTATGAACCTACAAAGCAACTGCTTTTCTTATTACAATTTACGGGTTTTACTTTAGATTTAAATAATAAATCTGTTTTCTCCTGATATTCGGGGTTTTGCTCATAATTTTTTTTCTAAAGGAGCTTTCTTAAAATTTCTTTTTTTGGTACACAGATGAGTTTTGTGGCTACCAATTTCTTTTTTTTTTGTTTTAGTAATTCAAACAAAACCAATCCATACGGCAACAGTAAAACAGGCTCTTTACAAAAAACGTTCGCTTAGCAGCGTTTTCCACAAAAATAAAAAACTATTTAAAATAATATTTTTTTTCCAACACTTGCAATAAGTTAAGGTATAAACAAAGAATTTGACGTTTCGTTTTTTGTTTTAAGTATATTTTTAAACTTTTTACAGCTCTCCAAAAATTTCTTAAAATTTTACTTAATTTTTGGGTCGATATAAAAAGTTTCAAAATATACTTAAAACAAAAAACTAAACGTCAAACTCTTCGTTTATACCATAACTTATTGCTAGCATTGGAAAAAAAATATTATTTCTATTAGTTTTTTTATTTTTGTGGAAAACGTCAGTAAGCCAGCGTTTTTTGTAAAGAGCCCGTTTTACTGGTGCAGTATGAGTATTTTGTTTTACTTACTAAAACAAAATGAGAATAAATTGGTAGCCACAAGATTCTTCTCTGTACCAAAAAAAGAAATTTTAAAAAAGCTTTAATGAAAAAAAAATTATGAGGAAAAGCGCAAATATCAAGCAAATTTCAAAATCAACCGCTCACATTTGCCGACTATCCTTTTAAGCAATTTAAAGCGAAGGATTAGTAAGATCTATAATTTTGTGTACTAGGATTTTGACTTAAATGAACAAAAAATTAAACAAACGTTGAAATTCTTATAGCTCTGAAGAAGGTTCCACTATAAACCGAAATTAGTCAACAGAATTTCAATGTTTGTTACTTTTATACTGGTTTTTCTACAAACTTTATTTACTGGAGTTACAACATATTTCCAAAGCACAGCAGCACTGTCATTTCGACATGTGTAATGAGTTTGGGACTTCTACTTAGTCTTTATACAATTGTAGATGAAATACCGAAATACTCTAAAAATTAGAGATTTCCTTTTTTCAAAGATACTTATTGCTAAAATCCTTGTTTTCTCCCAAATATAAAATTAGTACTTAATGAGTTTTACCTTTAAACCAATAAAAAGTTTTAGAGAAAAAAACATTTTTTCCATTTTCGTGAGTAAAAGTTACATTTTTTCAACTAAATTTAGTGGGTAAAGCATGTCTTTCAATAACAAGTGAGCAAAAATCTTTTGCTCACTCAAATGAGTTGAAAAAACTGCCTTACCATGTTGAATGCATAACAACGCATACAAAAAACATCATTAAAATGAATTTAAGTTATTTCAAAGAAAATACAGTTACATGAAACATGTTATAATATTTAATAATTTTATTCAAATAAATAACAATTATGTGGTTTAAATTCTTTACACGCAAATGTAAGTTGACACCTAAAATTTTGAAATTTAAAAGGCGTTTTCGTATTATTCCGGTTATGGTTGACAGCATTTTGACAACAATGTTTGATGTTAGTTACCGTTTTATGACGTACGAAGTAAGGTCATCTTATAACCAAAATGAATACGTTGGTTAACCTTTTTTTAATGTTTAAATGAAAGGCATGATTATTAACATACAGGGTGTCCTGTAACTACACCGATAACGCTTAACTGGTGATAGTAGACCTGAAAATAAGTCGATTTGGCTCTATTTATCTATATCCAAAAATGCACCCCTAAGAAGTTGGCAGTGTAGTTACAAGACACCCTGTATTTATAATTATTTTTAAACAAGGAGAATTATAAAAGAGGTTTATTCATCAATCACGACAGAATTGTATGAAGTATAAATACAAATCCTGAACCACTTATCATTTACATACACTGTCATAGTGACTACAACCAAAGTGTTTTTTATTAAATTGAACACCTACTTCCTTTTTAGTTTTATCTTACGTTAGCTTAGTGCAACTACACAAAACCGCTGTCCATCTAAATGTCTTTAAAACTTATAAAATATGCAGGAAAAACTAGACTAAAAAATAGTATGTTTCATAAAAACTTTAATATACAGGGTGTCCCAATTTGAGTTGCATTACATGGGTATCTTTGCTATTAATAAAGTTACAGATTCGGTTAAATGGACAATATTTTGCAGTTTTTGATACTTATTCGACGCCATTTAAAAATATGAAAAATTCCGAGGCATTCCGAAGATAAACGAAAAAAACCGAAAAATGCAATTTTTTACAAAGTCGATTATTTCATTAACTACAATAGTTACAAAAAAATGTTTCGAATAAAAGTTATTCGATTCGTAAAGACGGATGTAAATATGTTTATTACAAAAATATCACAAACTCGGTTTTCACAATATCAATAGCAACTATCTTATTTTAAATGGACACCATATTGAATTTTTCAACAGTTAAATTGCATTTGTATATGATTAATCAATCACTAAAACTTATTAATTCTAACTTGATGTACAATAAACTGATATAATTACCTAAAGTCCTAAAGTGACAGCTTGAACTGTCATTTGTTTAAAGAAGACCTGTCAAAAAGTCATGGCTTACTTAATTTATTTCAAATAATGTCAAATATTTTATTGTCTGTTACTTCAAACACGGATTGTAATACATTGTTGAAAGAAAAACAAATGATGCCTATTTAAAATAAGAAAGTTGCTATTGATATCTTGAAAACCGAGTTTGTTATATGTTTTATAAAACCTATTTAGATTAGATTTACCAAACAAATAACTTTTATCTGAAACATTCTTTTGTAACTTTTTTAGTTAATGAAATAATCGACTTTTTCCAAGAATACATTTTTTTCGTTTATCTCCAATATGGTTCGGAATTTTTGATAATTTTAGATGCTATCTAAATGAGTATAAAAATCTGCAAAACATTGCTTATTTAACCGAATCTGTAACTCCATTAATAACAAAGATGCTCATGCAATGTAACTCAAATTGGGACACCCTGTATACATACTACAAGGCACTTTATCTAAAATTTAAATTTATAAGTTGCTTTATTTTTCTGACTTCAGAAAAAAGCTGTATCTTTTACCTTGTCCTTAAAATGAGAACAATTATTTACTTGAATGTTCAAACTATGATTTTTAACACTTTTTTCTAAGTAGTACCAAAAAAAGTAAATTGCCTCATTTTGTTTTTTCTTTAATTAAAAATAGTAAAAAGTACACAATTTTACTATTTTTTTTTTGTTGCTCCCATTTAATTCTTTGATTAACCTCCAAAAACCAAAAATTTTAGTTAATGAAAAATTCAACATCTTGTATACTTAATTAAAATTTAGGTTGTATCCAATCTTAGATTTAATGAACCATATAAATTTTGTAAATAACAGTCACATGGTATATTTTTGGTTTTATAAATGAGAATTTTAATTTTTCCAGAAAACGTGTGGTCAAAATAAATAAGTTTTACTCATTTTAATTTAGTTTAAATAACAGTCCATTATTTTAGCTCTGAAAATATTTGTTTTTTATCAACGGAAACTAATCTAAGCAAATAATTGCTTTTACTTTATTCATTGCGCAGTAGATCATAAAATTGCAATAAAGCTTTCAGATTCTAATAATTGGCAATATTTTTTTTACTAACTGCGTTGCTCAAACAAATAATATCTTGTCTATAATGAAACTAAATAGAAATTTTTCCGAGAAACTCGGTAAAGTTTAAATACCTTAATTTCGCATTTAAACAAAATTTTAAGCACATTTTTTTAGAAATGTTTGTTTAATTTTTATATTTAAGAAAATTCTGTTTAATGCAAATTAAAATTATAGTAATTCATTAATAAAAATGCCAGCCTTTAATCTTTTTTCCTCTATAAAATTTTGAATTTGTAAATATAATGAAAGCATGAAACAGTTCTTACAAAAAAGTCTCGTTAGTGTTTGTAAATGGTCTTTAGAAATTAAAGTTTCCTTCTTTCTTTTAATTAAAACTAAAACACTAACATTTTAATCTAAAAAATAATGAACCGCACTGTGAATAATAGCAATAATTTGCAAGTGGTGTATTTGAATACCTACTTGTGCTGTTTTCCATTTTTTAGAGAATAATTGTGTAGCAAAATAGGACTAGTATTTGAAATAAAAATAATTGTCAACAAGGGCTTCATTAATAAATTTCAAAAACTGATAAATGTTTATCTAAAGAATTTTTTGAATCACACTTTTAATACATCTTGATACTTGATACATTAAGTATATAAGTGATAAAATTAACAAAAAAATTGTAAATCGTAGATATAAAATAATATAAAAACTGGGATATAAATAACCAAAATACCATACCATAAATGTATTTAAGCACTTTTTTATTTTACGAATCAACTTTGTATAATTTTTGAGGTCAATGTTAATTTAAATTTATTAATAATGGCGTTTAAAACCTTAATCAAGGACAAAATAATATTTTTATAACGGATATTTTCAGTTCTTTTTATTTATTTACTTTTATACTTTTAAAATATGACTCAAACAGTAATTAGCAAATCTAAAAACATGTGTTTTATCAAAATTGTGACTAAACAGCTAAAGTGATCAAGATTATGGTTGTGGTTAAAATTCCAAATTAAGTGCATGTACAAAGGTTTAAAAATAAATGTAGCTATAATAAAATTGTAAATGATAAAAAATAATAAATATTTCAGATAACATAAAAACATTTAAATCAAATGAATGGAAAATTTATCAATATTTTTCTAATCTATATATTTTAGTACCAATAATCATTATTAAGGGAAAAAGCAATCTTAAAAAAATGATTATTTGATTCATTTTGATTAAATATTAAAAATATTACAAATTGTAGCAAATATTTTACATAATATCCGTTTGATTCTAACAATTTAATTTTTTTCAGGTAAAGAAACAGTTCCTGAAGTAGTTTTGGAACGCCCGAAACCAAGAGAACTCGATGGTTACGTTGGTTTTGCAAACTTGCCCAATCAAGTTTACAGAAAAGCTGTCAAAAAAGGATTTGAATTTACATTGATGGTAGTTGGAGAATCGGGTCTTGGAAAATCAACTTTAATTAATTCCATGTTTTTGACTGATATTTATAATTCCACTGATTATCCAGGTCCAACACAAAGGCTCAAAAAGACAGTAGCAGTAGAAACAACACGATTATTACTCAAAGAAAATGGAGTGAATTTATTATTAACGATGGTTGATACGCCTGGTTTTGGAGATGCAGTTGACAACAGTAATTGTTGGGCTCCGATTGTTGAATACATTGAGAGTAAATACGAGGATTTTCTTAATTCCGAAGCTCGAGTTACAAGGAAACAAACACCGGATCAGAGAGTACATTGCTGCTTGTACTTCATTCAACCGTCAGGCCATGGTTTAAAGTCACTAGATATCGAGTTCATGAAACGTTTATGTGATAAAGTGAACATAATTCCAATAATTGCCAAAGCAGATACACTAACTGAAGACGAATGTGCTCTGTTTAAAAAGCAAATTTTAAATGAAATAGCTCAAAATAGCATAAAGATTTACGAGTTCCCAGATGCACTTGAAGAAGATGAAGAAAATAAGATAAACAAGTCATTAAAAGATAGAGTTCCTTTCGCTGTGGTCGGTTCTAATGTTGTCATGGAAGTGGACGGTAAAAAAGTTCGAGGAAGGAAATATCCTTGGGGTATTGCAGAGGTGGAAAATTTGGAACATTGCGATTTTATTGCTTTACGTAATATGGTCATACGTACACACTTGCAAGATCTGAAAGAAGTAACAAATAATGTTCATTACGAGAATTATAGATGCAGAAAATTAGCCGCTTTGGGTATTGACGGCAAGCCTACAAAAATTTCATCGAATAAAAATCCTTTAGCTCAAATGGACGAGGAAAGACGTGAACATGATGTTAAAATGAAGAAAATGGAAGTGGAAATGGAGCAGGTATTTGAAATGAAGGTCAAAGAAAAAAGGCAGAAACTAAAGGATAGCGAACAAGAACTTTCCAGAAGACACGAGTCTATGAAAAAGCAGTTGGAGCAGCAAGCTAAAGAATTGGATGATAAACGCCGACAATTTGAAATGGAAAAGGAACAATGGGAAAAAGAGCATCAAGTGACAATGGAAGAATTGAGACGGCGGTCTCTTGAAGGTAGTAGGGAAGCAGTGGATGGTAAAAAAGAAAAGAAGAAGAAAGGATTATTTTAATTACATATAATTTAAGCACTAACCCTTTAAATAAAGGCTATTGTTAAAAAAATTAATTTATTTATATCCAGTAATTATTTGATTTTAGAGTTTTGCAATTTTTTTAACTTTAAGCCTTTGCTAGTTTTGTATTAGTGAGACATAATTTAGTAAAACTTCATTCGAATTTTTATCTAAATTATCCAAACTGCCACTCAAGAAATAATTATAAAATATTTCTATGGATTTGTTGAAATAATTATGAAGCTATAATTATAAATATATATATTACAAAATACCCAAGCGAGATTCCTTCAATTAATTTTTTAGATAAAAGTAAGTGTAATTATTTATAAATACAAATATTTAGTATGTCTCAAATTATAATAATTTAAAAGTATTGACATATTGCATTTAACGCATTGTGCCATTTTATCATAATTTTATTTAATTTTATATTGTGTATGTAAGATTTGTGCAAATAAATTTTATTTCATATAATTGCTTTTGCGCTTTTAAACCCATAAAATTGCAGTTAGTTTATAATAATATAAACTCTAAGGGCAGGATAGAGATTTCTTGAAAGGTTAAAACATTTTTATTACCAATAAAAAAATTATTTTAAAATTAATTGATTTTAGATTGAATTCGAAAAGGTCATATTTTCATTACTATAATATTATTACACAACAATTGTTCCAGAAAAGATGAACACTTAAAGAGTAGGTTAAGTGAAAGTGAAAAAACGCACCAATTTAAAAAGTTATTAATTTGAAACTGGGATCAAAAAGCGATTTTCTCAAGTGCTGCAAAATAGTATATGTTTTTTTTCTTCAAACGTCGAAATTTTTAAAATAGTAATATAAATAATTTTAATATTTGACATTTAATTTACATACAACACACAATACAATATTAGTGTACATTGGGTTGGCTAAAATTCAATTCTACTCCGCCCTTTTATTCCTTGGCAGTGCAAAGTAGTAATTTCTACTCCTAGGCAGTACAAAGTGACCATAGAATCAACGAACATAAAAAGTGAAGTTTTAAAGCCTGTCAAACGTCACAGAAGACGTTTGAAGAAAAACTAAATTTTACTGTTTTTCAGTTTTTTTTTGATTTACGGTTATGGCATTTTTAATAACATACTGGATGTATGAAAATATAGATTAGAAATTGCACATTTTATAAAATTAACAGAATTTTAAAAACTCTTCAATTATTAGGCAAATTTAATTGGGATAGATATAGATGGCCGGATAATTTCAAAATTAATGATAATGCGGACGTAAGTGAAATTGGAGTCGCCAAAATTATTAAATATGCAATTTTGTAAGTACCTGTATTTTTAAATTTGAACGCTACGATTTCCAAACTGAGAAATCGTGAAATTAAAAAAAAATTCGTATATTTCCAGAGAAAATTAATTGAAAATGTTTCGGATATAAAGAAAGTATACAATAAAAAACTGTTAATCCATTAATACTGAAGTTGCGACATACACTTAAACGTAACGCAATTAGTGAAGTAATAACCCGTAAAAACAACTACTAAAAATGTTAATTCATAATGATTTGAGTTGCGTTAAAACTAACCATTAAACTTTACAACGACTGCTCATTTCTGATGAACTACTTAGTTCAATTAGAAAACGATTTTTTTACTTACAATTGAAAGAACAATAAAAGAAACAACGTAGGTTTTCATAAATGAACTGTTAAAAGACATTTCATTTTTGCATAAGATCGTTTACTTCAATCTTAAATACCTGACAAATTTAAAAAATATTTACTAGTCTTGGCGCAATTGAAGAAAACCTAGATTTGAAGAAAATTTTACACATTTTGTAGAACATAAAACAATATAAATACATTGATACTTATAAAAAATATTAAACGTTATTTTTAAAATGAGTATATTATCGTTAATTTTAAATATTTTAGATAATCATTAAGAAAAGTGGTTTATTTGATACTCTACTAATTTTATTGGACTAAAATATTTTTATGGAAAAGGTGAACTAGAACATAAAAACAAACATTCCACCAATTTTTCTTTTCTAAATCGAATACCGTTAGGTTTAGTAGAGATCTTCTCTACTTCATTCAACTCTTAGTGGATTTAAACCATACTACCATATACCTTACGGCATTTTCTCGAATTGTTGAATATGCCATATACATATGCTCATTATTAATTAATTTTCCAAACTATATTATAATAAAATAAATTAGTCAATCTTAATACTTTTTTAGTACAGTGGATTCCGCTTAATCGGACCACGTCGGGACCAGGAGCTTTTGGTCCGATAAAGCGGCTAGTCCGAAAAACCGAAGTTGATTCTTTTTTCATAATTAAGGAAAATGTTCACTAAAATTTGCCTAAAAATACCTATTTTTGATCAAATTTTCATGAAAAATTGGTCCAATTAAGAAAGTAGTTCGTAAAAATAGTGCGCTTTTTATTATACAGGGTGTCCCAAAAAGAAGTACTCAGAAGAAAATCCCAGAAAGTAGACGAGATTTCATCGACAAAAAACCCAATGGCCAGGGTCGGAACAGCCTAGTTTATTTTTGACGAGGCTTTTAATTTTGTTCCCACAGAAAATGTCGTTAAATCGAAATTCTATTATAAGTCATAAAATATTTGGTCTATTTAAATGAAAAAAAAAATGTAAAGTAAAGCTAATTAATGCCACTTTGAGTGGACGTTACAAAATTATTACCAACAAATTATTTTGATAGAAAAAAAAATATTCTTTAGGCCAAAAAGTAATGAGAATGCAGCTTTTTTTCTTGATATTTTCGCTCATATCTTTGAAATAAACCCTATAACGGTAACACTTTTTTACGTCCGTAAAACTTCAAAATAAACTCTATCAATTAAAAAAAGATTCAATGATTCAGTGATGGTAAGAAAAATGTCAAGTCACAAGTCACTCACGCCGAGTATTTTTCTTACCATCACTGCTCCTAGAGAAAAAGAGATAAAACACTGATTTTTTTTTGTAATTGATAGAGTTTACTCTAATGTTTTATGGACGTAAAAATGGTTTATTTCAAAGATTGAGCGAAAATAAATAAAAATGGAATTTTGATTCAATTTTTTTGTTATCTTTACTCACATCTTTAAAATAAAAGCCTCATAAGGATACAATTTTTTAATGTCCCTAGAACTTCATATTAAGAAGGTAGTCGGCGAAATGTTTGAAACGCGTACTTTTCGCTAGTTTCACGTTAAAGCGGCATTAATTAGCTTTACTTTTCAATTTTTTTCATTTAAACTGATCAAGTAGTTTATGAACTATAACAGAATTCTGTGAGCACAAAATTCAAAGACCCGTCAAAAAAAATTGGGCTGTTCCGACCTCGACTATTGGATTTTTTGTCGATAAAACCTCCTCTACTTTCTAGGATTTTCTTCTGAGCACTTCTTTTTGGGACACCCTGTATATTTTAACGAAAAAAACGTTTTTACTTAAAAATCACACAAAACGTGCTGTAGCTTTTTTATTTCTTGATAAAAAATTTGAAACCCTTTTTATTAGTTGTATTTTCATGAAATTTAATAAATAACACTCGTTTGAAATTTTTCTATCGATTCATTCCGAAGTTATTACATTTAAACAAAAAAAAAACGTTTTTTTCCTAAAAATCACACAAAACGAGTTGTAACTTTTTTATTTATTAATAAAAAAAATTGAAACCCTTTTTAATGGTTGTATTTTCATGAAATCTAATAAATAAGACCCGTTTGAAATTTTTCTATCGATTCATTCCAAACATATTACACTTAAACGAAAAAAAAACGTTTTTTTTTCTTAAAAATCACACAAAACGTGCTGTAACTTTTTGATTCCTTGATAAAAAATTGGAAACCTTTTTAATTAGTTATATTTTCATGAAATTTAATAAATAAAATCCTTTTGAAATTTTTCTATCGATTGATTCCGAAGTTATTACACTTAGACGAAAAAAACGTTTTTTTCTTAAAATTCACACAAAACGTGCTGTAACTTTTTTATTTGTTGATAAAAGAAATTGAAACCTTTTTTAATGGTTGTATTTTCATGAAATCTAATAAATAAGACCCGTTTGAAATTTTTCTATCGATTCATTCCAAAGTTATTACACTTAAACGAAAAAAAAAAACGTTTTTTCTTAAAAATCACACAAAACGTGCTGTAACTTTTTTATTTCTTGATAAAAAAATTGGAAAAAATTTTAATTAGTTATATTTTTATGAAATTTAATAAATAAGATCCTTTTGAAATTTTTCTATCGATTTATTCCGAAGTTATTACACTTAGGCGAAAAAACGTTTTTTTCTGATAATTCACACAAAACGTGCTGTAACTTTTTTATTTGTTGATAAAAGAAATTGAAACCTTTTTTAATGGTTATATTTTCATGAAATCTAATAAATAAGACCCGTTTGAAATTTTTCTATCGATTTATTCCGAAGTTATTACACTTAGACGAAAAAAAAACGTTTTTTTCTTAAAATTCACACAAACGTGCTTTTTATTTGTTGATTAAAGAAATTGAAACTTTTTTTAATGTTTGTATTTTCATGAAATTTTTCTATCGATTCATTCCGAAATTATTACACTTAAACGAAAAAAACGTGTTGACTTTTTTTACCCACTGCAGGAAAAGATAGCTTTTTGAATTAATTTCTTATAGCGCATTGCAGTTTTTGTTGTAATCTTTTTTCTAGCCTTTTACAGTTTATTTAAAAAAGAAAACTAAATAATAAAAACCGTAGACCACATCTGGTTTTCCATGATATGAAGATTATAACTTTTCAAACGTCATCTTCAAGCTTTATGATAAACAAAGTGGCCGCAGACTTTAATAAAACCTCTTATTACGAGTAGTTTAAAAATAACTAGAAATAAGGACGCACTTGTTACTTTTTGTGTTCTATATTCTATAATATACCTTTTCAACTTTAAACTGAAAATACACCATTTCAAATTGAGAATAAATAATCAAAATACAGGGTGTCCCATTTGACGTTGGACTGTATGGGTAACTTTGTTATTATTGGAGATAGAAAGTCGGTTAATTGGACAAAGTAGTAGAAATTTTTTCGAATATTAATCATTCATTTACAAAAAATTGGAATATCGCAACGTTCCAACGCTATCTTGAAAAAACAAAAAAATGCGATTTTCAAAATATGGCTATAACTTCGTTATTTTCGGTGGTACCAAAAAATTTTTTTGACTTAATACAGACAATTTTTGTGTACAATCCAGTAAAACAAATGAATATTTTTTTTCGCCAACGGATTGACCGGAAATTAACCAAACTTATTTTTTTCTTATGGCAGCCATATTGGATTTACACATATTCGGAATTAGTGTATTTTTCTGAGTAATTTGATATATGTAATATTTTTAGAAAAATAGAAATAATTTTATTTCACTAACCAAAAATGGCCTTGAATAGATGTAAACTGTCAATACATAGGTATGTGTTAAGATTTATTTTACATTTAATATTTTAAATAGATACATTTATGTTATTGACAATTTACATCTTTTAAAGTCCAATGTTAGTTTGTAAAATTAAATAATTTTATTTTTTTTTAAATATGATATATGGTATACGAAATTACTCAGAAAAAAATACTGATTCCGAATATGTGTAAATCCAATATGGCTGCCATAAGAAAAAAAAATAAGTTTGGTTCATTTCCGGTCAATCCGTTAGTGAAAAAAAATATTCATTTGTTTTACTGCACTGTACACAAAAAATTGTCTATATTATGTCAAAAAACTTTTTTGGTACCACAGAAAATAAAAAAGTTATAGCCATATTGGACAGCGCTTAGGAGTGAAAAAATCCACTGCTTATACAGGGTCCTCCAAAATAACGGAAAAATCTCAATATTTTTTGAACCGTACTGAATTTAAAAAATAGTTTGACCAAAAGTTTATTCAATTTAAACAAGGTAGCATTTAAACATATTTTTAATATACAGGGTGTTCGTTTTATTAGTGATACGGCACCTAAGACCGAAATTTTATTAAAATTAAAAAAAAATCTCGTCGTTTTTTTGAACCATTCACTTTTATTCCGAATCATGCAATCGCGGATTTATGGTTAATTCGAATTATTTTTAAGGGATGTAACAGTAAAAGTTAAAGGTCAAAATAGACCAATTTGTACTAAATCATTCTTAGACAATAAAGCTACTTTTAACTTCTATAGTTATTCCACGGAATAAATCATTTCAATTTCAGAATCCAGCTCCTATTTGATCTTCAACCCTTTCTAAGTATTTATTTAAAAGTGCGTAATTTTAAAAAAAGACTTTAAGCCAATTTAACTAAAATAATTTTCTTTTAATAGGCTTATATTGATCCTTAACATTGCTTCTTAAAAATAAAACCCCGAACAGGTTATCTGAAAAGACCCCTAAGTATTAAAACAATCCGTGGTGTAATGGTGTAGGTATTTTTTCGTTGGCACCGAAAAATAGAGTTGTTTTCTATTATAACTTTATCCCCTAGAAAGTATTGTAATGTAAAAAATGAAGAAAAACGGTTTTGAAGATAGGCAAACATACAAACTCGTAAATTAAGTTGCATCAGATAATTGATTAAAAAATAAAATACACAATACATAAGATGACGAAAAAAATAAACAACTTACCCTTCTGACGTAAGATGCTTGAGGATGATGTTTTACTGGCATGAACAATAACTTTAGTCGATCGAAAAATTGGATTCCATTGGTTGAAGATACACCCATGTAAAGAAAAACTCCAAAGAGGACACTCATAGGAACTAATCGAAGCAAAGGTGCCATAAGTACTGACACTCCAACTAAAGTTGCTACAACTAAGGCAGTAACCCTTTGTTCCTTAACCTCAACTATATGAGGTTTTTCACCAGGAGCATGGGTTCTGGACATCACAGTTACAGCTGAGATGTGCGCCACGGATCGAACCATAGCAGCGGACATCCAAGGTGCTCCAATAAAACCACAACCAACATTTAAAAGACAAATTAAAACAATATCCAAATGGAAACCACTTCCTTTCTTTAATTTTCTTTCTTTTTTATCCATAATAAGCCTAAAATTTCACCAAAAATTAGGTAAATACAACTTACTAGAGATAACAAACAACATACTCGCAAATATGTGTTTCCATAAACAATAAAATATATATTAATATGGCCGGAACCCACGCTGCTCCAACAACCCAAAGTGGAAAAGGTTGATCAGCACCCCCCGGATTAATAAACCACCCTCGAACCTCAGGATTTGAAGGCGATAACCCTTCCGGTACGCTCAATTTTTCAGTATACGTTTGAGGTACCATGTAATCCAAAAACACCATAATCACAATTGCTATAGGCACTCCAAAATCACCAAGCGCTCTTCTCGCCTAAAATATTTTAAATATTGTATTTAAATACGGTATTTAAAACAATTAACTTACACTTCTCCCCAAAAATTTGCTGTTCCTAAATATCCTTAAATAATAAGCAATGGAATATGTCCCAAGAGCTAATATCGTGCAAAATAACGCCGTGTTGGGTTGATTAATAGGGTTGCCTACAGAATCTTCACTTTTATACACTTCTGTAGGTTCAACCGTGGTTAAATTATCATCGTAAAAATCACTGTAATTATCCCCGTTCATTATCACACCAGAAAAATCACAGTAATTGGCTAAAAGTGGATGCATGCCGAATACAAATATCAATTTCATAAAACTCTCCACAATAAAAAGCAAAGATATAAGTGCCGAAAATATTTCTTCAGTAAATCTGGTAAATAATTTCACAAGAACGCTTCCTTCCAATGAAGCCACGAACAACCCAATAACCCCCAGCCAAATACCGATGTAAACACGCATGGTTAGATACTCTATATTGCTAGTCTTACAAAATTGATACAAACTTTCATCAAATAGAAGAAGAGGACCTGTACTCCCGATTATTACAAGAGGTTGTCCTGACAATAATCCAAAAATAACACCACCGATTGAAGTTGCTATTAAGGTTTCGGAAATACCTATAAAATTCTCTGTTTTGTCACTCATGAGTCCTCCAAAAGTGATAGCTCCTGATAAAGCAGCAAAATACATGAAAATCGCTGCGGCCGCACATTGCGCATTAAGCCCATCAATGATATCACTTTTATATAATGGAAACCTACGCCTTAAATCATTTATTAATCCTCCGAATGGTTTTTTAGTGCGTTCTAAAGGATTCGAAAATGGTGGTTTCTTGTCATCTCCCTCGGTAAGAACAGGTTTACTCTCAGCCCCTTTAATCTTTTTTAATGCGTTTAGTTTGCTTTTACGTATTGCAGCACTTTTTGCTTTTAGTTCTTCAATGGGTAGTAAAGCTTGACGCTCCCAATCGCCTGGCGGTAAGACGATACTGTCATCCAAAAACTCATTAATTGCCGACAAAAGCGCGTTACGGTTGTCTGCACTATAGGCGATATTATGAAATTGTTTGTTGGCCATAAGTGTGGCAATCGATCTACCAACTTCGTGATAATCAAGTTTGGCATCTTTAGGGCCCAGTAAAAGGAAAATAAAACGCACAGGGATGTTAACTTCTATAAGGGATGGGATTACAACACCTTCAGCCAACCTAATAAAGGCGATAGCAGGTTGTTCAAGAAAATCCACCGCACCTACTAACACACTTGAGCCTTGAGCACCTTCTGGAATACGCCGCAAAATTGATTCATTTTGGGATTTCTTTAGATCTTCATTACTGGCACTATAAATTTCCTCCTTGATGTCAACAACTGTATGATTATCTGATTGAGATAGGAGTTTTGTTTCGGCATCTACAGCGTGTCCACCATTGCGTACGCCATTTCCTATCTCGCTTCCTTTTCGTTTCTCCACATCGTGAAGGTTCTAAGGAAAAATTAATTAATTAATTAGGCGATTAAACAGTTTTATTCGATGTTCGTGCTTTATGTGGAAAATGTGCCAAATACATTTACTAAATTAGCAATATCCTTCGAGTCCCGATCGCTAATATTAATAATTTAATTACATTCTGCAAATATAGTAGGTAATTAGCAATCGGCATTCGGAAAATCTAAGCAAAGGAACACATAACATACAAAATAGTCTAAATTCTAATTATCACAGCAAATAAAAAAATGTAGTCGTCAATTAACGGTAATATGTGCTCAGTGAAGTATAATTTCAAAATGCAAACACAAAGACAAGTCAAGACACATTTGTGTGAATTTACGTGAAAAGAGATGATTGAGCCACGTGGCAACATATGCGGTGCGCACACAGAACCCTGTGCAGAACACACCGAGCAACGTGCCATCATAAACGCATCATATGCAGCAACATCTTCCAACCATAGCGACTGTAATTATTAAAAAATATAAATACTTTATCTTCTTTTGGTTATCCTAAAAATAGTTATAAAAAATTCTTACCTGCAATGAGGAGTAACTGTGTTTCTTGTGAAATCTAAAAGGTCTATCGTGATGTTCATTTACGTGCCTGTGTCTCAATAAAAGTATTCTCATAATTTTTGCTTTATCTTCCTCCCTAATTAAATCTTCCTTGTAAAGATCTTCGGAAATTCTATAAGCAATTGCTGGAAGATCGTACTCTTCAAGATCTAAGCAGACCAAACCATCTTCTAAACATTTTCTTAAGTTAAGCAATGAATGAAAACTTAAGGACGCAACATGCGGTTTTCCCCAGCGATCCACGCCCTCTTCCACGTCCTCCTCATATTTAATCCAACGCGCCGTTTCTTTCCACTCGCGTTCCTCTTGTTTATCAAAAATTTCGTCTAATTCAACAAAAATCTACAAGCACTTATTTAAGTAATTCAATAATACCCTTACTAAAAAATACTGACTGCATGAGGACTGTGGTCATACATTTTCTTAAATAATCCTCCCTGCAACTGTTCTCCGCGACCAATGTGAACCAATGAAACATTTGATGGTCTTGACATCTTATGTCTTCGCATAGCTCTCGGATCATCCGATCTGTGACTATCAAGTTGTTCCCTGAACGCCAATTTAAGTGGCAAATCTTCTGGTTGGGTTGAAATTCTTCTACTTTGATTATAACGTTCGGCATGATGGTGATGTCTTTTTTTATGAGCAGAACTATCAGGAAGAGAATATTTGCGATACTTGGGGTGTTGCGAATAGTGATATCGACTGCAAAAAAATAAAAATTATAAATTTTTTTCAAATTTTGCACATACCGTCCATCCTCAGCTAAGCGTTCAAAAGTGACAGACATGTCTTAAAGAAATGTACACCGCTGAAGTGATTGTTATATTACATAATGAATAAATTTATATCTATCAGCTGAGAGCTGAGCATGTGCTTAGGGAAAATTGGCACCCAAATAAATAGTTTCAACGGGCCAAAATTAAAAATACCTTTTAAATTATTTTGTTTGATTTACACGTTGTTAAGAATTATTACTTTGGATAATACAAAATAAAAAACCAAATTTTCAAAAATATTAATAGCAAATAAAAAAGAAGCGCTATTGGAGATTTAACAACGACCATATAAATATACATTCTAATCATTTACAAAAAAACTACTATTATTCCAAGGATCGAAATAACTATATTACAATATTCTGCAAGGTTCGTCCTACGATCTCAAAATATTTAAGCTATTATAAATCTCATCTTCTCCGGAAATTCGTAATATTTAGGCAAGGGATGACAGCATTGGTTAGCCAGCACGTTTACCTGATCTCCTCTTCAGCAAAGTTCTATCTTCTAGTATCAGAAATTTATATATCACGATTATTTAGACTTGACAGAAATCGATGGTTTCTTCCTGCAAGTATACAGTAGGTCATGTGAAATTTCTAAAATTGACCACTGGAATGACCGTTATTTATCATTTTTAAAAATACAAGGAAAACATTTGGAATTTATTTTTTTAAGTTTGCAAATTTTCAAATGTGTACTCAATTTATTATATTGTTTACTTTGAAAAAAAATTAAAAAAGATTATACCTTCTATGTTTTCGTTCCTTTTTGTCAGTAGTTATTTCTTCATTGTTTCCATCTTCAGGAATTCCTTTCATATCACCATACTCGAATTTGACTTTCTTATCTGGTGAGTACTCATGGGTTTTATACGCACAAGGGTCCGATAAAATTCCTTCAGATTCAGATTCAGTATCTTCATCTTCTAGCTGTATTGAACTAACAGCGCCAGTGTCGGAGTCTGTCACTTGTAGAGTTGGTGAGGTGATGGTAGAAATTGGTGGTGTAGCTTCGTGGGTGCTTGTTGCTGGACTTTGATTTGAAGAGCGTCTTCTGGATAATTTTTGAATTTTCAAAGGAGGTTGCACATGGGGATAGCTTTTCTTTCGATGAACTAAAAATAACAAATACATACATATTTAATAGAAAATAAGAAGATAAGATATTTCTGTATGGGAATGTTCGTTTGAAACATTTAAATTTTCGGCTCTCTAAAATTTTGCAACCAAGACATTGGCTTTTAGCCATTTTTGCTAGACGTTCTGGAAAATTGGCTGACCTTGAAATTTTCAAAAACATTTGACCTAGCCAAGATTGTTTAAATTTGTAATCGCTTTGGAATAAAAATTAACAAAAATTTTGAGTTTTGGATAATGAATGGTCACTGGCTTCTAGCCTGTATTGGCCATATGCCCAAATCTGGGTTTTATTACAGGAATATGAAATAAGCACGTGGAAATATCCCATAATTTATATTCGCATACCTAGAGGTTACTACTACTTTAAATTAAAAAAAAATTAATACCAAGATACCATGAACCATTGATTAAATTACTAAATTAATAAATTACTGAACTAAGTATATCAACTTAATTCTTTGTAAATATTTTTATGCCACATTAAATAAACAGGTAAATATTTGAATGATTACAAAAGCCTATAAAATAGGTTTCATTAATTAATTCGTTTTTATTAAGGCGTACTAGTTATTTAATTCTGTGCTAACTTCTCATTCACTTTAAAGGTTACATAAGAGAGGTGTTATTTATTTGATTTATTGTTATTCGTTCATTTAATTAATAATTAGATTAAATAAAAGCCAATTTTCTGATATTGTAAAACGATTTCCAATACAATTTGTATTTGAATTTTCAAATAAAATAAATTGAATTATTAAAAATGCAACTTACGTGAGAATTCGTTTTCGCCGTAATTTCTAGGCTCTCCTAATGCCGAATCATGCAATGTGTCCAAATCAAATTTATCGGGAGGGCCCAAATCCATGGCAAACACCTTGGCACATTCTTCATCCAAAAAAGCCTCCTCGGAATTATTAGCACCTTCTTTTCCATCTTTCTAAAAATACAATTAAAAAACTCCATTAATTTCTAGTATTGCTTTGCAATTTTAGAATTAAAATTTGCACCTTGAATTAAATGTTCCGGAAATTACAAGATTAAAGCGTCTAAACTGAAATTGATTTTAAATGTACAAATATTGGGGAAGAAACAGAAATTCGTATTGATAGTGTGAAATGGCGATAACAAATGAACTTCGTCGTTGGAATAGGGAAAATCGGAATTTAATCTTGTTAGAAGTAATAATCCTCTTACGTTTTTCATATTAGTTTCATAACGAAACTATACAAAGTTCAAGGGTTGGCAATAAATTAAATCTACAATAATTTCAATAAAATATATTTAATTTTATTTTTTTTGCATTGAAACAAAATATTAAACGAAATTATTGGTAGATTTTATTATCACCTAATTAGAGGCTCGAGAAGGTGTATTTTTGTGAAATATTTAGTTTTTCACCAATTCATTAAAGAATTTTTTTGGTGAATGTGTAATTTTGACGTGGTAACATTTACTGCAGCAAATTAATGTTTTATACTTTTAAATGAGACACCTAAATTAAATTACTAATTTGCACTTAAAGTCCTCTGTCGTACAATTCTAGAATTTATTTTATATAGGAAGTCATTTATTCCCAAATAACTTTTTTCATAATTACTCGATCATCGTCAACTTTTAGTATGTCGTGTAGAATCGAAAACTAAACGTTCTGAAACTATTTGTCCACATCGATCTCTTTAAACGGCCGCGTTTTCAACTTTTTTTCGAAGGTTGAAATTTTTGGTACTATTTTTTCAAGATTTTTTTAAGGAAGTTTGACAGCTTCTACAAGACTTGACCGATGATGACCGTAAGTAGCTCACGTTGCGGTCCAGGATTCCCTCAATGCACAGAAAAATATTCGGTTGTTCGCCATGTTTGTGGTGGCGACGGGATTTTTTTTCCGAAAGCTTAGAAAATGTACTCTAAAAAACGGCGCGTCCGACAATTCTGTAATTGAAAAGGCTTTTGCGTTTGGTCGAAAATTAAAAATCGCTGCACGTGACGTTCAACAAAAATGTTTCGGTCGTCCCTTAGTGATATTTCGAAACGTCCACCTCTTTATTTGGCGCCGTATCGACCCTCCAAAGTCGAAATTGCGTTTTGTCGAACCCGTCCGACCAAAATTAACGGAGCGAGGGAAACGTCGCATCCTCGATCTAAAATATACGTTAGAAAGGGCTTATTAAACACTTCAAAGAAACGTACAAACTTTTATGACATTTGAAAAAAAAATTGAAATTTTAATCCGAAAGTTACGATTTCGACAATTTTTTTACCCCCTTCTACGAAACGGATTTCAACCAACAACAGCTTATTTTAAAGGTCTCACCGTGCGCTTTAATATAGAAAAAGATTCGTGTTGATATCTCATTTCGTTCAGAAGTTACGACTTAAAAATCGCCGAAAATTTAAAAGTCACTTTTTGACATAAAAACTGCTGTGAAATTTTCGGTGTATCAGAAAAGAATTAATTCTGAAGGAACTACTTGGCCGATCGAGACACTTAATAGCTTGAAATTTGCAGTATCGTTTTCTATGTCCAAGAATGAAACAGCGGTTCTGATCACATGAAAAATACGCCCTCCAGGGCCGGATTTGTACTCGAATTTTACAAAAACTTTTGAATTTTTTTTCGCAAAAACTATTTTGCCGATTTTTATCGTTAATATTGTAAATACTCCAATTCCGAGTGCCTCTCGTCGGTAAAAATTTGAAGTCACTGCTGTTAATACTTTTTGAGAAATTAAATAAAAACAAAATTACATTAAAAAAAACCCACGAAAATTTTCAAAAATTTTATTTTTGAATTTTTGAAAAAACGACCTCTCGAATGATAGATAATTAAAAAATTAATAAAATTGACCGCTCACTTTTGATTCAGGTCCGTTATTTTTTTCCCACCATCCTGAAAAGTACAAAATTTTTGGAAATTGCACGAGATTAAAATTATTTTAATCCCTTTAGCTTGAAGTTATTTTAAATTTTCGTGGCTTATTTATTAGCGCTTTGAGTCCTTTTAAAGAGGCAAAAAGAGTCGTATCGAAATCTTTATTTTCTTTGGAGTTATTAGTCAAAATGTATAGGACACTTGAAAATGTGACAATTTGCAAAAAAAAATTAGTTTAGATTTTTTTCATTAACGATCTCTTAAATAACTACTACTAATACTGATATATATTCCAAATTTTCACCAAATTTACTTTTAGTTAAATAATTCATGATTGATTATTATTAAGAAAATACACTTTAGGCACACTATCATACTTTATTCAATAATTTCTATTTGTTTTTCTACTTTTCACAGGCAACATAAATTCAAAAATGAATATGACTGAATGAATGAAAAAATTAAAAAAATTATTGGTATAATTGGTTTAGATTATTTTTGTTAATGATATTTTTCAATCGAAAAAAATATGTTGCCATTTGTAAAAGAAAAGTTGCCTCCTCCTCCTCGGATGTTTTTAAAAATAAAACAAATCACTTATTATCTGATAGTAGTGTTCTTCAAACCATTTAATTTGACATATCACTTATTAAATTCGGATGAGAAATAACGAAGCTACATCGCTGGCCGTTTTTTGTGCACCCCTCTGTATAGAAAAATAAGGGCTAAGGTAAATATTTTTTAGTGGTTTTGAGTGGAGTAATATGTGTAATTTTTTTATTTTGTCAGAAAATTAAAAAAAAACAATAAATTTTAACACCCTGTATATTGAAAATGGAGAGCTTTTGACAAAAAATATTTTATTATTAAATATACTGAATAATTTAAGAACTATTTATTTGTTTGATTAGATTTTAAATAAATAAATATTAAAATAATTTTATTTCATTGATGAAAATTGTAGTTATGTATTGTTTGCATTATTTTTTAAAAATTTAAACGAATAAATTATAAAGTGGTAATAAATTTCAAGCATATATTAATAAATATTTCATTAACAATAGATTAAACACGTTATTATCTTTGAAAGCACCATAAAGATTAGTAACAAAATCGATAACAAACTATTGTATGATCTGCTAAAAGGTTTCTCATTTGTTAATTAGGTGTGTACTTTTACTCATCTAATAATGTTTAGTAAACACTATTAAATTCTTAACCTAAACAAAAAACTATGTACAAATTTATACAGATAAAATTTTAGCTTATTAGATTTTTAATGACATTAAAAAATAAAATTCACCCTGTGCAGTTTGTGCAATATATTGAAGAACTTGGTTTAAGTGCAAGTGTAAACACTTTTTTAATAAGTAAAATTATTACAGGCATAGAAAAAGTAAAACAAGCACTTTTATCTTACGGATTTAATAAAAATTAAGCGTTAAGTTTATCGTTAACACACCTTTAGTTTTTATTAATTAACGAATCTCTATTTCTAATTAATAAAGACATTTAAGTACTCTACACAGCCCCCCCCCCCAAAAATGTATTTTATTAAGAAATTTTCAATAAAAATGACAAAATTTTAACTTTCATAATCTTTAAATTTTGAAACTATATTTTTGAGAAAATTCTCGTCCACAAAAATTGTCGGACCCTCGTACTTATAAAGTCAATATTTTTTCTTCAAACGTCGAAATTTTTAAAATAGTAATATAATAAATAATTGTAAAATTTGACATATAATTTACTTACAACACACAATACAATGTTAGTGTATATTGGGTTGCCTAAAATTCGTTTTTACTCCGCCCTTTTATTCCTAGTCAGTGCAAACTAGTAATTTCTACTCCTAGGCAGTACAAAGTGACTACAGAATCAACGAACATAAAAAGATACATTTTAAAGCCTGTCAAACGTCACAGAAGACGTGTGAAGAAAAAATTCTATTTTGTTACTGTGTTATGATCCTCAAATGGTGTACTTTTCCAATAAAAGCATGTTCATGAACTCTATCATCTTCAAAACTTAACAAGATAAAACAAATTTCGAAGGAAAAGAGGTTAACGATTCATTAAATAAACCCTGCTTAAAAATATTTATCTTTTGATCTTTTCAATGTAACTCCTTATATTCCTTATTTACTTCCATCGATCTGTTGAAAATACCAATGTGTTTGAAGACGACGTTTATTGCTTTCTGCCAAAGCTTTAATTTGAGAGATTGAAGGGCTTTATTAATAATGCATGTTCTCTGTAATCGCATAGTAAATAGTAACAGCTGTGGAATGTCAAGGTTAGTTTCTTTTAAATATTTTATAATGTAATTGAAATTAATAGCTAATAGAAAATCAATATTGTATTACTATAACTACGTATAATTTCGAAGTAAATTGACTCATTTGTCAATTGTGAATCAAGGCGATGGTTATACAAAGTTGCAAGGCATCAGAGCGTACTGCAAATTTGTTATTTCATGGATGTTTAGTGAGTGCAATATCTCAGGTACTAAAATATCCAATAGAACGTACTATACGTGACGTCACAAATCACAATTGAAAAAAAAAACATTAAAACGGTTTTATATTTCCAGTGATAATTATAAATCTTGTACTGAAATTTGGGAAAAATCGGTTACCGAAAATTCAAAATTAAAAAAGATACTCCCACTATTTGATCTACTTTTCTAACATTAATCACAAATAGGACATTCTGTATATCGTTTTTAAGAAAACATACAGTTCTTAGTAAAAACACAAAAAATGCATTAAAAATTATACCCTGAGACAAAAAAATTAGGAAAAAAACTGAAAAAAATCATTCACCTTTTAAGATTTGATTTTTTTTAATCGAAAACACAAAAATGTAAGGGCGTAGTTTCGTTATACAGGGTGTCCCTGAATAACTGTGACAATTTTTTCATGGTGATAGAGGAAGTGAAACTAAGCATTTTTGATATATAAAGTATTGTCCGGAAATGCTTCCTTAAAAAGTTATACCACTTCAATAATTTTCAAAAAAATATTATGAGATATTAATTTGAAATTTTCGCCACAGTTTGTTCACATAAGGATACATATTTTCGGCCAATAAAAATATTTTCAGGGGCGTTACGTGTGGAGGGGTCATCAACTTTTTTTGATCACATCTTTTGTTTCTTTACGTTTATGATAATTTTAAAATTACTAAAATAATCCTTGATCGATGTTCTACAGAGAAGGTACTCTGATTGTATCTCACTTCGGTGCTTCATTTCGGAGTAAAAGTAGATTTTGTAATTTTAGCTAAACCCCCTCCCCACATGTAACGCCCCTGAAAATATTTTTTAAACTTTCATTGGCTGAAAAGGTGTATCCTTATGTGAAAAAACTGTGGCCAAAATTTCAAATTAATATCTATTATAATATTTATTTTAATTATAAAAAAATATTTTTTTTGAAAATTTTTGAAGTGGTATAACTTTTTAAGGAAGCATTTTCGGATAATACTTTATAAGTCAAAAATGCTTAGTTTCACTTCCTCTATCACCACAAAATATTTGTCATAGTTATTCAGGGACACCCTATATTTCGTTGCTCATACAGTCCTAAGTAAAACTGCATTAGAGGTCTTTTCAAAATCAGACTAGGAATCAAAAAATTTAAAAAATCAGTCTTTTTCAGATTTTATTTTTGTAATGGAATACAAAAAATATAAGGGCGCAATTTTAGTAGTGACTGATTTTTTTTTTAATTTTTTGACTCCTAGTCTGAATTTAAAAAAAAATGTAGTTCTACCTAGGACTGTATATGTATTTTCAAAAACACAAAACCCTAATATATAACTGAAATATGTATATTTGTATGGAATTCTTGATTTGTTATGATTATATTTATTTTGGAAAAAAATATTTGTTACGCCATTGGATTACTAGGGGATTTTTTTTTAATTTGTAGTTTTACCAACCTGTTATTTGGTTGCCTTCATATCAAACCACAATCATTTTAGTTCACCCTGTATTAACTATTATTATACAGGGTGTGTATAAATACGTGTTTATAATTGAAGAGCAGACTTTCTAAAGGCATTAAGGGTCATTTAAAAACTAAACACCCAATTTAAATAAATAATAATAACTATATTCACATTTTTTCATGATAATTCTAAACAATATATTTTTTTATGTTATTGGGTTTTTTGTTGATGCTGCGCTTAAATTGGGCTATTTCTACGCAAAGTAGTATTAGTACTTTAATAATCTTAAAAATGCACTCACTGTTAATATTTTTTATTCCGAAAAACTTAAATAGATCATTATAAATATTTTTAAATGGTGCCAAAATTTCGTACAAAAATTTTAAGTTGTTTATGAGTTATATATGAGAGCGTGGCACCTTATTTAGCATACTCCAAAAGTGACACTTAAGTAATTTTTTCAATTTTTTAGTTATACGTGTCGAAGGGTCACTAATGGACGTGCCTGGACATCCTTAGAAACATAAATTTATTTTTTTTAATATTTTGTTTATATATGTACTTACATAAGTTAACAAGCTAATATGAAGTTGTTTTTCGTTTTTCCTGAACATTGTTCCAAATGGACATAATGCGTTTCGAAAATCTGCTCCTCAATTTATGAGACGTATTCTTTGGAAGTTTCTAATCTTAAAACGTCAATACGAAAATATTGAGTTCGTTTACGTTTGGCTACAAAAGATTATCAAACTTGAAAATTTTTCGTAATAAAAATAAAATTTATTCAAACCTTATCGCATCCAGTGTTTGCGAGAAACGAAAATTTTATTGCGATATGCCACATTATGTTGTTTAACACCGAAAATTATTTTCTAAGAATTTCTTAATTACATTTTCAATGCCAAAATTGAATTGTAAAACTTTGAAATTATTTTATGGGGTATTAATTATGAACAAAAATGTTAGGCGTAACAGCGATGTTAAATTTGACAGTCAACCTGATGTCAAAAAAAACGTAGTTTATTAAATTGATGTACAATGTATTTTAACCCCGAAAATGTTATTTCACCAAAAAATGTTTTGATAGAAAAATAGTTATTTATGCAACAAGTGCAAAAGTAGATAATATTTGCACTTAAAAATACGTTAAGTGCAAATATGCTTTTTGCACTAGTGCAGAAAATTATTACTTAAGTCAAGCTTTTTTTAAACAACGCGTTTGTGCACTTGTGCAAGAAAACATGACTTTATGCACTGACAACTGATTATAAATGACCTAATTTTTGCACGATCGAGACCAATTAATAAACATCTCGTATTATAACCAATCAAAATACGATAGTTGGTTTGTCTTGTCCAAATCTACTTGCATTTTATCAGCGAAAAGGGCAGGTATGAATTTGGGATAACCAAACTTTCCTTTAAAAGCAACAATATCCGAAAAAAGTTCAATTTCTTGTATATTTACCTCCAAATAGTTTATGAATTATGACATAAGTTTGAATTAACGACATTTGTGGGAAAAAATTCAAAGGTCCGTTAAAAAATTGAGCTGTTACAACGTGTACTTTCTACGATTTTTTTTATCACTTTTTTTTGGAACACACTGTATTAACTGTATATGTAAATATTCGACTTAATTATAATAATTATTTAAATTTTTTTAATAAACTAGTCGTTAATTTTATTATTTTTTTTTATTTCCTACATAATCAGACTAATGCTATTAAATATTTTATAATTTGATCGTTAATATTAAAAGTGTTTCTATGTAAAATAGTAAGTACCTGCAATTATAGCATATTGTTATCAACTATGTTCATAATATATTGATTAAACATCATTATCACAAATATCAGAATTAAAATAAATAACTAGGTGTTAAAAAAAGTAAATTATTTACTTGTAGAGTTATCGTTGTATTAAAAATTTTTTTTTCAAACCTTGAAAACATGCATCCACTTCACTATCCTTCCTCTTGCTTTTTGTACAAAAGATCTGTGAGCCAAAATAGATTTTCTCTCAGTAGGCATTACCAACGACATCGTTAAAATTAATTTGATTTAAGTAATTTTTTACGCTTCATTTTTTATTAAAACTGTCGTTTATTTAAATTATTCTGTTACGAAATCACTTTATGTTACTTGGAGAATTATGAAAATTTACTTTTAAATCATGCAGGGAGGAATACATGAATTTTTATCTCGTTAAATTATACTTTAAAATGCATTTTTGTAAATAAACACTTTTTTTGGTTTTTAATTTTTTTGAATTTTTAAGTTTAAGTTTTTGAGGTTAACTTCGGGAACGTGGTGGGATTCCGCGCCTCGAGCGTGTGGTATCGGTGGCGGCGGTTAAGGATTTCGTAGGGGATGCTGCGGAAGCTACCAAGCACTGACCTAGTGCGGCACACGCAACACACCGTTGTTCCTAGATGTTGTTGTCTCTGGTCGATATTCCTGTGCGCATGCAATACTGCCGCCCCCACAGTCAAGGTCACTGTCATGTTCCTCGTTTTCCAGCTGATGGGACCATCCGCAGATGCCGGCCTCTTAAACTGGGTCATTTTTAGGGAGATGTTACAGGATTTCCTCCGCATTAGAGGGTCAAACACGTGTGAGTGAAATGATGAATGAAATCGTCTCAAAAACTTTCAAAACAATTTTATAAGAAACTATTTATAACTCAAAATAACCATGTGAAGATACTAAATTGGAGAAACAGAATAATTTTAAAATAAACAATCAAATTGGGCAAATTGACCTCCTCTGATTTCAAGACCCAACTTTTATGTTCGTACTTTATCGTGGAAAATTCCTCCCATGAAAACTTATGGTAAGAAATGCAGTGTTAAAAATTTTTCAAGAAAATCTGATTACCATTTTAACTTACAGGTACCATTTTTACATTTTATAAAAAAAGAGTAAAGAAAATTTTTTATATAAAACTGACTTTTGGTACTTTTTGAGACGAAAATTTTTTTTTTAATGTTGTACAGGAACAAGACTACCTCTACAATATTTCTAAAATGTTTAATAACCAAACTTCTGGAGATTTCAACATTTCTAAGTTTTAATTTGAATTAGAAAAAAAGTGGAACTCGTTAATTAAAACGCACCCCGCTACGCGGCTCGCGTTTTGTAATTCGACACGTTACAAAAAACGTTAGAAAAAAGTAATTCCACCACGAACGAAAAATCGTGTCCGAAAATCACCCCGAATCGCACCAAATTTTAGTATGTTATGGGGGACCGGTTTTGAACCGCCCGTATCAATCTATTAAGGGGGCGGATTGTCCGATTTTAAAAATTCCAGTTCAGTTGTAAAGAGGGATGTTGATTTCAAGTGTGGTTCGAATTTTAATTTTATGGACCTCCCCGACACTTTGAAAAAAAATCCCGAAAATGGTCGATTTTTTCGCTTTTTTCGGGTTTTCGGCGGCGTTAACTTTGAAAAATCGCAACTCCGTCTGATTCTAAAGGGAAGCGACGAAATTTGGCCCCTTTTATTATAACAACCTGGGGATTACCGTGCCCGATTTTTAAGTCTACCGGTGCAAAGGTGTGACTTCACGACCCCGAGACGCAAACTGTACGATTCTACCGTTTTTTCCAAAACTTTTTGGCTTCGATTAGAAGTTCGGCAGGAGGACAAAAATCGCGATTGTTTTGTTCCTCATCTAAATTCCACGTTTTACTTTAAAACGGGAGTTTTTTTTAGATGCGTTTACTCTTTATGTCGTTTTGGTGCCCCCAAAGTGACGCTTCGTTTTTCGCGCTATTTTGACGCGGATTTTGAAAATTCGTAAATTTTCATCGAAACAACCTGTAATACTCGAATATTTTTTATTTTACTTATTTGGTATTTACTCATGAGATAAAAAATCGGCACCTTGAAATTTTTACCCTGGACCTTGGAAAAAAATCGAACGTAAAATGTTCAAAACATCAGGTAAAACGCGGTCAAACGTGGGCCCATTTGGCTCCCGCAGTTTTCAAAATTTTTGCAATTTTCTTTCGCAACTTTAAAAAGGTATAGCTTTTACAGTGTATAGGCTACTCAGATTTTTTATATTTAGTAGGGTTGGGAAATTACGTACAAATAAAATCGAAATTTTTATTTTTGGGGTAAGTGGCTCCCGCCGGATCACTTTTTACCGGATTTTAAAAACAATTTAGAATCTACTCTTTGAACCGAAAGCTCCCACGCATAGGGTATTTTAAATTTCGAAAAAATAACGAAAAAAAAATTTTTTTTATATCGCATTTTTAAAAGTCGTATTTATGGGTCAAATTCATCCTTCAAATTACATTTTAACCCTACTATATGCACCTTCCCTAAAAGCTCTTTAGGTCCACTTGACGACAAAAAAAGAATCACTTCGGTATCTCTTTCCGTTTTCGAGTTATCACCGAAAATGTAGCTAAAATAAGCAAAATCTCCGTTTGGAGTAAAAATTTCGGTCTGAAATTTAAAACTTTTCACAAAATATTTAATATCTTCAAAACTGTTAGCACCACCGAGACGTTTAATAGCTTAAAATTCGCACAGTCACCTCCTCCAGCAAATTCCGTGAAAGTTTTAATTTTCGGTTTATAATTGCGCCGTCCAGAACCGTATTTGTACAAAAATTTTGCCAAAACTTTGTTTTTTTTTCCAAAAAAACTATTTAACCGATTTTAACCAAATATTTTTTAAAACGCGTCTATCTACGGTGTTTACTTTTGGTAAAAATTTGAAACCGGTAACTTTTATAGTTTTCGGAAAAAAAAAATACAAACCGATTTCCATTAAAAATTTCAAGCTTAGCCTTAAAAATTTTTTTTCGAATTATTTCAAAACCGACCCCGCAAATGAAAGATAATAAAATATGGATGAATTGTAGGGGTTCACTTGCCCTCTACACCCCCCAAAAACTAAAAAAAAAATCAAAGTTTTTTTAGGTAATGTATGTATCTCAAAAAATAATTAAATTTAAGAAAAAATTAATATGTTAATATCAGTAATTTTTAGAAATTTATAGAATGCCATATTTTATATAAAAATTCATAAGTTTTGAACGAAACATCGCAGAGACTTGAATTTTAAAAAAAGAAATTTTTCTACTTTCTTATACTTTAAATATAAATTATTAACATTTTTGCAAATAACTCTGTTTTTTAAATACAAAAATGCCGGGTCACTCGGTTCTTAAAAAAGTACATTTTATAAAGATTATTTTGGTACCTACTAGTTTTTAGGACCACCCCTGTAATTTCTTTATTTACCATTTCTTTACTTAACCCTATTTTTTGTACGTATTATAAATTACTGGTATTTTCTAAAAAAAAAATTTTTAACTTTTCAAAAAATTTTTGGATTTTATTTTAATTTTTTTAATAAAATCCATTACTAAATCCAATATTTCTAAAAATTGGTATTTGTAATAGCCCGTACTTGTACTTATATTTTAATTCGCTGAATAATAAATAGGATTTATTTAAATATAACAGTATATTGTTTTATTAGGAGCAAAAGAAGTATACATGGGAGCCACAACGTCGAAACTTTTAAAACAGTAATATAATAAGTAATTTTAAAATTAAACATTTAATTTACATACAACACACAATACAACGTTAATGTATATTGGGTTGCCTAAAATTCATTTCTACTCCGCCCTTTTATTCCTTGTCATTGCAAAGTAGTAATTTCTACTCCTAGGCAGTACAAAGTGACCATAAAACGAACGGACATAAAAAGTGACATTTTAAAGCCTGCCAAACGTCACAGAAGACGTTTGAAGAAAAAAGTTTAAATTTTACAATATTAAAAAAAATAACATTAAAATTAAAAATAGGTAAATACCTAATTATTTTAAACTAGCATTAAACAAAAAAAAACGATATAAAAATTGAGTTTAAGAGGTAATTAATACAATAATAGGTAATTAATAGAACCATTAACTCACATAAGTTTTCATTAAATTACATAATTATTATTACGTCTATTTGTTTCATTAAGTTTTCTTATAAAGTGTTATATTCTCAATTGTTGGAAACTAGTAACAATTGAAAGAACAATTGCAAACAATTTTAACGTCATTGAGTGTTAATAAACTAATATCTTGAAAAACACACAAATTTAAAATCCATTATAAAAAACGCCCACAAGAAATTATTGAAACAGCTCTTTACAACCTTTAAAAATAGGAAAACTTACAAATAATACAATAATTACAAAAATTACTTAAGAGTATAATTTAGTTTTTAATTTAGATTACTTTTGTCATGAAGCATGAAACTAAGCCAATTTTGTCTAATAAAAAATGTAGATATGGCACGAGATATAAAATTTATAAAAATATATTTATGAATAAATTTAAATAAATTTTAGTATCAATGTTTATCGCGTTTATTGAATAATCAAGAAACTTAATTAAAATTTTCATTATTAATTTTATAATGCGGTTATAAATTTTATTATTTATTAATTTTAAAATTACACCTGTCATATTTCTTACCTAATATTTTAAATATGTTGAGGATCTATTTATAGCTGCAAATACGAATACAAATCGAAATTTTATTTTTGCGCACTACTCAAATTGAAATGCTCTTAAAAGTACATTTTTATGCAAGAATTCTTGGAAAATAAAGAGTAAACTGTCGTTTTAATGAAAGTGGTTTTCACTAACTCGGGGATATTTACACACAAATGCATTACCAATTTTATTTTTGTTATTTATTTTATTGTTTTGTTGCATTCTACAAAAGTAAAAACAATAAAAAAGATAAATGGTAAATAAATTACCGCATTATTTTGAACCAGGTTATGTAAATACATATGTAATTATAAAAAATATTTATATAAAAATATCACATTTTTTTAGAAACAACTTATTTTGTCGTTTATCTTTAAAGGCTACAAAATGTTTAATTTTTAAAGTTAAAAATGAATAATTTTTCTAATAATACCCATGTTTCCTTGTAGTTTTGAAAACGTATTAAATACGCCAAGCATGATCTCAATTGGCTTACAGCGAAATTTCATAAAAAATAAAAGTTTTATTGCGATAATAGTCCGGTCAATTTAGCCCTAAAAATAGTAGTAAAGGTGCAAAAATTAGCGTAGAGCTAAAAATTGGTATGAATGTTCGAAAAGCCATTATAAATGAATTCTGAAAAGTTTCCATCGATCCCGTACCTGAAAAAAATTTAATTAAAGGTCAAAGGTCTTAAAAATGGGGTTTTCGCGTTTTTCCGCAAAACAGTAAGTTTTATCATAAAATTAGGTCAGACAAAAATTGTAGACCATATAATTATCTATAAAAAATGTCTTAATAATTTTTCTCCCAAGAGCCACCGTTTCTGAGATATAACGATTACAAAAGTTGAAAAAGTTGTAATCTTCATAATATGCATAAGTACGCCACGTATACACATCACTGAAGCTGTAATACAAGAAAAAATATTTTTCTACCGGTCAATGTAAGCCATAAATCGTTCTAATCGGCTAACTGGTTCAGTCAAAATTAATTATTTTCCGATTAATCAAAAATTTCATAGCAATTTCTTCGTCCAAAAGTGAAATTTTCAAATTTTCAACGCTTATTCAGTCAGAATTTCTAAACGAATAAAGATATCAAAACGAATATTTTTTTGTGTGATAGCCTACGCAAAAACCTTTAAGATAAGCTATCATTCATTAAAATCGATGAAGGCGCAAGGGGGGTAAAAAAATTATCAAAATCGCATTTTTTTGCGCGATTAAAATTTTGAGTTTTTTTTTAAATTGAAAAAAGTCAACGCGTTGCGTAGTAGTACTTGAAAATCTCATTCCAACGCATATTTTAGTTAGACGATAGGATGTGTGGTTACCTTACAGCGATTATTTTGGTCGCTGGGTGTTGAAAAAACACAATTTTGACTTTAATAGGTCGGTGTGAGGTGAAATGAAAAGATAGAGATTTCAATACTTCAAACCGACTTCGCTCGATCAATCCTTTTGCAGGTCACGTGTAGCGATTTTTCATTGTTTGTCCCGTTTTGGCCCCATTTCCTCTACCAATTTTCTCTACGCGCCGTTTTTTATCGATATTTTTCTACGCTTTTGGAAAAAAAAAATCCCGACGCCGCTGGACGCGCCGTATAAAACCGATTATATTTCTGGGCATTAACGGTACTTTTAGCCACAATATGAGCCGAGTTTCGTTAAAATCGGTTCAGTTGTTTGGTAGGTATGATTTTTTAAATTTCGTTAAAAAATGTCCAAAATTGTACTCCGATTTTCAAACGTCAGAATATGAGATACAAACAAAAATTTCGAAAAAGTGCTCCGCTATGGATACGTAAATCTGTTTCCTCTTTACGAAAATGCCATTCGCAATTTTTTCCCTCCGGCTACATTCAAAAGCTAACTTTTTTGTTTTTTCGCTAAAAAACGCGCATTTTGACGTTTTCAAAGAAAAATTCGCCCTCGCCACAGGATTAACCTAGGAGGGTCGGAAATTTTGGGTAAAGTAAATGAGGATGTGAGAAAAAAGGGGGCCCGATTTGGTTGTTTCGATTCCGAACCCGGCGGAGCTACGATTTTTGAAAGTAGGCGCCGCAGGGCGCTCGAAAAAAACCACGAAAAAATTGACTTTTTCTGGAGCGCTTTTGAAAGCTTTCCCGTCGTTTAAAAAAATCCATTCCGACAGGATTATAAAACAAACATTCCCCTTTAATTCGAGACTGGGTTTTTGAAATTTGGTTAAAAAATGTACCCGTTATCGTGATATTAGACGATTATGAATCTGACGAATAATGTGCATATTATGAAGATTACAACTTTTATAACCATTATATCTCAGAAATAGTGGCTCTTAGGAAAAAAAGTATTAAGACATTTTTTATAGATAATTATATGATCTACAATTTTTGTCTGGTCTAATTTTATGATAAAACTTACTGTTTTGCTGAAAAACGCGAAAAACCCATTTTTAAGACCTTTGACCTTGAATAAAATTTTTTACAGGTACGGGATCGATGGGGAGTTATCAGCATTTATTTATAATGGTGTTCCAAACATTTATACCAATTTTTAGCTCTACGCTAATTTTTTTCCCCTTTCATGTCTAAATTGAGACAAAAATGGTTTTATTTTTTATTTTATTTTATTTATAGTTTTAAATTTTTTTTAACGATAAATAAAATAGTTACAGCACGTTTTGTGATATTTAAAAACAAAATTTTTTCGTAAAAAAAAACCGAAAATATAGGATAAAATTAAAGAAATACAACAGGATTTTTTTCTCCAACTAAAAACAAAATTATTATTACCTAATTAGGAGTAATACATAAAATAATTTGTTTTTTAAATACCAAAATTTTTGTTGAAATTTAAAAATAATAATTGTTATTTAAATTTATGAATCAAGTTTCAATGGGAGGTGTAAAATTACAAGATACCAGATATTTCACTAACACATTCCATTTCTAAAAAATAAACTTATTCTCTTTCATAATATACACTTGAATTGAACTTTGCACTTTGAAAGTAATAATGAAAAAAAAATTATATTTTTTAACTTTTTTTTCTCATTTTAGTAGTCATTTCGAGAAAAATAAACGATTATTTTTTTGAGAACTAAAAAAATAAGTAAAAAATAATTCTTTTATTTTCCCGGTAATTTAAAATTTAATAGTTAAAATGTTAAAAGTTATTGTTTTTAAATTATATATAGATATTAATCAATTTCCGTTTTAACACTATATAATTCTTATAAAAATGATGGACATTGAACTGCGACTTCTTTAATTAAATTCCAATGATTTTGTATATTGATTTGTGTAGGATCTGGTTCAATAAATAAATTGAAATACAATGCCATTAAAAATTTATTATTGATCAAAGAAAAAGTCAATTTATATGTTTGGAAATAAACAAAATAATGCACACTTTAAAGGTCAATCAATAGATCCAAACAAACAACAAAAGAGAGTATTTTTTAACTTTTAATAAACAATAAAATTACGACGACAATTATTAAAATAAAAAACAATATAGTAAATTTTATAATACTCAAAAAATTTATATGTTAAATTTTATTTAATAAAAAAGTAAAATCTTACCTTTTGATTCTTTTTTGAAAACCCCAAAAACGACAGCTTCCTTAAGTTAGTTTTTTGTGCATTTTCCATTTTAAGAAGGTTTATGTAAAAGTCACTAAATGTTTTAAAAATTCACTAAGCACATGCACAATTTTTTACGTGAAGTCAACTTTTTTTCTTGGAGACCTTCCAAGGAGGATTATTGAAAACAAAATTTCCGTCAACATGGGGTAACCACCGTTTAACGTTTCGAACTCCGTGTCTATTTCTTCAGTGCAGTGTAGTCTCAATTGATAATCCCTCGTAATTATAAAAATGAATTTAAGATATCTGAAACTGAAATAATGTGAGGATTAAATAAGGTTGTTCATTAATAAATACATTTATGAATAAAAATTACTTTAATGCTTCCACAAAATTGTAGAAGTTATGTAATTTGAAAATATACTAAAATTATTGTGTTTACATAATTTTTAACATTACATTCTTGAAAATTAATAGATTTTTTAACGCAAATAAAATTAAGTTATTTTGTGAAAATAAATAAAGATATAAAATTATGTAGTTATAACTCAGTATAAGCTTTTGTTCGTAATTTTAAAAATGCATTAAATTTTAATTTTTTAATAATTTTATAAATTTGAGCATGATTAAATTATTTTTATTATGTAGGTTTTAATGATGTTCTTTAAAAATGGCGCGATTATTTTATTATAAAACAGAAAAAAAAACAGGAAAAAACTTTTAGTACTTGTAAATCATAAATATGAAGGTCGATAGGTATTAAATTTCAATGTTAAGAAAATATACTGCTTGCACATATTCTTTTATTTGTAACTATTATTAAACTTATATTTTATAACCAAATGATCAAGAATTACATAGTATTTAAAATGTAAATAGAACTAAAAATAAAAGTGTTATACATAGTTGGTTGAATTATTCTCATGCCTGTTTGAGTCTTATAGATGTCCCCAAAAAGAAAGAAGAGGATATATGAAGTTAGCTGTTACTCTATTTGGTTTAGTTTTTTGTTTCAACCTAAACCAATCTTCTTCTTGGGTTTATAATGCCCTATCGACCAGTCACAGAACAAAATTGACTAACATTAAAAATATATGAAAACCAAAGAATAATAAATTCATAGTTGCAAAATGAAGGAAAAACAATAATAAAGATATATTACAAAACAAGTTTGCCAGAACAGAGAAATAGGGTTATGAGGAGAAGCATGACCAAAAGATTATTGTACTGATCTGGAATCCAAAACATCAGTCTTATTCAGGGGCAAAATTAGAATAGTGACCCAGTTTTATCCTACAGACCGAAGAGCCAAACCTCCTCTCAAGAATTCTTATTAAACCTCGGAGATAAAGGAATTTCATTTTGAAACAAAAAGGAATTGTTAACTCCCCCATATCTGGGCACGTTTTCTTTGAATTAAATTTAATTTCTAGATCAAAATGAATTCAAAAGGTCCTTACAACAAAAATATATCTAGATAGAGCATTTGTAACCGCTCTATATGCAATATCATTGCAAAACTCTCATTCATGAATCATGGACAGTTCAAAAATTGGATATTATCTTAGGAACTAAGGAAAAGACATGACCATCAATACTAATTCCATTGAGTTTTGATTTAAATCTATCATGTCAAACGCTTTCGACAAATCGAAGAATACCCGGAAAACATGGTGACCATTGTTCAGCTCATCATTAATAAATTCACACGAGAGGTGGTTGCAGTTTCAGTGGAAAGAAGACCTCTGTTGGTTTTCATAAATACTGTTTCCTATAAGTAGAAATTCTTTATAAGTCAAAAATGCTTAGTTTCCTCTATCACCCTAAACAATTTAGCAGTTATTCAGGGATACCCTGTATAAAAAAATATGTTTCATTAAAAAAATAAAAATAAAGTCGTTTTAGTGTGTTTTTAATTTTTTGTATAATTTCAAGCTTCAAGCATAACTAAAATATCATCAAAGCGGTTACTTTTGTAGGGGAAATAGTTATTTTTTCCATACTTGTCCTTCGTTTGCGCCTTTCTTATAAAAAATTACACAAAAAAAACTTCAAAAAAATATAAAAAGTTTTTCCACTCGGCGTCCGGAATTGTTTAAAATTTTATGAATAAAATATTATTTCAAAAAAAATATTCAAAATAATTTTTTCATATTATACCAGATCTTACTTAAGACTTGCGCCTAAGACCAGGAACAATTTGCAACTACCGTGTATTAATTTTTTTTTACTAAAAGGAGAACTTTTAAATGCTATCATGATAAATGTCCTAAAAATTTTGTTGTTTTCCAGTAAGCAAAAAAATATTTCTAATCATAAATATTAGGTCGATGCATTAATTATTGAAGGTGAAATTTGAATACAGAACTTTTTAGTGCAAAATATAGGTAATTTTACTTTTTTATACATTACAAAAAAAAACTACTAAATAACAATATATTTTGGGTTATATAATAATATTACTTATTGTGTATCAAAAAATGATAATTTTTTTTAAATTTTTCGATTTTATAGCAATTTTATACCATTCTCTATCATTTTTTTAGGGCCACTTAAATGGCTGTACCTTCATGTACAACTACTGGCCGTAGCCCAAATATTTTTATTTCTCTGTAATCAGCAGGCTTAAATCTATAATCGTAGCCTATTTTTTTATATGAAATTCGAATATTTTTGAAAAAAAGTATAGTTTTTTTAAATTTTCGAAAATTGCCCATATTTCAAAACGCTATATTTTAAAAAGTACGCATTGGATCGTGCTAATATTGCTTAATTCTATCAAAATCTATCAAAAAACGCTAAAAAAGGGCGACTTTTTTTTAATTTTTCGATTTTATAGCAATTCTATCATTTCTATCTCTATAAGTATTTTTTAGGGCCACTCAAGTTTATTGAAGTAAACAATTTTTTATTCAAATTTTTTTTTTCAAATGTAATCGTTTTTTGTATCATCGTTTAAGTGACATGAATGTCTATAAAAAACGATGATGACGTCTTTGCTAAATTACCAGTGACGTCATTAATATATTTCTTATACCAAGAGATGGCATTTTAAAAACAAAAATTGACATGTCCGGGCGATTTGCTCAAAAAAATTAAACTTTATCACCACCCTGTATAACGAATTTGTTTCATTTTTTTGGTTCTTTTGTAAATGAAGAGAAGAACTAGCAACTAATTTTTTTTATGATTTGTAAGGATAATATGTAGCTTTACAATTCGAAAAAAAAAACACTGTCAATTGGCATTTTTTTGAGAAATAATTTAAATACTATAAAAAAACAAAATTTTTGATTGGTCTTTTCTTGGCGATTTTTTTATGAATTTATCAAGGATTTCTGTAATACTACTGCTGTTACCAAAAAATGTTTAAGTAAAAAATATTGAGCCCTATTTTATTGGTTTATGATGATGAACGTTTAATCCTGAAGTTTGATTACTCACTATCGAGACACCCTGTATATTTATTTAACTAAACGCAAGCTTTACTATTTTATATAAAACAATTCTGTAATTGGAATAAAAAGTTGCATATGAACCCCCACCCCGCCACTGATACTAACTGTTTTTTAATATCGACTTAATTTTTCTATTTTATACAGGGTCATTCATTTAATTAGAGGCAAATAAATATCTAACAAACTAAATGGATTAGGAAAACGTGGTTTAGAAAGAGTTTAAAATAAAAATTTAAAAAGGAAAAAATAAAGAACATATGAATGTTTTCGTCAATTTTTTCATAGAAATTTTTGAAATTAAAAATCTGCCAAATAAAATACTGATGTAGACAAAAGTTATGACTTTGAAACCGCTAAAAAATAATATTAATAGATTTTCGTTTAAAACAATTTGGTTATACTAAAATTAATCCCCTTTTAAACCAAACACCTTTTATTTGATATTTATTTCTCTAACCCCCAGTATTATCAACAGACATTTAGGTAATTTTAAATGAGGTTTAATTTGACATATACCGGGTGGAAATGAAAACCGGGTCACCTCTATAACTTTTTTATTTATGAATAGAAAAATTTGAAATTTGGCTATGTTCTGTGGTTCAAAAAAACAAATTTTATGTGCATTTTTTATTTTCGAAATCACTTCCGGTTTCACCGGAAACACCATGAACTTTGTTTTTTTAAATGTAACATCTAGATATTAGTTTTTATTTTTTTTGTAAAAAAACTTTTTTCAAAATAAAAAAAGGTTTTCGAAGTCGGTGAAAAGTACCAAAACTAATTCTAAATAATTCAAATACCTAAATAAAATTGTAATTTGAAAAAAAATTAAAGTGGTTTTTGAACTATTAATTTTTAAACTTAGTTAATGAAGATTTTATCAAATATCTCACTTTTTTTAAATGCAATGATGCCGGGTCATTCGACTTTTTGAAAAGAGGATTTTATAACGATTATTTTGGTACCCCATATGCAGGGGTATTATTTTGCATGTGCTTGTAATAAAGATACTTAATGGCTAGTATTTTCCAACTTAAGAAATAACTAATTTTACAGGCACATGCAAAATAATACCCCTACATATGGGGTACCAAAATAATCGTTATAAAATTCTCTTTTTAAAAAGTCGAATGACCCGGCATCATTGCATTTAAAAAAAGGAGATATTTGATAAAATCTTCATTAACTAAGTTTAAAAATTAATAGTTCAAAAACCACTTAAATTTTTTTTCAAATTACAATTTTATTTAGGTATTTGAATTATTTAGAATTAGTTTTGGTACTTTTCACCGACATCGAAAACCTTTTTTTTTTGAAAAAAATTTTTTTTACAAAAAAAATAAAAACTAATATCTCAAAAATACTTCTTTTTTAAAGGTATTTTAAGCCATGAATAAAAATATGGGATGTTACATTTAAAATAACAAAGTTCATGGTGTTTCCGGTGAAACCGGAAGTGATTTCGAAAATAAAAAATGCACATAAAATTTGTTTTTTACAAAAAAAATAAAAACTAATATCTCAAAAATACTTCTTTTTTAAAAGTATTTTAAGCCATGAATAAAAATATGGGATGTTACATTTAAAAAAACAAAGTTCATGGTGTTTCCGGTGAAACCGGAAGTGATTTCGAAAATAAAAAATGCACATAAAATTTGTTTTTTTGATCCATAGAACATAGCCAAATTTCAATTTTTTTTATTCATAAATAAAAAAGTTATCGAGGTGACCCGGTTTTCATTTCCACCCGGTATAGTATTTTTATGAAGTTTGAATATAGTTTAAATAACATTTAGCTGCAAAATAGACTATATACCGGGTGTCCCAGCGCTGCGAGGAAGTAACATTACTCTAAAATTAAAAAAGATATCCGCATGCGGTTTTCGATAGAATGTACAATACCTTTAAGCGCACATTTTAAAAATATTTTAGTAATATACTGGGTGTCCATTCCAAGATGGCGGACCAAAGTTATGTTTTTTAAAATAGAACACCCAGTATATTATGACATTTTTGGATTCCTAATAAAAAATAATTATACTTTGTATAAACTTTTATGGGTCTATCATCACTCGTTTTGCTGATATTTGCTATTTAAGCCATAAAAAGATCCATTTTTGAAAGATCACTGCTCTAAAACAGACGAATATTTTGAGTTGAAATTTTCTCAAAAATTTTTCAACATCGTGTAGTCTACAACTATCATGTCAAATTTAAGTTTGTGATAATTTTTCATCAGAGTGCCTTATGAAATTCAAATTGAACAATTAAAGGAAATTTTCAAATGGAACACCCTGTATATTTTAACATCAATCGATATCATTTTTTACAAGCTTTCTATTGATATAATGTTTGTATGGTCGCTTATAAATGGTTTGGGAGATATTAATATCCAAACTGAGAAACATTGAAAAATACACAAAATGGCACTTTTCATGATTATTTTTAAAAGTTTTTTTTTAAATAATGCGAATCTCTAGAGGGCGCGCGAATTTGGGACGAAAATTTTTGAAAAATCACGAAATCGAGCAATAGTTGTGCAACCAAAACTCAAGTTTCCTCCGTTAAATTTTCATTTTTTTTTCAGATTTATAACCTAACTTTATTAGGCTACAATCTAGCGTATATTTACCATCTGCAACAGTGCACAGAATTAATTAGATGGGTTCAAAATTAAGATACTTTTAGATCTTACGGTAGAAATTAGAGCAATGACTTTTAAATCATCTACAAAAAAAATACTTATATAATAGTATACTGTTTTATTAAGAGTAAAAGTTCGTTCGAATAAAACATGCTATTTTTTCTTCAAATTTTTAAAATTAATATAATAAATAATTTTAAAATTTGACATTTAATTTACATACAACACCCAATACAATGTTAGTGTATATTGGGTTGCCTAAAATTAATTTTTACCCCGCCCTTTTATTCCTTGTCAGTGCAAAGTAGTAATTTCTACACCTAGGCAGTACAAAGTGACCATAGAATCAACGAACATACAAAGTGACATTTTAAAGCCTGTCAAATGTCACAGAATACTGTACTTTAATGACGTTTGAAGAAAAACATGTTTTTCGCACTGTACCACTATATTTGCCGTTTAGGAAGTCACTTTTAAAACTAAATCATCGTATAATAGTATCATATCAAAATACGCATAATTATCAAGGACATAATTCTAATAATTATTTTATTTATAAATTTTTAATTAAGCTTATTTAGTTAGACGATTGTTTTATTAATTGCGTGCATTGTGTCCTGTAGTTGGTTGCATCATGCAAATTATTCACGAAATTATTTACCATAATTAAATTAATTCTATAAATAAATTAATTATTACAGATTTTAAGACAGTTTTTTTTCCAAATTTTTTTGAATAAAAAAAATATTGGTGTAAAATAAAATGAAAACAAAATTATTGTTAAGGGTTTAAAACAATGAATAAATAATATTTTTGTTTAATAAATAGAAAATTATAAGGCACAATTAAAAATATTAAATTTTTTTAACTAGGATTATATTTGGGTTTAAAGTGTTTCTAGAAATACATAAATATTAATAACCCGCTCATTTAATTATTGTATTTTAAGCAATTTACTGTAACAACAAAAATAAATTATTGTACGATTTTTTTTAATTTAATTCGTCAGAAAAATCAATATATTTTAAAATCTTATAGGTCTTTTAAATTTCAAATGAAGAGTGAATACTTATACTTAATAATATTTTTATGAATTCCAAATTTTACATAACTGCTTTTTAAAAATATTTTTAGCAAACATGCTTTCGTTTAAATATTAAAAATGTACACATGCATTTAAAGCAATTAAAGAACTTACATTGGTGGAAAATCATCAACGCGAATGTCGTTGTCTTATCAGCAGTGCGTTTAAAATTGAGCAGTAAATTTGCATGTAAAAAAACTGTTCGCGTATAAAGAGTCCGATTATTATTAAAAGCACGTGAATTTAGCAATTGTTGCGCGCCAACTGGCCCGTAATATACAGAGTTAGCCTGCGTACGCTGGGGGGATTATCTTCGTGTTGGCCGGCAATCGGCAATCGGCAATCTGTACTACATGCAGATTTAAATTTCGCGATAAACAAAAACTATCAACTGTTATAACTAATTATAAATGCGCATTAATCTACTCTATAGTAAGTAGTAAGACTACTATACTAAAATTGGAACTAATTAACATACACAAAACACAATTTTTTCAGTTTTAAATTTAATTTGTACTTTTTTCTTTTTATTGATTGCAAATACACTCCTGTTTGAAATATTTAGTGCCTTATTGCCATCAATTGCTATCTTTGGTCTTCCATTCCAACATCCCTTGAAAACTAAACTTTTTGAGGATGCAAGTCACAGACAGGTGCAACAGGTTTGAAAAATTGGGGATCCAGAGGTGGGATTTTGTTTCTATCTTGATATTTATCAAGCTTGATAAAACTCAATAGGGGGCTATTCTCGAATTACACATGACACGACTTTTATCATTCTATCCTTGTCATTCAAATGCAAAAATAAGAGTCTGTCCTTGTCATGTCGTATACGATGTTGTGTCGTGTGATTCGAGAATATCCCCTTCTTGAGTTTTATCAAACTTGATAAATATCAAGATAGAAACAAAATCCCACATCTGATTCGGATTTAGCATTCCAAAAAACAAATAGAATGGAAGAAATCAAATCTACCCAAAAACTTTTGCGCTATGAGTCCTTTTGAGCACAATTTGATTGGAAAAAATAACAATGGTGACAAAAAAGAGGTTTTAGCTCGTTAATCTGATGGTTATATCTGAAGTTTGTCGATGAAAAGGTAATGTTAATGAAACGTCGTGTCAGAGGTGTAACTAGTAATTTTTGGCCCTTAAGCAAGTTTATAAAATTGGCCCCCCAAATTGATTGAATTCGAGACAAACATTCTCTATGAAATAATTTGAAATAAACGGTCGAAATTTAAAACAGAAAAAAATCTCCTTAATAATAACTATGATTTTCGAGACAAAATGGCAAATAAAAATAACAATGCAAAGGTCTACCCCAAAACCAAAAGACCGATATTGATAAAATAACCAAAGAAACGAGGGCGTGCGTTAAAAGGAGGAATTGGAGAAAGAGAGGAAAGACAAAAGAGCAAATCGGACGAAAACCCGACACATTCAAAAGGCCGAAAGAAAATAAGCGAATCACAAAACTCAATTTTGTATTTTAGTCACCTTTACTTGAATAAAAACTTAATTACTTTTTTATTTTTATAAATACAAAATTTTGTGCAATCGTGTGTTTGTACTATAATTTATCAGTGTTACAATTTTCGGCGGAAAATTCCAAGAAAAATTTGAGAAAATCGTCAGTTTCTTGAATTATTTTGAATTTTAATTCACCTTTTTTGGGACTTTAGCTGGAAAAAACTTAATAACTTTTTTATTTTTATAAAAAATTTTACAAAATTTTGTAAAATCGTATATGGGACTATCACTTATCACTGCTACAATTTGCGCTGGAAAATTCCAAGGAAAACTTGAAAAAATCGTCGATTTGTTGAATTATTTTGTATTTTAATCACGTTTTTTAGGGCATTAGTTGAGAAAAACTTAATTACTTTTTTATTTTTATAAATACTTTCACAACATTTTGTACAATCGTGCGTGACACTATTATTTATCATTGGTACAATTTTCTCAGGAAAATTCCAAGAAAAACTTGAGAAAATCGTTGAGATGTTGAATTATTTTGTATTTTATTCATCATTTTTGGGACTTTAGTTGGAAAAACCTTAATAACTTTTTTATTTTTATAAACGTTTTTACAAAACTTTGTACAATCGTGTATCGAACTATCATTTATCAGTGTTACAATTTTCGACGGAAAATTCCAAGAAAAACTTGAGAAAATCGTGGATTTCTTGAATTATTTTGTATTTTAATCACGTTTTTGGGGCATTAGAGTAATAAACTTTCTTTTCTATTTTTATAAATATTTTTACAAAACTTTATGCAATCGTGTACAGTATTATTGGTCGTACATTTTTCGCGGGCAAATTCCAAGGAAAACCTTAGAAAATCGATGATTTCTTGAATTATTTTATGATTTTTGAGACTTTCACCCACAAATAATTTTTTTATTTTTATAAGAACATTTACAGTATTTTGTACAAGCATATATATGGTAAAATGCCGAAAGAATAAGCTAAAAAGAGTGTCTGGTTTTAAAGGACAAATAATGAACATAATTATTTAATTTATTTTAGGTTTTTTTATAAAATAAATTTTCGGTTTTTTTTTATATCCAGATTTTGTAATTTTTGTCCATTTCGGCCATTTTTCAATCGGCTTTTTGTTCTATTCGGCTATTTAACGTTCGGCCTATTGACCGTGTCGGCCTTTTATAGTTCGTTTTTTTTCTTTTCGACTCTTTTCCCACATCGGCCTTTTATCGTTTGGCCGTTTGGCTTTTTTATTTTGGTCATTATAAAATGGCATAAGCCTATTTTGTTTCGGCCTTTTAAAGATCCAGAACGTAGAAAAAGCCAACTTAAAATAGTAAAATATAAAAATAAAAAAAAAATTCAATGTATGATATTTTCATGGAAGCTTTGTTTTTTTTTTAGCTCGTCTTTTAAATAACAAAAGTCATTCAAAATAAAATTCTTTTTTTTTTCATTAAAACAGCAATTTGAACGCCAAAAAATGACATTTCCACTGAAGTTAGACTTACAAAATTAGTTACATTAAAATATTTAGATAATTTCCTATAAAATGCACTTATTTAATTTTTCTTATAGGAACTTTTTTAAAAATTGTTTATAAAAAATACTCATTATATTCGGTTATTCGGCCGAATCACTTGTTGCACCTCTAGTTATATAGTTGAATAAATTATTGATTTTTTTTAGAATTTTTGATAAATATAATAAATATATAAACCATAGTTGAATATAGAATTTTATAAACAATGGTTTTAAACATGAGTGTCTATTTTTCACATTAAATCAAATCTACGTGTTTTATATTTACTATTAAATCATAAAAATAATAACCTCTTTTTATAACTAAAGTGAGTATCAATTATAGCTCCAGTAATCGAAATGATCATAAATTGATACTTGTTGCGCCCTCATAAAAAACTTATAGTGTAACTTTATTGGAAAAGGAGCAAATAAAATATGTGATTAATTTGTTAATATGATTATATTTGCGACCTGGAAGATCCTTAAAAGCAAGTATAAGAAAAATCAATCATATTATAGTTAAGTAATTGGATTTTTATTTTTTTTACATGAAATTTATCAAATGGTTTTATAAATCCAGATTAAATTGCAAATAGCAATTATGTCCTTATATTCTTATTATAACTTGTTAGCCATACACTCTAGTTCTAGTTATTAAATTATTTTAATTATAAAGCTTAGAGTTAAATATTCAATTCAAAAATTTTAAAAAATGAAGTATTAAGAAAAAATATGCCCTTGCATAAAATATTTCTGTATATTTTTTTAAAGGAGATTTAAAAGACTATTTCATGATTTATTACAAATTTTCTTCTTAAACTCACGCGCGCTCTAGCTAACCGCATTAATTATTATTAGTGATAAGCTCCACAATAGTGGGATGATTGTTGGATTTTCTTAGAATCTTTGACGAAAAATTTATCACGGGTATCTAGAAAGACGCTCTTAATTGGAATTTTTGAAAAATCATTAATCGGCAATTTCTAACAAAGGTTAATTTTCTGGGTTCAATACAAGTTCAGGAGATTTCACGGAACACCGAGGAGGTCTTGCTGGAAGACCTAGACTATATCCATCCTGATATTTAGTTAAAAATAAAATTGCAAATCTATGTTTGAATTGAACCAAAGTCTGTGGTAGATATTTTTATATACTTACCATGTTCAACCTGTACAAAAGTCTTAATGCTTCCAGACTCCAGATTATCTCCTGTGTGTACCCACTCAGGATAATCTTTGTCAAAATTTGACAATGCCTTGTAACAATAAGAAAATCATCCCGATTTCTGTGGAGACGGATTAGGATTAGGTAACATTTACTTGAAATTGGGTGAAATTTTTCAACAGCATCTATGAGTAACTAAAAATCCTCGCGCAAAAAGAGGAACAAATTCCGATCAAAGATTCTTTCTGAATCTATAAGCTGGATTTGTAGACGGCAATATTATCGGGCCATTTTTCTTGCAAAACCTATTTAATGGGAGCAAATTATTTAATTATCTTCGAAATGTGGTTTTTACTTGACAAGCTCCACGGTTTCATGCGATTTTTTAAAGGGTTAGATTATTGCAAGAATCAAGTGGCAAAACTTAAATGGGCAATGAAATGTAAGATCATGTAAGATTCCTGGTACCAATTTTGAATATTTTCTCAAAATATTTATTCCAAATGACTTATTTTATTGTTTTATCTTGTCAAAAATTATTTAAAATCATCCTGTATGACCACAAAACCACTGGATATCGTCCAAAAATATCGCTTTAAGGATTATTGCACTTCAGCAATTATAAAATTACGAAAAAAAATATATTTAAATTGACAATAATTAATTTTGTCAGTTTAAGTGGATACTTAGTAAATTTAAGAGTTCAAAATTAAAATTCGGTCGATATTTAAGTTTTAGGTAGCAAATTTTTTTCTAACGAAAACTTTCTTAATTTATTTTTTAGAATTCGCTCATTGCAGTTTTGACGTGAAACGAAATAGCATAAAAAAATTTTTAATGATCAAGAAAATACAAAAAAATGCAATTTATATTTTATGACAGTAATTAATTTTTTATTTTAAATTTTTTATTATTTTTTAATAATGTTTCGAAAATAGGCAAAATATTCGATAATTGAGCAAAATTTTAAGAAATTTTTGGAGCCCTGTAAAAAGTTTTAAAATATACTTCAAACAAAAAACAACTTATCCAACTTCTTCGTTTATGTATGTTTATGTATCTTAACTTAGTGTTGGAAAAAAATATAAAGAAATTTGAGAAAAGCTCAACTGGAATAAAATTACAAATGCAAATAATTAAAATTAAATTAAACTAAAAATTCAACGGTAGAGAAAATAAAAAAAGTTATGGTTGTATTCAAATCTTTTAATACAACTGTATTAATAATAAAATTGTAATATTTATGAAAACAAATAGCTTTAAAACCTTATTGGAAAATTTAGTATGCATATTATTATTTTAGGCTTTTCATGAATATTCATGTTTTATGAGGTAATGAAAATTACATACCTATTACTAATAAGATTTTGAATTTACTATAAAATACAGAAATATAGTCCACCTATTAATATCATGTTATACAGGGTGTCCCAGCGCTGTGAGGAAATAACCTTACTCTAAAATGAAAAAAAGATATCGACATGCAGTTTTCGACAAAGCATACAACACTTTTAGGCATTTTTCTTTTATAAATGGGACACTCTGTATATTATAACATTTATGGATTTCTTATCAAAAAATAATCATACTTTACTCGGTTTGTTGATTGATTGATTTATGCGAATTTTTTTTTCAAAATTGTGTGGTTTACACCTCAGTCAAATTTCAATTTTTGATAAGCTTTTATCAGAGTGTCTCATGAAACGCAAATTGACCAATTGAACGAAAGTTTCAAATATTTTAACATCAATCGATGGCATTTTTTACAAACTTTCTATTGATATATCCTAAATATTATTTATTAAAATATGGAAAAAATGTGCCTTAAGTATTGCACTTTTTGCATATTTCTATTTCTTTAAAAAAAGACTGGCAGACGTCACATGTCTAGAAAAACATCGCGTTTTAACATCTTAGACTCGGTAAGTAATTTTATTTTGATTTGCAAGCTTAATTGGTATAATTATTTCACGCATTGCATAACATCTTCAAGAAGTCATGCACCTAACCCGAATAACACAATGTAGATTACCTTGAAATTTAAAAGGTGAGATTATGGAGGTATTGTTGCGAAAAGAAATGATTCCTGAATGACCGAAAGAGGTGTAAACAACCTGTAATAGAAAGTGAAAATAGTGGAATTCTATTTGTTTATTAAAATATATTTTAGAAACAAAAAATAATGTTTTAAAATTGCAAGGAAGCTAAAATGCTTATTTTAAGAAAATTCTCGTCGGTAATGACACATTATAACTAATTTTAAATTATGTGCCAATTTTTTACGTGTCGCCCAAAATAAAATAATAGTTATTTTTAGTTTCAATGTCAAAGTTGCGAATTATCTAGCTTTTTTTAAAATTCAGCTTTACTTCTATTGTTCAGTTAATGATGATTTTGACTGGGCATCCGGTGTTATTTTTAAAGAAAAATTAAGCTTTTATTTTTACACATTGTTACGCCTTATATTTTAATAATTATAATTAATTTATTGTGTCTTATTAATGCCTAAATAAACTTGTACCTTATTTTTATTTTTGGACAATATTTTTACCAATTAACATAAATTTCATCATGTTTTTTATATTAAATAATTAAAAAATAGATTATATGAAAAGTGATGAAATATTCATAAATTATTTATTTATAATGTTTTTTATGCAGTTAATTAATCTGATTAATTTTTACATTGCAACTTTCCTATATTGGCGATACAGTGACATTGAATATTGAATTATTAAATTAGCTTCATTATTCGTTGTATATTTGTTTATTTTAGATTAAAACTAAAACTAATAAATAAACAAACAGTAAATGTTTTATTGTATACTGCATGTTTTTCCAAGAATTTATGTTTCATGATAAAACGATTTTTACTATTTACTATTATGATTATTATTAATTTGTGCAAGTAATTTAGACAAAAAATTTAATAACTGCATACCAATATACATAAATATTATTTTGTTCATATAAAATGCAAAACAAGATCCAATTTCATATCATATTATTTTGATGATTTATGTTTTAATAGCAATTTATGCATGGGCTCTAATAATAGGGTATTCCAGTTGCATGTCTCAGGTAGCAAGGATATTTCATGAACATACAGGGTGAATCACTGAAAACTTCAATTGCCTACATTTTTAATTTTAGTTCAAATTTTTCAATGAAATGCAATGCAACCATAGCAAATAAAAATAAATCGAACGAGTCGTTTTTGAAAAAAGCCATTTAAAATTTTGAAGTTGGTGGGGGCTAGTGGTTGGTGGTAAAAAGGTTTTGACTTCGAAATACAGTGTTTGAAGTTCCCCCTTAACCCGATTATTATCTCTATACGAAAAACTCTATTGTTCAATTTTTTTGTCTATAGTAATTTTGGTAAAATTAATTTTTGATTTCCCATACAATGGGATTTGCAATTCTAGCACAGTAATTTATTAAATTAAAGTTTTTATTGAAGTTGCATAATATGTCAATTTCTAACAATGGGCCTTTCAACGATTTTTTAATTTTTATTTAGTCTTAAAGATAAAGTTATAATAAAAAATAATATCCAATCAATTTTTTGATATATTTTGTGTAAGATCTAAAAATTTGAATTTATGAATCCGTGATGTCATAATGTTCAAAAGTTCTAGACCGGCAACGTTGTTGGTATCCGCTATCGTCTCGTCCACCACCAAGCTCGATAAACTCTGTTTTGACAGATAACGGTTACACAAGCTAACCAACAAGGAAATAAATTTGAAATTTGCAATCTGTCATCACCGATCACAGACTCTAGAGCTGGTAGAGTTGATAGAGACGACTGCACACGACGGGAACGCCAGCAACGTTGCCGCTTTTTTGAACACAATTTCTAAATAAATTGATTTAAATTTTTTTGGTGCCCTAATTAAGAAACAAACCAGCCCATTAAATTAGGTTTTTTAAGAGCTATCCATAGTATAAAATTCATTGAAAAATATTTTACTGTGGAAAGGCCCATTATTTACTTACACAAAAACAATAAAATATTTCAATTTTTTTCAGCAGAAATGGTGATTTGGACTGTTTAGTACAAAAAAAAATTAAAAATGATATTAATAAATAAAGACCGTATAAATATTAAAATAATAATCTTCAAATTGTTTGCACCATTGCACTTAAATGCTCTCATTTTTACTTTGATTAAATTAAAGATCAATAATAGATTGGATTTAAATGTAGATGTTTCCGCCTACGCCAACTTACAAAAATAATAAACTAAAGAAGATTTTACTACTCAGGAGTAACAGGTACCTGTCACCGTTACGTAGAAGGTTATGCAGGATCATAATATTTATCATTGATTTTCTTACTTATTTCAACGCAATATGTAATTTATAATTCCAAGGTTAAACAAATTAGGAATAATAAATTTAGGGTAGTATCCACTAAATTATGTATAATTTTACAAATCATAATAAACCATTATTTTATTTTTAAAATTTCAGCATTTTTATACAGTTTGTAATTTTTAAAAAATCAAAAATTTTTGAGAAAATTCTAATTCAATGCAAAAATCGGGTATTATAGATCAAAAATTTTTACACCGTTGTAGTTTTTATGTAAAATTTAGTAAATTTTAGAGAATACTGAAAAAAATGAAAATTGGGGCCCAATAAAAAGTTTCTCATAAAATATTTTTTTTATAAAAACAATCAAGTCTATAATTTGAAATTTTGAAGAAACATAGAAATTTATAGCGGAATTCTTGGTTTTTTTAGCGCATATGTCGTTATGTTCATTTACAAACTCCAAATTAGGCAATTTCTATTTTCTAAAGGCAATTAATTAGTTCCATTTAAATTAGATTTTAATTGGTAATGAATAAATCACATGTTGATACTTATTTATCAAATTGTATACCAAATGGAAAAGTGTACACTGCCATAAAAAAAAATTGAAGGATAGGTGATAAATTACGAAATTATTAATTTATTAAAATTATCGACGTTTTTGAAGTAATTGCTACTCTTTCAAAACTTTATTGTTATTTTTTATAATCAAATATTAATAGAAATTGAGTTCTACAGTGGGTAGGTCCTTAACAAAATAGTCTAAAAATAGTGACAGCGTTTTTAAATTAAATTTGAAACATTTAACTCACTACTTTCCAAACAGAAGTTCGTTTTCGAAAAAATTGCTTATTTAGGCATTCGCCGGGCGGTTTTTGAAGTAAACATGTTAAAGTACATAATTTTATTTTATTTTTATATTTTACGATTTTAAGTTGCCTTTCTACGTTATGGATCTTTGAAAAGGCCGAAACAAAATAGGCCTAAAATGAGCGAAATAAAAATGCCAAACGGCCAAACGGTAAAAGGCCGATGTGGGAAAATATTCGAAAGAAAAAAAAAACGAACTATAAAAGGCCGACTTGAACAAATGGCCGACACGTTCAATAGGCCGAAAGTTAAATAGGCGAATAGAACAAAAACCCGAATGAAAAATGGCCGAATTCGACAAAAGACACTATGATAAAATGCCGAAAAGGACAAAAATGACAAAATCTGGATATAAAAAATCGAAAATTTATTTTATAAAAAAGTCTAGAATAAATAAATTAAATAACTATGTTCATTGTTTGTCCTTTAAAACCAGACACTCTTTATTCATTGAGATTGAGTTTGTTTAGCTTTATTCTTTCGGCATTTTACGATATATGCTTGTACAAAATTGTGTAAATTTTTTTATAAACATAAAAAATTTATTTGTGGGTGAAAGTCTCAAAAATCATAACATAATTAAAAAAATCATCGATTTTTTAAGGTTTTCCTTAATACTGTACACGATTGCACAAAGTTTTGTAAAAATATTTATAAAAATAAAAAAGGAATAAATTTTTTTTCAGCTAAAGCCCCCAAAAAAGTACAAAATAATTCAAGAAATCGACGATTTTCTCAAGTTTTTCTTGGAATTTTCCGTCGAAACCTGTAGCACTGATAGTACCATATACGATTGTACAAAGTTTTGTAAAAATTTGTATAAAAATAAAAAAGCTATTAAGTTTTTTCCAACTAAAGTCCCAAAAAAGGTGAATAATAAAATACAAAATAATTCAAGAAATTGACGATTTTCTCAAGTTTTCTTTGGAATTTTCCAGCTCAAATTGTAGTACTGATAAGTGATAGTACCATATATGATTGTACAAAATTTTGTAAAAAAATTTTATAAAAATAAGAAAGTTATTAAGTTTTTTCCAACTAAAGTCCCAAAAAGGTGAATAATAAAAAACAAAATAATTCAAGAAATTGACTTAAGTTTTTCTTACAATTTTTCAGCGAAAATTGTAAAACTGATAAGTGATAGTACCACATACGAATGCACAAAATTTTGTAAAAATGTTTATAAAAATAAAAAGTTATTAAATTTTTTCCAACTAAAGTCCCAAAAAAGATGAATAAAATACAAAATAATTCAGCAAATCAACGATTTTCTCAAGTTTTTCTTGGAATTTTCCTGCGAAAATTGTACCAGTGATAAATAATAGTACAACGCACGATTGTACAAATTTTTTTAAAAATATTTATAGAAATAAAAAAGTAATTAAGTTTTTCTTAACTAATGCCCAAAAAGCGTGATTAAAATACAAAATAATTCAAAAAATCGACGATTTTCTCAAGTTTTTCTTGGAATTTTCCAGTAGAAATTGTAGTAGTAATAAGAGATAGTACCATATACGATAGTACAAAATTTTGTAAAAATAAAAATGTTATTAAGTTTTTTCCAACTGATGTCCCAAAAAAGGTGAATGAAATACAAAATAATTCAAGAAATTGACGATTTTCTCAAGTTTTCTTGGAAATTTCCGCCGAAAATTGTAACACTTATAAATGATAGTACAACACACAATTGCACAAAATTTTGTATTTATAAAAATAAAAAAGGAATTAAGTTTTTTTTCAACTAAAGCCCCAAAAAAGGTGACTAAAATACAAAATTGTGTTTTGTGATTCGCTTATTTTCTTTCGGCCTTTTGAATGCGTCGGGTTTTCGTACAATTTGCTCTTTTGTCTTTCCTCTCTTTTTCCAATTCGTCCATTTATCGCACGCCCTCGTTTTTTTGGTTCTTTTATCAATGTCGTTCTTTTGGTTTTGGGGTAGACCTTTGCATTGTTATTTTTGTTTACAATTTTGTCTCGAAAATCATAGTTTATTATTAAGGAGAGTTTTTTCTGTTTTAAATTTCGACCGTTTGTTTCAAATTATTTCATAGAGAATGTTTGTCTCGAATTCAATCAATTTGGGGGGGGGGGGGGCAATTTTATAAACTTGCTTAAGGGCCAAAAATTACTAGTTACACCTCTGACACGACGTTTCATTAACAAGGTAGTGTCATCGACAAACGTTTTCTTTGACAAGCACGTATCAGCAACACTAGTGGCGTAGTGTCAAATTTCGACCCCCCCGCGATTCAATTTTACTTTTGTTATTTTTTAAGATTTTGATAAAATAGGTAAAACTTTAATTAATTTTAGTCATTATAAGAATACAACAAAAAACACTTAAAATAAAAACGAAAGCTTACAAACAATACTTTGAAACTTTTTCTACAATGTTTTTTTTTAATTTTATTTTTAATCATTACCTCACCAAAATTGCAAAAAATAATCATATATCCAGAAAACTTTTTAAGGGGGGAGTAAGGTTCATTCGATACAAAAATTTCAATAATTTTTTTTTGACGACACAGTTAATATATATTTAGTTCTATAATTACTACATAATAAAGTAACATTTGAAGAATATTCTATTAATTTTTTTTTTAATTTTTATGAAGAAATAAGCCATTGACAGCGAATATCCGCGAACGTCTCCGTTTCATTGCGGTGCCCCTCATAACTCATTACTGGATCATCGGAAATCAAAAAACAAAAATGATTTTATTAGTTAATAAGTTTCTGCAGGTAATGATTATTATTATTTTTTAATTTTAAAATAGCAAAATTTTCAATTTTTTTGATGAAAAATCAGTATTTTGCCTTCTGAGTGCTATAAAAAATTTAAAAATCAATAAAAGAAAAAAAATTCGACGTCATTACCTGCAGAAACTTATCAACTAATAAAATCATTTTGGTTTTTTGATTTCTGATGATCCAGTAATGAGTTATGAGGGGAACCGCAATGAAACTTTCTTTTGAGATTCACTGTCGATGGCACATTTCTTCATAAAAAATAATGAAAATTTCACAGAATATTCTTCAAATGTTACTTTATTATGTAGTAATTATAGAAATAAATATATATTAACTGTGTCGTCAAAAAAATGATCGAAAATCTGCTTTTTTGTATCAAATTAACCTTACTCCCCCCTTAATATACCAATAAACCAAAAATCAAGTGAATTTAAAAATAACTTCCGGATATTGTATATTTATATTAACCTACATTTATAGAATGATTTCCCGATTTTTATAGTCAATTCATCGTGTTTTAATGATAAAATTTGAAATAAATCTGAAAAACCGTTATTACTTATCTAATCAAGAGAAAAAAGAAATTTATGGTTAAAAAGCTCTCGAGTTTAATTTGTAATGAAAGGAAATCAATCAAACCTTTATTTTTGTCGTATCTAATTTTATTACAGACGAAAGAATGTCTTCATTTCAATTTCAACGACGTCAACTATATGTCAAGGACATTGACCGTATTATTAGAGGATTGCATGACATAACATTTTCCAGAAACAATTTTGTTATCATTTCCCATTATTATTTAGGAACTCAATATTACTTTTGATAAATAAAAGTATAAATTTATTTGAAAGTTATCTTTTCGGCATCTTTAAATTTCGTCCCGTTATAAAATGCACAAATTGGCGAAAGTTATAATTAATTTGTTTTGCGTAGTATCAATCCATTAGGTATATAAAAATATCCAATAATAAATTTCCAAAACAAAAAATTAGTGTTTGACAGTCTTGCATATTTAGAGCTATTTTAATCAGCCCATCAGTTTTTCTTTTAAATAAAAATTAAAATCTTTGGAGCTAAATTTATAGCATTTTCTTTTTAATTTTGATTTCAAATTCGTTTTTGGTGGGCTTATGTAAATAAATGTCCGTTAACTATGTCAAAAACAACGTTGATAATTTAAAAATCATGTGGCTACCAACATTTTTTACATATGCGTAAGGAATGTTGATAACATTTGTGCTGCTAACATGTTGTTTCCAAAGGCTATAACGTCGCACACTCTACTGTGTCTTTCCGTGCATCTAGATGTTATTAAAACTTTTTGTTATCAAAAATGTAATTGAAAATAATAACAAATCCTGAAAACAAATGTTATTGAAACCGTTGGCAGTTTCTTAATATAATTGTAACAGATTGATAAAAAATGTTGTCAACAAATCTTGATAACAAATGCTATCAACATTTCTGTGTCCTATGTTGTTAGCAAAATTCATTCCAAAAGAATTTTCGAGATCAAGGTTTTTAAATGAAATAAAGTTATCATAAACTGGCCCAAGTTTTGGAAAAAGATAGTTTGATCTACTGTTAGTTACCGACGTAGAAGGCGGTGAACCCCTACATTTCATCCATATTTTATTATCTTTCATTTGCGGGGTCGATTTTGAAAAAATTCGAAAAAAAAATTTTGAGATATTTTTAAGGCTACAGGGTTTAAATTTTTAATGAAAATCAGTTTTTATTTTTTTTCTCGAAAACTATAAAAGTTACCGGTTTGAAATTTTTACCAAAAATAAACACCGTGAATAGACGAGTTTTAAAAAATATTTGGTTAAAATCGGTTAAACAGTTTTCTTGGAAAAAATTCGCAAAATTTTGGTACAAATACGGTTTTGAACGGCGCAATTTTAAACCGAAAATTAACTTTCACGGAATTTGGTGGAGTAGCTGACTGTGCGAATTTTAAGCTATTAGTTTCGAAGATATTAATTATTCAAATTTGTGTATGGTGAAACATTCAGATTCTTTGCGATAAATTAATATTTTAAACGTTTATAATAATCTCTGATTTGAAAGGCAATTTTTGCAAACAAATCTATGTTTTTTTTATAATTTTTGAGTCTTGTTCGTAAAAAGTTGGAATTTTTACCAAAGATAACTAAAAAATGTAAAATTTTTAATCCGGTCCCGGAGGGCGTTTTTTTGTTTTTTTTTTTGAAAAATGGTAATCATATTTTAACACATTTTAAGCGGGTCTAACGGCCTCAACTGTAGCAGGCCAAATTTGGGTACTAGTACTGTATATAGAGACTAGTCTTTAATAAAATAGTACTAGTACCTTGCCCTGCTTTTAATGTAAGTACTTATTTAGGGGTTAATTAGCTTGCTAATTCCGGTTTAACGTTAGGGTGCTAAACAAGTTTGAAGAAATGCCCAAAAGAATTTAATGATTTTTCCATTTTAAGATTTTACAGTAAATTACCAAGTGCCAAAATTAACCAAAAATTTTGAAATAAAATTATTAATATCTATAAAAATTTTAATATAATCAATTTCCTTAAATATGCGCACGTGAAGTATTTAAATATTTTTAATAAAATAATTAACAATTTTATTATCGATGTTAATTTAAATTTAAATGACAAAAAAGCTTTATTACTTTGCGCTATTCTTTAATTTGCGAGTTGCGGGAAGAAAAATTTTTTTTTTTTATTATTGGATTTATGATTTGATAATTGAGATAATCATGTAATAAATTTTTCAGAAAATTAACGAGTAAGCAATTTACAATTTACGAGAAAAATAAAAGCAACAGGTCAGGTAAAAATAACTTACCTATTCAGAAGCGGTAGTCGCACGTGTATAAATATAACCTACGTTCGCGGAGCAGTTGAAAATTGAAGAAACTTTGCTTTCATTTTTTATAAATGGCAGTACTAATACAATAGTAGCAGATTTTGCAGATGAAGAATGAAGAACCGGCATTGACTAGGACAAGTCCTAACTGCTCTCCACAGACTTTTAAAAAACTATGGAATGTTAATAGTTTGTTTACCTTTTTAGATTTATTGGTACTTGTAGCGGCACCTAGGAGGTACTGCTTAAACCAAAACTCCAATTCTATTCCTTAGAAACTTAACGGTACTCGGTACTCTTCTCTTCTTCAAAACCATTTTCTCAATATTTTTCTATGTAATCTCGTAATTTTTTTAAGTAATTTATATTTTTTATATCAGAAGAGCGAAAGCGCTAACATTGACAAAATTGAGATTTTCGCGTATTTTGTGTGCACATAATCAACATGAAAAGTACATAATAAGATTAATTATAAAAAATGATGTAACACCTTTTTTATTAGCTACACGTTTTTAATTATCTCCCCTAAAATTCATAAATTTTCCATAAAAAATTTTCCATAAAAAAACTTCACATTAAAATATAAACATAAAAAAGCTGTTACAACATATTACTATGAAAAATGGACAAACAAATATTTTACAATATTTTAACTAAAATATTTACCTCATAAAATATTTTAATAAAGACCTATTTTTTAAAATATTTGGCTCCCATAGAATTATTATCCTGATAAATGGTAAACTAAGGATTCTTGGTGATTTTTAATTAATTCCAGGTTTTTTTAAATTTGAAAATTACAAGTAATTTCGAAAAAAAAAGAAAGTGAGAGTAAAAACAGAATAATAGTTTGAATTGGAAAATAGTAAAATGGATTTGGGTACAAAAATGTAAACCAAATACTCAATAAAATAAAATATTCTTTAAAAACTAGTACTGAAAGGAGATTTATCTTATTATAAAAAATTACCAATTAAAAAGGTTAAATTGAAAATTTGACAGAACCAGTAGAAAATAATTTACAGGAAATTTATGAAATATGTTTACAACTTATATTCTTATATACATCAAAAACCTTTTGTTTAAAAAACTATAAAAGAAAACGTTTCTTATCCTGCAAAATTAATTTTTTAGCACTTGTCCCCTTCTGATATGACTGGGTAGGGTAACCATTCGAACCGGATTTCCAGGGAAGTTCGGGAATCAGTTTCTATGTCCTGCACAAGAAATCGTCCCGGATCAGTAAGAGTTCGGTAAAAATTCCTGGATTTTCTTCCTTGAAATTTTGAATTTAGGTACCTAATTGAAGAGAATTGAACATTTTTTATCTAATTTAAGAGAATTTCATGTTTTGGTACTGTATCAATAAATTTTGCATATTATATTTTCAGCACAATAACACCCCCCACCTCACCCCGAAGTCTGATGTCCAAGATTTCATGCGTATTTCACATTTCAAAAAATATCCATACTTGAGAAGCAAAATCTAAGAGAAAAAAACTAATAAAAATACTACGGTAGAAAATCGAAAACTTAATCGAAGTATGAAAGAAATGAAAAACCATAATTTTTCAAAATTGTTAGATATTGTGCTGGGGCTCACGAAATTATTTCTCGAAAGGACCCACTGATGTCTGGAGGACAAACTTCATCTACTAATAAGTGAATGAAAAGGCATAGTATTTCAAAGAACAGCCATCCTTGCATCCTTGGCAAGCAAAGAAGAGCTTCAGCTTTCAACCAATACTGAGGAAGAAAAGCCTGAAGTACTATGGATTTTTCAATATGAAACTTTGGAGGTCTTTGATGCAGGACAATAATAGCACCTCGTCTTCCAATTTTTTAAATTATTATTTTTCTTTATAGGAATCCGAAAATGATGAAGCGGATGACGAAATAAGTTTACAACTTGTAAATTGTAAAAGAAGTAGAGAAAAACTCATCAAAAGAAAACAACTTTTCTTTAAAAAACTATAAATAAAAACGTTTCTTATCGTGTAAATTTAATTTTCTGGCACTTATGTCCTTCTGAGGTGACCATTCGTCACGGATTTCCCGGGACAATACCGGATTCAGGTTCTATGTCCAACGCAAGTAAAACCGTCCCGAAAAATTTCCCGGATCAGTAAGTGTTCTGTAAACTTTCCCGGATCTGTGTTCCTTGAAGTTTTGAATTTTGGTAGTTAATTGAAGAGAATTGATCATTTTTTATCTAATTTAATAGAATTTGATGTTTTGGAATTGTATTTTGATATCCAGGATTTCGTGCGTATTTCAGATTTTAAAAAATAGCCATTCTTGAGAAGCAAAATTCAAGAGAAACAGATCTGATAACAATACTATAGAGTAGAAAATCCTGAAATTAATCGAAGTATTAAATATTGAAAGAATTGAAAAACCATGATTTTTCAAAATTGTGATTAAGAGGCACACTAAACTCTTTCTCGCATTGATGTCTGGATGAGGAGAAACTTTACAGCTGTACTAAGTAAAGTCACAGATACTATTTCAAAGAAGAGCCGCCCTAGGAAGCAAACCCAGTAAACCAAAAGATGTATTATTTATGTAAAATATATATAACATGTAACAAAATATATGTAAAATCTAGAGAAAAAATAGGAATAAATCATGTCAGGATGTCGCCATATTTGGGTATAGGTAATTATGTTTAAATTATGTAAATTTTTATATGTAAAATATGTATCAGATATAAGTAAATAAAAACAAAAAATATCATTTTTTTGCTTGTACTATACAGTATAGTTATTAGCTGCTATCAGGTCATCTCTACTAAATAATACAATATTATATGTATATGTAAAATATACATATATTTTATGTCAAATTAGCTACATAGAAGAATTTACGAGTTATCTATGTATATTTTATATATAAGTCACAAGTTGGTTTATTGGGCATTCATTCCAGATTTCCAGGGACAGTCCCGGATTCAGGTTCCATGTACCGCACAAGTAACCGTCCGGAAAAATGTCCCGGATCAGTAAGCGTTCTGTAAAATTTCCCAGATTTCGTTCCTTGAAGTTTTGAATTTAAATACCTAATTGAAAAGAATTTAACATATTTTATCTAATTTGAAGTTTTTGTATTCTAGTTTCAATAAATTTTGCAAATATTTTGGCACAATACCCCCCACCCCAGCTCGAAGTCTATCCACAGGATTTCGTGCGTATTTCAGATTCTATGTCCCGCACAAGTAACCGTCCCAAAAAATGTCCCGGATCAGTAAGCGTTCTGTAAAATTTCCCGGATTTTCTTCCTTAAAATTTTAAATTTAGGTACCTCGAAGTCTGATGTCCAAATTTTCGTGCGTATTTCAGATTTCAAAAAATAGCCATGATTTTTCAAAATTGTTGTATATGGTGATGTAAGGTACACTAAACTCGAATTGATGTCGGAGGAGAAACTTCACAGCATCTACTAAGTGAATGAAAAATCATAGTATTTCAAGGAACAGCCAACAATACTGAGGAAGAAAAACCTGAAGAATTTTTCGAAATGAAACTTAGGAGGTGCAGGAGAATAATATCACCTATTTTGACCATTAATTTATGAGATTGGTGATACTTTTTTTTAAGAGAATGTGAATTTTTATTTAATTTAAGAGATATAGTAATTTTAATAAATTTTTGGCACAACACCCCCTAAAGTCTCATGTCCCGGATTTTAGCAAAACAATGGCCACCCTAGATATAACGCCCTCGATTGCTTGAAGCGAACGTTTTCTCTCCCATTTTTATTTCTAAACATTAGAAGTGCAGTTAGTTCTTTAAATTGTAATGGAGTTTATGCTTTGGTGTACCTAGGGCCAAATTACACCACTTCGACTTCTGAACACCATCGTCTTTCGAAAAAAGAAATTTCAAATTACACGCAAAGTAATTTTAAAATGCTGAAATTACAAGATTTGACAATTTTTAATGGTTAAATTATTGGGAAAATAATCGTCTAAATACTGCATATATTTATAAAATAGGCACATATCTCTAAAAAAACACAAATACTGGACTATTTATAACCATAAAGCAGATTCTGGTTTTTGGAGGGCGCATTTTCGACCCCAAAGAAATATTTTTGATATGAAAAAAGTATAATTTATAAGCAGGAATTCTACCCGTTTAAAATTTCGAAACGGTATCGGTTAATATTTTTTTCTAAAAACGATTTCGGTTTTTAAAAATTTCAAAAAACGGTTTCGGTTACTAGAAAAAAACGGTTTAGGTTATGGTTTAAAAGAGGTGATTTGCGTAATTTTTTTTTTTTAATTTTGATAGTAAAACGGTTAAAAACCGGTTAGACATCGGTTAAAAATCAGTTAAGAACTGGTTTCGGTTTTTAAAAATTTCTAGAAACTGTTTCGGTTACGGTTAGTTCGAATAAAACGGTTTTAACCGAATTTCAGTTAATAAAACGGTTCGGATAGAATCCCTGTTTACAAGCATAAAATTTACATGAAGGGATCAAGTTGAATTCTAGTCCCAAAAAAGCTGTCAATGTCAAAAAATCTACATGGTCCTTGGAAGAATCTTGCTTTTAATTTACTTTGATAGCAGTATGGTAAATTTATTTATAGTACACACCATCGAGATTTTTATGAAAAAGAATCTAAAAGTTTCCGAAATGTAATACATACTTTTCCAAAATATGTTAAGAATAAAATGTGAAATGGTATTATAAATTGTCTTTCGCTTCTAATACTTGTCGTTTTTGCAAAGCTATACATTTCCTGTATTAAGGACTTTTTTTATTGGAAATAGTTATTTATGCAATTCGTTTTTATTGAAGAAGTTCTTCAGGTATCACCGACCCCTGGTGCTCTTCTTCAGGAAAATTTGTATTTTTCATACTTTATTTAAGCGATATAAACTAACTTAAACTGATTTTGTTTGTAGAAATCCTTCAGGTTTCACTGACTCCTGGACCTTTTGGACGTCTTCTTCAGCAAAAATCGCTTTTTTACACCCACAAACTACTTTACGACAATTTAAACAAATTCAAACGGATTTACTTCTGAAAAAGACACCTACGTCTCATCGACTCCTGGTGCTACAAAAAACATTCTTGATTGAGAACTGTTTTTTCCACTCCAAAACGCCAAATAGGCGATTCAAACGAATTTAAACCAACTTTCTTTGAAGAAGTCATCAGACATCACCAACTCCTGGTGCTACTGGATGTCTTTTTAAGAAAAATAGTTTTTTATGCAACAAGTGCAAAGAGTGGATATTTGCACGCGACGTAAAATTTGTACAACGTTGATTGAAAATATGCAATATACAATTCCATAAAAACATGAAATTAATGATATTGACATTTCTAAATTTGTCATTTATGGTGAGTTGTCTGTGCATAAAGTCATGCTTTTTTGTTCTAGGTAACGCTTTTTTGCACTCGTGCAAGAAATCATGACTTTTTGCACGATCAATCAATAATTATGCTTTCTGAAAAATAGAAGAAAATGGGCAGGTTTCTATTTATTTTATTGTTATATTATGGTTTTAAAATTAAAACACTATTTTAGATTAAAGAGCATGCTTTATTATTTATATGCATTTGTAATAAATATTCTCATTTTGTTTAAAAGGTTAAAAAAATAGGCAATTAAAATGTACAAAGAAACAAGTTATGTACATTAGATTATATAAAATCAGGAATAAAAGCTATTTTTAACATTATTACAATTTTATTAATATTATAAGCTTTAAATGTATTGTGCCAGGAAGCAGCTTTATAACAATTGTCTAAGCGTTATGTGATCTATTGGATAACAAAAATAGATTATTCAAAATTTCCCAAATAACATAACATTATTCTTTTTTTATTATTTCAGTAGATTATAAAAATATTCTAAAAAGAGTTACATTAAAAATATGTAAAAATAAATAACAAGTTAGAAAATTTTACATTAACAAAAATTAATATATTAAATATTAGTTCAGACTTATAAAATAAAAATTAAATTAAAAAATTAAATAATTAGATTGGAGGTAAGGCCCACAAAGTAGCTGTTTTGTCGGCCGAAGTAGATAAGAACGAAAATTCACTCGGATGCCAACGACCAGATATAACTTTGTCTTGATGTTGGGCTACCACAACACTGGGTAGTGGTAAAGTTAAATCACCTAAAATAATAATATTAGAATTAAACGAATTATTTTAATGCAAAAAATTACCTTGCAAATCAGTTAATACGAGCTTATTATCATAACCACCACTTAAAAGGTAGTAAGCTGAAGGAGAAAATCGTATGCTCCTAATATCTGAAGAATGCGGCTTAAAGCATTGAATATTCCTTCCACCTCTAATATCATACAAAACGCAAGAACTATCCTCGTGTCCAGACACCAATAATCTTCCTGAAGGATCCACACAAATACTCGCAACAGGCGAACCTTGCCGTGTACCAGGCACCGTAATCGGCGTTACCATGTTAACACAACCTCTCGTTCTTAGATCCCAAAATCGGACAGTTTTATCGTGAGATCCGCTAACAAACATGGCACCACCCCAAGTGTACAAAGATAAAATATGCCCAGTATGCCCACTCAACGCTTGGAATGGGGTTCCTGTCGTACAATCCGTGACATAAATCTTGCAATCCCCTGCACCACCACTAATTAGTAGAGAAGATTTATTCGAGGTGTCCTCCAAGAAGCAAATATCGCGAATAGTTCCATCATGCATGGATAGCTCCACTTCTTCACCCTCCAAATTCGAAGTATCAGCATTGAATCGCATCAATTTCACCGTTTTATCGTTTGAACCTGTCGCCATCAAATCACCAATGGGAGACCAAGCCAAACAGTAAATTGATCCTTTGTGATGTTTAGTACGTTTGAATAGAACGGTGGGTTGGTAAGTTTGATGATCTTCCCTAAAATACAAAATAATTTACAAATTAACCAGCGCGAAAATTACGATGACTCAGAAAAAATTGTACCAGTGTTTTCGCCACAATTAAAAACGCGATATTCGTGGGAAGATATCCCAAAATATGGTATGGGTTAAAAAGCAAGTTGCGTTAGATTTGAGTCACCATTTTTTGAAAGTTAATTTGATCTTCGATTTAATAGATGTTTGATCGAATTAAGTTCAGTTTATGCAATATTGTAGCCCAATTACACAAATCTAATGAAAGGTATAAAAAGAGTTATTTAAAAGATTTCGTAGAACTTACCGTAAATCTCCAAGTTTGGGATATGAACAAATTCTAAGAGTTTTAGAGTTAGATCCGACAGCGTAGAGTTGTCCTCCGGGGTGAAATTCGGCACACCTGACAGCTTGGACATCTTCCAAAGCTGTAACAGCAACAAACCTAGGTCTTGCTGCATTACTGGCATCACTTGAATCCAAATCACCCGATCTATGAGACGGCTGAAATAAAAAAAATAGTATTAAAGATAAAATTACCGAAAAATTACGTAAATATTAAAATATTTACGAGGGAATTACGTAAATACCATGTGCGTTTTATAAATTTATGTTTTCTTATTTGTTTCGACTCATCTCCTATAAGTTGCAACATTGGTCTTATTTGTCTCACATTCGTATTGTTTTCTAATTTATTCAGTTCTACACGTTTTTATAGCAATTACTTTTATGTAATGTGAAATTGGCATAGTTATTGCTTTATTAGTAAACAACGCTTTCTTCAGTAATAATTCACACGTTTTAAATTTCTGATATGGTGATAAATTATCAATAACTTTATAAAGTTAATAATTAGTAGAGTAATAAAGACAATTAGGTATACTAATTAAAGCATTACATTAAAACATTTAATTTATACTTAATTTTGAACTTTGGTGCAGTAATTATGCGTCATAAATGAATAATTTATATTATTTTACGGCGTTTTAAGAATAAACAAAAGAACTTTACCAATGATACGATTAACACATAAGAGCCATTCACTTTTGAAAAAACTATACCTATTATACTTAATCTCCTAGTTTCAAAACCTGACAGATCAAATTTTGAAGAAAAAATAGCTTCTACGCCCTGTAGAAATCAAAATAGTGTTTAGCTTGCGGTAATGTTGTGGCAATATTGTTAAGTTGTGATATCGTTTTTCAATATATTCACATTATTGTAAAACAATAGAACTACAATATTGTGATTACCAGCGACATTTAGACAAAATGGTTCTTATCATATTGTGTAAACATCTTTTCACAATATTGTGTAAATATTAAATTTATACACGTCCGCAATATTTTAGTGAAGTTGTAAACAAAATAGCGTGTATTCAGCGACCGTGATGAAAAATTTAGAGACGTTGTTATCGTTAATCACGTGATTAAAAAATATTTCTTCATAAGAAATATTTTCTTAAAGACGTGATTAATATTAACGACATCTCTAAAATTTTCATCACGGTCGCTGAATTCATGCTAATGTTGTGTAAATATAAAATTTAGATATACCCACAATATTTTTGTAACCATGAAATATCATTCGATAAAAAGGCTACGTCGATGAAAGTGTATTTTTTAGAAAGAAAAGTAAATTTTTACTTTTCCCAAAACAACTGAATCAAAGTAAAAAAAAATTATTATAAATAGTTGTTCTTAAAAATAAAATCAATTTTATCTTATTTAATAAAAACTTATTATAAATTATTTTAATACATGTATAAAACTGGATTAATATTTATTCAATTTGTGTTAAACATGAATAAATGCAATTTTACGTTAGGTTTTTAATTAAAACCCATATAGGGACGATCATAATTTATCTAAATCATTATAAAGATATTACTGATGGAAATTAAAATTGAATTAACATTAACATACATGCGCATATATGGTAAAAATGCAAAAAATATGCACATGGTTTAAACCCAGTATATCGAAAATTACAACCTTTTACTTACGAAAAACAACAATTTTCTCCTTATTGTTTAAAAATAAGAAAAACAATAATATTTAATCTCTCAACAGATTAGATGCGGCCTGATTTCAAGTAGAAAATGCCTTATGAATATTAAACCATAAACAACTGCAAATTACACGTCTTCGTTTCAACCAATTTAGATGAAACCAATTACTGCTGCAAGGATGTACCTAATCAGAAAACCGTATTCTGGAGTCAATTTTAACATTCACCTAAAATTTTTATACGTTTTATACCTAGATCAAATTTTATTTCTAATTCGCATGATTTTTTCCTAAATATTATTTTTATTAAATTTTTAAGGGAAAATGAATGAAGCAAACTAAAGTTTAGATATTTGACGATTCTAGGATTGATTGGTCAAAGGTAAAAACTAAAAAAAAGTGCTTCAGACATTGCCTATTCAATTCTAGGTTCGATTAAACCACATTAGCATTTGTTGTGCACTACAGGAATTAATACCAAGGAACAAGGAGAAGGCTTTCGTCGAAAGGTTGGGAACTAAGCTAGGAGTTAGGAAAGTAGAATACATCTTTTAAAACGCGTCTATCCACGGCGTTTATTTTTGGTAAAAATTTGAAACCGGTAACTGGTATAGTTTTCGAGAAAAAAAATAAAAACCGATTTCCATTCAAAATTTCAAAAAAAATTTTTTCGATTTTTTCAAAATCGACCCCGTAAATAAAAGATAATAAAAAATGGATGAAATGTAGGGGTTCACTTGCCCTCTACACACCTCCAAACAAATTTTACTCCAAAAAAAAAACTCAAAAAAATCAAAAGATTTTTAGGTAATGTATCTCAAAAAATAATTAAATATGTTAATATCAGTAATATTTAGAAATTTATCTGTACGAATTTTTGTTTCTTAATTTTAGTTATTAAGCGAAATATTAATTTTTCAAAATACACCTTTACTCATTTACCAAAATGCCATATTTTATATAAAAATTCATAACTTTTGAATGAAACATCGTAGAGACTTGAATTTTTTTTTTACTTTCTTTATACTTTAAATATAAATTATTACCTTTTAAATTTTTAATTTGAAACGTTTGGAGCTATAATCCCATTTTTCTAAAAATGTCGCATGGTCCCCTTTTTATAAGCAATGTCCAATTAATACAGAATTTAAGTATACCAAAATATATAAATTACAGGGACGAAAAAAGGTAAAAATATAATTAAGTATGTAATACTATAAAAAAATATTACCACAAAAGTTTTAATTTAAATGGACACAGCGATAGCAAGAAAATTTCCAATTATAAGTTCAAACCGTAATTACTTTTGTGTGAACTATGAAAAGGATGACTGTCGGGTATTTTTTGGAGGAACGTGAAAGGCAACTTGGGAAAGGAGCTAATTGTAATCAACATATGAGTTTAATATTGTAAATAGAAATAGTGCATCTGCTTTACTTCTTAATTCAAGTGACTCAATGCTAGTTAGTTATTGAATATCAGTATGGACTTGTGTGAAACTAGCAATAGATTCCAGCAATAATTTTTTTTTCGTAAATATGAGGTTTTTATGAATTTTTTTTCTTGAATTATAACCCTCTAAGCTTAATAAGAAGGAAAAATGCAAAAACAAACATTTTCCTCTCTAATTGGGGGTGAAAACTACCCCCAAAACAACAATATTATCAAAATAAGGGTAAGGCCCCTGTTTTTTATATTTTTTTTTCTTGTAGACTATAGCTGGCAACATTTTTTAACAAATAGCAAAAATTTGGAGAACACATATGCCTAATTATTTTCTAAATTCGAATTGAAGACGGCGATTTCAGCGCGCTCAACGACAGTAACATACTCTAATAAAAAGAAAAAAAATACCTTATTTGCAAATTTTATTATTTATATCAATAGTTTAAGTTATTTTAAATAAAATATTGAAAAATTATTGGGCGAATATTTTTTGTAAATTATTAAATTGCAATTATATACAACGCGCATGGCGCGCCCTACTATTCTAAAGTTATCCGCATAATAAAAGTCCAAAGGCCCCTCTTTTTTGCAAAATTTCTTGTTTACATCATTTATTTGAACAATTTTGAATAACTTATTAAAAAAATTGGAGAACACATACGGCCTAAAATTTTTATATTTGTTATTAAAGATAGTGCGTTTGGCGCGCACTAGTATTCTTAAGTTACCCTCGAAAAAATGCCAAAGGCCCCTCTTTTTTGGGAAGTTTCTTGTTTACATCATTTATTTGAACAATTTTGAACAACTAATTAAACAAATTGGAGAACACATACGGGTCATAATTTTTAAATTTGTAAATACATTTTTAATGTTTAAATAGCTAATTTGTGTAGTTCTGAAAAACATTAAAAATGTTTGGAAAGGATTTACAGATTCTTGTTATCAAATCTGGATTAAACAAAATTAAAAGAAATAAAATAAAATTTTATTTTTGTGCCTTTAAATTGTACAAATAAAAATATAAATATAAGAAAATCCAACAAAACAAAATTTCTACATTAGTCTAATAAAATAATTATTCACATTCAATAATATTGTAAGTTAACGCAACAAAATCTATTCTGTACATATCTCGCAAACATAATTATTTAAGTTTTTAATATTTGCACATATAAAGTGTGTAAAGCGGTTACATTTTAAACATTTAATTTCTTTGTTTTCTTCTGCACAAAATAGGCAAGCTGTTTTTATTACATCGGATTTTGACACTATGAGTTGCTTTAAATAATTTCTGTAGTCATCAGGGTTAAATTTTTGGTCAAGGTCGATTTTATTTATTATAGTATCTGCGAAATACAATATAAATACCCCAGAATTGTAAGAATCGTTTTGGGTTGGATACTTAACTGCTTCAAATTGTCTTTGTAATTTGAGAGTTATATTTTGACTTTTAAAAATATCTTTAAATATATTGTAATAGTGTTTTTCCTTCCGACTATTTGTTGAAATGGAGTCATAAAAGTACATTATTTCACTTTTTACATTTATGTGCACTAGCATCCAGTGCCTATCTTCTCTATTTATATCATCAAATGATGTATATAAAAAAGTTTGCAAAAAAGAGGGGCCTTTGGCATTTTTTCGAGGGTAACTTAAGAATACAAGTGCGCGCCAAACGCACTATCTTTAATAACAAATATAAAAATTTTAGGACGTATGTGTTCTCCAATTTTTTTAATAAGTTATTCAAAATTGTTTAAATAAATGATGTAAACAAGAAATTTTGCAAAAAAGAGGGGCCTTTGGACATTTATTATGCGGATAACTTTAGAATAGTAGGGCGCGCCATGCGCGTTGTATATAATTGCAATTTAATAATTTACAAAAAATATTCGCCCAATAATTTTTCAATATTTTATTTAAAATAACTTAAACTAATGATATAAATAATAAAATTTGCAAATAAGGTATTTTTTTTCTTTTTATTAGAGTATGTTACTGTCGTTGAGCGCGCTGAAATCGCCGTCTTCAATTCGAATTTAGAAAATAATTAGGCATATGTGTTCTCCAAATTTTTGCTATTTGTTAAAAAATGTTGCCAGCTATAGTCTACAAGAAAAAAAAATATAAAAAACAGGGGCCTTACCCTTATTTTGATAATATTGTTGTTTTGGGGGTAGTTTTCACCCCCAATTAGGGAGGAAAACGTTTGTTTTTGCATTTTTCCTTCTTATTAAGCTTAGAGGGTTATAATTCAAGAAAAAAAATTCATAAAAACCTTATACAGGGTGGCCCACGACGAGCTAGCCAGGGCATATCTCGAAAACGATTAATACGATCTAAATCAAATTTGGTACATTACTATAGTTTCAGACAGGGTCTATTTTAGTATAATAATAATTTACTTCCGGTTTATTGTTTCCGGTTACTTGACATCAACTTTAAAATATTTAATGGAACACCCTGTATATTAATGCATTTTTGAGAATATTATTTCAATACAAATTCAACGATACCATACACTCTATATTTTATTTTAAGGTAATGGGAATATCCTCAATTTAAATAAAAATAAAAAATATTTTATTGTGAAATGATAATTGTTTGAAATACAAAAAAAAATATTCTAGCTAACAATTATAAACAAAAACTGGTCAATCTGGAATTTAAATGTAGGTGAACAAATAAAAATAAATAAAAGATGAAATTTACATTCACAACTGCCTCATGTTGCTGTTGTGCACATTAGCATTGACATATTTTTGATATCGTTGGCGTTGGATTGTCGAGTGGCCTCCTGTTGTTTTTCAAAATTATTCCAAAATTCCTACTCATTTTACTTATGATGAATATGTAGACATCCTCCTTGTTTATGGCGAATGCCGAAAAAATAAGGGACTTGCTCGAGATGTGTATAGAATTCGATATCCAAATCGTATAACTCCAAATGAAAATACTTTTGCCCACATCGAAAATAAATTACGAAATGGTTCGCTACCAAATGGTAAACTGGCAACACCTAGAAGACAATTAATTCAAACGGAAAACAACATCATTAATATTTTGGCTTATGTTCAAGTGAACCCACATGCTTCCACCAGACTTCTTTCACAAGAATTAGGATTAAGCAGAACTACTATTCAAAGAGTGCTAAAAAATAATACGTATCATCCCTACAAAATACATTTAGTGCAAGGTTTAATACCGGGTGATTTCGAATAAAGATTAAATTTTATTGCTGAAATATTAATTAAACTTGAACATGATCCATTTTTCCTTAAAAATATTTTATGGAGTGATGAATCCAAATTTCATAACAATGGTACTGTTAACCGCTACAACAGTCACTATTGGTCACGCGAAAATCCGCACTGGGTCAAAGAAACAAATTTCCAGCAAGTTTGGAGTATAAATGTATGGTGTGGTTTATTCAATGACCGAGTTATTGGCCCCTACTTTTACCATGGTACATTGACTGGTGCCAGGTATTTAAATTTCCTCCAAGAAGTACTTCCAGAATTGCTAGAAGATATTCCACTAAATGAAAGGGCTGAAATGTGGTGGCAACAAGACGGTGCTCCCCCACGTCAAGTTACGGAATACCTTAATGTTACCTTCCCAGAACGCTGGATTGGCCGCAATGGTCCTATAAATTGGCCTGCGAGATCACCTGACCTTACACCCCTAGATTTTTTTCTGTGGGGATACTTAAAGGAAATTATGTATACCACACAACCTCTTGACATACAAGACTTACAGAACAGGATCATGGAAGCATGTCAAAGAATTACACCAAATATGATTAGAGCGTCTTGCACCAGGAACCTACGGTCAAGTTACGAATACTGCATACAAGAAGGTGGAAGTCAATTTGAACATCTCTTATAGTACGTACTGTTGGTAACATTTTGTTCATAATTATTAGTTAGATTATTTTTTTGTACTTTGAATAATTTTTATTTAACAATAAAGTAATTTTTTATTTTTCATTAAACTGAAAATATTCCCATTACCTTAAAATAAAACATAGAGTGTATGGTATCGTTGAATTTGTATTGAAATAATCTTCTCAAAAATACATTAATATACAGGGTGTTCCATTAAATATTTTAAAGTTGATGTCAAGTAACCGGAAACAATAAACCGGAAGTAAATTATTATTATACTTAAATGGACCCTGTCTGAAACTATAGTAACGTACCAAATTTCATTTAGATCGTACTAATCGTTATCGAGATATGCCCTGGCTAGCTCGTCGTGGGCCACCCTGTATTTACGAAAAAAAAATTATTGCTGGAATCTATTGCTAGTTTCACACAAGTTCAGTATGGAGCAAGTGTGTAGAGAAATTCCACTCTTATAGGCAAGAAATCGTAGAAATTTATTTTGTATTTTTTATAAGAGTGATTTCCTGAATGTTATCCAATACTACTCCTAAGTCAGTATTGTATTGTTGCATAAATCCAAGGACAATCTGTAATTTAATCCAAAATAATTAAAACGCGATTTTTGTTAACAAAAAACCAGAAATATTATTACTTAAAAATTTGAGACGATTTTACGAATTAATTACCAAATATTCTAAAACCTTTACACTGGTACTTTCATTTCAATTTATTTCAATTTTTAAACTAGTTCTTCATCAATTTCTTTTCTTTCATCAAATTATTATAATATAGTCCATTATTTTTTGTATTAAAAATTTACATTACAAAAATAACCACAAAATGATATTAATGACTTTCGACTGGAAATCATTGATTCGCACTCGCTCTGTTAATACTGCTAAATGTGTCTATTAAAATTGTGATCTGAAAGTCACCATCACCGATCTGAGTATCAGATATACTAATTACATGTGATAAAGACGTTCCGAATCAAATTAAATTTAATTTACATCTTGATTGCTGTTCGTCAATCAATAAAGAATAAAAAAGTGACATACATATTAAAGGAACACGAGAATAATTATTTACTTCCTTATAAAGCTACAGTGTTAAAGATGTTAATAAAATATTATTTATTATTTAAAAAGTATTTAAAAGGAAATACATCATGTTTTAGTAGCTACTTTTTTATTATAGAATTAAAGAATATCATTTCTTTTCCATTTATAGTAATATATATGTATAAACTTTAATTTGATTTAAAGAAAATAATTTATTACTTAAATAAAAGATAGTGACCGTTAAAAATTATTGTTTAAAACTACGTATAATGAAACAAGTCCGTAGTGGTTTGTTTAGTTGGTACTTTTGCCACCAGGGGGCAAGTAGAAATCATTGTAACACAATGTAAATGCAATAATTTATTAAAACATAAACAGGAGCCAATTAAAATTTATCAACCAGATTCATTCAGTTTATACTGTTGATGTATATGTACATATATTTTCATTCCATTGAAATTATTAATCATACATTTTTTTATTGGTGTATAGAAAGCATAGCCTTTTCAATATAACCAATTTACACTTCCTCTATTTTAATGATGGTATTTGTAGTAACTCTCACTGTCCCCCTATACCCTATATAAATGTCATTTAAGATTTTAATGAATTTATATCCATATCGTTAGTTTTCCCATTTAACTAGTTCTTTTTATTGCTTTTTAAAAATGCATTTTATTTTAATTAAACGTTTTTAATCACGACATCTCTAAGGAGAATGACTTTCTTTAATAATTTCGCACGCTTTTACAATTAAACGAATTAATTGTTTTAATTTCAAAATGTTGGTTTTTATAAATTTCTGCTTCGGAAGTAATTGTTACAAAAGTTAAAATAACTGGTACACTGTAATTAATACAGATTGTTGGATTTAATCCACCTTTAATATACTAAAACCGCTGAATAATTTTAAAAATATTCTTTGCAAACATGCAATCTGACAGGAATATAAAACCAAAAATTGAACAAACTAGTTTTTCTTTTAAAAAAATACCCATTACAAAAAAAGAAACCGTTTCAAAACCAGACATAGTTTTTGCGATTAAAGTCTTAACAACTTCCTATAATTTTCGTTTAAACACCTTTATAGGATATCCTGTTTAATGTAGGTACTAATAAATGCTGCAAAAGTATCAATTTAAATAATAGACGATTTTCAAATTTATTATAATAGTATATTGCTTTATTAGGAGTAAAAAAAGTGCTCCGAATAAAACATGCTATTTTTTCTTCAAACGTCGAAATTTTTAAAATAGTAATATAATAAATAATTTTAAAATTTTACATTTAATTTACATACAATACAGAAAACAATGTTAGTGTATATTGGGTTGCCTGAAATTCATTTCTACTCCGCCCTTTTATTCCTAGTCAGTGCAAAGTAGTAATTTCTACTCCTAGGCAGTACAAAGTGACCATAGAATCAACGAACATAAAAAGTGACATTTTAAAGCCTGTCAAACGTCACACAAGACTGTACTTTAATGACGTTTGAAGAAAAAGAAGATTTTTCTACTTCTCGAATTTGCTATATGGTGCAATTCTGGGTAAATCTGTAAGTCCTTACAGGAAAAATCTGTAAGGTTTATTATATGGGTTGTAATGGACGATATCCTTTGTTACCTTACAGATATGTCCTTTAAGGGCTTACATATTTGCTCAGAATTATAACAATAATCTCTATTCTCTAAAAACTGAACGTATTTGTACATTTCCAAGTTGAAAGTTTAGATTGCTTCCATTCTATGTTTTTTGGCATGCTGAATTTGAGGTTTGCCAACAAAATTTCGTGACGCAACATTGAAAAAAATGCAAAAAAAAGGTAAAAATTCCCATTTTTTAGCAATGCAAAATCTCTTACACCTCCTAAGTGTCCAAAATTCACCTCGAATCGCACCAAATTATAGTATGTTATGGGGGAACAAATTTCGAAGACGGTGATTTTGACCCGCGTTAACCTATCCATTAAGGGGCTCAGATACTACCCCTTTTGTATTTTTGCTACGAAATCGAACGTTTTTAGCGCAAAACCTCGAAATGGGCGATTTTTTTCGTCCTATTTTAAAAATTCAAATTGCATCGTAATATCCGGAATATTCATTCTAAGAAGCGAACGAATTTTAATTTTTTTTTCAAGGACGGTAGTACTGAAAAAAATCCCGAAAATGGTCGATTTTTCTTGCCTTTTTTTCCGGTCGTCGGCGGCGTCAATTTTAAAAAATCGCAGATCCGTCGGGTTTTAAAGGAAAGCGATGAAATTTGGCTCCTTTTATTCTTACATCCCGAGGATTAACCTGAACAATTTTTAAGTCTCCTGGCGTAAAGAGAAAAATTTTAGCATTTTTTAGGTCGCAAAAAAACAAAACTTTTCGGTTTTCATCTAACGATCCACCAATGCAAAAAAATCGCATTTTTTAAATTTTAAATTGACCTGATAATAATTTGCTTGAGTTCTTTTTGATAGCTTAATTTTTATGACGTTTTGGACTTCAGAAAAAAAATCTAGCATGAAACGGTTGAATGGCGATCACAGTTTTTAAAAAACTTTAAATTTTTCTTCATTTTCCTTAAAGGGAATAACTTCTATATGAAATCATATATTTTTTATTTTTATACTCGAAGGGATTGGAAACCTCAATCGAATGTACTCCTCGAATCAAAATCGCCCACGCATAAACTTTTCTGAATTTCTAAAAAAATAACGAGAAAATATTTTTTATGATCGCTTTTAAAAAAGTCGCCTCAAACCTCAAAAACTCCATTATGCCCCCACTTTACGCATCTCCCCTAAAAGCTTTCAAGGTCCACTCTACGACAAAAAGAGAATCATGCTATCTAATTTTGTTTCCGAATTATGACTGAAAACGTTGCTAAAATAAGCAAAAATAAGGTTTTTACAGAGACAGCCGAAATAAGCCATTTTCAACTAACGCTTAAGCTCGAAAAGGTTGTTGGACAAAAAACCTAAATATTGAAACTTGCATGAAATCTTATGTTCTTAAATTTTGAATAGGGAGGTTGATAGTTTTCGAGTTATAAGCAAAAATCAGCTTAAATTTTTTGCATTTTTTACAATGTTGCGTTACAAAATTTTGTTGGCAAACCTCAGATTCAGCAGCCCATAAAATCATAGAATGGAAGAAATCAAAACTACCCCAAAGCTTTCTTGGCAAAAGGACATTTTGAACTTTAGTTTCATTCAGAAGAGAAATAATGACGTAAGTGCAAAATTTGTAGTTTCTCAGAAATTAAAATCAAAGTTTTTGTCTGTCATTGATCTTCTTAATAATACAGGTTTGAAAAATTGGGATCCAGATTCGGATTTAGCATTCCCAAAAACAGATAGAACGGAAGAAATAAAAACTACCCCAAAACTTTCGCGCTATGAGTCCTTTTGGGCACAATTTGATTGGAAAAAATAACAATGGTGACAAAAAAGAGGTTTTAGCTCGTTTATGTGATGGTTATATCTGAAGCGTATGAAGATTCCTACAAAATTTAAATTGTCTAAAATAAACCATCTTGAAATAAACGAGCTAAAACCTCTTTTTGTCATCACCTTTACTGTAGGAGTTCCCTGGAAGCTAAATCGGATTGACATGAAGTTTTTTTTCTAAAAATTAGTTACAGAATCGCGTCCTAAAAATTTGTTGCCTAATTTCTGGACACCTTGAATAAGATTATTTAAAATTTTAGATCATTTCGTGGGCTAGCAAGCAGAAGGCACTAAGTCCAAAATAGTTTATATATTTTTGTTCATTATTTAACCACTGTAAAAAATAATTAGTGTTGATTAGGCATCTAGAAGCTAGATTAATAGGAGTGTACCTTAGAATTATCCAACTAATTTAGAAAACACTAGTTCGTATGCTATCAACCTTTAAAATTGAAATTGCGCGAATTAGTGCCTTCTGCTTGCTAACACACAATTTGGAAGAGATTATCTGAATTTTGCGCTATATATTCTCGGAGGAAGTAATTTTTTGTAAATATTTAATTGCTCTAATATCCGAGTAATAAAATCAAGCTACTTAAAAAGAAATATTTCAGTGTCTTAAAGAAGCCAATTTAATGATTGTATCATAAAACCATAAAGTGTAAATTAAAATATGAAGAGTACGCATAAAGCGTTTCATAAAAATAAAAACAGTTAATATTTTTAAATTAAATTCAAGGCACATCCACGAAATAACAGTTAATATATTCAATTGTATTCCTTGGTACATATGCGTGTAGAAGACCACTATTAACTTATAATTAAAGAATTAATTCACCTTAAAGCTGCAAATTTTATTGCTGGCACATGTGAGTAGATTATCCACACTAAGCCGGTGCTTCATCTTCGCAGAATTTTCTTGCAGGCGTTCAAATTTGCTTCCACCATGAATCCATTCAGGTTTTTCCATAGATTGTTGTCGTAAATCATCAACTGATCTTGAGCGGCAGTGACAAATTTGACTGCTTCTACGAACCTGGGAAGTTCTTCTGGTTTTTGTGGAGTCTATCATTAGTAGCCTGTTGGGGTTCGGTGGCGGCGGCATGGCATTACGGTAATAAGGTGCTAGGAAGTAATGGTCATTTCCTTTATTAGTTTGGTGAACACTGCCTGGACTATAATTAGAGCTTGAATAGTAAGAACCATCGTAATAGGAAGAATCAATCGGACGGAAACTAAAAGACTGGCGGGGAGTTCTTTGCGGAAAGTTCCAGGGTTTTATAAAAACCATTTCCGGGTTTTGCCACTGCGGTAACCATGGTGCCTTTTGTTTAAGCATCATATCACCCATTGTAAACACAACACTTTTAGGCGCGCATAGATTTTACGGTGGCCGCACGTGTTGATTCGCGCGGCACTTCTGACAGAAGAACTCGAAGATCACGGTAGCGTTCACTTCACTCAACCTACTTCTTCATTCTTCAATTCCCCACTGTGCTTTTCTCTCAGGAGACGTTTTCCGTAGGATAAATGAATTATTCGAAAGCTGCGAAAGGATTTGTTTTGATTTGAAATCATTTTTCCAGAGCACGCAATGTCTTCTCAAACAAAGCTCAACATTCGACATATGCTTGATTGTTAATCGTGTTTTTGACGCGGTCCATTTACAGAAGGCATTAAATATTACGCACCACTTAATTGAAGAATTACTGAAGTACACTTTGGTTGACAAGAGAAAATAATAACACTTATTTATTTTCCACTTGAGCAAGTTTTTAAAGGAATCACAGATAAAAGGGATATTTGAATAGTGTTTTATTTCTAGTTCATAAATGGGAATGTTTTTTAATACCAAATTGAAATGATCAAAATAAAGGCAAATAACTAGAGTGAGTAAACTGTTTGAAGTTACGTACTAAATAAATAAAGGTTTTTTGGATCATTCATTTCATATGTATTTTTTTTTAATTTTTACCGTTTTATACCCAGATTCTGGTCAAATCGTTTAAGTTTAAAGGCCTTTAAATTTAAATTTGTTATATGGGTTGTAATGGACAATTTCCATGGATACATTATTTGTTTTAAATTAAAGGCCTTTAATTGTGACTAGAATCTGTGCCTTACACCCAGATTCTTGTCAAATCATTTAAGTTTAAAGGACTTTACATTTAAATTTGTTATATGGGTTGTAATGGACAATTTCCATAGTTACCTTAAATCTTTATAATTAAAGGCCTTTAAATTTGACCAGAATCTGCCTAGTAACTTATTTTCTGAAGATTCTCCTCTTTCCTTTTTCAAATATTTAAGTTAGAAAACGTCAATAAATTCGTCTTCTTGAATTAAAAAATAATTTTACTATCTTCGTAGGAAAAATTTATACCGACTTGACTGTCGACAGTATTCCTTTAAATTTGCAAAGGATGGAATTTAAGAAAATATTTGACTAAGAAATTTGCCATATTTACTATTTCAATAGACGTTCATTGTTTACATAAGGCAAATATTTTGTAGCCAAGTATTACAGGTCATTTCTACCATGTCGGGGCACTTCATGACTTTTATTTATTTTATTTACTATGTACAATAAATACATTTATTTATAAATTAAAGAAAAATCTAAAATAAAATATAAAATACTAAAAATATTTGTTTTTTGTAGGTAATCATATAAAAAAGATAGTTATTTGAATAGATCGTTTGCGTAGAAATCAAAGACATAAATTTAAGAACATGTCTTTCGCTTCTTTTTATTGGACTAATAAATTCAAAAAATTTATTTCAGTTCACAAACGTACCATGTGGAGAATTTATAGCGGACTTAGTTTAGGTATCAACATATAGCATATGCTCGCCTATGTCCGCAATTGATCAATAATTTCTCTTTTTTTCTTGCAAATAGTTCAAGAAAAAATTAATATATTATTCTATGCATAATTTTAAAAGAAAACAGTTGCATGAGAGTAGTTATATTATATATTAATTACCTACTAAATATTTAGGCCGATCAATAATATTTAATTAGAAAAATCATTCCTGTAGACGATCCGCAAAAATATAATCCTGAATTGAAATTTATTGTAATTATTAACAAGGCGATACAACATTTTTTTTCTATTCTAAATATTAAATATAAGTATTTAAAGAATTTTAGTAAATATTTATTTTTAATATTGAAATACCAGGTAGTTATAAGGCACCTAAGGCGCCGGTTGATTATAATTTTTGATTAATTGATTATTCGATATTTCGATATAGCGTTACAGAATCAGTCAATCAATCAGTGATGACTGTAAGTAGCTAGTCTGATAATTTGACAAGACAAATATTTTTGCTCCAGACGAATAAAAATTTAATGAAGAGATTTTTACAATAAAAATTTTAGATTCGACTTTTCATCTGTATAATTTTAATTTGAAAAACTTTCAAGGAAATCTTTTTGAATGGTGTGGGGACAAGAAAAAGCTTAGAGATGCAACTTTATAACCCCCAAGGCTTTATTGTAAAAAAAACATTTCTATGTTGATTGATGAGTGGCATTTAGCATATTAAAAGAAACCCGTTCATGTAGGCCCCGAGAGTTAACGCCACACTCATTACTCATTACATATCGCTCATATGTAGAATGCTGTAAGTTTATTTATTTCTGGGACAAGATGCTAGAGGTTACAAAGAGAAAATCTTACAAGCAAAACTTCCTCTAGGAACTAGTTATTAAAGGTCTACTCTATTAGTTGATTTTTGCAAAACTTATAACTCGAAGTCAAGCACGAATTGAGGAAATGAAATCATCATAGTAATAGTCCGGTCAATTTAGCCCTAAAAATAGTAGTACAGGTGCAAAAATTAGCGTAGAACTAAAAATTGGTATGAATGTCCGGAACACCATTATAAATGAATTCTAAAAAATCCCCATCGATCTCGTACCTGGAAAAAATTTTATTCTTAAAAATGGGGTTTTCGCGTTTTTTAGCAAAACGGTAAGTTTTATCATAAAATTAGGCCAGACAAAAATTGTAGATCATATAATTATCTATAAAAAATGACTCAATAATTTTTCTCCTAAGAGCCACCGTTTCTGAGATATAACGATTGTAAGAGTTGAAAATGTTGTAATCTTCATATTATGCATAAGTACGCCCGGTATACACATCTCTGAAGCTGTAATACAAGTAAAAATATTTTTCTATCGATCAATGTAAGCCATAAATCGTTCTAATCGGCAAATGGTTCGGTCAAAATTAATTATTTTCCGATTAACCAAAAATTTCATAGCAATTTCTTCGTTCAAAAGTGAAATTCTCAAATCTTCAACGGTAATTCGGTCATAACTTCTAAACCAATAAAGATATCAAAACGAATCTTTTTTTGTCTGAAAGCCTATGCAAAAACCTTTAAGATAAGCCATCATTCGTTAAAAACGATGAAGGGGCAGGGGGGTAAAAAAAATGTAAAAATCGCATTTTTTACAAAGTTTTTTTGCGCGATTAAAATTTTGAGTTTTATTTCGAAATTGAAAAAAGTCAACGCGTCGCGTAGTAGTACTTGAAAATCTCATTCCAACGCATATTTTAGTTAGACGATAGGATGTGCCGTTATGTTACAGCGATTATTTTGGTCGCTCGGGGTTGAAAAAACACAATTTTGACATTAATAGGTCGGTGTGAGGTGAAATGAAAAGATAGAGATTTCAAAACTTCAAACCAACCTCGTTCGATCAATCCTCTTGCAGTTCACGTGTAGCGATTTTGCATTTTTTGTCCGGTTTTGGCCCCATTTCCTCTACCAATTTCCTGTATTTTTATCGATATTTTTCTACGCTTTTGGAAAAAAAATCCCGACGCCGCTGGACGCGCCGGGTATAACCGACTATTTTTCTGGGTATTAACGGTACTTTTACCCACAATATAAGCCGCGTTTCGTTAAAATCGGTCCAGTCGTTTGATAGGTACGATTTTTTAAATTTCGTTAAAAAATGTCCAAAATTGTACCCTGATTTTCAAACGTCAGAATATGAGATACAAACAAAAATTTCAAAAAATTGCTCCGCTATGGGTACATAAGTCTGTTTCCTCTTTACGAAAATGCCATTCGCGATGATTTCCCTCCGGCTACAGTAAAAAGCTAAGCAATATTACCTTTTTGTTTTTTTCACAAAAAAACGCGACATTTTGACGTTTTCAAAGAAAAATTCGCCCTCGTCACAGGATTAACCTAGGAGGGTCGGAAATTTTGGATATAGTAAATGAGGATGTGAGAAAAAAGGGGGCCCGATTTGGTTGTTTCAATTCCGAACTCGGCGGAGCTACGATTTTTCAAAGTCGGCGCCGGATGACGCTCAAAAAAACCACGAAAAAATTGACATTTTCTGGAGCGCTTTTGAAAGCTTTCCCGTCGCTTAAAAAATCCATTTTCGACAGGATTATAAAACAAACATTCACCTTTAATTCTAGACCGGGTTTATGAAATTTGGTTAAAAAATGTACCCGTTATCATGAATATTAGACGATTATGAATCTGATGAATAATTTGCATATTATGAAGATTACAACTTTTATAATGGTTATATCTCAGAAATGGTGGCTCTTAGGGAAAAAAGTATTAAGACATTATTCATAGATAATTATATGATCTACAATTTTTGCCTGACCTAATTTTATGATAAAACTTATGGTTTTGCTGAAAAACGCGAAAAACCCATTTTTAAGAACTTTGACCACGAATAAAATTTTTCTCCAGGTACGGGATCGATGGGGACTTTTCAGCATTCATTTATAATGGTGTTCCGAACATTCATACCAATTTTTAGCTCTACGTTAATTTGTGCACCCTTGCATGTCCAAATTGACTGGACTAAAAGAATTACTTAATAATTTTAGAACTAATGATGAATTCAAACAAAGTTCGAAACGTTTCACTATATTAATTTATATAGAATAAAGGAATTTTCCCGAATTATCAGGTCCAAAAAGTTATTTTACTAAAAATTTATAAAATCGGGATAAAAACCGATTTTCCATCAATTATTTAATTTTCTTAAAATTTGAACATTTATCGCTTCACATTTTGAATTATTTAACAACTGTATTACCCATTGTGAACTGGGCTTATTTTTGAAATACAATGGTTGATTTTTGAAATACAAATTTCTGAAAAATAATTGACGAATTATGATTTTTAAGAGATAATTTCATATTACAATTAATTATTTTTTTTTTGAAATAAAATTGATACTAAAATATAAGTGAAAATTATTAATTAAAATTGATGGTTTTTTAAACTAAATTGATCTTTTCTGAGTGAAAAAGTGTAGTAGTAAATGAAGATAAACGCATAATTTAAAGAAATTATGCGCGTAGAAACTTAAAAGTTATCAATTTCCATCTTTGTCATAAAATGTGGAATAAGTAGTTTTAATTTTCTGATACCTAGTGGTTTGTAATAAGTAAGTATGCTTTTCAGTGCAGAAAATGTTTGGAACTTTGAATGAAAATTTGCATGTATTATAATTTATTTAGTTTAAAAAATTAGCATAGAGCTAAATTCACAATATAAACTAATAAAATTATTAGGAAAAAATAATAAATTACTGATCGTTCATTATTAAAAGCCAGGATTATTTTTTCAGGAATATCTTAAAATTTTTGCATAAATAGGTAAAAATAATGTGAAAAAGCACCAAATAAATTTTAATGGTAAACAATTTGTCATACTCACGTAGAAACAATTATATTTATTAATTGCGATTAATCCAGCAGAAAAATCAATCAATTTTTATAGCGACATTAATAATTTAATTATCTGTTGATAGTTAATATTTTTCATCGACATATTGGCACGTGTAACTCCCACTATTTAAATGAAGTAAAAAATAAGGAATATTCATGTAGGTTTGATTTATAATCTAAGCAAGCAGCACTTTATTAGGCATGTAAATAATACAATCTATTAATAGACAATAAATAAAATTATTTGCATAAATGACAACTATTAAATAAAAATTATTTATACGTTATAGATTTCTATTACAACGTTGTAAATTAATATTGCAAGAAAGTATTGAAAGAAACCCATTAAAATTAATTATTACGATAGTTATATTATTTTAATGATGAAATAAATGATTTTAATTTCAATTAATAAAATTTATTGATGGAATATCTCAAAAGAAAGTAGTGCAAGATTTAAAGAACAAGTAGAATTATTCTATTGTATCAAAATATGTATTCAATCTAGATTACATAAAAATTTAATATTCACATTTATGTAATTAAATCTATGGTTTTCAGTGCGAGGAAATTAGTTTGTATTGCACAATTTCCTAATTAAGTTTTTATATTAAAAGTATTAATTTAATTTAATTATAAAGCACCTTTCACGTGCTTCATAAGATTTAAAAACTTAACGTGAATTGTTTTTACTTTAAAACGTTTATTTGATCTTTTCGTGAAATTAAACATACTTTTTATTAGTTTTGCACATAATTAAATATTTTAGACAGGAAATACTTATCTCGAAATTTACATTTTTATAATTAAACGGCTACAATTAGGAAACGTTTATATTAACCTTTACAGTTTATATATTTTTACGCTTTACAGAAGACACTATTTTACGTAACTTTATGTAATTGAAATTTGATTGATTCTTTTTTACTTTCTTTAAAGAGAAATGTAATGATTATAAAATATCATCAAACAATACGTAACTCCTTAATAAAAAGCTCATTAACCACCGTTTTTCAGTCATGTGACAATTTATTATATAAATTTACTCTTTTTACTATAAACTACTAGGTATAAAGTCTATCATGAATTAACTTATTTATGTTACATTATTAATTAAAGTTGCCGCCTATTTAATAAAAATTTATTAAGCACAACTTATTTCGCGAGTATTAAACGGTTAAAATTAATTATAGAGAAAGGAAGCAAAAAAAGTAAGAAATTTAATAATACCCCACGAAAAATTTAAAATTGGCTATTTAAGAATTAATACAAAAAATAATAGTATGTAAATTAAATGACTATATTTTAGTAGGAAAGTTTAAAAAAAAACCAGAAACCTTGTCGTTCTTATTGAAAGATTACTAATAAATATTAAAATGTTGAATATTTATCAAAGTGTTTTAATTACATATTAGTTTTAATCAAAATATAGGAATCGTAAATAAAAAGTGAAATTAGTGACATATGTTGATTTAAATTTTTGACAATTTACATACGAAGTCCATCTTCAGAATTATTCCTGCAATGAAATGAAAGCTCGACAAATAGCAGTAAATTTTACAGAATTTATAGACAATTTTTAAATAGTAGACTGTGATAAAGTAAAAGTTTAATATATTAACACTTTTATTTAATAAATTTTGTACAATTAATTAATTCCTTTAAATTAACTCAAATCACACATGATTTATTTAAAAAATGCAAGTTGTAAAGTATAATTAGATAATAAAGCGTACGATGAAAGTTCCAACCTATAATTTGATCTATTTTTCTCTGCATTCAATGCGTTGATAAGTAAATTAGAAATAATCTTATCCTGGACTTTCATTTAATAATAGACTTATCGGCTTAAAGCACGTAATAACGTTAACATCACTTATTTTTCGATTGTGTGCTTAATCGATTCAACCATAATAATTCTAGTATTCCACAGATTTTTCTCACAATCATATTTCTCTTTGGTAATTCGTTAATAATTATCCATTCTTTTAGCATGAGGTGGAACTGTAATAATTATTTTGAAGTCATTAGTATAAGTTTTTTCTAGAAAATTGTATATAATTTAGAGGATTCATAAACAATGATTAATCGATTCTCAACGTATAAATGTGAAAATGGTTAATTGCTTAATTACTTTTCTTAAAGTGAATTAAATTAAGGCTTAAACGAAAAAGGAAAATTAAATAAAACATTTAACCCAGAATGCAGGATATGCACTTACAAGTGGTTAAAACAAAAAGGAAAAATATTGTATATTGATAAATGTCATGTAGAGGATGTGGTTTTTTTTCAGTTTTCAGTAAACTTATGTATGGGAATTAAAATTATCGTTTTGTTTGTTTAGTAGTAAGATAAAATATATGTTGTATAATTCGAAGCTTTAACAACAAAAATAAAAAATTGATTCAAGTAACTAGTAGTAAAAGTTAATAAATATTTTGATATCTTGAAAACTACCTTTATTTACTGAACTGGGTTAAAATTTTGGCCCACAAAATATAAAGGAACGAAAAAAAATTTTGGTTTAAAATTAATAAAAATAAAGATGGTCAAAAAGTTAATTTTCAAAAAATTTCAAAAAATACATTTAAAAAGTCACCAAAAATTACTTGAATTTTTGTAACTTTTCAGCATCTATATTTTAAAAATAATTTATAGTACAAGCAAGTAAAACCTCTAAATAAATTTTGAAAATATATTTTTTAAATTTTTTATTAGTTTTGTATTAAGAGGATAGTCACCATTTGTTGAGCCTTGTGTTTCCTCTAAAACTTTTTTAAATTTTCTTTTTCTTTGTAAAATTTAAAATGTTGTGACTATAATTTTTTGCAATGATTGTCTTTCTGAAGTAAAAATTGCGCGATTTTTACTTTTTTCTTTAAAAACAAACCCCAGAAAAACTACATCTTATTTTTAATTTTTTCAAAGTTTATTTAAAAAAGGATGGTTTGCATTAAATTTAAAAATATAGTGTGATTTTAGCCTCTTTGACGATGTCGGGAAAATCATCACGTATATCAGAAAAAATAGAGGACCGAGTATCGACCCTTGAGGGACCCCCTACTTTATTGCTAGGAAATTTGATAAGAGTTACAAGTTTTCACTGCTTCTACCCTGTTTGATAGATAAGATGATGTTAGTCTGCAGCTGTTAGGGAGGATGTTCTACGCATAGAGCTTCCGAAGAAATAATGCTTGTGAGACATAATGGAAAGTGAAAAATAGCCTTTCTCGAAATAACCCAAGGTGGTTTCAGTGCAATCCTTCCCTCTTTGAAGCCGAATTGATGTTTATTTAATATATTATTCTCCTCAAAAAAAACCATAAGTTGGTTTTTCAAAAATTTTGGAGATTATTGGTTATAATGATATTGGCCTGTAATTATTGGTATCAGAGTTATCTCCTATCTTAAAAATCGGTTTTACCAGGTTCACCTTCAGAGAATCGGGGAAGACACCACTCCTGATTGACATTGTTTATTTTAGTTATAAGATTGATTGGAGTTTCTTTGGAGGACTTAATTATTTCCGTAGATAGTTCATAGCAATCATTGGTTTTCCTTTTTTTTTTTTAAATAATAATAATGTCTCTTATTGAACTTGTAGAGACTTCGAAAAATTATAAATACTTACCAATATAATTTTTTGCGTTGGATACCATTAATGTTATGGAATCAATGTTACATAAGGGTACGTCGCTTATGGTTTTCTCAGCTACTTCAATAAAATGTTGATTAAAATCATTGCATGATATATCACAGTTATTACACCGGCTTTCCTCTTAATATATTTAATTATTATAATTTATTACGCAAGGGAAGCAAATGAGACTGTTATTATGAGCTTCACAGAAATGTAACGAACATCTTACATAATTTTATTTCAGTAGCGCCATTTCTTCATTTTGTGAAAAATTCTTAAAGGAAAAGTAAGGGTATGCACATACCGAAAAAGCTTTTAAAAAAACCTGGAATCCAGAAAGCAGTAGGAAAATAAACGATTTACTTAAGAAAATAGGTATTAATTTATTTTTTTTAAATTAAAAGCTACACTAGTAGGTTTTTTTAAATTAAAAGCTACACTAGTAGTTTTTTTTTGAAAATTTGCGGAATTTAAAACTGCTATAAACTTAATATGAATATACTCATATCTACATCCACAGTATGTTTAAAGTAAAATTTAATATACAAAATATTGATTTTTCCAATTTTATAAATTTGTGAAAAATTAAAATAGAACTGGCATGTACAGGGTATTCCGTTCGTGGTCCATCAAAAGTCAGGGTTAGCAACTAGAGCAAATTTATTCGACAAAAAACCAAAAAAGTAGGGGTATGTACGTTTCGCAATTTCCGTCTTCGTGAACCATTTCTCGATCGTTGAATAATATACTATTTTTTTGTGTTTTTTTTAAATTTTTTGAAAGTTCTTCATATTCTCAACAAATCAGGAAAAAATTTGAAACTGTTGCTATTTTCCTTCTGAAGTTACTCCTACAGGAAGTGTTCTGAGTAGCGTTTGGACAAGCCCGAAACTGTTACAAAACACTAGGTAAACTATGGTTTATTGAGAATATGAACAAATTTCAGAAAATTAGAAAAACACTACCATAACGGGTCTTGTCTTAGAAAAAATGTTCAAAAACTGAAACAATCAATATTTTTTAATTTTATTTCTTTGTTATTTTTTTCAACAACTAGTGTTATTGCTAATTGTCAATTGAAATAGGGTTATTTGAGTTTTCTAATATTTTTTTGAAATGTCTACGCAGGTTTATTAAAATGCAATTAGCGATTTTGTCATTTTTGGGAAAATTGTTGACCCCCACTTTTCTGTTTTTTCTCGATTAATTTCTAACCCCGACGCTTGATGAAACATCCTCTATTGATATCGCATGTTACAAATATAAAGCTTTAAAATTTTGTAATAAATTTAAGAAACCTGAGTGTGTAATGAATTTATTTTTAAAACAACCATTTTATTATTTCCATTTTAAAATCGAGTAAATTAAAGTAATTAAAGTTCCATTTTTATCTCTTATGTATTTTATTAATTAAAAATAATTACAAAAACACTTAATATAACGCCATCTATGATAAAAGTTTAGAATTAATTATTACTAGGACATCAAAAGGAGAAAGTAAAATGAAATCTAGAATATATGCTTATTTACACTTTCCTACAAATCCAATAGACAGCGCCAGTGTAGAAATTTATTATAATAAAAGTATCAAATAAAAATGTTTGAAAATAAGAAAATTAAATATTCTTTTAATTAATTTATTAAAAAGAATTCCACATACTTACATATGTATTTATAAAACCGTTCAAAGTGTTATGGAAATGCCAAATATTTTCAACTATGCATTTTACAAAACATTTTATGGGGCTACATTTTTTATAGTTTTTGATTAATTGCACTGGCATGCACTGGTGCAATTTTAAGTGCTAAAATCAAAACATAACTTGTATTTTTTCTGTGTTGAAATGAAATTTGCTTATCCTGATTGGTTCTTCGCCTTTACCTGTATTATAATTAATTTTAGGAACTGTGCTGGAATTGTCGAAAAAAAAAATACCTAGAAATGAAATATCTGGATATTTCGTTTTCAAAATTTTACTATATTAATTTTAAATAAAGGCGCGAAAAGTCTAAGAAATGTGAAATTATTTTTTTTTATTTCAACTTTTAAATTATTTTTCAGAGTTCCAAATGTTTTTTGTATTTTATTTTAAGCACTAAAATCATGCTCAAGCATATTTGTATGCAACATTTTAATAATAAACCTTGCGTCTTTTAATATATCCCAATTTTACCTTGCACCGCTGCGATAAACCACAGAACTCGAAAAGATAGAGCAAGAAAATTGACTTACATCACACCAAAAATTATAACTTATTCGCAATTTTGGAGATCAAATACGACCTAAATAAAACCCTGTTTGAGTAAACTTTATGTGTGGGTACATATATATCAATTTTTAGCCACCAAAAATGCTATAAACGCTTGTCTAGTTACTAGAACGAATACAAAATCAAAGCACAACAAAGCCTTTACTCGCCTTCCTCCATTTTGTTACAAAATTTATGTCAAAATAGCGCCATCTATACGTAATCGAAATTTTCAATAAAATAATAACAATTTGTGTATAATTTTAAATGATCATCCATAAATAAAGACAAATTGGGGGATTTTAATTAATAAATACGAAAAGACGGTATTTTTTTAGAAATTCTCTGAAAATCAATTTTGTGTATAGTGTGGTACTTACTTGGATAAGTGAAAAGATTTATACTGTGCATTGTACAGAGTGTCTCAACCAGAACTAGTCTCCTCTCTGAAATATCGGACTTTTTGAAAACTTCAAAATCAATAAACATTTTTTATTTCAAATGGAATGAAATTTTATAACAAAACCCAATTTCTACTTTCAACCCCCTACCCCTCAGATCCTCCACCCCATAAATCATAAATAGGGAAGGGTCTCGAGTGATACCTTAAGTTATTAAATTGTTGCCTCTAAATAGATCACTGATTTTTTTTACTTTCATCGATTTGTCGAAAGACTTTTAATTTAAGGTATCACTGGAACCCCTTTTCAATTTAGGATTTTTGGAGGGATGGTGCTGGTAAGGATTTGAAAATAGAAACTGGAAAGTAGCGTTAGTTTAATAACGTTCACAAAATTTTCAAAATAATCGTTATTTCAAAGAAGACAAGTTTTAGTTGGGACAACTTTTTCATTGTAATTATACAGGGTGGTGATAAAGTTTTAAACAAAATTCGTAACTGCCATATTTAATTTTTTTCAGAAAATCGCTCGGACAGGTCAATTTTTGTTATTAAAATGAAAACCTCCACTTTTTTACTCGTTTTGGATAGACATTCATGTCACTTAAAAGATGATACAAAAAAATGATTACATTCGTAAAAAAATTTTTGAAGTCAACTTAAAATTAATTTGTACTATAAAATTTGAATGTTTTATAAGATTTATTTTGACTGATTTCAATAAATGGTAAATAGTTTAAGCTTAAAATTTTATTCATTGTAACATTTCTTACATTTAAATAGATTCCAAAGAATTTGTTTTTATTCAAAAAATCTTTTTACAAATGTAATCATTTTTTGTATCATCGTTTACGTGACATGAATGTCTATCAAAAAACGAGTGAACAAGTGGTGGTTTTCAATTAAATAACCAGTCACGTCATTAATAATTTTTTATACCAAGAGATGGCATTTCAAAAACAAAAATTGACCTGTCCGAGCGATTTATGAAAAAAATTAAATACGGCAGTTACGAATTTTGTTCCAAACTTTATCACCACCCTGTATGTAAATTATGAACATTATTTATTAATTTTATAAGAATTTTTTCAATTTTCAAAACTTTGATCTCTTATTTTTGTTTTAGATAATAAAATTGAATAGTTTTTTAAAAATAAAAAATGTACAAATTTTGAAAAGAGATCAAGATTTAATAATTTTTTTTTCAACGTATTTTTTTTGTATATTTACTATTTGTTGAAAGTCTAGGATATCTAATGAAACTTGTAAATATGGAATGAAATACAATTCCAAAAATGACCTGCAAATTCAAAGGCCGGAACAGGTTACCTGTATGAAATCAATATTAAAAAGATGCTAAAACTTAATCAACTTAAGTTACTTTCGTATATTATCTACAAATATATCAGAAGAATTTGCATTAGTAATTATTCCATTAGTATTTTATTACATTTAAAACGCCTTTACTTATTATCAAGATTACAATAACTATTAACTTATAATCAGTAAAGGAATTGCAAAAAATATAACCAAAAAATTGGGTACTAATTTATCATTTTTACGGTTAAGGTAAATCGTTTAGTAGATCACGGCTAATTTAAAAGGTGATTACGAAACCATTATTTTAACAACTACCTTTAAAAGTAGCTTGATTAATGGATTATACATTTTTTATAGTTTTTCTCCAAATATATTTATTTAAATTAGCTTATTGCAAACAAGCATAACTTCAATGACAAATATACCAAAAACAAATTT